>CM055121.1:55979074-56728537 GCA_029206835.1 Rana muscosa
CTCCTCCACACTCGTGTCCCCCCCATCAGAGCACTCTCCTCCACACTCGTGTCCCCCCCATCAGAGCCCTCTCCTCCACACTCGTGTCCCCCCCCCATCAGAGCACTCTCCTCCACACTCGTGTCCCCCCCCATCAGAGTCAGAGCCCTCTCCTCCACACTCGTGTCCCCCCCATCAGAGCCCTCTCCTCCACACTCGTGTCCCCCCCCATTCAGAGCCCTCTCCTCCACACTCGAGTCCCCCCCATTCAGAGCCCTCTCCTCCACACTCGAGTCCCCCCCATTCAGAGCCCTCTCCTCCACACTCGAGTCCCCCCATCAGAGCCCTCTCCTCCACACTCGTGTGCCCCCCCATCAGAGCCCTCTCCTCCACACTCGTGTGCCCCCCCATCAGAGCCCTCTCCTCCACACTCGTGTCCCCCCCCCATCAGAGCCCTCTCCTCCACACTCGTGTCCCCCCCATCAGAGCCCTCTCCTCCACACTCGTGTCCCCCCCATTCAGAGCCCTCTCCTGCACACTCGAGTCCCCCCCATTCAGAGCCCTCTCCTCCACACTCGAGTCCCCCCCATTCAGAGCCCTCTCCTCCACACTCGTGTGCCCCCCCATCAGAGCCCTCTCCTCCACACTCGTGTGCCCCCCCATCAGAGCCCTCTCCTCCACACTCGTGTGCCCCCCCATCAGAGCCCTCTCCTCCACACTCGTGTCCCCCCCCATCAGAGCCCTCTCCTCCACACTCGTGTCCCCCCCCCATCAGAGCACTCTCCTCCACACTCGTGTCCCCCCCCCATCAGAGCACTCTCCTCCACACTCGTGTCCCCCCCCATCAGAGCACTCTCCTCCACACTCGTGTCCCCCCCCATCAGAGCACTCTCCTCCACACTCGTGTCCCCCCCCCATCAGAGCCCTCTCCTCCACACTCGTGTCCCCCCCCATCAGAGCCCTCTCCTCCACACTCGTGTCCCCCCCCCATCAGAGCCCTCTCCTCCACACTCGTGTATCCCCCATTCAGAGCCCTCTCCTCCACACTCGTGTCTCCCATCACAGCCCCCTCCACACTCGTGTCTCCCATCACAGCCCCCTCCACACTCGTGTCTCCCATCAGAGCCCTCTCCTCCACACTCGTGTCTCCCATCAGAGCCCTCTCCTCCACACTCGTGTCTCCCATCAGAGCCCTCTCCTCCACACTCGTGTCTCCCATCAGAGCCCTCTCATCGACACTCGTGTCTCCCATCAGAGCCCTCTCCTCCACACTCGTGTCTCCCATCAGAGCCCTCTCCTCCACACTCGTGTCTCCCATCAGAGCCCTCTCCTCCACACTCGTGTCTCCCATCAGAGCCCTCTCCTCCACACTCGTGTCTCCCATCAGAGCCCTCTCCTCCACACTCGTGTCTCCCATCACAGCCCTCTCCTCCACACCCGTGTCTCCCATCAGAGCCCTCTCCTCCACACTCGTGTCTCCCATCAGAGCCCTCTCCTCCACACTCGTGTCTCCCATCAGAGCCCTCTCCTCCACACTCGTGTCTCCCATCAGAGCCCTCTCCTCCACACTCGTGTCTCCCATCAGAGCCCTCTCCTCCACACTCGTGTCTCCCATCAGAGCCCTCTCCTCCACACTCGTGTCTCCCATCAGAGCCCTCTCCTCCACACTCGTGTCTCCCATCAGAGCCCTCTCCTCCACACTCGTGTCTCCCATCAGAGCCCTCTCCTCCACACTCGTGTCTCCCATCAGAGCCCTCTCCTCCACACTCGTGTCTCCCATCAGAGCCCTCTCCTCCACACTCGTGTCTCCCATCAGAGCCCTCTCCTCCACACTCGTGTCTCCCATCAGAGCCCTCTCCTCCACACTCGTGTCTCCCATCAGAGCCCTCTCCTCCACACTCGTGTCTCCCATCAGAGCCCTCTCATCGACACTCGTGTCTCCCATCAGAGCCCTCTCCTCCACACTCGTGTCTCCCATCAGAGCCCTCTCCTCCACACTCGTGTCTCCCATCAGAGCCCTCTCCTCCACACTCGTGTCTCCCATCAGAGCCCTCTCCTCCACACTCGTGTCTCCCATCAGAGCCCTCTCCTCCACACTCGTGTCTCCCATCAGAGCCCTCTCCTCCACACTCGTGTCTCCCATCAGAGCCCTCTCCTCCACACTCGTGTCTCCCATCAGAGCCCTCTCCTCCACACTCGTGTCTCCCATCAGAGCCCTCTCCTCCACACTCGTGTCTCCCATCAGAGCCCTCTCCTCCACACTCGTGTCTCCCATCAGAGCCCTCTCCTCCACACTCGTGTCTCCCATCAGAGCCCTCTCCTCCACACTCGTGTCTCCCATCAGAGCCCTCTCCTCCACACTCGTGTCTCCCATCAGAGCCCTCTCCTCCACACTCGTGTCTCCCATCAGAGCCCTCTCCTCCACACTCGTGTCTCCCATCAGAGCCCTCTCCTCCACACTCGTGTCTCCCATCAGAGCCCTCTCCTCCACACTCGTGTCTCCCATCAGAGCCCTCTCCTCCACACTAGTGTCCCCCCCCATCAGAGCCCTCTCCTTCACACTCGTGTCTCCCATCAGAGCCCTCTCCTCCACACTCGTGTCTCCCATCAGAGCCCTCTCCTCCACACTCGTGTCTCCCATCAGAGCCCTCTCCTCCACACTCGTGTCTCCCATCAGAGCCCTCTCCTCCACACTCGTGTCTCCCATCAGAGCCCTCTCCTCCACACTCGTGTCTCCCATCAGAGCCCTCTCCTCCACACTCGTGTCCCCCCCCCCATCAGAGCCCTCTCCTCCACACTCGTGTCCCCCCCATCAGAGCCCTCTCCTCCACACTCGTGTCTCCCATCAGAGCCCTCTCCTCCACACTCGTGTCTCCCACCAGAGCCCTCTCCTCCACACTCGTGTCCCCCCCCCATCAGAGCCCTCTCCTCCACACTCGTGTCCCCCCCATCAGAGCCCTCTCCTCCACACTCGTGTCCCCCCCATCAGAGCCCTCTCCTCCACACTCGTGTCCCCCCCATCAGAGCCCTCTCCTCCACACTCGTGTCCCCCCCATCAGAGCCCTCTCCTCCACACTCGTGTCCCCCCCATTCAGAGCCCTCTCCCCCACACTCGTGTCCCCCCCTCCACACTCGTGTCCCCCCATTCAGAGCCCTCTCCTCCACACTCGTGTCTCCCCCATTCAGAGCCCTCTCCTCCACACTCGTGTCTCCCCCATTCAGAGCCCTCTCCTCCACACTCGTGTCTCCCCCATTCAGAGCCCTCTCCTCCACACTCGTGTCCCCCCCATTCAGAGCCCTCTCCTCCACACTCGAGTCCCCCCCATCGGAGCCCTCTCCTCCACACTCGTGTCCCCCCCCCCATCAGAGCCCTCTCCTCCACACTCGTGTCCCCCCCATCGGGGCCCTCTCCTCCACACTCGTGTCCCCCCCACGGGCCCTCTCCTCCACACTCGTGTCCCCCCCACCGGGGCCCTCTCCTCCACACTCGTGTCCCCCCCATCGGGGCCCTCTCCTCCACACTCGTGTCCCCCCCCCTCCATCAGAGTCAGAGCCCTCTCCTCCACACTCGTCCCCCCCCATCAGAGCCCTCTCCTCCACACTCGTGTCCCCCCCATTCAGAGCCCTCTCCTCCACACTCGAGTCCCCCCCATTCAGAGCCCTCTCCTCCACACTCGTGTCCCCCCCCATCAGAGCCCTCTCCTCCACACTCGTGTCCCCCCCCCATCAGAGCCCTCTCCTCCACACTCGTGTCCCCCCCCCATCAGAGCCCTCTCCTCCACACTCGTGTCCCCCCCCATCAGAGCCCTCTCCTCCACACTCGTGTCCCCCCTATCGGAGCCCTCTCCTCCACACTCGTGTCCCCCCTATCGGAGCCCTCTCCTCCACACTCGTGTCCCCCCCTCAGAGCCCTCTCCTCCACACTAGTGTCCCCCCCCCCCATCAGAGCCCTCTCAACACTCGTGTACCCCCATCAGAGCCCTCTCCTCCACACTCGTGTCCCCCCCCATCAGAGCCCTCTCCTCCACACTCGGGTCCCCCCTTCAGAGCCCTCTCCTCCACACTCGTGTCCCCCCCCAGAGCCCTCTGCTCAACACTCGTGTCCCCCCCCCCATCAGAGCCCTCTCCTCCACACTAGTGTCCCCCGCCCATCAGAGCCCTCTCCTCCACACTCCTGTCCCCCGCCCATCAGAGCCCTCTCCTCCACACTCCTGTCCCCCCTCCATCAGAGCCCTCTCCTCCACACTCGTGTGCCCCCCATCAGAGCCCTCTCCTCCACACTCGTGTGCCCCCCCATCAGAGCCCTCTCCTCCACACTCGTGTGCCCCCCCCATCAGAGCCCTCTCCTCCACACTCGTGTGCCCCCCCATCAGAGCCCTCTCCTCCACACTCGTGTCCCCCCCATCAGAGCCCTCTCCTCCACACTCGTGTCCCCCCCCCATCAGAGCACTCTCCTCCACACTCGTGTCCCCCCCATCAGAGCCCTCTCCTCCACACTCGTGTCCCCCCCATTCAGAGCCCTCTCCTCCACACTCGAGTCCCCCCCATTCAGAGCCCTCTCCTCCACACTCGAGTCCCCCCCATTCAGAGCCCTCTCCTCCACACTCGAGTCCCCCCATCAGAGCCCTCTCCTCCACACTCGTGTGCCCCCCCATCAGAGCCCTCTCCTCCACACTCGTGTGCCCCCCCATCAGAGCCCTCTCCTCCACACTCGTGTCCCCCCCCATCAGAGCCCTCTCCTCCACACTCGTGTCCCCCCCCCCCATCAGAGCCCTCTCCTCCACACTCGTGTCTCCCATCACAGCCCCCTCCACACTCGTGTCTCCCATCACAGCCCCCTCCACACTCGTGTCTCCCATCACAGCCCCCTCCACACTCGTGTCTCCCATCACAGCCCCCTCCACACTCGTGTCTCCCATCACAGCCCCCTCCACACTCGTGTCTCCCATCACAGCCCTCTCCTCGACACCCGTGTCTCCCATCAGAGCCCTCTCCTCCACACTCGTGTCTCCCATCAGAGCCCTCTCCTCCACACTCGTGTCTCCCATCAGAGCCCTCTCCTCCACACTCGTGTCTCCCATCAGAGCCCTCTCCTCCACACTCGTGTCTCCCATCAGAGCCCTCTCCTCCACACTCGTGTCTCCCATCAGAGCCCTCTCCTCCACACTCGTGTCCCCCCATCAGAGCCCCTCTCCTCCACACTCGTGTCCCCCCCATCAGAGCCCTCTCCTCCACACTCGTGTCCCCCCATCAGAGCCCTCTCCTCCACACTCGTGTCCCCCCCATCAGAGCCCTCTCCTCCACACTCGTGTCCCCCCCATCAGAGCCCTCTCCTCCACACTCGTGTCCCCCCCATTCAGAGCCCTCTCCCCCACACTCGTGTCCCCCCCTCCACACTCGTGTCCCCCCCATTCAGAGCCCTCTCCTCCACACTCGTGTCTCCCCCATTCAGAGCCCTCTCCTCCACTCGTGTCTCCCCCATTCAGAGCCCTCTCCTCCACACTCGTGTCTCCCCCATTCAGAGCCCTCTCCTCCACACTCGTGTCCCCCCCATTCAGAGCCCTCTCCTCCACACTCGAGTCCCCCCCATTCAGAGCCCTCTCCTCCACACTCGAGTCCCCCCCATTCAGAGCCCTCTCCTCCACACTCGAGTCCCCCCCATTTAGAGCCTCTCCTCCACACTCGTGTCCCCCCCATTCAGAGCCCTCTCCTCCACACTCGTGTCCCCCCCATTCAGAGCCCTCTCCTCCACACTCGTGTCCCCCCCATTCAGAGCCCTCTCCTCCACACTCGAGTCCCCCCCATCGGAGCCCTCTCCTCCACACTCGTGTCCCCCCCCCCATCAGAGCCCTCTCCTCCACACTCGTGTCCCCCCCACCGGGGCCCTCTCCTCCACACTCGTGTCCCCCCCACCGGGGCCCTCTCCTCCACACTCGTGTCCCCCCCCCCTCCATCAGAGTCAGAGCCCTCTCCTCCACACTCGTCCCCCCCCCCATCAGAGCCCTCTCCTCCACACTCGTGTCCCCCCCATCAGAGCCCTCTCCTCCACACTCGTGTCCCCCCCATTCAGAGCCCTCTCCTCCACACTCGAGTCCCCCCCATTCAGAGCCCTCTCCTCCACACTCGTGTCCCCCCCCCCCATCAGAGCCCTCTCCTCCACACTCGTGTCCCCCCCATCAGAGCCCTCTCCTCCACACTCGTGTCCCCCCCATTCAGAGCCCTCTCCCCCACACTCGTGTCCCCCCCTCCACACTCGTGTCCCCCCCCATTCAGAGCCCTCTCCTCCACACTCGTGTCTCCCCCATTCAGAGCCCTCTCCTCCACACTCGTGTCTCCCCCATTCAGAGCCCTCTCCTCCACACTCGTGTCCCCCCCATTCAGAGCCCTCTCCTCCACACTCGAGTCCCCCCCATTCAGAGCCCTCTCCTCCACACTCGAGTCCCCCCCATTCAGAGCCCTCTCCTCCACACTCGTGTCCCCCCCATTCAGAGCCCTCTCCTCCACACTCGTGTCCCCCCCATTCAGAGCCCTCTCCTCCACACTCGTGTCCCCCCCATTCAGAGCCCTCTCCTCCACACTCGTGTCCCCCCCATTCAGAGCCCTCTCCTCCACACTCAAGTCCCCCCCATCGGAGCCCTCTCCTCCACACTCGTGTCCCCCCCATCGGGGCCCTCTCCTCCACACTCGTGTCCCCCCCACCGGGGCCCTCTCCTCCACACTCGTGTCCCCCCCACCGGGGCCCTCTCCTCCACACTCGTGTCCCCCCCACCGGGGCCCTCTCCTCCACACTCGTGTCCCCCCCCCCTCCATCAGAGTCAGAGCCCTCTCCTCCACACTCGTCCCCCCCCCATCAGAGCCCTCTCCTCCACACTCGTGTCCCCCCATCAGAGCCCTCTCCTCCACACTCGTGTCCCCCCCATTCAGAGCCCTCTCCTCCACACTCGAGTCCCCCCCATTCAGAGCCCTCTCCTCCACACTCGTGTCCCCCCCCCCATCAGAGCCCTCTCCTCCACACTCGTGTCCCCCCCCATCAGAGCCCTCTCCTCCACACTCGTGTCCCCCCCCCATCAGAGCCCTCTCCTCCACACTCGTGTCCCCCCCCCCATCGGAGCCCTCTCCTCCACACTCGTGTCCCCCCTATCGGAGCCCTCTCCTCCACACTCGTGTCCCCCCTATCAGAGCCCTCTCCTCCACACTCGTGTCCCCCCCTCAGAGCCCTCTCCTCCACACTAGTGTCCCCCCCCCATCAGAGCCCTCTCAACACTCGTGTACCCCCATCAGAGCCCTCTCCTCCACACTCGTGTCCCCCCCCATCAGAGCCCTCTCCTCCACACTCGGGTCCCCCCTTCAGAGCCCTCTCCTCCACACTCGTGTCCCCCCCCCCCAGAGCCCTCTGCTCAACACTCGTGTCCCCCCCCATCAGAGCCCTCTCCTCCACACTAGTGTCCCCCGCCCATCAGAGCCCTCTCCTCCACACTCCTGTCCCCCGCCCATCAGAGCCCTCTCCTCCACACTCCTGTCCCCCCTCCATCAGAGCCCTCTCCTCCACACTCGTGTGCCCCCCCATCAGAGCCCTCTCCTCCACACTCGTGTGCCCCCCCATCAGAGCCCTCTCCTCCATACTCGTGTGCCCCCCCATCAGAGCCCTCTCCTCCACACTCGTGTGCCCCCCCCATCAGAGCCCTCTCCTCCACACTCGTGTGCCCCCCCCATCAGAGCCCTCTCCTCCACACTCGTGTGCCCCCCCCATCAGAGCCCTCTCCTCCACACTCGTGTCCCCCCCCATCAGAGCACTCTCCTCCACACTCGTGTCCCCCCCATCAGAGCCCTCTCCTCCACACTCGTGTCCCCCCCCCATCAGAGCACTCTCCTCCACACTCGTGTCCCCCCCCATCAGAGTCAGAGCCCTCTCCTCCACACTCGTGTCCCCCCCATCAGAGCCCTCTCCTCCACACTCGTGTCCCCCCCATTCAGAGCCCTCTCCTCCACACTCGAGTCCCCCCCATTCAGAGCCCTCTCCTCCACACTCGAGTCCCCCCCATTCAGAGCCCTCTCCTCCACACTCGAGTCCCCCCATCAGAGCCCTCTCCTCCACACTCGTGTGCCCCCCCATCAGAGCCCTCTCCTCCACACTCGTGTGCCCCCCCATCAGAGCCCTCTCCTCCACACTCGTGTCCCCCCCCCCATCAGAGCCCTCTCCTCCACACTCGTGTCCCCCCCATTCAGAGCCCTCTCCTCCACACTCGAGTCCCCCCCATTCAGAGCCCTCTCCTCCACACTCGAGTCCCCCCCATCAGAGCCCTCTCCTCCACACTCGTGTCCCCCCCATCAGAGCCCTCTCCTCCACACTCGTGTGCCCCCCCATCAGAGCCCTCTCCTCCACACTCGTGTGCCCCCCCCATCAGAGCCCTCTCCTCCACACTCGTGTCCCCCCCCCATCAGAGCACTCTCCTCCACACTCGTGTCCCCCCCATCAGAGCCCTCTCCTCCACACTCGTGTCCCCCCCCCCCCATCAGAGCACTCTCCTCCACACTCGTGTCCCCCCCCATCAGAGTCAGAGCCCTCTCCTCCACACTCGTGTCCCCCCCCATCAGAGCCCTCTCCTCCACACTCGTGTCCCCCCCATTCAGAGCCCTCTCCTGCACACTCGAGTCCCCCCCATTCAGAGCCCTCTCCTCCACACTCGAGTCCCCCCCATTCAGAGCCCTCTCCTCCACACTCGTGTGCCCCCCCATCAGAGCCCTCTCCTCCACACTCGTGTGCCCCCCCATCAGAGCCCTCTCCTCCACACTCGTGTGCCCCCCCATCAGAGCCCTCTCCTCCACACTCGTGTGCCCCCCCATCAGAGCCCTCTCCTCCACACTCGTGTGCCCCCCCATCAGAGCCCTCTCCTCCACACTCGTGTGCCCCCCCCATCAGAGCACTCTCCTCCACACTCGTGTCCCCCCCCCATCAGAGCCCTCTCCTCCACACTCGTGTCCCCCCCCATCAGAGCCCTCTCCTCCACACTCGTGTCCCCCCCCATCAGAGCACTCTCCTCCACACTCGTGTCCCCCCCCATCAGAGCCCTCTCCTCCACACTCGTGTCCCCCCCCCATCAGAGCCCTCTCCTCCACACTCGTGTCCCCCCCCATCAGAGCCCTCTCCTCCACACTCGTGTCCCCCCCCCCCCATCAGAGCCCTCTCCTCCACACTCGTGTATCCCCCATTCAGAGCCCTCTCCTCCACACTCGTGTCTCCCATCACAGCCCCCTCCACACTCGTGTCTCCCATCACAGCCCCCTCCACACTCGTGTCTCCCATCACAGCCCCCTCCACACTCGTGTCTCCCATCACAGCCCCCTCCACACTCGTGTCTCCCATCACAGCCCCCTCCACACTCGTGTCTCCCATCACAGCCCCCTCCACACTCGTGTCTCCCATCACAGCCCTCTCCTCGACACCCGTGTCTCCCATCAGAGCCCTCTCCTCCACACTCGTGTCTCCCATCAGAGCCCTCTCCTCCACACTCGTGTCTCCCATCAGAGCCCTCTCCTCCACACTCGTGTCTCCCATCAGAGCCCTCTCCTCCACACTCGTGTCTCCCATCAGAGCCCTCTCCTCCACACTCGTGTCTCCCATCAGAGCCCTCTCCTCCACACTCGTGTCTCCCATCAGAGCCCTCTCCTCCACACTCGTGTCTCCCATCAGAGCCCTCTCCTCCACACTCGTGTCTCCCATCAGAGCCCTCTCCTCCACACTCGTGTCTCCATCAGAGCCCTCTCCTCCACACTCGTGTCTCCCATCAGAGCCCTCTCCTCCACACTCGTGTCTCCCATCAGAGCCCTCTCCTCCACACTCGTGTCTCCCATCAGAGCCCTCTCCTCCACACTCGTGTCTCCCATCAGAGCCCTCTCCTCCACACTCGTGTCTCCCATCAGAGCCCTCTCCTCCACACTCGTGTCTCCATCAGAGCCCTCTTCTCCACACTCGTGTCTCCCATCAGAGCCCTCTTCTCCACACTCGTGTCTCCCATCAGAGCCCTCTCCTCCACACTCGTGTCTCCCATCAGAGCCCTCTCCTCCACACTCGTGTCTCCCATCAGAGCCCTCTCCTCCACACTCGTGTCTCCCATCAGAGCCCTCTCCTCCACACTCGTGTCTCCCATCAGAGCCCTCTCCTCCACACTCGTGTCTCCCATCAGAGCCCTCTCCTCCACACTCGTGTCTCCCATCAGAGCCCTCTCCTCCACACTCGTGTCTCCCATCAGAGCCCTCTCCTCCACACTCGTGTCTCCCATCAGAGCCTCTCCTCCACACTCGTGTCTCCCATCAGAGCCCTCTCCTCCACACTCGTGTCTCCCATCAGAGCCCTCTGCTCCACACTCGTGTCTCCCATCAGAGCCCTCTCCTCCACACTCGTGTCTCCCATCAGAGCCCTCTCCTCCACACTCGTGTCTCCCATCAGAGCCCTCTCCTCCACACTCGTGTCTCCCATCAGAGCCCTCTCCTCCACACTCGTGTCTCCCATCAGAGCCCTCTCCTCCACACTCGTGTCTCCCATCAGAGCCCTCTCCTCCACACTCGTGTCTCCCATCAGAGCCCTCTCCTCCACACTCGTGTCTCCCATCAGAGCCCTCTCCTCCACACTCGTGTCTCCCATCAGAGCCCTCTCCTCTCCACACTCGTGTCTCCCATCAGAGCCCTCTCCTCCACACTCGTGTCTCCCATCAGAGCCCTCTCCTCCACACTCGTGTCTCCCATCAGAGCCCTCTCCTCCACACTAGTGTCCCCCCCATCAGAGCCCTCTCCTTCACACTCGTGTCTCCCATCAGAGCCCTCTCCTCCACACTCGTGTCTCCCATCAGAGCCCTCTCCTCCACACTCGTGTCTCCCATCAGAGCCCTCTCCTCCACACTAGTGTCCCCCCCATCAGAGCCCTCTCCTTCACACTCGTGTCCCCCCCCCCATCAGAGCCCTCTCCTCCACACTCGTGTCCCCCCCATCAGAGCCCTCTCCTCCACACTCGTGTCTCCCACCAGAGCCCTCTCCTCCACACTCGTGTCTCCCACCAGAGCCCTCTCCTCCACACTCGTGTCTCCCATCAGAGCCCTCTCCTCCACACTCGTGTCTCCCATCAGAGCCCTCTCCTCCACACTCGTGTCTCCCATCAGAGCCCTCTCCTCCACACTCGTGTCTCCCATCAGAGCCCTCTCCTCCACACTCGTGTCTCCCATCAGAGCCCTCTCCTCCACACTCGTGTCTCCCATCAGAGCCCTCTCCTCCACACTAGTGTCCCCCCCATCAGAGCCCTCTCCTTCACACTCGTGTCTCCCATCAGAGCCCTCTCCTCCACACTCGTGTCTCCCATCAGAGCCCTCTCCTCCACACTCGTGTCTCCCATCAGAGCCCTCTCCTCCACACTCGTGTCTCCCATCAGAGCCCTCTCCTCACACTCGTGTCTCCCATCAGAGCCCTCTCCTCCACACTCGTGTCTCCCATCAGAGCCCTCTCCTCCACACTCGTGTCTCCCATCAGAGCCCTCTCCTCCACACTCGTGTCTCCCATCAGAGCCCTCTCCTCCACACTAGTGTCCCCCCCATCAGAGCCCTCTCCTTCACACTCGTGTCCCCCCCCCCCATCAGAGCCCTCTCCTCCACACTCGTGTCCCCCCCATCAGAGCCCTCTCCTCCACACTCGTGTCTCCCATCAGAGCCCTCTCCTCCACACTCGTGTCTCCCACCAGAGCCCTCTCCTCCACACTCGTGTCCCCCCCATCAGAGCCCTCTCCTCCACACTCGTGTCCCCCCCATCAGAGCCCTCTCCTCCACACTCGTGTCCCCCCCATCAGAGCCCTCTCCCCCACACTCGTGTCCCCCCCTCCACACTCGTGTCCCCCCCATTCAGAGCCCTCTCCTCCACACTCGTGTCTCCCCCATTCAGAGCCCTCTCCTCCACACTCGTGTCTCCCCCATTCAGAGCCCTCTCCTCCACACTCGTGTCTCCCCCATTCAGAGCCCTCTCCTCCACACTCGTGTCCCCCCCATTCAGAGCCCTCTCCTCCACACTCGAGTCCCCCCCATTCAGAGCCCTCTCCTCCACACTCGAGTCCCCCCCATTCAGAGCCCTCTCCTCCACACTCGAGTCCCCCCATTCAGAGCCCTGTCCTCCACACTCGTGTCCCCCCCATTCAGAGCCCTCTCCTCCACACTCGTGTCCCCCCCATTCAGAGCCCTCTCCTCCACACTCGAGTCCCCCCCATCGGAGCCCTCTCCTCCACACTCGTGTCCCCCCCCCCATCAGAGCCCTCTCCTCCACACTCGTGTCCCCCCCATCGGGCCCTCTCCTCCACACTCGTGTCCCCCCCACCGGGGCCCTCTCCTCCACACTCGTGTCCCCCCCCACCGGGGCCCTCTCCTCCACACTCGTGTCCCCCCCACCGGGGCCCTCTCCTCCACACTCGTGTCCCCCCCATCGGGGCCCTCTCCTCCACACTCGTGTCCCCCCCTCCATCAGTCAGAGCCCTCTCCTCCACACTCGTCCCCCCCCCATCAGAGCCCTCTCCTCCACACTCGTGTCCCCCCCATCAGAGCCCTCTCCTCCACACTCGTGTCCCCCCCATTCAGAGCCCTCTCCTCCACACTCGAGTCCCCCCCATTCAGAGCCCTCTCCTCCACACTCGTGTCCCCCCCCCCCATCAGAGCCCTCTCCTCCACACTCGTGTCCCCCCCATCAGAGCCCTCTCCTCCACACTCGTGTCCCCCCCATTCAGAGCCCTCTCCCCCACACTCGTGTCCCCCCCTCCACACTCGTGTCCCCCCCATTCAGAGCCCTCTCCTCCACACTCGTGTCTCCCCCATTCAGAGCCCTCTCCTCCACACTCGTGTCTCCCCCATTCAGAGCCCTCTCCTCCACACTCGTGTCCCCCCCATCAGAGCCCTCTCCTCCACACTCGTGTCCCCCCCATCGGGGCCCTCTCCTCCACACTCGTGTCTCCCATCAGAGCCCTCTCCTCCACACCCGTGTCTCCCATCAGAGCCCTCTCCTCCACACCCGTGTCTCCCATCAGAGCCCTCTCCTCCACACTCGTGTCTCCCATCAGAGCCCTCTCCTCCACACTCGTGTCTCCCATCAGAGCCCTCTCCTCCACACTCGTGTCTCCCATCAGAGCCCTCTCCTCCACACTCGTGTCTCCCATCAGAGCCCTCTCCTCCACACTCGTGTCTCCCATCAGAGCCCTCTCCTCCACACTCGTGTCTCCCATCAGAGCCCTCTCCTCCACACTCGTGTCTCCCATCAGAGCCCTCTTCTCCACACTCGTGTCTCCCATCAGAGCCCTCTTCTCCACACTCGTGTCTCCCATCAGAGCCCTCTCCTCCACACTCGTGTCTCCCATCAGAGCCCTCTCCTCCACACTCGTGTCTCCCATCAGAGCCCTCTCCTCCACACTCGTGTCTCCCATCAGAGCCCTCTCCTCCACACTCGTGTCTCCCATCAGAGCCCTCTCCTCCACACTCGTGTCTCCCATCAGAGCCCTCTCCTCCACACTCGTGTCTCCCATCAGAGCCCTGTCCTCCACACTCGTGTCTCCCATCAGAGCCCTCTCCTCCACACTCGTGTCTCCCATCAGAGCCCTCTCCTCCACACTCGTGTCTCCCATCAGAGCCCTCTCCTCCACACTCGTGTCTCCCATCAGAGCCCTCTGCTCCACACTCGTGTCTCCCATCAGAGCCCTCTCCTCCACACTCGTGTCTCCCATCAGAGCCCTCTCCTCCACACTCGTGTCTCCCATCAGAGCCCTCTCCTCCACACTCGTGTCTCCCATCAGAGCCCTCTCCTCCACACTCGTGTCTCCCATCAGAGCCCTCTCCTCCACACTCGTGTCTCCCATCAGAGCCCTCTCCTCCACACTCGTGTCTCCCATCAGAGCCCTCTCCTCCACACTCGTGTCTCCCATCAGAGCCCTCTCCTCCACACTCGTGTCTCCCATCAGAGCCCTCTCCTCCACACTAGTGTCCCCCCCATCAGAGCCCTCTCCTTCACACTCGTGTCTCCCATCAGAGCCCTCTCCTCCACACTCGTGTCTCCCATCAGAGCCCTCTCCTCCACACTCGTGTCTCCCATCAGAGCCCTCTCCTCCACACTCGTGTCTCCCATCAGAGCCCTCTCCTCCACACTCGTGTCTCCCATCAGAGCCCTCTCCTCCACACTCGTGTCTCCCATCAGAGCCCTCTCCTCCACACTCGTGTCTCCCATCAGAGCCCTCTCCTCCACACTAGTGTCCCCCCCATCAGAGCCCTCTCCTTCACACTCGTGTCCCCCCCCCCCATCAGAGCCCTCTCCTCCACACTCGTGTCCCCCCCATCAGAGCCCTCTCCTCCACACTCGTGTCCCCCCCATCAGAGCCCTCTCCTCCACACTCGTGTCCCCCCCATCAGAGCCCTCTCCTCCACACTCGTGTCTCCCATCAGAGCCCTCTCCTCCACACTCGTGTCTCCCATCAGAGCCCTCTCCTTCACACTCGTGTCTCCCATCAGAGCCCTCTCCTCCACACTCGTGTCTCCCATCAGAGCCCTCTCTCCACACTCGTGTCTCCCATCAGAGCCCTCTCCTCCACACTCGTGTCTCCCATCAGAGCCCTCTCCTCCACACTCGTGTCTCCCATCAGAGCCCTCTCCTCCACACTCGTGTCTCCCATCAGAGCCCTCTCCTCCACACTCGTGTCTCCCATCAGAGCCCTCTCCTCCACACTCGTGTCTCCCATCAGAGCCCTCTCCTCCACACTAGTGTCCCCCCCATCAGAGCCCTCTCCTTCACACTCGTGTCCCCCCCCCCCATCAGAGCCCTCTCCTCCACACTCGTGTCCCCCCCATCAGAGCCCTCTCCTCCACACTCGTGTCTCCCATCAGAGCCCTCTCCTCCACACTCGTGTCTCCCACCAGAGCCCTCTCCTCCACACTCGTGTCCCCCCCATCAGAGCCCTCTCCTCCACACTCGTGTCCCCCCCATCAGAGCCCTCTCCTCCACACTCGTGTCCCCCCCATCAGAGCCCTCTCCTCCACACTCGTGTCCCCCCCATTCAGAGCCCTCTCCCCCACACTCGTGTCCCCCCCTCCACACTCGTGTCCCCCCCATTCAGAGCCCTCTCCTCCACACTCGTGTCTCCCCCATTCAGAGCCCTCTCCTCCACACTCGTGTCTCCCCCATTCAGAGCCCTCTCCTCCACACTCGTGTCTCCCCCATTCAGAGCCCTCTCCTCCACACTCGTGTCCCCCCCATTCAGAGCCCTCTCCTCCACACTCGAGTCCCCCCCATTCAGAGCCCTCTCCTCCACACTCGAGTCCCCCCCATTCAGAGCCCTCTCCTCCACACTCGAGTCCCCCCCATTCAGAGCCCTGTCCTCCACACTCGTGTCCCCCCCATTCAGAGCCCTCTCCTCCACACTCGTGTCCCCCCCATTCAGAGCCCTCTCCTCCACACTCGAGTCCCCCCCATCGGAGCCCTCTCCTCCACACTCGTGTCCCCCCCCCCATCAGAGCCCTCTCCTCCACACTCGTGTCCCCCCCATCGGGGCCCTCTCCTCCACACTCGTGTCCCCCCCACCGGGGCCCTCTCCTCCACACTCGTGTCCCCCCCACCGGGGCCCTCTCCTCCACACTCGTGTCCCCCCCACCGGGGCCCTCTCCTCCACACTCGTGTCCCCCCCATCGGGGCCCTCTCCTCCACACTCGTGTCCCCCCCTCCATCAGTCAGAGCCCTCTCCTCCACACTCGTCCCCCCCCCCATCAGAGCCCTCTCCTCCACACTCGTGTCCCCCCCATCAGAGCCCTCTCCTCCACACTCGTGTCCCCCCCATTCAGAGCCCTCTCCTCCACACTCGAGTCCCCCCCATTCAGAGCCCTCTCCTCCACACTCGTGTCCCCCCCCCCATCAGAGCCCTCTCCTCCACACTCGTGTCCCCCCCCATCAGAGCCCTCTCCTCCACACTCGTGTCCCCCCCCCCATCGGAGCCCTCTCCTCCACACTCGTGTCCCCCCCCCATCGGAGCCCTCTCCTCCACACTCGTGTCCCCCCTATCGGAGCCCTCTCCTCCACACTCGTGTCCCCCCTATCGGAGCCCTCTCCTCCACACTCGTGTCCCCCCCTCAGAGCCCTCTCCTCCACACTAGTGTCCCCCGCCCATCAGAGCCCTCTCCTCCACACTAGTGTCCCCCGCCCATCAGAGCCCTCTCCTCCACACTAGTGTCCCCCGCCCATCAGAGCCCTCTCCTCCACACTAGTGTCCCCCGCCCATCAGAGCCCTCTCCTCCACACTCCTGTCCCCCCTCCATCAGAGCCCTCTCCTCCACACTCCTGTGCCCCCCATCAGAGCCCTCTCCTCCACACTCGTGTGCCCCCCCATCAGAGCCCTCTCCTCCATACTCGTGTGCCCCCCCATCAGAGCCCTCTCCTCCACACTCGTGTGCCCCCCCATCAGAGCCCTCTCCTCCACACTCGTGTGCCCCCCCCATCAGAGCCCTCTCCTCCACACTCGTGTCCCCCCCCATCAGAGCACTCTCCTCCACACTCGTGTCCCCCCCATCAGAGCCCTCTCCTCCACACTCGTGTCCCCCCCCCCATCAGAGCACTCTCCTCCACACTCGTGTCCCCCCCCATCAGAGTCAGAGCCCTCTCCTCCACACTCGTGTCCCCCCCATCAGAGCCCTCTCCTCCACACTCGTGTCCCCCCCATTCAGAGCCCTCTCCTCCACACTCGAGTCCCCCCCATTCAGAGCCCTCTCCTCCACACTCGAGTCCCCCCCATTCAGAGCCCTCTCCTCCACACTCGAGTCCCCCCATCAGAGCCCTCTCCTCCACACTCGTGTGCCCCCCCATCAGAGCCCTCTCCTCCACACTCGTGTGCCCCCCCATCAGAGCCCTCTCCTCCACACTCGTGTCCCCCCCCCCCATCAGAGCCCTCTCCTCCACACTCGTGTCCCCCCCATCAGAGCCCTCTCCTCCACACTCGTGTCCCCCCCCATCAGAGCCCTCTCCTCCACACTCGTGTCCCCCCCCATCAGAGCCCTCTCCTCCACACTCGTGTCCCCCCCCCATCAGAGCCCTCTCCTCCACACTCGTGTCTCCCATCAGAGCCCTCTCCTCCACACTCGTGTCTCCCATCAGAGCCCTCTCCTCCACACTCGTGTCTCCCATCAGAGCCCTCTCCTCCACACTCGTGTCTCCCATCAGAGCCCTCTCCTCCACACTCGTGTCTCCCATCAGAGCCCTCTCCTCCACACTCGTGTCTCCCATCAGAGCCCTCTCCTCCACACTCGTGTCTCCCATCAGAGCCCTCTCCTCCACACTCGTGTCTCCCATCAGAGCCCTCTCCTCCACACTCGTGTCTCCCATCAGAGCCCTCTCCTCCACACTCGTGTCTCCCATCAGAGCCCTCTCCTCCACACTCGTGTCTCCCATCAGAGCCCTCTCCTCCACACTCGTGTCTCCCATCAGAGCCCTCTCCTCCACACTCGTGTCTCCCATCAGAGCCCTCTCCTCCACACTCGTGTCTCCCATCAGAGCCCTCTCCTCCACACTCGTGTCTCCCATCAGAGCCCTCTCCTCCACACTCGTCTCCCATCAGAGCCCTCTCCTCCACACTCGTGTCTCCCATCAGAGCCCTCTCCTCCACACTCGTGTCTCCCATGAGAGTCCTCTCCTCCACACTCGTGTCCCCCCCATCAGAGCCCTCTCCTCCACACTCGTGTCCCCCCCATCAGAGCCCTCTCCTCCACACTAGTGTCCCCCCCATCAGAGCCCTCTCCTCCACACTAGTGTCCCCCCCCATCAGAGCCCTCTCCTTCACACTCGTGTCCCCCCCCATCAGAGCCCTCTCCTCTACACTCGTGTCCCCCCCCATCAGAGCCCTCTCCTCCACACTCGTGTCCCCCCCATCAGAGCCCTCTCCTCCACACTCGTGTCCCCCCATCAGAGCCCTCTCCTCCACACTCGAGTCCCCCCCATTCAGAGCCCTCTCCTCCACACTCGAGTCCCCCCCATTCAGAACCCTCTCCTCCACACTCGTGTCCCCCCCATTCAGAGCCATCTCCTCCACACTCGTGTCCCCCAATTCAGAGCCCTCTCCTCCACACTCGTGTCCCCCCCATTCAGAGCCCTCTCCTCCACACTCGTGATCCCCCCATTCAGAGCCCTCTCCTCCACACTCGTGATCCCCCCATTCAGAGCCCTCTCCTCCACACTCGTGATCCCCCCATTCAGAGCCCTCTCCTCCACACTCGTGATCCCCCCATTCAGAGCCCTCTCCTCCACACTCGTGTCTCCCATCAGAGCCCTCTCCTCCACACTCGTGTCCCCCCCATCAGAGCCCTCTCCTCCACACTAGTGTCCCCCCCATCAGAGCCCTCTCCTTCACACTCGTGTCCCCCCCATCAGAGCCCTCTCCTCCACACTCGTGTCCCCCCCATCAGAGCCCTCTCCTCCACACTCGTGTCCCCCCCATCAGAGCCCTCTCCTCCACACTCGTGTCCCCCCCACCCATCAGAGTCAGAGCCCTCTCCTCCACACTCGTGTGCCCCCCCATCAGAGCCCTTTCCTCCACACTCGTGTCCCCCCCATCAGAGCCCTCTCCTCCACACTCGTGTCCCCCCATCAGAGCCCTCTCCTCCACACTCGTGTCCCCCCCATTCAGAGCCCTCTCCTCCACACTCGTGTCCCCCCCATTCAGAGCCCTCTGCTCAACACTAGTGTCCCCCCCCCATCAGAGCCCTCTGCTCAACACTCGTGTCCCCCCCCATCAGAGTCAGAGCCCTCTCCTCCACACTCGTTTCCCCCCCCATCAGAGCCCTCTCCTCCACACTCGTGTCCCCCCATTCAGAGCCCTCTGCTCAACACTAGTGTCCCCCCCCCCATCAGAGCCCTCTCCTCCACACTCGTTTCCCCCCCCATCAGAGCCCTCTCCTCCACACTCGTGTCCCCCCCATTCAGAGCCCTCTCCTCCACACTCGTGTCCCCCCCATTCAGAGCCCTCTCCTCCACACTCGTGGCCCCCCCCCATCAGAGCCCTCTCCTCCACACTCGTGGCCCCCCCATCAGAGTCAGAGCCCTCTCCTCCACACTCGTGTCCCCCCCATCAGAGCCCTCTCCTCCACACTAGTGTCCCCCCCATCAGAGCCCTCTCCTCCACACTAGTGTCCCCCCCATCAGAGCCCTCTCCTCCACACTCGTTTCCCCCCCCATCAGAGCCCTCTCCTCCACACTCGTGTCCCCCCCATTCAGAGCCCTCTGCTCAACACTCGTGTCCCCCCCCATCAGAGTCAGAGCCCTCTCCTCCACACTCGTTTCCCCCCCCTCATCAGAGCCCTCTCCTCCACACTCGTGTCCCCCCCATTCAGAGCCCTCTCCTCCACACTCGTGTCCCCCCCATTCAGAGCCCTCTCCTCCACACTCGTGTCCCCCCCATTCAGAGCCCTCTCCTCCACACTCGTGTCCCCCCCCATCAGAGTCAGAGCCCTCTCCTCCACACTCGTGTCCCCTCCATTCAGAGCCCTCTCCTCCACACTCGTGTCCCCCCCCCCATCAGAGCCCTCTCCTCCACACTAGTGTCCCCCGCCCATCAGAGCCCTCTCCTCCACACTCCTGTCCCCCCCCCATCAGAGCACTCTCCTCCACACTCGTGTCGCCCCCCATCAGAGTCAGAGCCCTCTCCTCCACACTCGAGTCCCCCCCCATTCAGAGCCCTCTCCTCCACACTCGAGTCCCCCCCCATTCAGAGCCCTCTCCTCCACACTCGAGTCCCCCCCATTCAGAGCCCTCTCCTCCACACTCGAGTCCCCCCATTCAGAGCCCTCTCCTCCACACTCGTGTCCCCCCATTCAGAGCCCTCTCCTCCACACTCGTGTCCCCCCCCATCAGAGCCCTCTCCTCCACACTCGTGTCCCCCCCCCCCCGAGTCAGAGCCCTCTCCTCCACACTCGTGTCCCCCCCCCCCCCCCCCCCGAGTCAGAGCCCTCTCCCCCACACTCGTGTCCCCCCCATTCAGAGCCCTCTCCCCCACACTCGTGTCCCCCCCATTCAGAGCCCTCTCCTCCACACTCGTGTCCCCCCCATTCAGAGCCCTCTCCTCCACACTTGTGTCCCCCCCATTCAGAGCCTTCTCCCCCACACTCGTGTCCCCCCATTCAGAGCCCTCTCCTCCACACTCGTGTCCCCCCCATTCAGAGCCCTCTCCTCCACACTCGTGTTCCCCCCCCCCCCCATTCAGAGCCCTCTCCTCCACACACGTGTCCCCCCCCATTCAGAGCCCTCTACTCCACACTCGTGTCCCCCCATTCAGAGCCCTCTGCTCCACACTCGTGTCCCCCCCATTCAGAGCCCTCTCCTCCACACTCGTGTCCCCCCATTCAGAGCCCTCTGCTCAACACTAGTGTCCCCCCCCATCAGAGCCCTCTGCTCAACACTCGTGTCCCCCCCCATCAGAGTCAGAGCCCTCTCCTCCACACTCGTTTCCCCCCCCATCAGAGCCCTCTCCTCCACACTCGTGTCCCCCCATTCAGGGCCCTCTGCTCAACACTAGTGTCCCCCCCCCCATCAGAGCCCTCTGCTCAA
Organism: Rana muscosa; assembly: GCA_029206835.1. Classification (NCBI taxonomy): domain Eukaryota; kingdom Metazoa; phylum Chordata; class Amphibia; order Anura; family Ranidae; genus Rana; species Rana muscosa. The sequence goes on from CM055121.1 coordinate 55,999,637, forward strand.
CACTCGTGTCCCCCCCCATCAGAGTCAGAGCCCTCTCCTCCACACTCGTTTCCCCCCCCATCAGAGCCCTCTCCTCCACACTCGTGTCCCCCCCATTCAGAGCCCTCTCCTCCACACTCGTGTCCCCCCCATTCAGAGCCCTCTCCTCCACACTCGTGGCCCCCCCCATCAGAGCCCTCTCCTCCACACTCGTGGCCCCCCCATCAGAGTCAGAGCCCTCTCCTCCACACTCGTGTCCCCCCCATCAGAGCCCTCTCCTCCACACTAGTGTCCCCCCCATCCGAGCCCTCTCCTCCACACTCGTGCCCCCCCCATCAGAGCCCTCTCCTCCACACTCGTGTCCCCCCCATCAGAGCCCACTCCTCCACACTCGTGTCCCCCCCACCCATCAGAGTCAGAGCCCTCTCCTCCACACTCGTGTGCCCCCCATCAGAGCCCTCTCCTCCACACTCGTGTCCCCCCCATCAGAGCCCTCTCCTCCACACTCGTGTCCCCCCCCCCATCAGAGCCCTCTCCTCCACACTCGTGTCCCCCCATCAGAGCCCTCTCCTCCACACTCGTGTCCCCCCCATTCAGAGCCCTCTCCTCCACACTCGTGTCCCCCCCATTCAGAGCCCTCTCCTCCACACTCATGTCCCCCCCATTCAGAGCCCTCTCCTCCACACTCGTGTCCCCCCCATTCAGAGCCCTCTCCTCCACACTCGTGTCCCCCCCATTCAGAGCCCTCTCCTCCACACTCGTGTCCCCCCCATTCAGAGCCCTCTCCTCCACACTCGTGGCCCCCCCCATCAGAGTCAGAGCCCTCTCCTCCACACTCGTGTCCCCCCCATCAGAGCCCTCTCCTCCACACTCGTGTCCCCCCATCAGAGCCCTCTCCTCCACACTCGTGTCCCCCCCATTTAGAGCCCTCTCCTCCACACTTGTGTCCCCCCCATTCAGAGCCCTCTCCTCCACACTCGTGTCCCCCCCATTCAGAGCCCTCTCCTCCACACTTGTGTCCCCCCCATTCAGAGCCTTCTCCCCCACACTCGTGTCCCCCCTCCACACTCGTGTCCCCCCCATTCAGAGCCCTCTCCTCCACACTCGTGTCCCCCCCATTCAGAGCCCTCTCCTCCACACACGTGTCCCCCCCATTCAGAGCCCTCTACTCCACACTCGTGTCCCCCCATTCAGAGCCCTCTCCTCCACACTCGTGTCCCCCCATTCAGAGCCCTCTCCTCCACACTCGTGTCCCCCCCATTCAGAGCCCTCTCCTCCACACTCGTGTCCCCCCATTCAGAGCCCTCTGCTCAACACTCGTGTCCCCCCCCCCCATCAGAGCCCTCTGCTCAACACTCGTGTCCCCCCCCATCAGAGTCAGAGCCCTCTCCTCCACACTCGTGTCCCCCCCATTCAGAGCCCTCTGCTCAACACTCGTGTCCCCCCCCCATCAGATCCCTCTCCTCCACACTAGTGTCCCCCGCCCATCAGAGCCCTCTCCTCCACACTCCTGTCCCCCCCATCAGAGCACTCTCCTCCACACTCGTGTCGCCCCCCATCAGTCAGAGCCCTCTCCTCCACAATCGTGTCCCCCCCCATCAGAGCCCTCTCCTCCACACTCGAGTCCCCCCCCATTCAGAGCACTCTCCTCCACACTCGTGTCACCCCCCATCAGAGTCAGAGCCCTCTCCTCCACACTCGTGTCCCCCCCATTCAGAGCCCTCTCCTCCACACTCGAGTCCCCCCCATTCAGAGCCCTCTCCTCCACACTCAAGTCCCCCCCATTCAGAGCCCTCTCCTCCACACTCGAGTCCCCCCATTCAGAGCCCTCTCCTCCACACTCGTGTCCCCCCATTCAGAGCCCTCTCCTCCACACTCGTGTCCCCCCCCATCAGAGCCCTCTCCTCCACACTCGTGTCCCCCCCCCCCCCCCGAGTCAGAGCCCTCTCCTCCACACTCGTGTCCCCCCCCCCCCCGAGTCAGAGCCCTCTCCCCCACACTCGTGTCCCCCCCATTCAGAGCCCTCTCCTCCACACTCCTGTCCCCCCCATCAGAGCACTCTCCTCCACACTCGTGTCGCCCCCCATCAGTCAGAGCCCTCTCCTCCACAATCGTGTCCCCCCCCATCAGAGCCCTCTCCTCCACACTCGAGTCCCCCCCCATTCAGAGCACTCTCCTCCACACTCGTGTCACCCCCCATCAGAGTCAGAGCCCTCTCCTCCACACTCGAGTCCCCCCCATTCAGAGCCCTCTCCTCCACACTCGAGTCCCCCCATTCAGAGCCCTCTCCTCCACACTCGTGTCCCCCCATTCAGAGCCCTCTCCTCCACACTCGTGTCCCCCCCCATCAGAGCCCTCTCCTCCACACTCGTGTCCCCCCCCCCCCCCCCGAGTCAGAGCCCTCTCCTCCACACTCGTGCCCCCCCCCCCCCCGAGTCAGAGCCCTCTCCCCCACACTCGTGTCCCCCCCCATTCAGAGCACTCTCCCCCACACTCGTGTCCCCCACATTCAGAGCCCTCTCCTCCACACTCGTGTCCCCCCATCAGAGCCCTCTCCTCCACACTCGTGTCCCCCCCATCAGAGCCCTCTCCTCCACACTCGTGTCCCCCCCATCAGAGCCCTCTCCTCCACACTCGTGTCCCCCCCATTCAGAGCCCTCTCCTCCACACTCGTGTCCCCCCCATTCAGAGCCCTCTCCTCCACACTCGTGTCCCCCCCATTCAGAGCCTTCCCCCCCACACTCGTGTCCCCCCCTCCACACTCGTGTCCCCCCCATTCAGAGCCCTCTCCTCCACACTCGTGTCCCCCCCATTCAGAGCCCTCTCCTCCACACTCGTGTTCCCCCCCCCATTCAGAGCCCTCTCCTCCACACACGTGTCCCCCCCCATTCAGAGCCCTCTACTCCACACTCGTGTCCCCCCATTCAGAGCCCTCTCCTCCACACTCGTGTCCCCCCCCATTCAGAGCCCTCTCCTCCACACTCGTGTCCCCCCATTCAGAGCCCTCTGCTCAACACTCGTGTCCCCCCCCCATCAGAGCCCTCTCCTCCACACTCGTGTTCCCCCCCCCCCATCAGAGCCCTCTCCTCCACACTCGTTTCCCCCCCATTCAGAGCCCTCTCCTCCACACTCGTGATCCCCCCATTCAGAGCCCTCTGCTCAACACTCGTGTCCCCCCCCCATCAGAGTCAGAGCCCTCTCCTCCACACTCGTTTCCCCCCCATCAGAGCCCTCTCCTCCACACTCGTGTCCCCCCCATTCAGAGCCCTCTCCTCCACACTCGTGTCCCCCCCATTCAGAGCCCTCTGCTCAACACTCGTGTCCCCCCGCATCAGAGCCCTCTCCTCCACACTCGTGTCCCCCGCCCATCAGAGCCCTCTCCTCCACACTCCTGCCCCCCCCATCAGAGCACTCTCCTCCACACTCGTGTCCCCCCCCCCATCAGAGTCAGAGCCCTCTCCTCCACACTCGTGTCCCCCCCATCAGAGCCCTCTCCTCCACACTCGTGTCTCCCCCATTCAGAGCCCTCTCCCCCACACTCGTGTCCCCCCATTCAGAGCCCTCTCCCCCACACTCGTGTCCCCCCATTCAGAGCCCTCTCCTCCACACTCGTGTCCCCCCCATTCAGAGCCCTCTCCTCCACACTCGTGTCCCCCCATTCAGAGCCCTCTCCTCCACACTCGTGTCCCCCCCATCAGAGCCCTCTCCTCCACACTCGTGTCCCCCCCATCAGAGCCCTCTCCTCCACACTCGTGTCCCCCCCATTCAGAGCCCTCTCCTCCACATTCGTGTCCCCCCCATTCAGAGCCCTCTCCTCCACACTCGTGTCCCCCCCTTTCAGAGCCCTCTCCTCCACACTCGTGTCCCCCCCATTCAGAGCCCTCTCCTCCACACTCGTGATCCCCCCATTCAGAGCCCTCTCCTCCATTCAGAGCCCTCTGCTCAACACTCGTGTCCCCCCGCATCAGAGCCCTCTCCTCCACACTCGTGTCTCCCCCATTCAGAGCCCTCTCCCCCACACTCGTGTCCCCCCATTCAGAGCCCTCTCCCCCACACTCGTGTCCCCCCATTCAGAGCCCTCTCCCCCACACTCGTGTCCCCCCATTCAGAGCCCTCTCCTCCACACTCGTGTCCCCCCATTCAGAGCCCTCTCCTCCACACTCGTGTCCCCCCCCCATCAGAGCCCTCTCCTTCACACTCGTGTCCTCCCCCCCCCCCCCCCCCGAGTCAGAGCCCTCTCCTCCACACTCGTGTCCCCCCCCCCCCCCCCGAGTCAGAGCCTACTCCTCCACACTCGTGTCTCCCCCATTCAGAGCCCTCTCCCCCACACTCGTGTCCCCCCCATTCAGAGCCCTCTCCCCAACACTCGTGTCCCCCTCATTCAGAGCCCTCTCCTCCACACTCGTGTCCCCCCCCATCAGAGCCCTCTCCTCCACACTCGTGTCCTCCCCCCCCCCCCCCGAGTCAGAGCCCTCTCCTCCACACTCGTGTCCCCCCCCCCCCCCCCCGAGTCAGAGCCCTCTCCTCCACACTCGTGTCCCCCCCATTCAGAGCCCTCTCCTCCACACTCAAGTCCCCCCCATTCAGAGCCCTCTCCTCCACACTCGAGTCCCCCCATTCAGAGCCCTCTCCTCCACACTCGTGTCCCCCCATTCAGAGCCCTCTCCTCCACACTCGTGTCCCCCCCCCATCAGAGCCCTCTCCTCCACACTCGTGTCCCCCCCCCCCCCCGAGTCAGAGCCCTCTCCTCCACACTCGTGTCCCCCCCCCCCCCCCGAGTCAGAGCCCTCTCCCCCACACTCGTGTCCCCCCCATTCAGAGCCCTCTCCTCCACACTCCTGTCCCCCCCATCAGAGCACTCTCCTCCACACTCGTGTCGCCCCCCATCAGTCAGAGCCCTCTCCTCCACAATCGTGTCCCCCCCCATCAGAGCCCTCTCCTCCACACTCGAGTCCCCCCCCATTCAGAGCACTCTCCTCCACACTCGTGTCACCCCCCATCAGAGTCAGAGCCCTCTCCTCCACACTCGTGTCCCCCCCCATCAGAGCCCTCTCCTCCACACTCGTGTCCCCCCCATTCAGAGCCCTCTCCTCCACACTCGTGTCCCCCCCATTCAGAGCCCTCTCCTCCACACTCGTGTCCCCCCCCATCAGAGTCAGAGCCCTCTCCTCCACACTCGTGTCCCCCCCATTCAGAGCCCTCTCCTCCACACTCGTGTCCCCCCCCCCCCATCAGAGCCCTCTCCTCCACACTAGTGTCCCCCGCCCATCAGAGCCCTCTCCTCCACACTCCTGTCCCCCCCCCATCAGAGCACTCTCCTCCACACTCGTGTCGCCCCCCATCAGAGTCAGAGCCCTCTCCTCCACACTCGTGTCCCCCCCATCAGAGCCCTCTCCTCCACACTCGAGTCCCCCCCCATTCAGAGCACTCTCCTCCACATTCGTGTCACCCCCCATCAGAGTCAGAGCCCTCTCCTCCACACTCGTGTCCCCCCCCATTCAGAGCCCTCTCCTCCACACTCGAGTCCCCCCCCATTCAGAGCCCTCTCCTCCACACTCGAGTCCCCCCCCATTCAGAGCCCTCTCCTCCACACTCGAGTCCCCCCATTCAGAGCCCTCTCCTCCACACTCGTGTCCCCCCATTCAGAGCCCTCTCCTCCACACTCGTGTCCCCCCCCATCAGAGCCCTCTCCTCCACACTCGTGTCCCCCCCCCCCCGAGTCAGAGCCCTCTCCTCCACACTCGTGTCCCCCCCCCCCCCCCCGAGTCAGAGCCCTCTCCCCCACACTCGTGTCCCCCCCATTCAGAGCCCTCTCCCCCACACTCGTGTCCCCCCCATTCAGAGCCCTCTCCTCCACACTCGTGTCCCCCCCATTCAGAGCCCTCTCCTCCACACTTGTGTCCCCCCCATTCAGAGCCTTCTCCCCCACACTCGTGTCCCCCCATTCAGAGCCCTCTCCTCCACACTCGTGTCCCCCCCATTCAGAGCCCTCTCCTCCACACTCGTGTTCCCCCCCCCCATTCAGAGCCCTCTCCTCCACACACGTGTCCCCCCCCATTCAGAGCCCTCTACTCCACACTCGTGTCCCCCCATTCAGAGCCCTCTGCTCCACACTCGTGTCCCCCCCATTCAGAGCCCTCTCCTCCACACTCGTGTCCCCCCCATCAGAGCCCTCTGCTCAACACTAGTGTCCCCCCCATCAGAGCCCTCTGCTCAACACTCGTGTCCCCCCCATCAGAGTCAGAGCCCTCTTCTCCACACTCGTTTCCCCCCCCATCAGAGCCCTCTCCTCCACACTCGTGTCCCCCCATTCAGGGCCCTCTGCTCAACACTAGTGTCCCCCCCCCATCAGAGCCCTCTGCTCAACACTCGTGTCCCCCCCCATCAGAGTCAGAGCCCTCTCCTCCACACTCATTCCCCCCCCATCAGAGCCCTCTCCTCCACACTCGTGTCCCCCCCATTCAGAGCCCTCTCCTCCACACTCGTGTCCCCCCCATTCAGAGCCCTCTCCTCCACACTCGTGGCCCCCCCCATCAGAGCCCTCTCCTCCACACTCGTGGCCCCCCCATCAGAGTCAGAGCCCTCTCCTCCACACTCGTGTCCCCCCCATCAGAGCCCTCTCCTCCACACTAGTGTCCCCCCCATCCGAGCCCTCTCCTTCACACTCGTGCCCCCCCCATCAGAGCCCTCTCCTCCACACTCGTGTCCCCCCCATCAGAGCCCACTCCTCCACACTCGTGTCCCCCCCACCCATCAGAGTCAGAGCCCTCTCCTCCACACTCGTGTGCCCCCCATCAGAGCCCTCTCCTCCACACTCGTGTCCCCCCCATCAGAGCCCTCTCCTCCACACTCGTGTCCCCCCCCCCATCAGAGCCCTCTCCTCCACACTCGTGTCCCCCCATCAGAGCCCTCTCCTCCACACTCGTGTCCCCCCCATTCAGAGCCCTCTCCTCCACACTCGTGTCCCCCCCATTCAGAGCCCTCTCCTCCACACTCATGTCCCCCCCATTCAGAGCCCTCTCCTCCACACTCGTGTCCCCCCCATTCAGAGCCCTCTCCTCCACACTCGTGTCCCCCCCATTCAGAGCCCTCTCCTCCACACTCGTGTCCCCCCCATTCAGAGCCCTCTCCTCCACACTCGTGGCCCCCCCCATCAGAGTCAGAGCCCTCTCCTCCACACTCGTGTCCCCCCCATCAGAGCCCTCTCCTCCACACTCGTGTCCCCCCCATCAGAGCCCTCTCCTCCACACTCGTGTCCCCCCCATTTAGAGCCCTCTCCTCCACACTTGTGTCCCCCCCATTCAGAGCCCTCTCCTCCACACTCGTGTCCCCCCCATTCAGAGCCCTCTCCTCCACACTTGTGTCCCCCCCATTCAGAGCCTTCTCCCCCACACTCGTGTCCCCCCTCCACACTCGTGTCCCCCCCATTCAGAGCCCTCTCCTCCACACTCGTGTCCCCCCCATTCAGAGCCCTCTCCTCCACCCTCTCCTCCACACACGTGTCCCCCCCATTCAGAGCCCTCTACTCCACACTCGTGTCCCCCCCATTCAGAGCCCTCTCCTCCACACTCGTGTCCCCCCATTCAGAGCCCTCCTCCTCCACACTCGTGTCCCCCCCATTCAGAGCCCTCTCCTCCCACACTCGTGTCCCCCCATTCAGAGCCCTCTGCTCAACACTCGTGTCCCCCCCCCCCATCAGAGCCCTCTGCTCAACACTCGTGTCCCCCCCCATCAGAGTCAGAGCCCTCTCCTCCACACTCGTGTCCCCCCCATTCAGAGCCCTCTGCTCAACACTCGTGTCCCCCCCCCATCAGATCCCTCTCCTCCACACTAGTGTCCCCCGCCCATCAGAGCCCTCTCCTCCACACTCCTGTCCCCCCCATCAGAGCACTCTCCTCCACACTCGTGTCGCCCCCCATCAGTCAGAGCCCTCTCCTCCACAATCGTGTCCCCCCCCATCAGAGCCCTCTCCTCCACACTCGAGTCCCCCCCCCATTCAGAGCACTCTCCTCCACACTCGTGTCACCCCCCATCAGAGTCAGAGCCCTCTCCTCCACACTCGTGTCCCCCCCATTCAGAGCCCCTCTCCTCCACACTCGAGTCCCCCCCATTCAGAGCCCTCTCCTCCACACTCAAGTCCCCCCCATTCAGAGCCCTCTCCTCCACACTCGTGTCCCCCCATTCAGAGCCCTCTCCTCCACACACTCGTGTCCCCCCCCATCAGAGCCCTCTCCTCCACACTCGTGTCCCCCCCCCCCCCCGAGTCAGAGCCCTCTCCTCCACACTCGTGTCCCCCCCCCCCCCGAGTCAGAGCCCTCTCCCCCACACTCGTGTCCCCCCCCATTCAGAGCCCTCTCCTCCACACTCCTGTCCCCCCCCATCAGAGCACTCTCCTCCACACTCGTGTCGCCCCCCATCAGTCAGAGCCCTCTCCTCCACAATCGTGTCCCCCCCCCATCAGAGCCCTCTCCTCCACACTCGAGTCCCCCCCCATTCAGAGCACTCTCCTCCACACTCGTGTCACCCCCCATCAGAGTCAGAGCCCTCTCCTCCACACTCGAGTCCCCCCCATTCAGAGCCCTCTCCTCCACACTCGAGTCCCCCCCATTCAGAGCCCTCTCCTCCACACTCGTGTCCCCCCATTCAGAGCCCTCTCCTCCACACTCGTGTCCCCCCCCCCATCAGAGCCCTCTCCTCCACACTCGTGTCCCCCCCCCCCCCCCCGAGTCAGAGCCCTCTCCTCCACACTCGTGCCCCCCCCCCCCCGAGTCAGAGCCCTCTCCCCCACACTCGTGTCCCCCCCCCATTCAGAGCACTCTCCCCCACACTCGTGTCCCCCACATTCAGAGCCCTCATCCTCCACACTCGTGTCCCCCCATCAGAGCCCTCTCCTCCACACTCGTGTCCCCCCCATCAGAGCCCTCTCCTCCACACTCGTGTCCCCCCCATCAGAGCCCTCTCCTCCACACTCGTGTCCCCCCCATCAGAGCCCTCTCCTCCACACTCGTGTCCCCCCCATTCAGAGCCCTCTCCTCCACACTCGTGTCCCCCCCCATTCAGAGCCCTCTCCTCCACACTCGTGTCCCCCCCATTCAGAGCCTTCCCCCCCACACTCGTGTCCCCCCCTCCACACTCGTGTCCCCCCCATTCAGAGCCCTCTCCTCCACACTCGTGTCCCCCCCATTCAGAGCCCTCTCCTCCACACTCGTGTTCCCCCCCCCATTCAGAGCCCTCTCCTCCACACACGTGTCCCCCCCCATTCAGAGCCCTCTACTCCACACTCGTGTCCCCCCATTCAGAGCCCTCTCCTCCACACTCGTGTCCCCCCCATTCAGAGCCCTCTCCTCCACACTCGTGTCCCCCCATTCAGAGCCCTCTGCTCAACACTCGTGTCCCCCCCCCATCAGAGCCCTCTCCTCCACACTCGTGTTCCCCCCCCCCCCATCAGAGCCCTCTCCTCCACACTCGTTTCCCCCCCATTCAGAGCCCTCTCCTCCACACTCGTGATCCCCCCATTCAGAGCCCTCTGCTCAACACTCGTGTCCCCCCCCCCATCAGAGTCAGAGCCCTCTCCTCCACACTCGTTTCCCCCCCATCAGAGCCCTCTCCTCCACACTCGTGTCCCCCCCATTCAGAGCCCTCTCCTCCACACTCGTGTCCCCCCCATTCAGAGCCCTCTCCTCCACACTCGTGTCCCCCGCCCATCAGAGCCCTCTCCTCCACACTCCTGCCCCCCCCATCAGAGCACTCTCCTCCACACTCGTGTCCCCCCCCCACCATCAGAGTCAGAGCCCTCTCCTCCACACTCGTGTCCCCCCCATCAGAGCCCTCTCCCCCACACTCGTGTCCCCCCATTCAGAGCCCTCTCCCCCACACTCGTGTCCCCCCATTCAGAGCCCTCTCCTCCACACTCGTGTCCCCCCCATTCAGAGCCCTCTCCTCCACACTCGTGTCCCCCCATTCAGAGCCCTCTCCTCCACACTCGTGTCCCCCCCATCAGAGCCCTCTCCTCCACACTCGTGTCCCCCCCATTCAGAGCCCTCTCCTCCACATTCGTGTCCCCCCCATTCAGAGCCCTCTCCTCCACACTCGTGTCCCCCCCTTTCAGAGCCCTCTCCTCCACACTCGTGTCCCCCCCATTCAGAGCCCTCTCCTCCACACTCGTGATCCCCCCATTCAGAGCCCTCTCCTCCATTCAGAGCCCTCTGCTCAACACTCGTGTCCCCCCGCATCAGAGCCCTCTCCTCCACACTCGTGTCTCCCCCATTCAGAGCCCTCTCCCCCACACTCGTGTCCCCCCATTCAGAGCCCTCTCCCCCACACTCGTGTCCCCCCATTCAGAGCCCTCTCCCCCACACTCGTGTCCCCCCATTCAGAGCCCTCTCCTCCACACTCGTGTCCCCCCATTCAGAGCCCTCTCCTCCACACTCGTGTCCCCCCCCATCAGAGCCCTCTCCTTCACACTCGTGTCCTCCCCCCCCCCCCCCCGAGTCAGAGCCCTCTCCTCCACACTCGTGTCCCCCCCCCCCCCGAGTCAGAGCCTACTCCTCCACACTCGTGTCTCCCCCATTCAGAGCCCTCTCCCCCACACTCGTGTCCCCCCATTCAGAGCCCTCTCCCCAACACTCGTGTCCCCCTCATTCAGAGCCCTCTCCTCCACACTCGTGTCCCCCCCCATCAGAGCCCTCTCCTCCACACTCGTGTCCCCCCCCCCCCCCCCGAGTCAGAGCCCTCTCCTCCACACTCGTGTCCCCCCCCCCCCCGAGTCAGAGCCCTCTCCTCCACACTCGTGTCCCCCCCATTCAGAGCCCTCTCCTCCACACTCAAGTCCCCCCCATTCAGAGCCCTCTCCTCCACACTCGAGTCCCCCCATTCAGAGCCCTCTCCTCCACACTCGTGTCCCCCCATTCAGAGCCCTCTCCTCCACACTCGTGTCCCCCCCCCCATCAGAGCCCTCTCCTCCACACTCGTGTCCCCCCCCCCCCCCCCGAGTCAGAGCCCTCTCCTCCACACTCGTGTCCCCCCCCCCCCCCGAGTCAGAGCCCTCTCCCCCACACTCGTGTCCCCCCCCATTCAGAGCCCTCTCCTCCACACTCCTGTCCCCCCCATCAGAGCACTCTCCTCCACACTCGTGTCGCCCCCCCATCAGTCAGAGCCCTCTCCTCCACAATCGTGTCCCCCCCCATCAGAGCCCTCTCCTCCACACTCGAGTCCCCCCCCATTCAGAGCACTCTCCTCCACACTCGTGTCACCCCCCATCAGAGTCAGAGCCCTCTCCTCCACACTCGAGTCCCCCCCATTCAGAGCCCTCTCCTCCACACTCGAGTCCCCCCATTCAGAGCCCTCTCCTCCACACTCGTGTCCCCCCATTCAGAGCCCTCTCCTCCACACTCGTGTCCCCCCCCCATCAGAGCCCTCTCCTCCACACTCGTGTCCCCCCCCCCCCCCCCGAGTCAGAGCCCTCTCCTCCACACTCGTGCCCCCCCCCCCCCCCGAGTCAGAGCCCTCTCCCCCACACTCGTGTCCCCCCCCATTCAGAGCACTCTCCCCCACACTCGTGTCCCCCACATTCAGAGCCCTCTCCTCCACACTCGTGTCCCCCCATCAGAGCCCTCTCCTCCACACTCGTGTCCCCCCCATCAGAGCCCTCTCCTCCACACTCGTGTCCCCCCCATCAGAGCCCTCTCCTCCACACTCGTGTCCCCCCCCATTCAGAGCCCTCTCCTCCACACTCGTGTCCCCCCCATTCAGAGCCCTCTCCTCCACATTCGTGTCCCCCCCATTCAGAGCCCTCTCCTCCACACTCGTGTCCCCCCCTTTCAGAGCCCTCTCCTCCACACTCGTGTCCCCCCCATTCAGAGCCCTCTCCTCCACACTCGTGATCCCCCCATTCAGAGCCCTCTCCTCCACACTCGTGATCCCCCCATTCAGAGCCCTCTCCTCCACACTCATGATCCCCCCATTCAGAGCCCTCTCCTCCACACTCGTGTCTCCCCCATCAGAGCCCTCTCCTCCACACTAGTGTCCCCCCCCATCAGAGCCCTCTCCTTCACACTCGTGTCCCCCCCCCCATCAGAGCCCTCTACTCCACACTCGTGTCCCCCCCATCAGAGCCCTCTCCTCCACACTCGTGTCCCCCCCATCAGAGCCCTCTCCTCCACACTCGTGTCCCCCCATCAGAGCCCTCTCCTCCACACTCGTGTCCCCCCCATCAGAGCCCTCTCCTCCACACTCGTGTCCCCCCCATCAGAGCCCTCTCCTCCACACTCGTGTCCCCCCTATCAGAGCCCTCTCCTCCACACTCGTGTCCCCCCCATCAGAGCCCTCTCCTCCACACTCGTGTCCCCCCCCTCCACACTCGTGTCCCCCCCATTCAGAGCCCTCTCCTCCACACTCGTGTCCCCCCCATTCAGAGCCCTCTCCTCCACACTCGTGTTCCCCCCCCATTCAGAGCCCTCTCCTCCACACACGTGTCCCCCCCATTCAGAGCCCTCTACTCCACACTCGTGTCCCCCCATTCAGAGCCCTCTCCTCCACACTCGTGTCCCCCCCATTCAGAGCCCTCTCCTCCACACTCGTGTCCCCCCATTCAGAGCCCTCTGCTCAACACTCGTGTCCCCCCCCCCATCAGAGCCCTCTCCTCCACACTCGTGTTCCCCCCCCCCCATCAGAGCCCTCTCCTCCACACTCGTTTCCCCCCCATTCAGAGCCCTCTCCTCCACACTCGTGATCCCCCCATTCAGAGCCCTCTGCTCAACACTCGTGTCCCCCCCCCCATCAGAGTCAGAGCCCTCTCCTCCACACTCGTTTCCCCCCCATCAGAGCCCTCTCCTCCACACTCGTGTCCCCCCCATTCAGAGCCCTCTCCTCCACACTCGTGTCCCCCCCATTCAGAGCCCTCTGCTCAACACTCGTGTCCCCCCGCATCAGAGCCCTCTCCTCCACACTCGTGTCCCCCGCCCATCAGAGCCCTCTCCTCCACACTCCTGCCCCCCCCATCAGAGCACTCTCCTCCACACTCGTGTCCCCCCCCCCCATCAGAGTCAGAGCCCTCTCCTCCACACTCGTGTCCCCCCCATCAGAGCCCTCTCCTCCACACTCGTGTCTCCCCCATTCAGAGCCCTCTCCCCCACACTCGTGTCCCCCCATTCAGAGCCCTCTCCCCCACACTCGTGTCCCCCCATTCAGAGCCCTCTCCCCCACACTCGTGTCCCCCCATTCAGAGCCCTCTCCTCCACACTCGTGTCCCCCCCATCAGAGCCCTCTCCTCCACACTCGTGTCCCCCCCATCAGAGCCCTCTCCTCCACACTCGTGTCCCCCCCATTCAGAGCCCTCTCCTCCACATTCGTGTCCCCCCCATTCAGAGCCCTCTCCTCCACACTCGTGTCCCCCCCTTTCAGAGCCCTCTCCTCCACACTCGTGTCCCCCCCATTCAGAGCCCTCTCCTCCACACTCGTGATCCCCCCATTCAGAGCCCTCTCCTCCATTCAGAGCCCTCTGCTCAACACTCGTGTCCCCCCGCATCAGAGCCCTCTGCTCAACACTCGTGTCCCCCCCCCCATCAGAGTCAGAGCCCTCTCCTCCACACTCGTTTCCCCCCCATCAGAGCCCTCTCCTCCACACTCGTGTCCCCCCCATTCAGAGCCCTCTCCTCCACACTCGTGTCCCCCCCATTCAGAGCCCTCTGCTCAACACTCGTGTCCCCCCGCATCAGAGCCCTCTCCTCCACACTCGTGTCCCCCGCCCATCAGAGCCCTCTCCTCCACACTCCTGCCCCCCCCATCAGAGCACTCTCCTCCACACTCGTGTCCCCCCCCCCATCAGAGTCAGAGCCCTCTCCTCCACACTCGTGTCCCCCCCCATCAGAGCCCTCTCCTCCACACTCGTGTCTCCCCCATTCAGAGCCCTCTCCCCCACACTCGTGTCCCCCCATTCAGAGCCCTCTCCCCCACACTCGTGTCCCCCCATTCAGAGCCCTCTCCTCCACACTCGTGTCCCCCCATTCAGAGCCCTCTCCTCCACACTCGTGTCCCCCCATTCAGAGCCCTCTCCTCCACACTCGTGTCCCCCCCATCAGAGCCCTCTCCTCCACACTCGTGTCCCCCCCATTCAGAGCCCTCTCCTCCACACTCGTGTCCCCCCCATTCAGAGCCCTCTCCTCCACATTCGTGTCCCCCCCATTCAGAGCCCTCTCCTCCACACTCGTGTCCCCCCCTTTCAGAGCCCTCTCCTCCACACTCGTGTCCCCCCCATTCAGAGCCCTCTCCTCCACACTCGTGATCCCCCCATTCAGAGCCCTCTCCTCCATTCAGAGCCCTCTGCTCAACACTCGTGTCCCCCCGCATCAGAGCCCTCTCCTCCACACTCGTGTCTCCCCCATTCAGAGCCCTCTCCCCCACACTCGTGTCCCCCCATTCAGAGCCCTCTCCCCCACACTCGTGTCCCCCCATTCAGAGCCCTCTCCTCCACACTCGTGTCCCCCCATTCAGAGCCCTCTCCTCCACACTCGTGTCCCCCCATTCAGAGCCCTCTCCTCCACACTCGTGTCCCCCCCCATCAGAGCCCTCTCCTTCACACTCGTGTCCTCCCCCCCCCCCCCGAGTCAGAGCCCTCTCCTCCACACTCGTGTCCCCCCCCCCCCCCCCCCCGAGTCAGAGCCTACTCCACACTCGTGTCTCCCCCATTCAGAGCCCTCTCCCCCACACTCGTGTCCCCCCATTCAGAGCCCTCTCCCCAACACTCGTGTCCCCCTCATTCAGAGCCCTCTCCTCCACACTCGTGTCCCCCCCCATCAGAGCCCTCTCCTCCACACTCGTGTCCTCCCCCCCCCCCCCGAGTCAGAGCCCTCTCCTCCACACTCGTGTCCCCCCCCCCCCCCCGAGTCAGAGCCCTCTCCTCCACACTCGTGTCTCCCCCATTCAGAGCCCTCTCCCCCACACTCGTGTCCCCCCCCATTCAGAGCCCTCTCCCCCACACTCGTGTCCCCCACATTCAGAGCCCTCTCCTCCACATCCTCCACACTCGTGTCCCCCCCCATCAGAGCCCTCTCTTCCACACTCGTGTCCCCCCCATCAGAGCCCTCTCCTTCACACTCGTGTCCCCCCCATTCAGAGCCCTCTCCTCCACACTCGTGTGCCCCCATCAGAGCCCTCTCCTCCACACTCGTGTCCCCCCCATTCAGAGCCCTCTCCTTCACACTCGTGTCCCCCCTATCAGAGCCCTCTCCTCCACACTCGTTTCCCCCCCATTCAGAGCCCTCTCCTCCACACTCGTGTCCCCCCCCATTCAGAACCCTCTCCTCCACACTCGTGTCCCCCCCCATTCAGAACCCTCTCCTCCACACTCGTGTCCCCCCCATTCAGAGCCCTCTCCTCCACACTCGTGTCCCCCCCCATTCAGAGCCCTCTCCTCCACACTCGTGTCCCCCCATCAGAGCCCTCTCCTCCACACTCGTGTCCCCCCCCATTCAGAGCCCTCTCCTCCACACTCGTGTCCCCCCATCGGGGCCCTCTCCTCCACACTAGTGTCCCCCCTTCAGAGCCCTCTCCTCCACACTCGTGTCCCCCCCATTTAGAGCCCTCTCCTCCACACTCGTGTCCCCCCCATTCAGAGCCCTCTCCTCCACACTCGTGTCCCCCATCAGAGCCCTCTCCTCCACACTCGTGTCCCCCCCATTCAGAGCCCTCTCCTCCACACTCGTGTGCCCCCCCATCAGAGCCCTCTCCTCCACACTCGTGTCCCCCCCCAATCAGAGCCCTCTCCTCCACACTCGTGTCCCCCCCCATCAGAGCTCTCTCCTCCACACTCGTGTCCCCCCCATCAGAGCCCTCTCCTCCACACTCGTGTCCCCCCCATCAGAGCCCTCTCCTCCACACTCGTGTCCCCCCCATCAGAGCCCTCTCCTCCACACTCGTGTCCCCCCCCATCAGAGCCCTCTCCTCCACACTCGTGTCCCCCCCATCAGAGCCCTCTCCTCCACACTCGTGTCCCCCCCATCAGAGCCCTCTCCTCCACACTCGTGTCCCTCCCCATCAGAGCCCTCTCCTCCACACTCGTGTCCCCCCCCATCAGAGCCCTCTCCTCCACACTCGTGTCCCCCCCATCAGAGCCCTCTCCTCCACACTCGTGTGTCCCCCATCAGAGCCCTCTCCTCCACACTCGTGTCCCCCCATCAGAGCCCTCTCCTCCACACGTGTACCCCCCATCAGAGCCCTCTCCTCCACACATGTCCCCCCCATCAGAGCCCTCTCCTCAACACTCCTGTCCCCCCCATTCAGAGCCCTCTCCTCCACCCCCCATCAGAGCCCTCTCCTCCACACTTGTGTCCCCCCCCATCAGTCAGAGCCCTCTCCTCCACACTCGTGTCCCCCCCCCATCAGTCAGAGCCCTCTCCTCCACACTCGTGTCCTCCCCATCAGAGCCCTCCTCCACACTCGTGTCCTCCCCATCAGAGCCCTCCTCCACACTCGTGTCCTCCCCATCAGAGCCCTCTCCTCCACACTCGTGTCCCCCCCATTCAGAGCCCTCTCCTCCACACTCGTGTCCCCCTGTTGTGGAAAAATGTATTAATGTATGTTGTCAGATGTCCCCCCAATGTCAGTTTTGCTGTAGTGCGCTCATCTGAGCGTATTTGCACATACAGACGTTGGTGGAAGATCGGTGGCGGGAAAATCTTCCTATGGAAACAGCGATGTTTGTCCAATTTAGAGATGTTGTTTTGCGCCTCGTTGGGGGACTGGCCACCTCCTGGCAGGGGGCGTTGAATGACTCCGAGCGCACAGATCTGTGTCCACAAGAACAGTAGCATAACTATAAAACAATTGTGGTCCATTGAGGCATAATTGCCATGTAGTTTCCGTCATTGGTAGCAGTGAGTTGGTTTGAACACGGCTCTGTACAAAGCCATGCTTCCTACTGTTCCTTTGTCTCACAGAAAGCATGACCCCTGTACACAGCCGTTTGCACACATCACTGCTGGGATTATATTTGAATTCAAACATGTCTGTGATTGGTTCTTTTGAAAATATACAAAATGTCTGAATGGCTGTTCTGTGAAGCCACACCTTCTTTTGTTACTCATGTTTACTATAAAGAGAGCTGGCTATCCCAGGGACACTGCTCTGAGATGACTTGACTATAAGACCTGTGTTGGTGGTTTCCTTGATTGAATGATGGAATGAACGGTGAGTGGATCTTAGCAAACTTAAGCTAAAGATAGCATTATTGCAAAAAGATGAAATCTGAAGTCTGTGCTTATTTAGCACAGGAAATATGGGCTGTGTGCTCTGAATACAACCTATATTTCCACGACACCCCCCATTCAGAGCCCTCTCCTCCACACTCGTGTCCCCCCCATCAGAGTCAGAGCCCTCTCCTCCACACTCGTGTCCCCCCCCCCATCAGAGTCAGGGCCCTCTCCTCCACACTCGTGTGCCCCCCCATCAGAGCCCTCTCCTCCACACTCGTGTCCCCCCCATCAGAGCCCTCTACTCCACACTCGTGTCCCCCCCCATCAGAGCCCTCTCCTCCACACTCGTGTCCCCCCCCCCATCAGAGCCCTCTCCTCCACACTCGTGTCCCCCCCCATCAGAGCCCTCTCCTCCACACTCGTGCCCCCCCATTCAGAGCCCTCTCCTCCATCCCCCCATCAGAGCCCTCTCCTCCACACTCGTGTCCCCCCCCATTCAGAGCCCTCTCCTCCACACTCGTGCCCCCCCATTCAGAGCCCACTCCTCCACACTCGTGTCCCCCCCATTCAGAGCCCTCTCCTCCACACTCGTGTCCCCCCCATTCAGAGCGCTCTCCTCCACGCTCGTGTCCCCCCCATCAGAGCCCTCTCCTCCACACTCGTGTTCCCCCCCCATCAGAGCCCTCTCCTCCACACTCGTGTCCCCCCCATTCAGAGCCCTCTCCTCCACACTCGTGTCCCCCCCATCAGAGCCCTCTCCTCCACACTCGTGTCCCCCCCATCG
Source organism: Rana muscosa (assembly GCA_029206835.1). NCBI lineage: Eukaryota > Metazoa > Chordata > Amphibia > Anura > Ranidae > Rana > Rana muscosa. The sequence goes on from CM055121.1 coordinate 56,017,589, forward strand.
GGGCCCTCTCCTCCACACTCGTGTCCCCCCCCATCAGAGCCCTCTCCTCCACACTAGTGTCCCCCCCATCAGAGCCCTCTCCTCCACACTCGTGTCCCCCCCCCCCATCAGAGCCCTCTCCTCCACACTCGTGTCCCCCCCCCATCAGAGCCCTCTCCTCCACACTCGTGTCCCCCCCATCAGAGCCCTCTCCTCCACACTCGTGTCCCCCCCATTCAGAGCCCTCTCCTCCACACTCGTTTCCCCCCCATTCAGAGCCCTCTCCTCCACACTCGTGTCCCCGCCCATCAGAGCCCTCTCCTCCACACTCGTGTCCCCCCCATCAGAGCCCTCTCCTCCACACTCGTGTCCCCCCCATCAGAGCCCTCTCCTCCACACTCGTGTCACCCCCTTCAGAGCCCTCTCCTCCACACTCGTCCCCCCCAATCACAGCCCTCTCCTCCACACTCGTGTCCCCCCCCATCAGAGCCCTCTCCTCCACACACGTGTCCCCCCCCCCCAAAGTCAGAGCCCTCGCCTCCACACTCGTGTCCCCCCCCATCAGAGCCCTCTCCTCCAAACTCGTGTCCCCCCCATCAGAGCCCTCTCCTCCACACTCGTGTCACCCCCTTCAGAGCCCTCTCCTCCACCCCCCCATCAGAGCCCTCTCCTCCACACTCGTGTCCCCCCCATCAGAGTCAGAGCCCTCTCCTTCACACTCGTGTCCCCCCCATCAGAGTCAGAGCCCTCTCCTCCACACACGTGCCCCCCCCATCAGAGTCAGAGCCCTCTCCTCCACACTCGTGTCCCCCCATCAGAGTCAGAGCCCTCTCCTCCACACTCGTATCCCCCCCATCAGAGCCCTCGCCTCCACACTCGTCTCCCCCCCATTCAGAGCCCTCTCCCCCACACTCGTGTCCCCCCATTCAGAGCCCTCTCCCCCACACTCGTGTCCCCCCCCATTCAGAGCCCTCTCCCCCACACTCGTGTCCCCCCCCATTCAGAGCCCTCTCCCCCACACTCGTGTCCCCCCCATTCAGAGCCCTCTCCTCCACACTCGTGTCCCCCTGTTGTGGAAAAATTTATTAATGAATGTTGTCAGATGTCCCCCCTAATGTCAGTTTTGCTGTAGTGCGCTCATCTGAGCGTATTTGCACATACAGACGTTGGTGGAAGATCGGTGGCGGGAAAATCTTCCTATGGAAACAGCGATGTTTGCTCCATTTAGAGATGTTGTTTTGCGCCCCGTTGGGGGACTGGCCACCTCCTGGCGGGGGGCGTTGAATGACTCCGAGCGCACAGATCTGTGTCCACAAGAACAGTAGCATAACTATAAAACAATTGTGGTCCATTGAGGCATAATTGCCATGTAGTTTCCGTCATTGGTATTAGTGAGTTGGTTTGCACACGGCTCTGTACAAAGCCATGCTTTCTACTGTTCCTTTGTCTCACAGAAAGCATAACCCCTGTACACAGCCGTTTGCACACGTCACTGCTGGGATTATATTTGAATTTAAACATGTCTGTGATTGGTTCTTTTGAAAATATACAAAATGTCTGAATGGCTGTTCTGTGAAGCCACACCTTCTTTTGTTACTCATGTTTACTATAAATAAAGAAAGCTGGCTATCCCAGGGACACTCTGCTCTGAGATGACTTGACTATAAGACCTGTGTTGGTGGTTTCCTTGATTGAATGATGGAATGAACGGTGAGTGGATCTTAGCAAACTTAAGCTAAAGATAGCATTATTGCAAAAAGATGAAATCTGAAGTCTGTGCTTATTTAGCACAGGAAATATGGGCTGTGTGCTCTGAATACAACCTATATTTCCACGACACCCCCCATTCAGAGCCCTCTCCTCCACACTCGTGTTCCCCCTCATTCAGAGCCCTCTCCTCCACACTCGTGTCCCCCCCATCAGAGCCCTCTCCTCCACACTCGTGTCCCCCCCCCATCAGAGCCCTCTCCTCCACACTCGTGTCCCCCCCATTCAGAGCCCTCTCCTCCACACTCGTGTCCCCCCCATTCAGAGCCCTCTCCTCCACACTCGTGTCCCCCCCATTCAGAGCCCTCTCCTCCACACTCGTGTCCCCCCCATTCAGAGCCCTCTCCTCCACACTCGTGTCCCCCCCATTCAGAGCCCTCTCCTCCACACGCGTGTCCCCCCCATCAGAGCCCTCTCCTCCACACTCGTGTCCCCCCCCCATCAGAGTCAGAGCCCTCTCCTCCACACTCGTGTCCCCCCCCATCAGAGTCAGAGCCCTCTCCTCCACACTCGTGTCCCCCCCCATCAGAGTCAGAGCCCTCTCCCCCACACTCGTGTCCCCCCTATCAGAGCCCTCTCCTCCACACTCGTGTCCCCCCCATTCAGAGCCCTCTCCTCCACACTCGTGTCCCCCCCATTCAGAGCCCTCTCCTCCACTCGTGTCCCCCCCATTCAGAGCCCTCTCCTCCACTCGTGTCCCCCCCCATTCAGAGCCCTCTCCTTCACACTCGTGTCCCCCCCCCATCTGAGCCCTCTCCTCCACACTCGTGTCCCCCCCCATTCAGAGCCCTCTCCTTCACACTCGTGTCCCCCCCCATCTGAGCCCTCTCCTCCACACTCGTGTCCCCCCCCCCATCAGAGCCCTCTCCTCCACACTCGTGTGCTCCCCCATCCAGAGCCCTCTCCTCCACACTCGTGTCCCCCCATCCAGAGCCCTCTCCTCCACACTCGTGTCCCCCCCATTCAGAGCCCTCCCCTCCACACTCGTGTCCCCCCCATTCAGAGCCCTCCCCTCCACACTCGTGTCCCCCCCAGAGCCCTCCCCTCCACACTCTTGTCCCCCCCATTCAGAGCCCTCCCCTCCACACTCGTGTCCCCCCCATTCAGAGCCCTCCCCTCCACACTCGTGTCCCCCCCATTCAGAGCCCTCCCCTCCACACTCGTGTCTCCCATCACAGCCCCCTCCACACTCGTGTCTCCCATCACAGCCCCCTCCACACTCGTGTCTCCCATCACAGCCCCCTCCACACTCGTGTCTCCCATCACAGCCCCCTCCACACTCGTCTCCCATCACAGCCCCCTCCACACTCGTGTCTCCCATCACAGCCCCCTCCACACTCGTGTCTCCCATCACAGCCCCCTCCACACTCGTGTCTCCCATCACAGCCCCTCCACACTCGTGTCCCACATCAGACCCCCCCCAGAACATCTGCATCAGAGCCACCCCACACAGTTTTGTCCCCATCAATGTCCCCCAGCTATACTTGTCTGCCCAGCCTCCCAGCACATTCCTTTCCCCACCACCTTCTGCCATTTCCCTGTAGATCAGCGTGTTCTGTGCTGCTTCTCTGAAGGGCTGGCATTAGAGCAGACACACTGCACTTCCCGGGTCCCACCCCACTTTTACACAGACACGCTGTTACAGCGAAAAATTACACTTAATCTAACTGCGGGGCAGAAGCTGGGAGGTGCAACAGGTCTACACCAAAACATAGGCTCTGTTGGCACACTTCCCTCAATACCTGTCAGGTATTGATGGCAAAACATTTCGAGCAAAACATCCTAAGGCTGGATGTGGCACGCGGGCTGTACTTTGGAGACCCCCCCAACATAGAACATACTATACTCCCCGAAACGTATTTTTATTTGGGCACAGGCCCAATGCCAAATGTCCAAGGTGTGGGGATTCGAGGGGAAATCTTATCCATATGATATGGAGATGTCCGAAGCTGCATAGACACTGGGGGGAGGTGGACACCATGGAAATGGCTTTTGGTGTAAATTTTGAGCCGAATCCAGTAATATGTATCTTGGGATGTATAAGAGATGAGGATATTGCAAAAAATAAACACATGGCAATATTTGGGTGTTTGTTCTTGGCACGAAAGTTAATAGCGAGAAAATGGTTAGCAATAAACCCACCAACACATAAGGAATGGATAAAATAAGTAGATGATACAATCCGGAAAGAAAGGTCTGTATCCATTAAAAGAGGGAAAAGTTGAGACATTTAAGAAAATATGGGAACTATGGTTAAAGAAAATCATCACTAAGATGTTGTGATAAAAAGAAAGTAATATGAGGAAATTAGCAATACAGAAATATTGAAAATATATCGGCTCTCTGAATTTTAAATAGAATTATAAAATAGAATTGTCAGCGTAACAAGTAATAAAGTGTTCTGGGTTTTAGTGTAACAGTAGGATGAAAATACAAAGTTATGGGAAGAAGTGCAATATGAATATATTTTTAAGATAAGTTGACTGTATGAATGTATTTGTAAAAAATGAATCAATATTTTCTTGAAATAAAAATACTTGAGTATAAGCCGACCCGAATATAAGCCGAGGCACCTAATTTTACCACAAAAAAATGGGAAAACGTATTGACTTGAGTAGAAGCCTAGGGTGTCTATCTGTATGCCTCACTTTGCTTTACTGTGTCCATGTGCATGCCTCACTTTGTCCATTCTCCCTATCTGATCTCCGGCGCTGTGTGACTAGACTGACGTTTAACATGGGAATCTATGGAAGGGGTTCCCGGCTTTGAAAAATCGGTACACCCCGGCCATAGGTCCCCTGGACAACAAACTTTGCACAATTGTAGATTAATTGTGGGGCTACATGTGTGCCAAGCTTGGGGTCCAGGGGACCTAGGGCCGGCCAGTACCGGGTCCCCAAAATCACTGGAGAAATTACCGTTTAACATGGGAGTCTATAGAAGGGGTACCCGGCTTTGAAAAATCGGTGCGCAACGGCCGTAGGTCCCTTGGACAACAAACTTTGCACACTTGTAATGGAAGAGCGGGGCTACATGTGTGCCAAGTTTAGCCAGAATCAGGCGCACAAAGATGAAGATGGACCAAGTCTCGAATATAAGCCGAGGGGGGCATTTTAAGCACCAAAAAATGTGCTGAAAAACTCGGCTTATACGCGAGTATATATGGTACTTGGAAAAAAATAAATACAAGTCTTTACTAACTATGGTTAACTTCTATAGTCGGGAAGATACTGCCGAGTTTAATAAAAGACCATTTAGACAAATTCTTGATGGAAAAAAAATATTTTAAGCAAAAAGACAGCATGGATTCATGAAAGGCAGAAGTTGTCAAACAAACTGGATTTCTTTTTACGAGGAGATAAGTAAAACCTTGGACAGAGGGGTGGCTGTGGACGTGGTATACTTGGATTTTGCAAAAGCGTTTGACACAGTTCCCCACACAAGGCCCATGTGTACATGTGTAATGTAAAGTCCACAGGCTTGGAAAGATCAATTTGTAAAAGGATAGAAAACTGGCTAAGAGACAAAATCTGATTGCCTCTTGTTTTATCAGGAAGGCTTTTTTTCCCCCTGCTGTAGCAAATTGGATCATGCTTTGCTGGGATTTTTCACCTTCCTCTGGATCAACTGTGGGTATAGGATTGTGTATATGAGATTGTATTTTTTTTTTTGGGTTGAACTAAATTGACCTGTCTTTTTAACCCAACTATGTAACACACGTACACACACACTTTTGCAGCCTGAAGAAAAATACAGGCTTTGTTTTATTCCGCTGTATTTACTCAGTGCAGCTGATAACAGCCAAGTGAACGAAAGATGTCACACTAACATGTCAGGAAAAAATAAAAACAGAATCAAGAGTTGGAAAAAGTTTCACCCCCTTGTGTCAGTATTTTGTTGAACCACCTTTTGCTTTAAGGCCCCTTTCACACTGGGGCGGGCAGGAGCGGTGGCGGTATAGCAGCGCGATTTTCAGCGCTGCTATACCGTCATTCTTACCGCAGTATGCGGTCGCTAGGGGGGTAAATTTAACCCCCGCTAGCGGCCGAAAAAGGGTTAATACCGCCCGCAAACCGCGGCTATTGCCGCGGTTTGCGGGCAGTATTACCGCGCTGTCCCATTGATTTCAATGGGAGACCGCGGTAAAGGAGCGGTGAACACACCGCTCCTTTACCGCTGTAAAGAAGCGGCTAGCAGGACTTTTGGAGCGGTCCTGCTAGCGCACCGCTTCAGTGTGAAAGCCTTCGGGCTTTCACATTGAAGGCTAAAGGGCATGATTTTTTCATGCGGTATAATAGCGCTAATATTAGCGCTAAACCGCATGAAAAACGCCCCAGTGTGAAAGGGGCCTAACTACAGCCTTTAGTCTGTTGAGATATGTCTCTACTAACTTTGCACATCTAGACATGGCAATATTCTTTGCAGAACTTCTCAAGTTCAGTTACATTTGATGGTGACCGTTTGTGGACTACAGTCTTCAAGTCATTCCACAGATTTTCAACAGAGTTTAAGCCTAGGCTCTGACTAGGTCATGCAAGGACAGTCACCTTTTTTCTCCTTCAACCACTGTGTGGTAATTTTTGCTGTGCGCTTTGAGTTGTTGTCATGTTGGAACGTAAACCACCTTCCACAGCCAACTTTCTGGCAGCAGATTTTCCTCAAGAATTTGATGGTATTTTGCCCCATCCATTCTCCCTTCTATCCTTAAAAGTGCCTGCTGCAGAGAAACACCCCCATAATCAGATATTGCCACCTCCAAGCTTTACTGTAGGAATTGTGTAATTTGGATGGTGATCTGTATTGGATTTCCACCAAAAAACATTGTTTGGTGTTGAGGCCAAATCATAACATTTTAGACTCATCTGACCATAACACCTTTGTGGCCTTTTTTTTTGCAATCCTCCCATACAAGCCACATTTGTGCAGAATGTGAGATATTGTTGTCACATGCACACAATGACCACTATTTGTCATACATTCCTGCAACTGCTTCAGAGTTGCTGTAGGCTTCTTGGTAGCCTCTCTGATCAGTTTCCTCCTGGCTCTTTCATCCAGTTTGGAGCAACGTCTTGATCCAGGGAGGGTCTGTATTGTACCAAATACCTTCAATTTTTTTATAGACTTCACTGTGCTTCTAGGCATTGATAAAGCCCTTGGATTTTTTTTTTTTTTATTAATCTCCTGACTTGTGCCCAACCACAACTCTATCCCAGGGATCTTTTGACAGGGCCTCGACACCCATAGTTGATTGTTCGCTTAAGTTGTACTACCAGGGACTGAAATTCTCTTTTCATGCTGAGCTTATCAAAATGACCACAGCTGATCACATTTGAAAATCAAATAGCTTTGTGTGCCATTGAAAAGGTGATTGGCGATACCTGATTGAGTTTACAGGGCATTTTAAGGACGGGGGGTGATCCCTTTTCCAACTCAGTAACTGTTTTTGATTTTTTTTATGACATGTTGGTGTCATAATAAAAAAAAAATAAAAAAAAAACTGATCATTTCAAGATATCGATACACACAGTAAGTCCATATATATTTGGACACGGGAACAATTTTAGATTTTTTCAGTTATTTACCAAAACATATTCAAGCTATATGATGGATATGAAAACTAATGTAAGTGCACATTCTCAGGTTTAATTTGAGGGTATGTACATCCAAATCGGAGGTAGGGTTTAGGAATTGCAACTCTAAAGATTAGCCACCACCGCTTCCTCAAGGGTCCAAAAGTAATTGAACAATTTAATCAAAAGCGGTTTCATGGCTCAGTTATTTCTTCATTAATTAAGCAAGTAAAAGGTCTGGAGTTGATTCGAAGTGTGGTATTTGGAATCTATTGCTGTGAACCTACATCATGCGTTCAAAAGGAGCTGTCCATGCAAGTGAAACAGGCCACTGCAAGGCTTCAAAAATTAAATAAATCCATCAGATAGCAGCAACATTGGGAGTGACCAAATTAGCAGTTTTGTACCTTCTGGGTAAAGAACCACGCACTGGTGAGCTCAGCAACATGAAAAGGGCCTGGACATCCACGGAAAACAACAGTGGTGGATGATCCTCTCTATGGTAAAAAAAAAAGAAGCCCATTCACAACATCCAGACAAGTGAAGAACACTCTCCAGGAGGTCGGCGTATCATTGTCAAAGTCATTGCCAACAGTGTGGATTTCACCTGCAGACAGGCCAAGGAGGAGCAAATGGGTTGTTATGCTTTTTTTAGATTGTGTTTTATTTAAGCAAACATGTATTCTAGCCAGTATTTATATTCCTCTTCCATACTCGCCCACGGTACTCTGGGGCCTGTTGGATTTCCTATCCGAGAAGCCTCAACTCTTTGTTGGTTCTAGGGGATTCAAACTACCTGAATCCTGTCTTGGATTAATAATAGGATTTTTATAACAGCTTACCTGTAAAATCCTTTTCTTGGAGTACATCACGGGACACAGAGCGACATACTCATTACTAATGGGTTATATAGATACCTTCAGGTGCTGGCACTGGCAACTTCCAAAACCGGAAGTACCCTCCCCTATATAAGCCCCTCCCATCCGGGAGCACCTCAGTTTTGTAGCAAAGCAATAAGTGTCCCCAAAGAGGGGTGGGAGCTCTGTGTCCCGTGATGTACTCCAAGAAAAGGATTTTACAGGTAAGCTGTTATAAAAATCCTATTTTCTTTCTCGTACATCACGGGACACAGAGCGACATAGTCATTACTAATGGGATGTCCTAAAGCAATGCCCAACGAGGGGGGGGATACACCATACATAAGCTGAGCGCTATCAGACATGAGGATCTTTTGCGGCCTGCAACACACTGCGCCCAAAGGCGACATCCTCCTGACTTCTAACGTCCACCTGGTAGAACCTAGTAAACGTGTGTACTGAAGACCATGTTGCGGCCTTACAGATTTGAGCCAGGGAGGCCTGGTGATACACTGCCCATGAAGTTCCAACTGCTCTCGTGGAGTGCGCCCTAACTTTGAACGGAGGCGGTCTCCTTCTCAAGCCATAGGCTTGTATTATGACCTGTCGAATCCACTTGGCTAAAGTAGATTTTGACGCTGCCTGACCCCTTCTGGGGCCTTCCGGCAGAATAAACAAAAGTATCCGTTCTGCGAATCTGAGCAGTGGCTTTTAGATAAGCTTTAACTGCTCTTACTACATCCAAAGAATGCAATAACTTTTCCTCTACCGAAGTAGGTTTGGGGAAAAAAGAAGGAAGAACCACATCTTGGTTCAAATGAAACCTCAATACCACCTTAGGGAGAAAGGCTGGATGAGGACGTAACACTACTCTGTCCTTATGGATAACCAGATATGGCTCCCTACAGGACATAGCTGCTAATTCCGACACTCTTTTAGCCGAACAAATGGCTACTAGAAAAATCAATTTCCTGGTGAGAAGAACCAAAGAAATATGCTGTAATGGTTGTTTCTGTAGAACCGACAGAACCAAGTTTAGATCCCATGGACATATGGGAATATTAACCGGAGGACTAATACGCATCACTCCTTGTATAAAGGCTTTGACTAGTGAATGCGAAGCCAAGGGCCTTTGAAAAAATATTGACAAGGCCGAAATCTGACCCTTGATAGTACTCAAGGCAAGCTTCCTATCTACAGCCCATTGTAGGAAGTCCAGAATCCTACCTATTACGTATTTACGTGGATGCCATTTCTTGGCCTCACACCAGGCGATGTACGCCTTCCAGATTCTATAGTAGATCTGCCTGGATACCGGCTTCCTGGCATTGATCATGGTAGATACCACAGCATTAGAGAGCCCTCTCTTTTTTAGAATGTGGGCTTCAATAGCCAGGCCGTCAAACCTAGGGCTGGTAAGGAAGGGTGGTATATTGGTCCTTGCGAAAGCAGGTCCGGACGATGTGGGAGGGTCCAAGGACTCCCCACAGACATCTTTACAATCTCCGCGTACCATGCTCTTCGGGGCCACGCTGGAGCCACCAGAATCACTGGTTTCTTTTCTACCCTGATTCTGCGGAGTAATCGAGGTAACAATTGTGGCGGTGGGAATGCATATATCAGCTTGAACTGATCCCAAGGGAACACTAGGGCATCCGAGCCGCAAGCTAGGGGATCCCTTGTCCAAGAGACAAACCTGTCCACTTTTGCGTTGAATCTGGATGCTAGCAGATCTACATCCGATGTTCCCCACCGCTGACATATTGTCCGGAAAACCTCGGGATGAAGGGACCATTCCCCTGGGCATAATTGTTGGCGACTTAGAAAGTCCGCCTTCCAATTCTCCACTCCTGGAATGAATACCGCAGATATGGCTGGGACATATCTTTCTGCCCATCTCAGGATGTAATTTACTTCCCTCTGGGCTGCACGACTCCTGGTGCCCCCCTGATGATTGATATATGCCACTGCTGTGGCATTGTCTGATTGAATTCTGACAGGGGACCCTTGGAGTTTGGATGTCCATGCTACTAGGGCATACCGGGCTGCTCGTATCTCTAAGAGATTGATGGGCAGGGCCTTTTCCGCATCCGACCATCTGCCCTGGAGAGACCATTGCTCCAGTACTGCTCCCCAGCCTATAAGGCTGGCATCTGTAGTGACCACCTTCCAAGAAATCGGACTGAAGGATTTCCCTCTTTCCAGATTCTGGGGAACCAACCACCAGCGGAGGCTCTTGCGAACGGAAGGGGACAAGGACATTGGTAAGTCCAGAGCCTGAACTTTTTTGTTCCAGGCTGACAGTATGGCCCTTTGCAAATTCCTTGAATGGAATTGACCGTAGGGTACTGCTTCGAATGATGCCACCATTTTTCCCAGCAGCCTCATGCACAGGCGTATGGATGGCTGTCTTTTTGAACCCACTAAGTGGATCAAATCTCTCAAAGACGACCCCTTTTCTTGAGGCAAGAAAATTTTTCTCTGGTCTGAATCCAGCCTTAGCCCCAAGTATTCCAGACTTTTGACTGGTTTTAGGGCTGACTTGTCTCGGTTGATAATCCAACCGTGATATTCCAGATACTTGATTGTCTCGTGAACAACCACTTCTAGTTTTTCCACTGAGTGGTCTACCAGCAACAAGTCGTCTAGATATGCCATTATCGTTACACCTCGTGTTCTTAGATTGGCCAATAATGGGGCCAGAATTTTTGTGAACACTCGTGGTGCTGTGGCCAGACCGAAGGGTAAGGCTCTGAACTGAAAATGGCGCCCTTCTACCGCAAAGCGTAGAAATTTTTGGTGGGCTGGAAAGATGGGAATGTGCAAATAAGCATCTTTGATGTCGATCGAGGCTAACCATTCCTCCCCTTGTAGGGCAGTGGCCACCGACTGGATCGACTCCATCCGGAAAGTCCTGATATGTAGGAATTTGTTTAGCCCTTTTAGATTTAATATGGGCCTCACGTCCCCGTTTGGCTTCGGGACTGTAAAGAGGTTTGAGTAAAACCCGAACCCCCATTCTTCCAGGGGAACCTCTATAATTACTGCTTGGAGCAATAATTGTTCTAGTGCCAACAGGAGGGATCCTCTCCTCTGGGGATCCCTTGGCATGTTTGACCTTATAAAGTGGGAAGGAGGGGAGTCTTTTAACTCCAATTTGTATCCCAGATTTACTGCGGAGAGCACCCATCTGTCTCTGATCGTGTCCCGCCAGGTCTCTGTGAACAACTGAAGTCTTCCCCCCACCCGATTGAGTGGGGGCAACCCTTCATGCATTTGACTTTGGGGGAGGTTTTGTACCTCTCCTGCTCCAGGGCTTCTTGTTACCCTGCAATTGTCCCTGATTTTTACCCCCGGGATTTGACCGAGGAGGCCGTCGGAACTGTTTCACAGCCGATGTCCTAGGGACTGGAGAAGCAGGCCTCTTAAAAGAGGGACCTCTAACTCTGTTTTTAACCGGCAAAAGTGTACTTTTACCGCTGGAAATTCTCTGGATATGTTTGTCCAGGTCTTCCCCGAATAAGCGTTCACCATGAAATGGGAAGCTGACCAGCAATTTTTTACAGGGAGCTTCAGCAGACCAGTTTTTGAGCCATAAAAGCCTGCGCATATGTACTACAGACAGCGTAAGGCGGGAGGCCTGATGGATTGAATCCTTTATAGCGTCCACCGCAAAGCATAAGGCTCTAGGTAGATCAGCTAGGGCAAGAGCCTGCTGATCTGGCAAGTCCCTTAAGACCTGTTTCAACTGATCCTTCACTGCATGGCAGACCCCAATAGCTGCCACTGCTGGTTGTGTCACCAATCCTGCTGTAGAAAAAGCAGATTTTAATAAGGGCTCTATTTTTTTATCTATTGGGTCCTTGAACATTTGGACATTATCCACTGGACATGTCAGTGATTTATTCACACAAGAGATGGCTGCGTCCACTGTAGGGACCCTCCATTTTTTGATGAACTTATCCTCCATGGGATAGACCACTTGAAATCTCTTGGGAGGAGTAAATATTTTATCAGGATGCTCCCAATCCTGGTAAATGAGCCCTTCCAGTAAAGGATGGATCGGAAAGGAACAGTCTGGGGAGCTTTTAGCGACCCCAACGAGGAGACAGAAGTGGATGATGGCTCCGCAAGGGGCATTTTAAATGCTGATCGGACCATATTAGTCAGGGACTGAACCCATAACCTTTCAGCATGTGATGCTGAGAATGGCTCTTCCACTGTTGATTCCTCTACAACAGAATCGACCTCATCCTGATCCCCTTCAGGCAGGTCGATCCCTGTATGGGACTGTTGCTCTGCTAACAGGCACTCTGAGGGAGGAGACGGAGATCGAGCGCTTTTTTCCTGTGACAGGGAAGCAGCGATCAATGCTGACAATCTCTCTTCCAGCCCTCCCAGAGCTGAGGAAAAAACCTCCTCTGTTACATACACAGGAGCAGGTGAACTGAGGACAGCCACAGTACCAGGTACTCCTGAGGGTGCTCTACGGTCACTAACCTCTGATTCTTCAGGGGAGACTGGTGCAGCCGAAGCATGCCCAAGATCCTCAGAGCCCGATGGAGACCCCCTATGCTTCCTGGAATTTTTAGTCCCGGAGTTTTTAGACGGCATTATTCCTAAGCCCAAAGCTGAGGTATTCCAGCCGAAATACACCACTTACTGACAATAGTCTAGCACAAATGCTGCTATAAAAACAGTTGGTGTCTACTAATGTGCCTTTCTATGGGGATGCCTGCATCAACCGCTTGCTGTATGCCTTTTTTAAATGTTGCCAGCTCTGTCTCTGCACTCCATAGCCAGCTCACAACACATGATTGTGGTTTTTAACATGCTGGGACGCCCGCACATGCGCAGAGGCGCGCACAGAGCGTCATCCCCCAAGCTCCGCCCCCTTTCCTGGCTCACCTCTATATATAGAGGCGCGTGCACGCGCGCGGCCACGTGCGCCTTCGGCGCTAATTTTGAAAAGGAAACCAGGGACAAGAGCCAGGGCCCCTTTTGCCGCAGGCCGGGGGATGGACGAGCATTGCAACATGGCAGAGGAAGCAGTTTCCCACAAGAGAACTCACCATCTGCCTGGACTTGCTCTGATAAAGAGAAACTAGTCCACATGACAAGAAACGTTCACAGCGGCCTCTAGTGGATTAACACAGGTACCGCAGTCTAATATATTAAATATATATATATATATTTTTTTTTCTTGACCACTATTAAAATTATTACATTTTTTAGTAGTTACAGGCATGCACAGATATTAGCGGGAATACCGTTAGGTAACAGACAGAAAGACAAATTAGGCTTGGGGGTCCCCCAATAGAACCAAGTTCCTGGGGGCCCCCACTTACCTGTTCCCCGCCGCAGGACTTTGTTTGGTCCACAGAAGCCCAAACTTCACCTATCACGGCAGGCATTGTAATTAAACCTTCAGGGACCGGGTTCCCAAGGATTCCACTCCCCTGGACCTGTATAGCACCCTGCACAGAAAACATCTTGGTCATGGGTATGACCAGAGCTCTGGATCCCAGGGTCCAGCTCTCCTAAGAGAAGCATTACAGGCAAAACCTTGCTCTTCTCTGCAAGGCCCGGGTACCGACCGTTTAGCTATGAAGCTTTTTTGGTCGGATCCGGAATAGCTTACTGAGGCCCAAAAGAACCTGTACGCAAGCTCAGTGAAAAACACATGTTTCTTCTTGGCCAACACCTTAGACACTGGCAAAAAACTGAGGTGCTCCCGGATGGGAGGGGCTTATATAGGGGAGGGTACTTCCGGTTTTGGAAGTTGCCAGTGCCAGCACCTGAAGGTATCTATATAACCCATTAATAATGACTATGTCGCTCTGTGTCCCGTGATGTACGAGAAAGAAATAATGCTACTAATCATCAAAACTTTAATACACTTACTCCTTTCACTTTATATTTGGGGGTTGAAACACCCCACAGAGAAATGTTTGGTACACAGAGCATCAACTTAGCATTTAGAACTTTCCTTTTTACATTTATTCCATACACTAAATACTCTTAGGGGCTATTGGATCACTCTCCAATAACCCTTATGACCTTAGCCGCTACATACAACCAAGGGATATTGGAAGGTTGATCCTTTTTGGTTGAACCTTTTCCCCTCCCATGACAGCATAGTGCAAGCCCTTCAAGAGTTCCTGCAAGAGTTACTGCAAGTAAACAACATGCACATTCATTCATAGTCTGGGACTCTAAAGGTTTTTCTACGGGGTACCCTCATTGCTCACATCTCAAACATTAAAGCGAAGTTCCACCCATTTAAAAGTCAGCAGCAATAAAAAGTGTAGCTGCTGACTTAATAATCAGACACTCACCTGTCCCACGGTCCAGCAATGTGGGTTCAGGAAGCCTCACTCCTCTCCCCCTCCTCTCTGAGCTGCCGGCATTCTAACTGTGGGCACCCGGCATGCGCGAACTGAGCATGGCCGGGCAATCTTCTGGGACCTGTGACGTATCCCAGAAAATTGCAGGGAGGGAGGGGGAGAGCTGAACTTCCTTCCGGCGGCACGGAGCCAGGGGAGGAAGTGGGAGCTGGGTGCCCATAAGAACAGGGTAAACGCTCCTCCCCCAAAAAAATGACATGCCAAATGTGCCATGTCAGGGGGTCAATTGGAATTAAAGCAGAAGTTCAATTTCTGGGTGGAACTTTGCTTAAAGGATTCCAGGAAGTGGTAGGCTAGTAATTGCAGCAGTTACTTAAGATGAAATTAGACCCCCCCAACCCCCTCTCACAAGAGCATCAATCCGTCTGGTTGTATTATGTCTCTCCATCTATTAAGGCTGAGCAGAAAAGGTTTATCAATGTTCGATCTCAATGGCCTCTGACCTAAATTGGGGAATTGTGATAGTAATGGTAGTAGAGCTTCTACTTCACCTGCCACAGAAAGAAATTTTTTGTTCTTTTTATACAGTAGTAAGGTCTTGTATGAGGATACTGCTTTACAGCACTTCATGAGCTCCATAGCACTACCTACTTTCTCTTAAGATGACCAGGATTTTTTAGATTACACTAGAGGAGCTTCAAATTGCTGTCTCCAGTATCCCCAATAAGGCCCAGGAGCCGATGGTTTACCATGGGAGATTTACAAACCTTTTGGGGAGGTTCTTCTCCTGGCACTCTTGACCATATTTAATGAAACATAATGGAACTGGCACACTTCCACAATCCATTAATGAGGCAATTTAAAATGGTACTTTTAAAACCAGATAAAAATCCCTTATCCCCAGAATCGTATCGTCAGATGTTAAGTCATTAATATTTTTAAATGGAGTTTATCTAAATTTATTGGCAAACTGGTGCACCCAGACCAATCTGGTTTCATACCAATTAGGTCTAAGCTTGTCCCTCAATCTACAAAGTACATACTGCCAATCACGGTAATAAGGCTAATCGCGCAATAGATACAACCAAAGTTTTTGCTAGCATAGAATGGAACTTTATATGATAAACCCTTTAAAAAGTTGAATTTGGTGCTCATTTTATAAAATGTATTAGGATTTTATACTCAGCCTCTATGACCTGTGTCCAAGTTAATGGAGACCCATTCTCTTTCCATGGTAATACATGGCAAGGCTTTCTCTCCCCCCTTATATATGCACTGGCTCTCCAGTCACTTACCGCAGCCATTAGACAATCTCGTGGGATTCTGCAGATCCCTTGGTGAGGACAAGATAGCGTTCTATGCAGATGACATGCTTATTTGAGACACACCACCAGTTCTCCATTTCCTCCTATAACTATAACTCAACACAAAGAGCATACGTAATATATGCCAATATGAAAAAACCCTAGTCTCTCTGAATTAAACAAGATTGAGGAATTTGAATGTTGGAAAAATTCAGGCATTTTATTTCTTCATCAACTGTATGATAAAGACACAGTCCCTGAAATTTATGAAGATGGTGTCTCTCATGCATTGCAAAAGTGGTGAAGAATGCACCAAATTCATATACCTGTTCTGAACTTGTTCTTGAATATGGCTCATTCTGCAACACTTTTGGAATGCAAGAGACCCTTCTGTAAAATCTGTCTGAAGACAGTTTTTCTAAAAGTACACCATCAAAATGGTGGTTCCCCCATCCTCCACCAAAAAAGGATTTGAACAGAGACATATACCTTGTTGGTAGCTGCCAGTTCTAAATTCCAGTTGAACTGTATACAGAAATGGAGACCAGATTTTGATACCTTAGGATGAAGGTCAATGGACACCTCGCCCGTGTTCACAAACAAACCTAGCTATTTTGCATAGGGTATATTACACAACCCAAAAACTGTTCTCCTGGGGTCGAGCCTTGTCTCTCAACTGTCCGATACTCCCGGGACACTAGTAGCTTGATACACATGTTATGGAAGTGCCTTAATTATTTCATTATTGATCTTTGTTTCCAACACACACTGATTTACAGTCAAGGCCAAAAATATTGGCACCCCTGCATTTCTTTCAGATAATGCACCACTTCTCCAAGAAAATTGTTGCAATTACAAATGTTTAGGCAGTCTCACATTTCTTTGATTTGTATTGGTATGACACAAAAAAGTGGAGAAAGAAAAAGCCAAATCTGACTAGTGTCAATGATGATGCTATTCCCTTGTGTTAGGACCGCACTCATAGCCGCCTTGGGCTGCATGTTGAACACCCCTGCTTTTAAAGAGGAAGTAAACCCTGATGGGTTTTACTTCAGCTTTTGCTCACTGCAAACCCTGCAAATTAAAAGCATAATGGGCTAGTATGCAATGCATACTAGCCCATTATGCGACACTTACCTGCAAACAAATCCAGCGCTGTCCCCTGTGCAGGCTGCATCATCTTCTCGCCCCTCTTCCTTCCGGGGCCACGGACTCTGGCTCTGATTGGCCGGAGACGCGTGACGTAACGGTAACGGCAGTCTGAAGCAACGTCACGACTTGCCATTGCTTCAGTTCGCATGTGCTGAGGACTTCAGCATATACAGGGGGATAGCTCCTAAACCGTGCAGGTTTAGGAGATATCCAGGGTAGCTACAGGTAAGCCTTATTATAGGCTTACCTGTAGCAAAAAGTGGTTTGTAAGGGTTTATAACCACTTTAAGGATAAGTTCAACTTTCAAGGAAAAAATTATAAATGCACATATTTTTGCAGAAATAAAAAGTGCATTTATTTTTTCCATGCAGGAGATTAGAAAGCATTGCACCCATGATCAGAGGCGCAATGTCAGGCTTCTGCAGACAAGCTCTGCTGGCTGTACCTTAATTCAGGCTGTCTGTTAAATGCAGCAGAGCTTGTGGATGAACTATAAGGCACTCATAAAGGGTCCTCGCACTTCATTTAGAACTACCATCAATTAGCAGCAGTGGCCAACGCTAGTTGCAGTTCATTAACAGGAAACTCAATTAGTAATGCGGCCCTGTGGGCAGAGCCATGCACAGTCAGGCTGCTTTTAAATTGTGACAGCAGGTGCAGGGAGAAGATTCTCCGCCCACTCACTCTGAAAGGGGGAACTGGCAGCAGGAGCTGAATCATGTTACATACGCAATACAAGTGTGTCAGGCGACTGGGTGAGCTGTGCCATGGCTCTAGAGTAGGAAGGAGCCCAGCAGAATGAGGTGTGGATAGTGCTTAGAGCTGCACGATCAATCTTTCAAATCCGATTTTTTTGGGAAAAAATTACTTTAATGAAATAAAAAAATAAATAAAAAATAAACCAGTAAAGTTAGCCTAATTTTTTTTGTATAATGTGAAAGATTTTATGCCGCGAGAATCGTGATCTTTATTCCAAGCAAAAAAATTGTGATTCTCATTTTGGCCAGAATCGTGCAGCTCTAATAGTGCTATGACAGAGCTAAGGGAGGGAAGGTCACAGATCCCAATAACACTGAAAAACCCAGTGTAGTTGCATGTGGGAATGGTTTCCAAAGTTTTACAGTGTAAGAGACCTTGTGTTTCAGCCTGGCGGGCTATTTTATGAGTGGATCGACAATGGGTCACACCAGCGGCCCTGCCTTTGTTCTGGCCATGAAACTATGCTCTGTGGCCGAGTAAGAAATAAAGGTCTGGAAAGTGCCAAATGCAGAGCTCAGAGTCCAAAAGGAACTCGCTAGGCTTATCTTCGCCACGACCATAGTTTTTTCTCATAGAGTGTGTGTTCAGAGTGCATTGCAGCTAAGGCAGCTCCACAGCTCAGGACCTGAAGGACCATGTGGCTAAAAAAGGTCTAGAAAGCACCATTGGAAGAGTCCTGCACACTGGAGTTCCATTCCAGGCTAGCTTTAAAGCTCTGTGCTCTTCAGTACAGCAGGATCTG
This sequence comes from Rana muscosa, assembly GCA_029206835.1. Classification (NCBI taxonomy): domain Eukaryota; kingdom Metazoa; phylum Chordata; class Amphibia; order Anura; family Ranidae; genus Rana; species Rana muscosa. The sequence goes on from CM055121.1 coordinate 56,036,067, forward strand.
GGTACTGCCTCCAAAGCATCACTGAGGATCAGTGATAGCTAGTATGAAAAGACAAGATCAAGCAGCTTAGTTTGAAAATAAAGGTCTTGAACTGAGGTTACCAAAGAAAAAAATATATATGTGGTATACAATATCTTGATTGAAGAGGAAAGTACAGTAGAAAAAAAATTGAGAGTTCCCACAGCAAAACTTAGAAAAAAAGCATCAATCCTCCTAAGACACTAGCAAAAAACAAAGGGCATGACAGTCAGAGGCAGGGTTATGTGTGGACTGGCTTAACTACTTTTTGCTTCCAAGACCTTGAAAATACTACACAGCAGGTGTTTCTAAGCTGTTAAACAATTAAAACTGTAGTCTGTTGAGGTTGTTTGAGAACTATTCCACAGTAAAACCAGAGGTGCGTGGTAGCTTGCTTTAAAATTGTGTGCTTTAGGCCCCTTTTACACATATGGTCCGTTTTTGATGGACTCCGTTTGCTCAGCGGGGATCGCTCCGATGATCCCTGCTGAGCCGGCGGATGACAAGTCTGTCTCTGCTCACTGTGCAGGGACGGGCCTGTCAGATCTCCTCTATGAGGGAATCTGACTGGTGAAAACAGATCCGCCTGTATGTTTTCATGCGATCTGACCGCCAGACGGATGGGAAATAGGGTTTTCATCCATCTGAATTGAGCAGATCGGATGTCAGCGGACATCCGTCGCTCAATAGAACTGTATGGAGCGTCCGTTCAGGTCTGCCTAAAAAACATAAAGGCGGACCCTGAACGGTATATGCATGTGTGAAAGGGGCCTTAAAAAGAGTATGTAACTAAAGGTTTCTATAGTCTGGGCACAAGTGCAGTTTAATCACTTCCAGTCCGGCCGAACACCGACATTTCTTTGATACATGTAAAAATCTAATTTTTTGCTATAAAATTACTCGGCACCCCCAAACTTTTTCTTTTTTTTTTTTAATTAGAGGCCCAGGAGAATAAAATGATTGTTGAAATTTTTTAAGTCAAATTTCCAGGAAAAAATATACTTAAATGGATTTTCGTGCTTACAAAACATCCAAATGTTTTGTAAAAGATAAAAGACGTTATGACAAGTAAATAGGTACACAAATGTCATGCTTTAAAATTGCCTAAGCCTGAGGTACGCCACTAAAAATAAGGTACCTAAAAATCTGGTATTTTATAGGTTACCAGTTTAGAGTTACATGAGATCTGGTGCTAGAATTAATCTTGCTCTGATGTTTGCGGTGATACTGCACATAAGCGGTGCGATCACCGTTTACATAATGTGTGCAGGACATGCGTGCATGTTTTCATTTGTGTGTGGCCATGGGAAAATGGGGGCGCTTTAATTTAAAAAATAAATAAAAATGAAGGTACATAGTAGAAAAAAAATCCTATTTTTAACAGTATATAAATTTAAAGTGTATATAAAGTCAAAATATTTTAGTTTTTTTTCTTAGTTTTCAATAGAATGGCGAGTGGTCTTGTCTTGGTGACTGTTGTCACTGGGATGGAAAGTGATTGGAAATCCTGTTAGGCTCGGTTCGCGATGCTGGAACCCTGCAAATCCAGTGCGGGTTCCCACATCGCATACAACTCGCAAGCAGTCCACACTGCCCTATGCAAACTGCTGGGAGTGTCAATACAAAGTTAATGACACACCCATTTCTGTTTGCATATCGCAGTGCGAACTATCAATTCGAACAGGAATCGGATCGCATGGGTGTGAATCACATGCGATGCCTGACATTGCAGCAGTGGGAACCGGCCCCAAGTTGATATTTTTTCTAGATCTCTCCATAAAGAGGGCCTGTCACAGTCCATGCCATCACAAGGCCACGGAGGAAGCGGTGGTCCAATCGGGGGAACTACGCGTCGGACCCCTGCACACACGTACTTACCAGTGAGTGAGCCACCAGGGGCCATTGGAAGAAGACAAACAAGGCTGAAATCTGCCCCTTAACAGTGCTCAAGGCAAGGTTCAGATCCACTTCGCACTGTAAGAACAGCAGGATCCAAGAAACCGGCCACGTCGGTGGGCGTCCGACCATCACATCACATATAGAGATGTAGGCCTTCCAAGTGCGATGGTAGATCGTCCGGGAAGAAGATTCCCGGGCCATCAACATGAAGGGGATTACCGAATCTGCCAGACCACGGTCCCTTAGTACCTGGCTTTCAATAGTCAAGGCGTTAGTAAAACAGGATGAAGCATAGGACCTTGAGACAGAGGGTCCTGCCGCATTGGCAGCCGCCAGGGAGCGTCAGCTACCAGTCTCCCGAGGTTGGCGTACCAGAGACGCTAGGACCAATCTGGAGTGATCAGAATCACCAGAATCCCCGCGCCCTCCACTCTGCGGAGCAGACGAGGAAGCAATTCCAGTAGGGGAAAGGCATAATTTTCCCTATGGAGCCACCAACGCATCCGACGCGTCTGCCCAGGGAGCCTTGGACCTGGCCACAAACCTCGGCACCTGCGATTGAGTCGAGAAACCAGGAGATCCACAACTGGTGTGCCCCATTTCCGACAAAGTAAATGAAAACACCTCCGGGTTAAAAGACCATACCCTTTGGTCCAGCATCTGGCGACTCAGATAGTTTGCCTGCCAGGTCTCTACGCGGGGGTGTAAGCAGCCGATTGAGTCAGCACGCTTCTTTCGGCCCAACTTAGGATGCGAGCGACTACCGACGCTGCGGCCGTTCAACTGAAACCTGATCAGACGCCCCTGAAGTCTCTACGACCACTTAGAGAGGCACAGTCTGATCGCTCGAATTTCGAGGACATCGATCGGCGGTCGAGATTCTTCCAGACCGTTAGGCTGGCGTCCGTCGTGAGCACAGTCCTATGGAAAGGAAGGAACAACCTCCTGGACTCAACAATTTCACCGACTTGAGCATCTGCAACTGCTCCAAAAGGAAGGAAGACCTTCGCCTCCAAAAAATTCAGGATCAAGTCTAGGGACTTCAGACACTGAGTCGGTACCAACACCGACTTCTGTATGTTCAGTACCCAACCAAAGTCCCGGAGGGTCTGACTGGCTATAGACATGTTCTCTTCTAATTCTGAGCCAGAAGCAGTTTTCAGAAGAACGCCCAAGTAGCCCACGATACCAATGTCTCAGCAAAGCCCAGATCGGGGCGAGCACCTTGTGAACAACTCTGGGTGCCAACGCCAAGTCAAATCGCAAAGCGCAGAAAACTCAGATGGCTGTTGCAGATAGGGACATGCAAGTATGCGACCCTGGTGTCCAGAGACACAAGAATTCCCCAAAAACAATACATACACACACTGTGTATGTGGTAATACGTATGTTCATACTGTGGCGCTGAAGACACGCATGTCTTAGTTGTGTGGGAGGAAACCAAAGTACCCGGAGGAACCCTACGCAGACACAGGGAGAACATGCAGTTTCCAGGCAGACAGTGTCGGGGTTTGAACCAGCGACCCTCTTGCTGCCAGGTGAGGGAGTGAATCACTACCCCACTGTGCTGCCCTACAAGGTAATGAGGGCCCTGAGGTCCAAATTGGACGGACACCGTCCTTCCGTGGGACTACCAACAGATTCAAATAGAATCCCTGAAACCCTTCCACCAGGGGTACAGGTAAAAATATTCTGCACCAGAGCAAGTCATGTACTGCTCCCATCAAGGCAGACCGACGAGCCGGAAGGATAGGAAAAATGAGGGAAAGACCCATTTGGTGGACAAGAAGAGAGTCTATCTTGTACCCCAAATTGACCACCTCATAAAAGGAGAGGTCCACCGAGCTGCAAACTCGCAAAATAATCCCCCCCACCCTTGAGTCGGGTGGGGACAAAATACCATGCGTAGCATGGAATGTCAGCCGGCACATTCGTGCACACACCCAGCTAGAGCCTTGTCAGCCCGGGAGGATCTACTGACGAAAACCGGAGTTAGTACTCACCGGTAACTCCTTTTCCAGTAGTCTTCCAGAACAGCCCTTGAGATGGAGTCCCTCCCATCGACACAGGAAACACATTGCCAATCAGTTCAAAAGGCGGTCCCCTCAGGTCCCTGGTCAGTCATTTACCAAGAACCCAAGGATGGAACTGAAAAACATAACCATAACAGGTAATAGCATTAATGCATCAACTTAATTCAAGGGTGGGATCGTGCTGTCCTGGGAGACTACTGGAAAAGGAGTTACCGGTGAGTACTAACTCCGGTTTTCCCCAGTCATCTTCCAAGACAGCCCTTGAGAGGATCCCCAAGTACTCACCAGATTAGGGCGGGACCACGGCTTGGAGGACCTTCCTCCCAAAAGCCTGATCCTGACTGGACATTAAGTCTAGTCTATAATGCCTTGGAAACAAAAAGTGTAGCGCTAATCAAAAAAATGAACAAGAATGCATGACGCACTCAAATGAGTATATAAAAACGGTGCAATATAAAAAAAGACACTCAAATATTAAGTAAAAACAGTAAGAAGTCCTCATATATACAAAATGTCTATATGTGAAATACAAGTGAAAACTTGTGCAACTGAGTGTCCTAAAGTAATTCAAAAATGAAGGCAATGGTGAAATTCAAAAGTGGGTGAAGACTTTGAAGGGAAAGGTGACGGTGAGAAGATGAAGAGAACCACCACCAATAGGTAAGGAGCTTACCAGATAGTTTGAACCCAGAGGAACATATGTTCAGTGGGTCAAACGGGCTTGGTGTGGTGGAACCACGATGGAACCTAGACAATCTGTATGCTGCAAATTGCTGTGCTGGAAATGGCCAAACATCAACATAGAGAGAGAAACCGCAGAAGAAAGATGACCTCTTAGATAACCTCATATGCAGTAGTAGTCCGGGAAAATCCCAATCAATATGAGCAGGTAAGTATCATGTAATAGTGAAAAGAAACAGCCACATAGCGTAACTCTGTATATAAATCAAAATTTAATTTAGTGGAAACACTTACATTTAAGTTGATATAAAAGCGCTTTGCAAAGAATGTGGCAACAATGGAGTCCTCCCAAATGTATGCTAGTTTGTATGCTAGTCTAGAATGCCTTGTGAAGGTGGAGAAGCTTGACCACGTGGCTGCTTTACATATTTGCTCTGGGGTGGCACCAGCTCTTTCAGCCCAGGATGCCGAGAGTGCCCTTGTAGAGTGGGCCTTAACACCCCCAGGAGGATCTTTTAGTATTCTATAACTTTCTGCTATAGCTAGCCTGATCCACCTAGCTATAGTGACCTTAGAAGCTTTTTGTCCCTTACGTTGCCCAGAAAAAAAAAATCACAAACAAGGAATCTGCCATTCTAAAAGATTTGGTTGCATCTAGGTACTCTAAGATACAACTTCTCACATCTAACAAATTAAATTGCTTCTCTTTTTCATTCGAGGCGTTCTGGCAGAATGAAGGAAGAACAATGTCTTGAGACCTATGGAATTTTGATGTCATCTTCGGCAAGAACCCAGGGTCTGTTTTCAGTATGACTCTGTCTTCAAGAACTTGAAGGATGGGCTCTCTAATGGAGAGAGCTTGAATCTCAATGACTCTACGGGCTGAAGTGATTGCCACAAGGAGTACTGTTTTGAAAGTAAGCAGTCTTAGAGAGGCCTCCGAGATGGGTTCAAACGGTGTCCCCAAGAAAGCTTTGAGGACGACCGAAAGGTCCCAAGTTGGATTTATCTTGACTTTGACTGGTTTCTGTCTAGTGATTGCCTTACAGAACCTAGCGATAAGGGGATCTTCCTTTAAGCGTTTTTCTAAGTACACACTTAAGGCCGCTATCTGGACCTTAATAGTACTGGAAGATAGCTCTCTTTGTCTATACCTTCTTGGAGAAACTGTAGGATATTGGTTATATCCTTGTTAGCTTTACCCCGGTCCACCAACCAGAAACTGAATTTTTTCATTTTTTTTTTAATAAATAGCTCGGGTGACTGGTTTCCGGCTTTGAAGATTTGAATCACTTTTTCTGATAAACCTTTGTTTCTCAGAATCTCTTCCTCAGTAACCATGCTGAGAGTTTCAGCATGGTTACTTGAGGATGCAAGAGGGGTCCCTGTGACAGGAGGTCTTGTCTGCAGGGGAGCCTGGTCCGTCAATTAAAGTAAAGTTGTGAACCAAGGTCTCTTGGGCCAAAAAGGTGCCACTAGAATTAAGCATGTTTCTTCTGCAAGAAACTTGGCCAGGACTCTCGGAATGAGATGAATCGGTGGAAATGCATAGGCCAGACTGAAGGTCCAAGGTATTTGTAAGGCATCTATCTCCAAGGGTTGATCTCCTGGACATAGCGAGCAGAAATTGGGGACTTTTGCATTCTCTTTGTTTGCGAATAAGTCTTTTTCTGGGATCCCCCATTGAGCTGTTAAGAGGTTGAAAACTTCCATATGCAGAGACCATTCTTGATTCGAAACTAGTTGTCGACTCAAAAAGTCTGCAGTGTTGTTCTGCTCCCCCTTCAGGTGTATTGCAGAGATGGATCCTAGATTGACTTCTGCCCACTGAAACATGTGTTTTGCTACTAACATTAGGCGAGGACTTCTGGTACCTCCCTGTTTACATAAGCTACTGCCGTCCTATTGTCTGAGCGGACTTGAAGGTGTTGACCTTGTAGCTTGTCCTGAAATGCTAGTAGAGCTTTTAGGATGGCTGTTAACTCCTTCCAATTGGAAGAGAACTTCTTCTCTTCTGGAGTCCACCTGCCCTGTGCCCAGTATTGAGTTGAGATGTTGAGATGTGCTCCCCATCCCCAACTGCTCGCATCCGTGGTCAGAGTGGATGTGATAGGTAGGACCCAGGGAACTCCCTTGTTTAGGTTCTGTGTGTCCTTCCACCACTAGAGGGAACGTTTTACCTTGGTGGGGATCGAAATGCATTCCTCTAGACCTTTGTATTTCACTTGTTCCAGAAGGAATCTTTGTAGATCTCTCTGATGGAACCTGGCCCATTGCACGGCCGGGATGGCTGCAGTCATCAGACCAAGTACTGACATGACCTCCCTCACTTTACAATTGGGACTGGATTGAAGAAAAGACATCCTCGGTTTCAGATTCGATATCTTATCTTCCGGCAAGACTATCTTTTGTTCTACTGATAGGATCTTGTAACCCAAATACAGAATATTCTGTGTTGGAGTGGTCTTGGATTTTTCCAAACTGACGATCCACCCTAACTGTCTCAGGGTGAGTTGTGTTAACTCCAAGTCCTGACAGAGTTGTTTCTCTGAATGGTATGTGAGGAGTAAAGCCCCGTACACACGATCGGTTTAACTGATGAAAACCGTCCGATGGATGGTTTTCATCAGACCAACCGATCGTGTATGGTACCCATCGGTCTTTTTTCCATCGGATGGAAAAAATAGAACTTGTTTTAAAATTTTCCAATGGATAAAAAACCGATGGGAATTTCCGATAGTCTATGGGCAAGTCCATCGGTTAAAAAACCCACGCATGCTCAGACTGAATTAGGAGACGGGAGCGCTCGTTCTTGTAAAACTAGCGTTCCTAATGGAGAGAGCACATTCGTCATTCTGCAAGTTACTGCTTCGTTTAATGCAGCGCATGTTTTTTTGCTTTCGAACGGTCTTTAAAATGTCATTTTGGCAGCAGAACTTTCTCCTGAGTTCTGACAAATGTATGTCTCTTTTTTCTAGTGATCTTAGGAATAATTAGTAAAATTCTTCAAGGCCGACCTCCCAAATTACACCTTTTTTTTTTGACTCTTAAAATTTGTTGTGCATTTTTTGGTGTGTCAATTTCTCAGAACAACATAATATTTAATTTTTGAAAAATCATGGAGGTTGGTGTCCCTTGTTCTTAATTACACATTGTATTTATGCAATCTTATTGCTACTTCTCAAAAAAACACATCAGGCATGTAGGTTGGCTGAAATCAAATTTCCCTTTATTTCGGAAAAAAAATAATCAAAAACCGAAGGGCAACTATTCCCAAATTAGCAGAGAATATAAAGTCATTAGATCCCAAATGCAGACCTGACTATGATCAATAATAAAATCAACAACAGCATGAAATCAGGAGCAGCAGCCAAAGACATACATCATCCCAAGCTGTGGTACTCCATCAACCTTCAATTTCTGGATGAGCAGCTCGAGGCCAGGGAATCACCTCCTGCTCTTTCTTGTAGCCTTCCTTCCATGCCTCTCTGCAGCGTTCTCTCCATGGCCCCGTCCACGCACCCTTGCAGGCTGGGCCACAGTGGGTGGTGATGTGGCAGGAGGAGGAGGAGGAGAAGGAGGAGAGGGATTGGGCTGATGTGAGATATGGGTGGCCTCAGTCAGCTATCCCCTCGCCCCCATGTGTACAGCCGTGTAGATAAGGTGCTCACAAAGGGCCCGTTGTCCTGCCTCCATTCTCAGCAGCTTATCTGAGAGATAGGTGCTAAACCCCTCCGTAGGGTTGAGGGGGGCCCTCATAATGGCAGCAGCCTCCTGAATCATCTTTAGTGACGACTCCTCCACTTGTGTCATCCGCCGTTGTTTTGGCGGTCTGACGTGGAGGGGAGCCACTTGGGAGACGGTGCTGCCACTAGGCCTGGGGACCTGCTGAGTCCCACTGGGCCCTGCCTCCTCCTGCCTGTCACACTCCTGACCCTGATCCTCCTGGCTTGCCTCATCCTGTTTATAAAATAAAATGAAAATGTATATTATTTGAGGAATCAATCACACACAATTTTGATCTCATTACTGGTTTATTTTGGAGGGGGGGGGGGTGGGATCATTTATGGCTAATCAAAACAGTTCAACTCAATATTACTTAGTGGACAATAATTAGCATCAAAAATACTATACCTGGCTGAAGATGCGAAGATCTGGCTCTTCGAGCTCAGGAGACTCCTCCTCCGCCTCTGCAGGGGTGGAGGGAAGGGTGGAAGGAACGCTGGAGGGAAGGGTGGAAGGAAGGGTTGAGGGAAGGCTGGAAATAGATTCCCTGGCCTCGATTTGGTCATCCAGAAATTGAAGATGTTTGTAGTACCACAGCTTGGGCTTTACTACATGGTCGGCTGCTGCTCCTGATCTCTTGGACTGGCGCACTTCCTTGAATTTTTTTTTATAAGAATTGCGCAGGTTGTTGATTTTATTATTGATCATAGTGTAGTCTGCATCTGGGATCCATGGCTTCATATCCTTGGCTAATTTGGTAATAGTTGTCCGTCGTACATCACTTTTGTGATACGCAAGGTGTTTGAGCTCCCAAAGGTTGCGCTGTTCCTTATACTTTTCAATAAAAACAAGCATCACCTCCGGCTCTCTTAGTTTATGCATCTATTAGGATCAGCAAGTACAAAAAAAAAAGGATCAGAATTGATTCTCCTCAACTTATCACAATATTGCCCTTTACAATCATGACCCATTAATATGCCACTGCAGGCCCGAGTTCCCTTCTTACCTTAGTTCACTTCCGGTCGTACTTACGCCGCGCATCCCTAATAACTTCTTTCCCCTTTTTATACCCTGCGCATGCGTGTAACTCCGCCCTCGTCGCCCGCCCATGACGGACTTTTTCTGCATTTCCCCGCCCCTTAACGATCGGCGCACAGTGTGAGACGGCGACATGTCGCAGACACAGGTGGCTTCTTTAGTTGAAATTACCGACGAGGAAAGCCCGGAGGCGGAAACGTCCCGATCCTGTAAAAAAAGATACAAGGCGACTAATATGTCTTTCTGAGATGGCGGACATTCTGCAGAGGAAGGATTACGACGGCAAGCATGGCCCATACGACACCCCTAATCTCCGGAAGTCACAAATTATGGACAAAGTGGCGAAGAGTCTTTATAAAAAATATGGGGTCAGGAGATCCAAGGAACAACTCCGTAAAAGGTTGTCAGACCTCAAGATCAGGGAGCCGGAGCAGTATAAGAGGCTTATAAAAAGCATAGAAAAAAGTAAGTATATTTTACTGTGTTCTTTCACATTGTAATATGTATTCTTCGATGTTTTGCAACATGTGCTTGGCTTGACTGGGTTCACATTTTGAAATCTCATCTTTTAGGTTAAGTGGAAAGTCCACTTATTTGCCCAATGTTTTGACCAATAACTTGCTGCTCTTCCGCCAAACATGTTTGGCACATATCCACATAAACTACATGTGGGCATGCCTCATTTTACTTCAACAATGTTTATCTACACATTGTTGGCTAGATGATGTGTTGTAAGGAAATTTAGAATGTGACTGAAAGAATAAACTGTATTCTGGGTAAAGGAGATGACACTCCAGCAGTGTACTTTTTTTTGTTCTTGATCAAGATACTATTACTCTGGGCCACATGACCAAATTTATTAACGGTGTCACACACAGGTGGTCCAGTGGATACCTTGGTGCTTATCCAAGTGTATTTGTGAATGTCCTCAAAAATAACATGTTGCTTTGTTGAGTTTGCAAGATCACATATGTTCATGTTGGAACTCAGGGCCAAATATCAATTGTACCCCACTTCAAAACATTGAGGATCCCTTTTCAGGCCTTAAAAAAGTCTGTGTGCTAAAGTATACATTTTGTTGTAAATTCCCATAGGGGAGAGGAGACTGGGAGGACACCATGCTCAGGAGACGAGTAACCCAACACCACAGAAACTCCCCGAAGCTCCCAAAGCAGACCAAGATCAGCACAACAGGTCAGTGTCTGTCACCACAACTTCAAGGTAAATACAGATGTAGGGCTGCCTAGTGTAAAACCTTTTTTTTTGTTTTAGGGACTGAACGTGGGGGTGTGTCAGGAAGTCCAAATCCGCCATTCTCGAGTGCCAGCGCCAAAATAATCATTCAGGAAATCATGGAATGCAGTAGCGAAATGGACATTATGAGAAAGAGAATGATTGTGATTGAGCAAAAATATAAAAACATGATAGATATTTTGGGGAGAATAGTGTGAACCCCCCCCTTTTTGTGTTTTTTGTTCTGCGTCTGACATTATCTCAGGGATTTCCAACATCCCAAATGTGAAGATGCACACACTGAAGACTCAACATGTGCTATCTGCCGTCACAGGATATCTATGTCCCTGTTTTGGGGGTGCAACCTCTTCCTCCCTCCTCAAGTAGGTGAGAGGAAGGGTTTACATCCCCAAAGCACGACCATTGATCCCCCATGATGGCAGATAGCACATGTTTACCCTAGCCATGGGATCTTGTTGAAGATACCCATTTGAGCCCCAAAAGAAAGTGTGTTTGTTAACATTTGGGATGGATCAGGGGTACCATCACCCCATCTCCAGTTGGTATTTTTCACAGTGTTATTTTATTACTTTTTCAGACTAAAAAAAAATGGCTTACGACCCATGCATGTTTCTGCAAAAAAAGCCGCACAGAAAAATAAAAGGCTAGTATTTCTAAAAACCCCCAAAAAATGCGGTGCAAACAATAAACATTTGGGAAGTCTAAAAAAGGTGTGCCTTGTTCTTTCTATGCTCAAGAGCAGTTCTGAAGATGCAAAAACCGTGTTTTTCGCTCTGAGTTTTGAGGCTATTTACTAAGGACAATTACACTTGGCACTACTAGAACCTGGGAGACACAAACCCAAAATACAAGAATGACAACACAAGTTTGTAGGAATAACATGATTTTTTTTAATTTTTAAAAGGTTAAATACTTGGTCAGATGTGGTCTGGCATTGCGATGGCCCCCCTACCCGTGAAGTACTCTACGTATTTCTGACGTACTTCACGGGCACTTTGGGGGGCCAAGCCAGTATGGGCAGTGCTGAAACCGGTCAGATTAATCAGTTCAGATGGACCGGCCTCAGGCCCAAACGATGATACATAATTGGTTGCAAATTTGCGTAGAAAATTGTGCAATATGCAGCAGCAGTAGACGATGTGGTTCAGTTTATAATCCGACAAATGTATCGCTGTCTGGAACAGGCGGAACCGGCTGGCCATTATCCCGAAGGCATTCTCCACAACTTTCCGGGCTCTGGCTAGCCGGTAATTAAAAACCCTACTCTCTGGGGTGAGGGTGCGTTGGGGAAACGGCCGCATCAGGTGTGGTCCTAGTCCAAAAGCCTCATCCGCAATGAAAACGAACGGGAGCCCTTCAACGTTCTCTGCATCTGGAGGCAGTGCAAGACCCCCAGCCTGCAGACGGTGAGCGAACTCCGTCTCCGCGAATGATCCGCCATCGGACATCCGGCCGTTCTTCCCCACGTCCACATACAGGAACTCGTACCGTGCCAACACCACCGCCATTAACACTATGCAATTAAAGTGAGAAATGAAGGCTTACCAAACAGCCTGTGACCGCCCTTCTCAGGGGGGTCAAAACAAGCTTAGCAGAGCGATGTTCACTCCATGGGAGGCAGGAAGACTGCAGTGGGAACACTCGATTCACAGTAGGCGAGTCTCCAGAGACATGTCTGCACAGCTGATCCAATCCAGAAATGGGAAACACTCTTGATGAATCAGAGTGAATAATCCTCAGCAGATGAAACGAAATCCAAAAAAGAAAAAAGAACTTTCCATAGTGCAGAGTTCATCAAGGAAGTTTTAATTCGATTTAAAAAAATTTACAAGATAAAGTACAGTTCTCCTATATGCATAAAATAATAAAAGAGAAAATCCTTGCAAGGAAGTAAATTGCTCCGAGTTTCTGTCAAAGACCATTCGCGCGTGCGCAGTGCATGTCGCCCTACGCCGTTTCGTCACATCTGACATCATCAGGGGCACCTGATGTCAGATGTGACGAAACGGCGTAGGGCGACACGCACATGCACTGCGCACGCGCGAATGGTCTTTGACAGAAACTCGGAGCAATTTACTTCCTTGCAAGGATTTTCTCTTATTATTTTATGCATATAGAACTGTACTTTCTCTTGTAAATTTTTTTAAATCGAATTAAAACTTCCTTGATGAACTCTGCACTATGGAAAGTTCTTTTTTCTTTTTTGGATTTCGTTTCATCTGTGGAGGATTATTCACTCTGATTCATCAAGAGTGTTTCCCATTTCTGGATTGGATCAGCTGTGCAGACATGTCTCTGGAGACTCGCCTACTGTGAATGGAGTGTTCCCACTGCAGTCTTCCTGCCTCCCATGGAATGAACATCGCTCTGCTAAGCTTGTTTTGACCCCCCTGAGAAGGGCGGTCACAGGCTGTTTGGTAAGCCTTCATTTCTCACTTTGGTGGCGGGATCTTCACTTATTGTTGGAATAATATCTACCAGTTTTATTGGATACTTTCTCTGTGGCACTTTCATCATACAATTAGAGGGAAGACCCACTACACATTCAATTATTCGCTCTTCACGTGCATTTATGAACTTTGTTTATTTGTGCTGTTTACTTGTGTTTTTGATACTTTTTTCACTTATTTAATTCACTGTATAGACATACACAGTTTTTTTTCCAGCGCTACACTATTTTGTATATCCATTTTTGTTTGTACCTTATATCAAGTTTTTTTTTGGTTTTAGCAGGTTTCCTTAAGGGACTTATTCATTTATTTATTGCTTCACATTATTTTGCACCTAGCGCAAATTTTTATTTTTATAATCACTATGCTATTAAAACCTTTATACTTGAAATAGTATGACCCCGAACGGGGGTGGCGGCACTATGTGGACGTGCTTCCCATCAATTGCCCCTCCGCAGTTTGGGAAATTCCACCGCTGAGCAAATTGGGAGGCCACAGTCAGCCATTCCTGTGGTGTGCTGGGGGACTGTGGAGTCAAAACAAAAAGAAGACATTAGTACGGTTTATGGTTACAGTGCAAGCAGATTACACACAAAAACATTGTTGAGTAACATTATTATTTAAGGGAGTTTTTCCTACCAATAAACAAAGGCCCACTTAGCAGTTGCCTCAACCCCGCTGAGTGAACATTCTAAAATAATCTAAGGGGGGGGGGGCCTAAGGTGATTGTGGGGGATCCCAAAAAAGGCTCTACCACTCTGCTGAGTTTGATTGAGAACTACTAATTTTTTAACATCTTTAGGGGGGGGGAGGGAGGGTTGTCAAACTACGAGGGCAATGACCCCCCAAAAATGAAAAGGAAAATAGAAGGCTAGCTGGGTTTGCGCCCACGATAGCATGCTGGAGAGGTTAGTGAAGGGAAATAGGCATGTAGGGCCCAAAAAGGGATTTACAGGTAAAAAAAGGCATGGGGAAAATGGGGACATTACCAAGATATTACAAACAGGCATATTTGTGTTAGGAGGAAAAAAACAAAAAAAAAAACAAACAGAATAAAAACAGATAATGTGAGGTTAAAGGAGCATAATTACCTTCATATAGTCCTTCTGCAGGACCTGAATGATGGCCGAACACGTCTCAGGGATAATGATCCCGAGAGCCTGAGGGGAGATGCCTGTTGAGAACTTGAGGTCCTGCAAGCTTCTCCCAGTCGCCAGGTATCTCAACGTGGCAATAAGCCTCTGCTCAGCAGTGATGGCCTGGCGCATCACAGTGTCCTGCCTCGTTATATAGGGGGACAGCAAATCCAAAAGACGGTGAAATACGGGGTCCATCATCCTGAGATAATTCCTGAAATCATCAGGGTTATTCTCATGGATTTCCCGCAGCAGAGGCATATGAGAGAATTGGTCCCGCTGGAGCAACCAATTCTTAGTCCATGAACTCCTCCTCACCCTGTTCACAGACTGAACTCGGGTTACAGTGTTAACTGCAACACCAAGCCCAAAGCCAGCACGAGCTCGAGAACGCACTTCAAACATGGTTTTAAACCGGTCGACTGGTCAGAAGGCACTCAAACAGAACGCACCGTGGAACAGCAAGGCCTGAGAAGAACGATCTGAAAAACAGTAAACGAACGGCCAAGAAGGCACTGCAAGGCAGTAACGACCTGACTGCACGCACTGAATCACAAATACAAACCCACAAGCACAAACTGAACAACAGGAAACGATCTGCAAAGCACGGAGACTGAAAAGCGTGAATCGGCTCTCACCAAACTTTTACTAACATGCGGTAACACGAAATCAGCAAAAGCAGCCCAAGGGGTGGCGCCATTAGATTTGTTCAGCCCTTTTATAGCGCGTCGTACGTATTGAACATGCCGTCGTTTTCTTGCCGTCGGTTTTTAGACTGATGGTGTGTGGCCAAGACTGATGAAAAACAGTTTCATCGGATTTCCGATGGACAAATCCATTGGACGAAAATCCTTAGGTTATCCGATCGAGTGTACAGGGCTTAAGTCGTCTAGATATGGGATGATTGAGACTGACTGAAGTCTCAACGGAACCAATGCCTCTCCAAGAACTTTGGAAAAAATTCTTGGAGACGACGACAGACCGAAGGGCAGGGCTCTGCACTGAAAATGATACATTTTTGAGTCTGAATCGCCATACGAAGAAATTTCTGGCATTCCTTTCTTATTGGGATATGCAGATAGGCGTCCCTTAAATCCAGGGTAGCCATAAACACTTCTTTTTGAAGAAGATTTTTTATTGAATAAATTGATTCCATCCGAAATCTCTTGTAACGGATGGAGAGGTTCAGGGGTCGGCGTTCATGATTAATCTGAACTTCCCCGACGGCTTTTTTACCACAAAAATGTACGAGTAAAAAACGTCCCCCTGTTCCTGAATAGGGACTGGTGTCAATACCTCTTGATCCCCCATATCCCTTATCAATAAGGGTAAGGCCTTAGCCTTTTCTGAGTGACTTGGGAGTTTTGTCACCAGAAATTTGGATGGTGGTTCGCTGTGGAATTCCAGCGCATAACCCCTTTTGACTATGTTTAATACAAATTCGTTTGAGGTCATCTTTTCCCATTGTGGGAGAAAGGTTTTTAGTCTTCCTCCCACAGGGACCCTGATGTCACTTGGGCTTGGGGCGGTTAAAAAGTATGCCTCCTTTCCTTTTTTTCCCTGTCCAGTACTTTTTGGGTTTGAACTTCTTATCTGTTTTTGAGGGTTCCTTTGAGGGACGAAAAAACTTTCTCTGAAAGTTTTTCTTTTTAATAGGGAAAGATGTTTTTGTCCGCCGTTCTTTCCAAGGTGGTATCCAATTCAGGCCCAAAGATTAAATCTCCAGTAAAAGGAACACTGCACAAAAGTGTTTTGGAAGCTGTGTCACACCTCCCCAAGTTTTCATCCAGACAGACCTTCTGGCTGCTACTGAGACGCAAATTTAGCTGTAAACTTAACAGCATCAGTTGAAGCATCTGAGATGAAGCTAGTCGCCTTGAAAAGCATGGGAAAGCTTTTCAAGAGCTCCTCCCTAGGGGTTGCCTGCCTGTAAGTGTTCTTGTAACTGTGACAGCCAAAACTCAAAGTTTCTAGCTACACAGGAAGTGGCTAAGGCTGGCTTCAATCCTGCCATTGAAGCATCCCAGGCACTTTTTAAGACTGTCTGTCTCTGTCCATTGGGTCTTTTAAATGTCCCATATACTCGAAGGCCAGGTCAGACTGCTTCAAAACTTTGGACATCAAGTTTTGGGTTTTTATTCCAGACTGACTCTGGGTTCTCGTCAAAGTGAAACCACCTTTTGAGAGAATTTGGAAAGAAAGCTTTTTTTATCCGGCTCGGCCCATTCTTTGCGAACCAGATCAGAGTACTCCATGTTGGCCTTCTTTTTACCCAGGGCTGCATACATTTTGTCATGCCTGGATAATTGAGCTTCCTCTTCCTCAATTTCCAGCATGTCATAGATAGCGCTCAACAACTCGTCTACTTCCTCTATAGACAGTTTATATTTTGCGGCTTTGTTAGCTGCGGCCTGATCTGCTTCCTGATCTGAGTCAGAAGATTCAGGCCTATTACGGGTTTGTGCCCTTTCACACATTTCTCTTCACTTCTTCTCCTATCTCACTCACTCCCTCAGTCAAACCCCACATTCACCATTTCATATTCACTTTTCACCATACACTACATTCACTTATTTTTACACTTCACAAGGTTTATTCACTGGTCATACCTCCCAGTGCATTCTCCACTTTCTGCCACGATATCCCATTCTGGTTTTTACACTTTTTATATTCGATTTAATTTAATAAATTTTTGATTTCAATACCACTGACATCTTTTTGATCATTACATACATTTTCTCATACCATATTTTTACAGCTTGGGGTGCTTGTTTTTTGATTTCAGTTTCTTGACTACTGCCTTGGCTCCTCGGGCTCTTTCCTTCGGACCCCCCCACCGCCCTCATGTGTGGGGCATTAGTGCGGCCTCTCGTGGTCCCTGAGTTGGCCTACCCACCCAGCCGGGTTTTTCTCCATCTTGCCCTTCCCAGCTCTATGCGGGCCATAAGGGGCATTGGCCGCAGCCACAGGATCCCCGGTTGGCCTACAGACCAAGCACATGAGAAAGTTCCCTCTTCCCCAGCCGTAAGGGGTAAATATATTTATAATTTACAACATTATTAATGCGGTAGATGTTCTTTTGTTGAGTGTGTTTTTGTTTAACAATCTCACCTATACAACTTATTTTCTTTTTAGAGCCCTTGATAAGGTCGAAACGCGTCAAGG
Source organism: Rana muscosa (assembly GCA_029206835.1). Lineage (NCBI taxonomy): Eukaryota > Metazoa > Chordata > Amphibia > Anura > Ranidae > Rana > Rana muscosa. The sequence goes on from CM055121.1 coordinate 56,053,467, forward strand.
TTTTATCATGTTGATTACATTTTTATTATTATGTTATGTTTTGTATATTGCCCCTGCGGCTCATGTACTATGGTCATCTATTATGTACATGTATTATTGTGATTACCTGATATTTCAGTTTAATTTTAACAGACATGTTCCCTGTGAAACATCAATAAAAATATTTTTTACTTATCCAACACCATTTATCTTTTGCTGCAATTCAAAGCCAATGGGGTAATTTTTCCTTTCCAGAATCAATCCTTTTGACCCTCTAAAAAAGGCACCCGTGCTGCCACCCACCACTGCTGCTATTCCCAGGACAGTGCATCCACCACCATGGGGTAACTAGTCCCAGCCACCACTACCAGCATACACAAACAAACAGTACAGGGCTTAACCAGCAGCCTACCTGGTTCAAGCTGGTGCCTACGTCCGCCGGAGCGTCCTGGGGATTCGCCTCCATGGTCCCCCCTTTTCCGCTCTGTATCCCGCCGCTAGTCCGGTATTGCTGGACACAGGTCAGGGATTTAGTAGGCCCAGCGCGGGCTTTTTCACTCCTCCTTGCGCCGTAGAGGCCCGGAACCGGAAGTCTCGGCGCACAGTGATGACGCGATTCCGCTGGAAATGACGCTCGGCGTCTCCGACCCCGACCGCAGCAAAAAGAGCTTGTTATGGACGAATCCACTTACCCGCTCCAGGGGGAACCGCGCCATTCTGCCACTGGCTCACATCGGCACTGGAAGCAGGGGGGAAACGGGTCTGCTCCAGTATTGCTGGATGGTACCCGAGCCCAACACCTTAAGGTGGGACTTCCCAGGAGCCGAACGGATAGGACCCAGTCCTCCTATGCGGTCTCCACTCCCTGCAGGCAGCCCCTGAGAGATGAAGTCCTTTCTCCTGTTCCTCTGGCAACATGTTCCTCCAACGGAGGAAACACAATGAGTGACCAGGGACCTGAAAGACCGCCTTTTGAACTGATTGGCAATGTGTTTCCTGTGTCGATGGGAGGGACTCCATCTCAAGGGCTGTCCTGGAAGACGACTAGCGAAAATACCGCTACTGTGGGGAATCGGAGGGGCGCGGCTCCTTCCCCACAGAGGACAGAGACGAGTGCTCTTTACCTCCAGTGACATCTTAACAATGTCGTCCAGCGAGGTACCAAAAAACTTCAGAAAGGCAATCTGCCAGAGCTCACTTGGGAGCTTAGCCAGCGGACCAGAATTCCAGCCAATCAGGCGACGCATTACCACCGCAGATAGAGGTTCTGGAAATCATTTACATACACACACCGAGCATATATTAGTGTATACGGTTTTACTGTGGCGCCGAAGGCGCACGTGTCCTTCGAGTGTGGGAGGAAACCGGATGACCCGGAGGAAACCCACGCAGACACAGGGAAAACATGCAAACCCCAAGCAAACTGCGATGGGGCCATTTTAAATACACACACTGTGTATGTATGAGTGCATATGTGTTTACCGTGGTGCAGAAGGCGCGCATGCCTTTGGGGTGTGGGAGGAAACCGGAGTAACCAGAGGAAACCCACGCAGACACAGGGAGAACATGCAAACTCCAGGCAGAAGGTGTCGGGGTCCTGGTTCGAACCAGTGACCCTCTTGCTGCCAGGTGAGGGAGTTAACCACCACACCACTGTGCTGCCCCACATGGAAAGTCGCAGCCATATATGGGTCGCAATACTGACCCCTGCATCACCGCCTTGGACCTCCTATGAGAAGGGTCCCATATGATAACGGACCGCCATGCGCTGGGGAACCACAAGGGCCTCTGCGGCAATTCCCATTCCTTATGTATGAACTATCAAAGAAAGCAACCTAAGGAAAAAACGCCACAAAGCGGGCAGATTTGTGTGACCTAAGGGAGACAGACTCCTCTGCGGAAGCCCCAGCTGCATTCCTAGCTGGAGAGTGTCCCTCACAGCGTCAGAAGTGCACTCAGAAGTGCCCTGACAAACATTTCAAAGAAGATGGCGGGAGAGGGGGCGCTTTCTTCTTAGCCCCCCTTACGCCCGCAATCTGTTTCTACCTTGGCAACAAAAGGTTCCAGGACTATCTATAATGTATCCAAGGAAACCGCAGGGGCACCATTTGCTGCCTCTGGCAATGTATGGGGAAGAAAGGTCACATACTGACTCCATAAAAATGCCCATTGACAGCCCTCAGGGACCGAGTGACACACATAAGAGTCCACCCTCCATGCTGACTGACGGGGGGGGGGGGGTAACCCAGGGAACTCACCGCCCAGAAGGAGACCGCTCAGCACCGCTGCCCGCCTTGTACACACAGCACGTGTGTGATGAAGAAGCTGTGAAGAGAAGATACTGCGCTGTTCAGAAGCCAGTGCTAGAGGCAAAACCCACCTCAAAATGGCCACCAGACGCCTCAGATGTAAAAGGGCGCGGACCACAAGAAAATGGCCGCCAGCAATACCGACCTCCACCACAGCGCGGCTACAAGAAAATGACCGCCAGTGGAAGTTTAAATACAGAAAAAAACCACTGAAAATGGCGGCAGTGCCGCAAAAAATGGCGCCCGAGGCCAGGGATGTGGACGAGAAGGCCAGCAGAGACTTCCTAGGAGACAGACCCCCCTCACAGAAAACGGACCCTGGCGCCCCACAGGTAAACCCCGGATGCAGCAGGCCCTAGGGCAGGAGGGGAAAGGGCGACAGAGCAGGGAAAGGGAGGACAGGAGAACCCCTAAATCTTGGGAATGCCCAGCTGTTCCATCCTGCCGAGACAGGAGGAACCGTACTTACCCGTCCTTGTGAGGACAAGCTGGTGCGTCCCTGACAGACCCACAACCGATGGTACAGAGTAGCTGCCGGCCCGGTCCACTGTGAGTGAGGCACAAGCAGCCCAGTCATATGTGGACCCTGGAGCATGTGCTCACCCAGCCACCCTTGGAGACACGAGGTATGTCGTGGTCAGAACCAAGCGCGAAGCAAGGGACTGACACGCTCGATGACCGGAACTGGGAAGACTACAAGGATCTATATATCCAGCCTGTCGCCCAGCCAGCAGTTTATAGAAGATATCACAAAAAAAAATGTCTTCAGGACTCTGGGCCCAAAGGGAGCCACGTCCTTCTCCACTGCTAGGCAGAAAAAAACTGAAGCTGCTGACTGCAGGTAGGAGGGTTATGTACGCAGGGACCACCCCCTGGGCGGGGCTATTCAACTCTGTTAAAGTTACATGTTTTAAGATAACTAACATGTTCTGCCTAGTCCTCTCCTATGAACAGGAACATAACCCACTTTGTCAAGATTTAAGGAGCTGTGCCCGTCCATGGACGATAAGAGAAACATGGACTTAAGCAACTAGATAGTACAGGCAAGTTCTTTAAAACCACTGCAACAGAAGCAAAGCTTGGCGAAGAACACTGGTAAAAAAACAACAGGTCTAGCTCTCTCTCCCAGTTAGCAGGAGCCCCAGAAGCAGACAGCATGCTGCAGAGCCTGACAGGCTCCTAGTGTGGCCCCTTCCTCTTGCAGACTGAATTCTGCTGTCCAGAGGGATTCCAGGCAGACAAGACAAACTTGGGTAGGATTCAAAACTCTATTAACAGATATTTTTATATCTGCCTGCAATTCTCCTTTATGGAACATTATATAAACTTTGATTTACAAAGTGGTCAAAAGCCAAAGAACAAAATTATATTTCTTTAAAAGGGAAAAGACATTTATTTAAACAAACCATATATAAAAATGCAAATGCGCTTTTAATCTATTAAAAGGAGAAAATGTCCATTTACCTGTCTTCCCATATATCCACATGCCATATAAGTTAAAATTGGCTGCAGCATCACTTGAACTGTACTAGCCTTCTTGCTAAGAGTTGTTAAAATGGTGAAGAGCCCATCTCCAACTGAAATGGCATCTAGCCCTCCATGGAAGTTTTCATGTTTGGTTAAATGTAAACCACTTGCACCTGGAAAAACAAACAAAAACACATCTGATGATGCCAGTATTAAAAGAGGCTTATAGTTAAAGCCCAAATTTATAATTTCTTGGTTTTTGACTATAGTGGGGAAGGTCAGAACCCTTGACAATGCTGGAGGACATTTTTCCCTATGGACTATTCCAGTAACGCATGTCACCAGGGCATGAAGTGAGGGAAAAATTATCCAATTGTTGACAAGGACAGCAACTTAAAAAAAAAACAAAAAAAAAACAGACCTAGGATCTAAACCTTCGTATCTGTATTTGGGCTGGAGTCGGAATGTAACAATACTTTGGTGATGAGACAAGTATAAAAAGACAAGGATTGAGTGTATTCTGTTGGGCGTCAATACTACAGTTTTAGACAGGTACTGAACTGTCCAAGGGAGGGGGAGCCAAATGCGGCTCCCTTGCTCAAGCTTCAAGTAAATTGACTAAAATTATTCACAAGCCTCTAAATGAACAATGCCATCGCCAAATGGTTGGCTAAAACTGTTCACAGAAGATACAGAATTAAAACTACAACACTTGGAAAGCCTATGCGTTTATAACATTAAGGACCCCTTTCACACTGAGGCGCTTTACAGGCGCTATAGCGCTAAAAAGTAGTGCCTGTAAAGCGCCTCTCCTCTCACTCCAGTGTGAAAGCCCACACTGGAGCTGTGCACTGGCAGGACGCTCAATAGAGTCCTGCAAGCAGCATCTTTGAGGTGGTGCATACACCCTCTCCTACAGCTCCCTTACCCATTGAAATCTATAGGCAGCGCCGGCAAAGTGGTGCAGCATTTAACTTTTTTTTGGGCGATAGCAGGGGGTTAAAAGCGTCCTGCTAGCAGCCCAAAAACAATGGTAAAGCGCTGCTAAAAATAGCCAGGGCACTGCCAGTGTGAAAGTACCCTTAAACATTAGGCGGGTTTGAATACTTTATCTGATTGCTAGTTCACAGAAAGCACTGTGTCACAAAAGGATATTCTTTTGAGAAGCATAAAGCACTGAAGCATTGAGGACCTCAATAACTTACTACACAAGTGCAACAAGCAAACAGATATTAATTCGGTTTACAATATGGCCAATACACTTACCAATAATCATGGCCATTGCACTGCTGTTACACTGACCAAGGGCTGAGAGGATCTGGCTCATGATTTGCTGGTTGGCTAGCACCAAATCTGCCACATATGTGGTAGTGCTTTGTATAGTAGAAGAGTTACTGCTTGAGTCCTTTCCTCCATAGACTTTCTCCTCATCAGAAACGCTGTCTGTTGTGCTGCTCACGACAGGTGCGCGAGCGCTGAACTCTTTGTTGCTTGACAGTGGCAGCTGAACCAATATATTAACCAGTTTTAACAAGTCAAACATCAGCTGATCTCGCGTCATTTCTCCACAAACTGCTTTGGCATCACCAGGTCTAATGATATTTGCAAAAAGGCCTCCAAAACAAGCCCTGGCCCCAACAGAGCTGTCAGATCCACTCCGGGACACAACTTTGTCAGAACAGGTGATGTAGTGATGGACAAGAAAGGTAACGGATTCAATGACTGCTGAGATGGTGCTAACAGAGACAACCTCAAAATTCTGTTCCAGAGTGAATTCTAGGAGTTTCACCTGAGCATCCAGCGGTCCTTGTCCAGTCTGAAAAGCACCTCTACAAGAGAAAAAAAAATAAAAAAATGATTTGTATATTCTAGTAAATATTACAGAAGACCAGAAACTCATTAAAATTAAATCGAGCTTAGTTGAAAGTCAAGCTACCTTTCTGTTGAAAGTATGTGTATGAGCTTTAACAAAAATTCACTAAACATCTGAGGACTGGTAGCTGAGAGGTGAACTTGTAATCGTGTCAGGAACTCCTGCATAGCCTGAGTAGCGGTAGGTCCAACCTGCAGGAGAAAAAAAAAAGGTTTTGTTCAATATTGGAGTATAAAGATGTGGCTTACAGCAGCTGGAGAATATCAGCAGCAATGAAAGGCAAACAGAAAAAGATAAAAAACAATAAAAAAAAAAACATTTATAAGAATATAATTTTTTTTTTTATAGAAAACTGCATTACAGACGCTAAAAGTACACTATAAATATCACCTGGGGACTGTGCTGGTTGGTCCCATGAGGGTTTGTTCCTGAGAGGAATTTCACAAGGACATGGAGGAGATTTGGATCGGATACCAGTAACTGGGCAGTATTTTCCTGAGCTCCAATAGTGCTGCTGGGTCCAGCTAATGCACAGAGGAATATATTTATTCATAAACATCTATGCTAAGACCTCAGAGTTACTGTAGAAATACAATAAACTTAGCCATTCAAATCACAGTACGTAAAACGTTAAAATACTCATTAGAAATGAACTGAGACAAGAAAGTCTGGGAATGTAAACAAAACATCTCGATAAAACAATGGTAACTCTTGGGTAAGGTACATTAGTACATGACTGGATATGCAAGCGGTTGGTTTTAAAATGTGTTGTGCCCAGACTATGGACAGTAGGGTAATCACATATTAACAAGCAGTGAAAAAGCTTTCAAACAATTCATTAGACTCCATTCACATCTGTGCATTTGGTAAATGCATGCAAAACTGCAAATTTTTGCATTAAAAACATGTGTTGCGTTGCCATTCATTGACAATAGTACCCAAAATGCAGCAAGCAGATACAGGTTTTGCCACTTGCAAAGAATGTGGTAAAACAGAATGAGGCAAATAAGTTCACTGAGCTCATTGAGCATGTGTTAAATGTAGGGCAGGCATTAAAATTAGTTGCTTTATGTGTGTCACGCAAAAAAAAAAAAAAAAAACATGCCAAAAAAGTGTTTGTAAAATTCTAGATGTGAATGGGGCCTAATATGCAGCAGAATACATAGTGGCCTAAATTTATTAAGAAATGTGTTTGACATTTTTTATTGGATATGTTTTATAGCAGAAAAAAAAACTCAAAAATATAAAAACCCAGGGGTGATCAAATACCACCACAAAAAAAAAAAAAAAAAAAAAAAAAAAGCTCTATTTGTGGGAGAAAATAAATGATAAACTTAATTTATGTACAGTATTGCATGACCACGCAATTGTCAGGTAAATTAACGCAGTGCCGTATAGCAAAAAATGGCCTGGTCATGAAGGAAGGTAAATCTTCTGGCTGTCAAGTGAATAAGGCCCCTTCCACACTGAGGCGGGAGGTGCGTCGGCGGTAAAGTGCAGCTATTTTTAGCGGCGCTTTACCGTCGAATTTGCAGCGGTATTCTGCCGCTAGCGGTGCGTTTTTATCCCCTGCTAGCGGCCGAAAAAGGGTTAAAAACTACCGCATTGCCGGCGGTTTCCCATTGATTTCAATGGGCAGGAGCGGTATACACACCGCTCCTTCACTGCTCCAAAGATGCGGCTAGCAGGGCTATTTTTCATCCTGCTAGCGCACCACTCCAGTGTGAAAGCCCTCAGGCTTTCACACTGGAGAAATAGCAGCTGCTGTTTCAGGTCGGTTTGCAGGCGCTATTTTTAGCGCAATAGTGTGCCTGCAAACCGCCCCCGTGTGAAAGGGGTCTAAATGTTTGCATTTGGGTTTAACACGGTTTTAAGGGCCTCTTCACACTTTTACGGTGCTCTGCTTTAAAGGTAGTAAAATAATTTTAATTGGCTACTACTGCACCCCAGACTCTGAAAACTTGACCTAATCCTCTCTTTCATTGCAGAGCACCACATTATGCAGCGGTGTGTTACCATGTGCACACTACTCTGTTTCTGCCACCACAATACACAAAGGTGTTAAGGAGGCCTTATGTGCACATTAAGTGTATGCAGTGAAAACTTCAGGATTCCTCATACAATTTTATTATAATGAATGCTTACAACCTTTTAGCAATTTGTAATGATCACATACAATATAAATTATATCAAGGTACAGTGACTAAAGTGTGTGTGTGTGTGTGTGTGTGTGTGTGTGTGTGTGTGTGTGTGTGTGTGTGTGTGTGTGTGTGTGTGTGTGTGTGTGTGTGTGTGTGTATATATATATATATATATATATTAGGGCTGGGGAAAAAAATCGATTTTAATCTTGAATCGAGTTTTGAGTTCAAATCGATTCTGATTTGAAGAAAATCGATTTTTTTAGATTTAAAAAAAAAAAAAATGTTTACATTTTTTTTTCCTTCAAAGTTTCTGTAGCAGGGCTGCAGGGGGCGTATCCGGAATGGCACTGGGCGGCGTTACCCCAATTACATCTACTCGCCGCAGCGAGTAGATGTAATGTAACACTAACTAACCGCAAGCCCCCGTCTGCCTACCTGATCAGTGTGTCATGCAGACAGACGGCGGCCATTGCAGTGTTCAAAAGCGGTGCCTCCCGAGTCCTCATCGTCTGTGATAGGCGGAACACTCAATTTCACAGCAGGCAGTGTTCAGCCTATCACGGACATCCTCTCATCCTTGTCTGTGTTATGAGGATGAGCGGATGTCCGCGATAGGCGGAACACTGAATGCTGGGAAATTGAGTGTTCCGCCTATCACAGACGAGGAGGAGGCGCGGCTTTTGAATACTGGAATGGCCGCCGGTGTAGCAGTAAAATCCGTATCCCATGAAAATCTGCATCAGGTACGGGCACAGTGATTGAAGCACGGGCACAGTGAGGCATTGGGCACAGTGAGGCATTGGGCACAGTGAGGCATTGGGCACAGTGAGGCATTGGGCACAGTTCAATTCAAGTAAGCGTAACCAAGATTTTTTGTTGTTTTATTAGCTAAATCCAAATACAGTATTAATAATTTGGATGTTTAACAATCTTTGTTGCACACTGACTTTGCAGTTAAAGGGTTTGCCTTTGCAATTTTGTTTGATGCACTTTAATTAATATAATTTAAAAAAAAAAATCAAATCGTAAATCGAGTTTTTTATAAAAAAATCGCAGATTTTTTTGGGGGGGAAAATCGCCCAGCCCTAATATATATTACATTTTTTTTTACTTTTCATACCTCAGCCACTTGAGCTCTCATCTGTCAATATGCTTGACGAGGAAGCCTAGTGTCACTAAAGTTGGCAAAGTAACACTTTTTTTTAGAAATAAGTACCATTTTACATAAATTTTCACCTTTTTCACTTTAGGCAGCCCTATAGAAATACTGTATATATTGTACTTTTGTGGCCAACAGATAATGCATGAAAGTACATTTAAAGCGGAGTTCCACCCAAAAATTTAACTTCCGCTTTTCGGAATCCCCCCCCCCCCCCCTCCGGTGTCACATTTGCCACCTCTCAGGGGGGAGGTTGGAGCAGATAGCTGTCTAATCCAGGTATTTGCTCCCACTTCCGGGCATAGCTCACCGCAGCACCCGCGGCAATCTACGCCATGTCCAGCCCCTCCTACGTGTCCCCCCCCCCACCCCGTCGCACAGGTCCCAGAAGACAGCAGGAACCACTGAAATCGCGCAGCGCGACTCGCGCATGCGCAGTAGGGAACCAGGAAGTGAAGCCGCAAGGCTTCACTTCCTGTTTCTCTTACCGAAGATGGCGGAGCCTCCACCCGAGAGACAGATCGGCTTCGGGTGTCAGCATCGCTGGTGCCCTGGACAGGTAAGTGTCCATATATTAAAAGTCAGCAACTGCAGTATTTGTAGCTGCTGACTTCATTATTTTTTTCGGCAGAACTCCGCTTTAATGACAATGCAAGACTCAAAAACTGCTTATAATAAATAACTACTACAGGGTGGGGAGTACTGTTCATGAACAGTGCGTGATGTCAAAGAAAAAAAGATCTATCATTTGCATGAAAGCAGCCTTAGACACAAATGTTTACTTACAGTTCAGCTGCATGTTTGTCATTAGCGTGAGGCTGTGAAGCACAAGGCACCATGTCCGCAGCAAGGTATTTGGATGCCAGGCCAAGACTGTTAAGAAGCTTGTAATGGATGCTGAAAAAGCAATAGAAAAGAAAGGTTAATGTATCAAACATTTTCTTCACAACAATTAAAAGGGAAAGATAAAATGCAATTCAAGTATTTACAGCCCGTTGGATATATAGCACAGAACACAAAAATGTAGTAAGGAACACCAGCAAGTCGTCATTCTTGGTCAATAAAATAAAGCTTATGCCACGATACGCGAAAAGAAATAAAGAATACGTCTCAAGTAAAGCAGTTTACAGAAATGTTTACACAAATTAAAGCGACTATACAGTATGACAAGGAGAGTAGGTTCTGTAATTTCGCCTGCAGTAGTTTGCCCCTACTTGACAAAGTCTCTGCATCATAAATGTGATACAGTATTGCTCAGTGGTAACATTACTTAAATGGAAGGGGGTCCCTTGAACATTTGGATCTCCTGTCTTACAGTACACACATAGTTCCTTGTCAAAATGTCACATGGGAGAGCCAGCAGCATTGACCACCACTGTAATAGGAGTTACTTTTGCTCTCCAAAGTAAAGGGCATTTCTCCACAAGCCACAAAAATAACGTGACAGTGCAGTTTTCACTTTCTACGTTTCTTTTCAGAGTATTATTGTTTTAATTGCAAGACTACTGGAAATTATTTTGTTTCATTAGCTGCTCTACAAGTCATACATGAAAATAAGATTAGTACACATTTTAATACAAGCATGTCAAAGGGGCCAAAAGGTGGCCTTTGCGGCTTGCAGCCAGTTCATCTGTTGAAGCCTTAAGTTGCCAATAGTTAAACTTCCTTACAAAAGCTTTCAGCTGAATGCTTTATAGTGTTTCATGGACCCTTTTTTAGGGATAAGTATAACAATGTGGCCCCTTAAGTGCCGGTTCACACTGCTGCGCTGTGAATTTGTTCAGTTTTTTCAGTCCATTCTGAGGTGCGAATTTACCGCGAATTTACCGCGTTTTTGCCGCGATTTTAATGCGAATTTCAGGAGTGGGACATGGCTGCGATTAATGTTTTTGTGGAGAATAGTGTGGTGGAATTCGCACATATGTGAACCATCAAATGCGATTTCAGAACGATTTACATTGATGTCTATGGAGACTAAATTCGCAACGCAACACTCTAAACTCGCACAAGACCCTTTTTTCATCGCATCGCATTCGAAGAGGAATCGCAACGCATAGATGTGAACCACCATCATTGAAAACAATTACTTTTTGGATGACATGTGAATCTAGTTTGTGTTTAACGCATCGCATTCGGTATCAACTCGCACAAGTGTGAACCGGCACTAAAAACTTCTAGGTTGTTCTTTTACACTTTTGGCCAATAACCCAGCAACTGCTTCTTTTCAAAACCGTTTTCATTTTATTTGTAAAGCAGACAAAAAAAACAAACAAAAAAAACTGTAAAACAAAAATGGCATAAGCAAGAAGGATCCAGAAAAAATATCCAATCTACTCAGTTACCTTGATTTACACTGATGACTGGTATTCTGTTGGCATTATACAAGAACAGCTCACCGCCACTTTCCTTGCCTCCATTCGAGCTAGAATTCAGGCTCAATGTGAGCCATAACTGTAGAAGCGACTCAAGCTTTAAAAAAAAAAGCCCCAAAGAAACTCATTTTATTATTAGGCATTTAATAGATTTTGAACAAACATTTTACAGCATTTTGAACAATGCCAGCATTGCAATCTCTAACCAAGGTAATGAAAGAATTGTCATCTAGATACTTGTAGGGCAGGTAAAAAAGTAATGCGGTATAAATATAAAGCACAGTAAGTGTTTGTGTGTACATAAAATGTCTATGCAGAACAGCAATAGGTTAATGGAATCCACTTGGAGCATTCAGGGTAACTTTCTGCCAATCTCATTGCACCAGATGCAGGACCTCAGAAGAGACTGAAGTATCTAGGCAAACAGATGAGAACAGCAGTGTGCAATCTGAGTGCAATATTTTAACAGATTTATTGTGGTGAAAAGACAAATGGCAACTCCCATTGGGAGTTAAAATCAGGCTCATCACATAGTTAGGGCTTCCAATCGACAGTCTCGCAAGAAAAGGAAGCCTCAGCCTAATATAGGAGTAAGGACTTTATAACCACAAGCAAACCAACTCCTTAGCACCACGTCCCTTAATTGAATGAAGAGGAATTTAGTGGGATTTTTAAGCTGCAGAATAAGGTCCAGTGATCTCAAAATAGGATATAAAAAGTTGTATTTAAAGACAAAATAAAAAAAATTGTTAAACAATTGGCAAGTATTTTTCAATACAATTTCATCGATACAGCACTGTAGAATGGAGTTCCCAACATGTTTCGCCCATATTTCGGGCTTCTTCAGGAGATGCTGTCCATTAGCGGTACAAGCCTTCTATTGAGAAAAATATATATACATATAATTACATCAAATATCCATTTAAAATCACATAACATATATGCACAATCCTTTATTTACTCCTATTAGGAGTTTATTTTTCAATACATAATAATTTTGATGTGAACACTCATTTCGACGACAAAATTGCTTACCCAAGTCTCTTGAAGTATGTCTTACGATCAAATCACTACGTGGGTCAAAAAATATCTGCCTGTGCCAGAAAGAAAGCAAAAAGAAACAGGCATGTCGGTTTCTTGTGCTTTTTTTTCTGGCTTGTTACAAGCCTAAAGCCCCGTACACACGGTCGGACTTCCATCGGACTTTTCAGTGGTTTTGTCCGAACGGAGTTGGTCGGTTACACCCATAGAATACACATGCTCTGACTTTTCTCCAAACTTTCCCAAAACTTTTTGCAACATCACGTGGTTTTTCTGCTCTTTACCGCCACCCTTTGGTCAACTTCTGCTATTGTTGGTTGATTTTAACATTAGTTGTTTTGTCCATCGGAAAAAGCAAAAAAACTTTGTCAGATGGAGTGTACACACGGTCGGATTGTTAGTCCAACTTGCTCAAAATAAAGTTTGTTGGCCAAAAGTCAGACCGTGTATACGGGGCTTTAGAAACAAGTGCCGGTTTGCGCAGAAAGCTTATGTCCCTGGGTATCGAGTTCATTGCAAAACCTTGTTTTGTAAGTAGATCTTTTCTTTTATACACAGTATCTTTATTCTTGGAGATTTAGTCCCTTTTTTTTTTTAAATTAAAATAAATACACTGTATTTTTACTTTAGCTGGTCCTTGAATGCTCCCTATGGTCACCTATAGCTCTTGGTCCTTTTGACGCAGGCAGATATTTTTTGACCCACATAGTGATTTGATTATACATCATACTTCGAGACTTGGGTAAGCAATATTGTCGTCGGATTGAATGTGCACATGCATATAAAAAATTATGTATTGAACAATAAACTCCCAATAGGAGTAAATAAAGGATTGTGCATATATATTATGCAATTTTAAATAGATTTTTGATGTGGTTATTATATGTATATATTTTTTTCTCAATAGAAGGCTTGTACCTCTAATGGACAGCATTCCCTGAAGAAGCCCGAAATATGGGCGAAACATCCTGGGAACTCCATTCTACAGTGCTGTATCCATGAAATTGTATTGAAACGTACTGGCCAATTGTTGAACAATTTTTTTTTGTCTTTAACCGCGCAAGGACCAGCGCACGACGATATACGTCGACACAATGGCATGGCTGGGCAGATGGATGTACCTGTACGTCCCCTTTAAGATGCGGCATTGTGGGCGCACATTCTTCCTAGTGACAGGACACTGATCACAGCTCACTGTGATCGGGAGCAGTGATCAGTGTCGTATTACACGTAGCCCATCCCGCCCAGTTAGATCACATCCCTAGGACACACTTAACGCCTTCAGCGCCCCCTACTGGTTAACCCCTTCACTGCCAGTGTCATTTTTACAGTAATCAGTGCACTTTTATTGCACCGATCGCTGTATCAATGACAATGGTCCCAAAATGGCGTCAAAAGTGTCCGATGTGTCTGCCATAATGTCGCAGTCACGATAAAAAACGCTGATCGCCAACCATTACTAGTAAAGAAAATAAATAAAAATGCCATAAAACTATCCCCTATTTTGTAGACGCTATAATTTTTGCGCAAACCAATCAATAAACACCTACTGCGATTTTTTTTAACAAAAAAATGAATACGTATCGGCCTAAACTGAGGAATTTTTTTTTTTTTTATATATTTTATGGGGATATTTATTATAGCAAAAAGTAAAAAATATAGCTTTTTTCCAAATTGACGCTCTATTTTTGTTTATAGGGCAAAAAAAAAAACAGGATTTTTTGTACTCACCGTAAAATCCTCTTCTCTGTCGTCCATGGACGGACACAGCTCCTTAATTCTTGACAGTTGGGTTATGTTCCTGTTCTATAGGAGTGGACTAGGCAGAACATGTTAGACATTTCATACATGTTATTTTAACAGCGTTTAAACAGCCCCGCCAAGGGGGTAGTCCCTCCGTACATAACCCTCCACCCTGCAGCATGCAGCCTCAGTTTGTAACAAGCAGTATAAACCTAAAAAAGGAGGGGTGGGTGCTGTGTCCGTCCATGGACGACAGAGAAAAGGATTTTACGGTGAGTACAAAAAATCCTATTGTCTCTTTTCGTCCATGGACGGACACAGCTCCTTAATTCTTGACAGTTGGGAAGTCCCAAAGCAGTGTCAAAAAACGAGGGGTGGACACAGCAAACAAAAACCATTTTCACCCCAAACAAGCAGAGCTCCTCAATGGAGGAGGTGCAACCTCAAACAGCCGCCAGTAAAACTTTGCGGGCGAAACTAGCATCCGAAGATGCATTCACATCAACCTTGTAAAATTCTGAAAAAATTGTGAACGGACGACCAGGTCGCCGCCTTACACACCTGTGACACAGATGCTTGATGTCGGAAAGCCCAAGAGGCACCAAAAGCCCAGATCGAATGCGCCATAACGGGAAAGCGAGGCTCCCGCCCTTCAAGGGCATAGGCCTGGATGACGGTCCACCTGATCCACCGAGAAATGGTGACCGACGAGACCGCCAGGCCCGTCTGCGGACCAGACACCGACAGAAACAGTGAGTCGGTCCTCCGGAACGGAGCCGATACAGACAGGTACACCCACAGGGCACGTACCACGTCCAAAGAAAGTAGTGCAATCTCCTTGGAATGCGATGGCCGACGACACAACGTGGAAGTACCATGTCCCCATTCAGGTGAAAGGCCGAAACCGCCTTCAGAAGAAAAGCAAGGCTGCAAACGTAGCACGGCTTTGACCCATTGGAGGACCAAATATGGGGACTTGCAAGACAAGGCCGCCTAGTCAGAAACCCTCCTGACAGATGCGATGGCTACCAGGAAGGCCACCTTATGAGAGAGAGACAAAAGAGGAATGTCCTCAAAAGGAGGAGGTTTCTGAAGCGGCGAGAGCACCAGATTCAAAACCCACGGAGGTAGTGGTGGTCACACCGGAGGAGCCACATGTTGGACCCCTTGCGCAAAACCTACTTACTTGTTAAAGAGACACCAGGGGTCGCTGAAAGAAAACAGCCAAGGCTGAAACCTGCCCCTTAATGGTGCATAAGGCAAGGTAGTGATCCACTCCACGCTGTAAAAACAGCAGGATCCTGGAAACCGAATGAGTCAGTGGATGCCATTCCATCGCCTCACACAGAGATGTAGGCTCTCCATGTGCGAAGGTAGATCTTCCTAGAAGAATTCCGTGCTCTCAACATGGTTAAAATAACCTAATCTGACAGGCCTCGGTCCCCCAGTACCTGGCTTTCAATAGCCATGCCGCTAAGCCAGCGACTGCAAGCAGGATGAAGAATGGGACCATGCGAGAGAATGTCCCCCCCATTGGCACACGCCAATGCATATCCGCCACAAGCCACACGAGGTCGGCGAACCAGGGACGCCTGGGCCATCTGGGGTGATTAAAAACACCGGAATTCCTTTGGACTCTACTCTGCGGAGTAGATGAGGAAGCAACTTCAGCGGTTGAAAGGCATAAATTAGCCGAGCTGACCCCATGGGGCCACCAACGCGTCGGACGCGACTGCCCAGGGATCTCTGGACCTGGCCACGAACCTCGACACTTGCGATCGAGACGAGACCAGGAGATCCACGTCTGGCGTGTCCCATCTCCGATAAAGGAGTTGAAAAAACCTCCGGATGTAACGACCATGCCCCGTGGACCAGCATTTGGCGACTCAATAGTCTACCTGTCAGTTTCCCACGCTGGAATGTAAACTGCCGACAAGGCTGGCACGTTCTTGTCCGCCCAACGTAGGATGTGAGCGACCTCCGACGTTGCAGCCGAGCTTCTCGTTCCTCCACGACGATTGACGCATGCAACAGCCGTGGCATTGTCTGACTGGACGCTTTTAGTCCCTGAGACAACCTGGAAAGGCACAGCCTGATCGCCCGGAGTTCCGGAACATTGATCGGCAGTTGGGATTCGGACGGAGTCCAGCGGCCCTGGGCCGTCTGAACCCCCAGACTCCCCCCCCCAACCGGTCAGATAGGCGCCCGTCGTGATCACAGTCCGTGTAAAGGGAGGAAAGACTTCCCGGACCAAAGAGCCAGGAACCTCAGCCACCAACTCAGAGAGGACCTGACAAGATGACTTACCTGAAATCTGATGATCCAGAGACAACGGAGATCTGTTTCAGTTTGAGAATCTCCGCCTGCAAGACCCAAGTGCGGAATTGGGCATATGGTACTGCCTTGAAGAGGCTACCATGAGGCCCAGGACTCGCATTCAAAAAAAACGGAGAGACGACCATGTGCGGGATGTCAACAACCTCACCGCAGATTGGAGTGCTTGCAACTACCCCAAGGGAAGAAAGACTCTGGCCTCCGAGGAGTCTAGGATCAACTCCAGGTACTCCAGGGCTCAGGGTCGGTACCAACCCTGACTTCTGGAGGTTCAGTATCCACCAAACTCCCGAAGAGTCTGACTGGCTATAGACACGTCCCTCCTCTAATTCTGAGTTTGGAGCAGCTCTCAGAAAAAAAGGTTGTCCAAGTAGCCCACGACGGCAATGCCGCGCTGTCTCAGCAAAGCTAGAATCGGGGCAAGCACCTAGAAGAAAACTCTTGGTGCCGAAGCTAGGCCAAACGGAAGAGCCACAAGTGATGGTGGTCTACGCCAACCGCAAAGCGCAGGACCCTTTGATGCACATGGGGACATGCAAGTATGCGTCCCTGATATCCAAGGATGCAGGAAGCCCCCCGGATGAAGCGCAGCCCTCACCGAACGAATAGAGTCCATCCAGAAACTTTTGAATACAGATAAAGACATTGAGGGCATTGAGGTCCAAGATTAGACGGACTACGTCCCTTTTTGGGACCACAAACAGATTTGAGTAGAAACCCTGAAACCTGTCCTGCAATGGCACGGGTAAGATCACCCCGCATGGCAGCCCAACAAGCTGGAAGGAGAGGCAGCTTTTAAGGAAAAAATCTGTTTGGTGGACAAGAAAGAAACTATCTTGTACCCCCGAGGTTAACACCTCGCAGACCCACTGGTCAGGGAGCAGGGAAGGCCACTGAGCTGCAACCCTGCAAAGTCGTCCCCCCACCCTGGAGTCTGGTGTGGGCAAAACTTCCTGCGTAGCAGGCTCGAGTCTAGGTTAGGTGGACTTGCGCACCCAGGAACGCTTCTGTCCCACAGCAAGATCTTTTCCACTTGGGAGGGTCTCCTGACAAAACACCTTACTCAGTGTGGGAAAGGAGGGCCCCGGCTTACGGCGCGGCTCCTTCCCTGTAGTGGATTTGAGGGAGAAGCGTGCTCCTACCCCCAGCGACACCCTACATAATGTTGTCCAGTGAGGCACCAAAAGGCCTCCCACCTTAGAAAGGTAAAACTGCCAGAGTTTTCCTAGAAGCTTAGTCAGCAGACCAACATTTTCCCCATATTAGGGGCGCCATACTACCGCAGATGCAGCGGTCCTGGAGATCTTAAGGGGACTGCACCCTCGAATCTCCGCCCCAGTTGGCATGACTTTGGTGTAAGCAAACCGGAGTATCCGGAGGAAACCCGCGCAGACACAGGGAGAACATGCAAACTCCAGGCAGATGTTTGCTGCTAGGTGAGAGTGCTAACCACTACACTGCGGTGCCACATTATTTGCCCACTCCGAGAGTGTCAGGGACACCCAGGTAGCAGCCCCAGAGGGCTGCAATGCTCCAGCATGGCGAACAAGGAGCAGCTCACCGCTTCAGACCTCCCATCATTGGGGTCATTAAAAACAGGGGTCCCCCGGGATAGAGGTTACCTATTATAACCGAGAGACCGGGGTGCGTTGAGGGACCGCAGGGGGCCTCTGCGACCGGTCTGTAACTATGTAAGGAAAACCTTAAACATAACGGGTCAGTTTGTGCGACCCAAAGAAAGGACAGACTCTGCTGTGGAAGTTCCAGCTGCATCTTCCATCTTGAGAGTGTCCCTCACAGCAGTGATGCTGTCTTGAGGTGGCCCGGACGAGGGGTCCTCCACACAGGGAAGGTCCTTGTCCGCCTCTTCTGACATATCAGAACCAGGAACCTGCAACGCAGCCAGGCCCGAGTCTGAGTCAGAGCAATTTCCCAGGCGATGGCGGGGGAAGGGAGTGCTTAGCAACCCTCTTCCTACGCTCACACACTGCTTCCAACCTTGGCAACAAGGACTCCAGGACCGCCTAAACAGTGCCCATGGGAACCGCAGGTGCAGAGCACTGGATACTGCCGCTTGAATGTCTGAGGGAAAAACACCAGCCGCTGGCTCCAGATCACCCACTGACCACCCTTAGGGACCTAGTCAGTTACCTGACATATAAATTTGTCCACCCTCCTAGCTGCACTGACCGAGGGGGGGGAAATACCCAGGGGACTCACCGCCAGCCAAGGACCGCCCAGCGCTGCCGCCCGCTCTCCATCCTCACACTGCGTGTGACTGAGAAAACTGTGTGGGGTGAATGGCACCATTGGCGCCTTTCAGGAAGTGAGCAAGGAAGCCAGTCAGTACTAGAGGCCAAAACCCCCTCCAAAATGCCCGCTGGGTACCTCAGAGAAAGCGGGCGGACCACAAGAAAATGGCCGCCCGCAGCATGGTGTGACCACAGCAAAATGGTCGCCAATGGAAAATACAATGCAAGGCATAGACCCCAGAAAAATGGCGCCAGCGCTTCAAAATTCAGCGCTCAGCAAGCGAGGTGGACGAGAAGGCCAGCAGCGGAGGCTCCTAAGAAAATACCAGCCCCCCACAGAGAGCGGGCCTGGACACCCCCACAGCCCCCCGCCGGACCAGGAGCCCCTCTAAAGATATTCCCCGGTCGCAGTAGCCCCGGACGGGTGGAGGAAAAAAGGGTGACAGAGGGAGAGAGGGGAAGGTAGGAGAACCGAACGACCCCCTTAAGAATGCCCAGCTGTTCCATCCCACCGAAGTAGGAGGAACTGTACTTAACCGTCCCTGCGAGGACCTGCTGGTGCGTTCCTGACAGGCCTACAACCGAGTAGTACGGAGTAGCTGTCGGCCCGGTCAACTGGGACAGACAGCAAGCCGCTTGATCATATGTGAACCCTGAAGCAAAGCTCACCGGCCACCCCTGGAGCCATGGGGTATGTCGTGACAGACCCGACGCCTATTTGCAAGTGACTAACACGCTCGTTGGCCAGACTGGGGGGACTACAAGGATCTATAATATCCTGCCTGTCATGCCCAGCCAGCAGTTGATAGAAGATTCTCAAAAATAAAATAAAAGTAAAAATCTCCTCAGAACGCTGGGCCCAAAGGGAGCCACGTCCTTCTCTACTAGGCAGGAAAAAACTGAGGCTGCATGCTGCAGGGTAGAGGGTTATGTACGGAGGGACCGCCCCTTGGGCGGGGCTGTTTCAACTGCTAAAATAACATGTATTAAATGTCCAACATGTTTTGCCTAGTCCTCTCCTATAGAACAGGAACATAACCCAACTGTCAAGAATTAAGGAGCCGTGTCCGTCCATGGACGAAAAGAGAAATAAAAACCACAGAGGTGATCAAATACTACCAAAAGAAAGCTCTATATGTGGGGAAAAAAAAGGACGTCAATTTTGTTTGGGAGACACGTCGCACAATCTCGCAATTGTCAGTTAAAGCGACGCAGTGCAGAATCGCAAAAAGTGCTCTGGTCTTTGGCCAGCCAAATTGTCAAGTGCTTAAGTGGTTGCATAAAAGTTTTTATATCATATTCTGAGATCACTGGACCTTATTCTGCACCTTAAAAATCCCACTAAATTCCTCTTTATTAATATAGGAGTACTGGATAGATGGATACACCTGCAGGACCAAGAGAACACACCAGTGGGCACCAAACTAAGTGCAGCATTAATAGTACGGAGACATACTTGTAAATTAGTAACTCACATGGAAAAAGAAATGGCACTTTTAATATGTAATTTGTGAGTGGTCAGCTCATGCATCTAGGAAGGGGAGCCTCTTCCTACAACTTACAGCCTGTAAAGTACAGACATCAGGTTGGATGACAGCTTAGATGAGGAAGTGGAAAACAAGAGAAACAGGCTTGGGCAGCCCTGAAATGCATAGCTCTGCCCCCTGACATCCAGATGACAGCACTTCCGGTCTGCTCTGCATCCCACAAGAAGCTCTTCACCATCTTGTTTTCCACTTCCTCATCTAAGCTGTCAGCCAGCCCAACGACATTACATAATAAAAGTACCATCTCTTCTTCCTATGCGAGTTACTAATTTACAAGTATTTCTCAGTACTATTAATGCTGCACATAGTTTGGTGCCCCCCCCATGTATTCTCTTGGTCCTGCAGGTGTATCCATCTATTAAATACTCCTATATTGGTCTGAGGTTCCCAGTTGTTAAATTGTCCATCGGAAGGACTTACTATGTGAGGAGCCTGATTTTAACTGTCGCAATGCGAGTTGCCATTTGTCTTTTTACCACAATAAATCTGTTAAAACACTACACTCAAATTGCGCACTACTGTGCTTATCAAAAATGTAATTTCAAGTGTATTATGGCTGACAGAAAGGTGGATGGGAAAGATACTCATATGATAAATTCAACGTGGCAGAGGATTAACCCCTTAACGACCACTCACGGCATATATACGTCGGCAGAATGGCTCGTACAGGCACAATCACGTACCTGTACGTCCCCTTTAACTGCCTGCCGTGTGGTCGCGCGCATGCCGCCGGCGGCACGCTCGCGACCCTGCAGTCATCCCCGTGAGTCGGACCGCGGGTCCCGCGGACTCGATCGCCACGATCGTCTCACGGAGGGATGGAGCGGGGAGATGTTGTTGTGTTTACACTATCTCCCCGCTCGCCTACTGACACTGTCACCGATCTCCGCTCTGTGTAATCAGAGCGGAGATCGGTGACGTGTCACTTGTAGCCATGCCCCGAACAGTGAGAATCACTCCCTTAGGCATACTTAACCCCTTCAGCGCCCCTAGTGGTTAACCCCTTCACTGCCAGTGTCATTTTTACAGTAACCAGTGCATTTTTATTGCACTGATCGCTGTAAAAATAAAAATTTTCCCAAAAATGTGTCAAAAGTGTCCGATATATCCGCCACAATATCGCAGTCACGGAAAAAAAAAAAAAGACGCTCATCGCCGCCATTACTAGTAAAATAAAAATTATAAAAATGCCATATAACGACCCCCTATTTTGTAAACGCTATAACTTTTGCGCAAACCAATCAAAACGCAGATTCCGATTTTTTTTTACCAAAAGCATGTAGAAGAATACGTATCGGCCTAAACTGAGGGAAAAAAAATATTTTTTATATATTTTTTGGGGATATTTATTATAGCAAAAAGTAAAAAATATTTTTTTTCAAAATTGTCGCTCTATTTTTGTTTATAGCGCAAAAAATGAAAACCGCAGATGTGATCAAGTACCACCAAAAGAAAGCTCTATTTGTGGGGAAAAAAAGTTGTCAATTTTGTTTGGGAGCCACGTCACACTACCGCGCAATTGTCAGTTAAAGCGACGTAGTGTCGAATCGCAAAAAGGGGCCTGGTCTTTATGCTGTATATTGGTCCGGGGCTTAAGTGGTTAAACAGTACTGTATCAAGGAAGTCACATGATGCACTTTTCCATGCTTATGTTTAAGCAATGTAACTGCACTTTGGCATCAATCTGGCCCATTAAGCATGTATATCATCATGGCTCTCTGTACAATTTTCTTAAAGCAGACTTTTGTCCCCTTTACTAAAATTTCAGAATGCATCACTGCATGCTAATGTGAAATCATCCAACATTGATAAAAAAAGAAAAAAAAGAGCAGAAGGTGGCAATTGTTGTTGTCGCTCAGTTAACCACTTAAGCCCCGGACCAATATGGGCCATTATGACCAGGCCCCTTTTTGCGATTCGGCACTGCGTCGCTTTAACTGACAATTGCGCGGTCGTGCGACGTGGCTCCCAAACAAAATTGGCGTCCTTTTTTCCCCACAAATAGAGCTTTCTTTTGGTGGTATTTGATCACCTCTGCGGCTTTTATTTTTTGCGCTATAAACAAAAAGAGCGAAAATTTTGAATAAAAATGACATTTTTTACTTTTGCTTTTTGCTATAATAAATATCCCCAAAAAAGATATAAAAAAAATTTTTTTTTCCTCAGTTTCGGCCGATACGTATTCTTCTACATATCTTTGGTAAAAAAAAAAAAATCGCAATCGGCTTTTATTGATTGGTTTGCGTAAAAATTATAGCGTTTACAAAATAGGGGATAGTTTTAAGGCATTTTTATTAATTTTTTTTTTTTTACTACGACTGACACGTCACCGATCTCCGCTCTGATTACACAGAGCGGAGATCGCTGACATTGTCAGTAGAGGAGCGGGGAGATGATGTGTTTACACACACATCTCCCCGCTCCGAGCCTCCGTGAGACGATCGCGGGGATCCCCGCGGCGATCGAGTCCGCGGGACCCGCGGTCCCACTCACGGGAAAGGCAGGCGCGTGACCCAGACGTCGGCAGTTAAAGGGCCACGTACAGGTGCCTGTACGTGCCATTCTGCCGACGTATATCTCCGTGAAGGGGTCGGCAAGTGGTTAAAGCATGGCCCAGGATACAGAATCATGATGGTTATTCATTGCCCTAGTACAATTCACTGCATTTTGACAGATAGGAATTGCTGCGACAGCTGATTGAAAAGCAGGGCCTGCAAATGTAAAGAGCTTTTAAGAGCGTCTCAAAGTTCCTATCTGCAGAATCTGTGAATTATCTTCAATTGGTACTGTGCCCCCACTCTGGATAAATTATTGCAGTAGGTCTATTTAGACTGTTTTTTGCCATGGCTCCCTTCCATCTAGTTTCGGCCATAGCTACAGGTGAGAATTCCCCTGTGGGGTACTCATGGAGTAGGGTGCGGAATATAGTGTAAGCCTGTCTGAGAAGGGACTTGCGGCATCCGGGGTGAAGACTGTACTGTAGTAAAGTCAGGGTGCAGCAAGAGGGGCCTTATATGAAATAAACCTTTAAAAAGGAAAAAGTACAGCCAAAGCTCGTTTGTCTGTAATCCTCCGATGGATCACAGTGCAGTTAGTTTTGCACTCCTGTGACCCGTTCCAGGCACCGCGTCATCATGACAATAGAGTCTGGATCCGCCAGGTGCCTGGACCAACACCAGGCTCAGCCTCTTAGCGAGCCGCTGAAAGCCTAAGCTGGCCGCCCCCTCCAAAGCCCAGCGCTCCAATAAGCAGGGAGGGAGCAGAGCCGAGAGCTGTGACTGACAGTCAGCAGCTCTCTGCTCTGGGAGCTGTCAGAACCGAGCGATCGGCAGTGTTCGGTCTTACAATGCCTCATGTGACGTGTAGTTCCGCAACAGCTGGAGGGCCGTTGTTTGGATATCCCTGCTCTAAGTTGTTGAATTTAGCACCAAGTATGAAACTTTTGCCCTGTAAAAGTGAATTCCAAACAATCCTGGTTTTCTACAATATTGCTCAGAGATACAGGGTGATCCTCCCTTACCTGTCCAGGCTTTGGTAGGCATACCCCCAGGAGGGGTCTTCAGGGTCTGGGTTCCACAGGAATTGACCACAAGCCATGACCTGTATAACACCCTGCATCTGACTACATGCACTGCACAAAGTGCCAGGGCGAATGTTCACACAGGATGCGGTGCCCAAAGCAACATTACAGAGCACTCCATGGCATGAGGTCCAAGTATGGTTCCCAAGGTTTTACAGAGAATGCACGGTTTCTATTGTTATTAGAAGCCAGTGAAGAGTTGTTAGAATATTTAGAGGAAAAAATAATAAATTAGTTAAGCCAAGAGTAGTTTCCAAGGTAAGGGAGAATAGGTCCATCATACTAGCAAAAAACTGAGGACCCATGAATTGGGGTAGGTTTATAGGGATGAGTCCAGGGGAATGTCCTCAGAAGTTTTCAAGTATTCAGTCACCTGACAGTACTGTCTGATAACCCAGGATCTATGAATATTCAAGCCTGTGTCCTGTGCTGTACAATTTAAAAAATGTATTTTTTCAAATGAAACCAGATACCTCAAGGCAAAACCAACTAATAGACAAGCCTATGTTACTTGCTAATGCTAGCAAGATTAACAGACCATGAAAGTGACTAGCCTTAGAAAGTAATTTCCATCATTAGAATTTTTAGTAGCTGTAATCATAGTGAGAATGGATTTGTAGTAGATGCAACAAATCAATTTGAAATGTATGTAATGAAAGGTGCTCTACCTGCACATGATGCACTTGCAGCATAGAAAACAGCTTGTTGAAACAGGCACTCAGCATAGGAATGGAAGACGACTGAACAATAAGCTGGCTTATCTGACTGGCTGCATGTAGCCCACGTAACAATGAGTCGTCTGTACCACTGGAAGGCTGGGATACTAAGAAAAAAATAAAAAAGTATATTCAAACATCAGATCCTACTATTGATACTTATCAATTATGATTCAGCAAGACAATATCTCTAAAACAGAAGATAACGCGTGCACAGGGTTAGGCCGGCCATAGACTGATCAAAATTTGGCTGGTTCAGCAGGTACTGGCCGAATTTCGATTCCATTTATGGGCAGGCTGGCTGTACTGAATTGATTCATCAATTGACTTCAGTACCACCAACCTGTGTGTTTTTTGTTTTTACGAAACCTCCCGCTGTGCAAATTTAATAGCACAACGATAGGGAACACTTCCGTTCAACCTGTGTTGTATAATGTATAGCTTGCTTTAATCTGCAGACTTTACAGAAGGCACGAGTCTTCAAAACTACAACTGTCCAGGCCAACTTAATTCAATCCATTTTAAGCAACTCAATCATGCATTGCAAGAAAACTGTATATTGCATTGCAGTTGATTTTGAATAAATTGCATATACAGTGCATCTGGAAGGTAACCCCCACATTTTGTTATGTTACAGCCTTACTCTAAAATGGATGAAATTCATTATTTTTCTCAAAATTCTACAAACCATACCCCATGACAACATGAAAGAGGTTTGTTTAAAACCTTTGCAAATAAAAAAAAAAAAAAAAAACCCCACAGCCTTTGCCATGACATTCAAAACTGAGCTCAGGCGCATCCGGTTTCCACTGATCATCCTTGAGATGTTTCAACGACTTGGAGTCCACCAGTGGTATATTCAGTTGATTGGACATGATTTGGAAAGGCACACGCCTGGCTATATAAGGCCCCACAGTTAACAGTGCATTCCAATGGCACAAAACAAGCCATGAAGTCCAAGGAATTGTCTGTAGACTTTCAAGACAGGATTGTATCGAGGCACAGATCTGGGGAAGGGTACAGAAAAATACCTGCAGCAATGAGCACAGTGGCCTCCATCATCCATAAATGGAAGTTAGGAACCAGCAGGATTCTTCCTAGAGTGGGCCGCCCAGCCAAACTGAGTGATTGGGGGAGAAGGGCCTTAGTCAGGGAGGTGACCAAGAACCCGATGATCACTGACAGAGCTCCAGCATTTTTCTCTGTGGAGAGAGGAGAGCCTAGAACAACCATTTCTGCAGCACTCCACCAATCAGGCCTGTATGGTAGAGTGGCCAGACGGAAGCTACGCATTAGTAAAAGACACATGACAGCCCATCTGGAGTTTGCCAAAAGGCACCTGAAGGACTCTGACCATGAGAAACAAAATTCTCTGGTCTGATGAAACAAAGATTGAACTCAGAAAGAACTGAATGGCAAGCATCATTTCTGGAGGAAACCATCCCTACAGTGAAGCATGGTGGTGGCAGCAGCATCATGCTGTGGGGATGTTTTTCAGCAGTAGGAACTGGGAGACTAGTCAGGATCAAGGCAAAGATGAATGCAGCAATGTACAGAGACACCCATTATGAAAAGTTGCACCAGAGCGCTCTGGACTGGGGCAAAGGTTCATCTTCCAACAGGACAACGACCCTAAGCACACAGCCAAAACAACAAAGGAGTGGCTACAGGACAGCTCTGTGAATGTTCTGGAGTGGCCCAGCCAGAGCCCAGACTTGAACCCAATTGAACATCTCTGTAGAACCATACTCAGAAAGACTTGAGGATGCAATTGGTGCCAAAGGTGCTTCAATATAAGAATTGAGCAAAGACTGAATTCTTATGTACATGGGATTGGATCGTTTTTTATTTTTAATAAATTTGCAAAGATTTCAAACAAACTTGATCCACGTTGTTGTCATTATGGCGTATGGTTTATAGAATTTTGACGAATAATGAATTTAATCCATTTTGGAAGAAGGCTGAAATGTAACAAATAGTGGAAAAAATTAAGCGCTGTGAATACTTTCTGGATGCACTGTACGTTGCAGTGAATAAGATAGGTCTGTCCATCAAAGATATCTAATAAGGTAAGCATTTTATGCAATTATGCTATAATATTGGTATATATACAGTGCAAAGTTATAATAGTTATATGCATACATGTTGGAGATGAATTGGTCAGTGCTTGTAGAATGGAATCTGCTTCAAGCGTGGACATCATCTTCAACATTAATTCTGCTTGCTGCTCAAGGCCAACTTCCAAACGAGCATCTAGAGCTAGGAATAAAAATTGTTAAAGGGAATTATTTAAAAATACACATCCAGTAGTAATATTACTACTGGATGTGTATCAGAATGGAAAAAAAAAAACTGTTCAGTTAAAAAGTTACCACGTGTCTACATTTTGTTTTTACTTTTTCAGATTGTATATACTTAGATATCCAGACATTTGATAATCACACAAAAACTATATCTCTATAAAAAAGTATACCTTGGAAGCTGGTCACATTTTGGTACGCAATGAAATCAGCAGGAAATATTTACTTTTGGACAACATTGACAAAGCTATGAAAACAAATAGAAAAGGCTTACCTTGAGATACCGATACTGTCACTGTCTGGGTACCATTCTTTTCAATAGTGGCTGCTGGTTTAGCCACTGGAATTCCAACGCCTCCGATGTAAGGGTTGTAATTGTAAGTGCCATAGTCAGCGCCCCAATAATCATACCAAGTGCTACTGATTGGCTTTTGGGAAAAGAGGAGAAATCTCAGATTGGATATGAACAAGACATCTCAAGCCACATAAATATCCACAAAAACAACATTTGTCAAAGACTGCCAGGTCAGTCAGAACTCCATGATGAGTCAAAAGATTGGTGTCATGGGGCATGCTAAACATTCAGTGTCTGGTTACAGGACATGGTGGTATTAGCCTGAAATACATTGTTCAATTGGTACCATTATGCGATCAGTGTTTACCAAACCTGCTCTCAAGTCACAAAAACTGTTCATGTTTTTCAGGTAACTTCACATATGCACAAATGGTGTAATCAGCATTCAATGATACATTAAGTTGAGTGGATATTGATTAAGAAAAACCGATTTAAAGATTGGAGGACAAGTTCATTAAACACTGGTGTAGAAGTACACTTGTTTTATTGATTCAAAGATTAAGAGATACTGGTAGCTAGGCACACTAAGTTTAAAGGAAATGGAGTGCCAATAATGATCAGTTCTTTCCATATGGACATTTAGCACATGCATTATCTGGAAACTCCAACTGTTTCTATACACAGAACTCAACAATTAGTTGAACTATGGATCTTATAGTTAAATTAGCCAAAAGATTTTTTGTGCACTTGCATGAAATAGTCTTCTCCCCCATCATCCTTAACCAGAAAAGGCGGCTTCTTCCCCCATCGGGGTATAGAGCCACAAGAAATTACCTGCTGGCATTAATGGATAGCAAGGCAGGAAAAGTCATCTTTGTTTCCCCAGGCAAGAGGATTTCAGATGGATGCTGTAGCTGCCTGCAGTACATCAACAAAATGGTGGGTTGCCTCCTTTGGAGCCTTAGGAGGATGACAATGCAAAAGCAAAATAATATCCTCGTTGAAGAGGAATCCAGATACATCTTTAAGCAAAAATTAAAGATGAGGTCCAGCCTGGGTTAAAAAAAATTAAAAGTCAGCAGCTCCAAATGGTGTAGCTTCTGACTTTTAATATTAGGGCACTTACCTGTCCTGGGAGCCCACGATGTTGGCACCCCAGGCGATCTTCGAATCGACTAACGCTGCCATTCCTGGTAAGGAAACCAGGCAGTGAAGCCTTTCGGCTTCACTGCTGGTTCCTTACTGCATATGTGCGAAGCACGCTGTACTCTCTAATTGGCTTGGCTGCGGGGGAAGGAGTGGGAACTTCCAGGAGATCAGGCCGTCTCCCGGAAGTGGGGAAGGGAACCTGTCAAAAACGCCCCCCTGAAAGG
This sequence comes from Rana muscosa, assembly GCA_029206835.1. Taxonomy (NCBI): domain Eukaryota; kingdom Metazoa; phylum Chordata; class Amphibia; order Anura; family Ranidae; genus Rana; species Rana muscosa. Next base: position 56,081,951 of record CM055121.1, read on the forward strand.
TGCCAAATGTGACACCGGAGGGGGGGGGGGGGAGCATATAAGCAGACGTTCCACTTTTGGGTGGAGTTCCGCTTTAAGTATTTGGTCTCAAGGTCACTGTGCACCACTGGTGCCATTGTAATTATGGCAGGCTTAAATGCCACAAAAACAGGGTATTGATGCACGTGTGAACTCTAGGGGTTTATAGTGTTATTGTTCGAACTTTATAGAAGTGTTGACATATTGTAAAAGGCGCTCTTGCCACAAAAACGTGTGCTACCTGGGTGTATTAAACGGCATACGCACATAATTGTTGTGCACAGAATTCAGTTAGAGCTATTGCTACTCCTATGGACATTTTATATTGATGTCCTTTTATTTTTAGCAAAAATAAGGGATGAAGAGCATAGAACACTATATATGGCAACACATCCTAATATTAAACTGCAACCAAAACAAAAAAATGGATATGTGGACTTTACGATGCCAATCATAACCCGAAAGAAGAAAGGAAGGAAGGACACAAATGTCTAAAAACACAATTACATTACAATATGTCGTTCTAAGACTGCAAGACATAACATTTAACGTGCAAGCATATAAGCAGCACAATACATTCCCTGATTGGGCCAGATAGGACAAATGCTCTAACAATCAAAAAAACAATCATAAAACTAGAAACAGTGAAATAACAATTAAAGTGCCAGTGGTACAGGAATGTGTGCAGCGGTCAACATGTTTTGCAACTGGTTCATCAGGAGACCATATGAAGAGCCCAAGATACTACGTGTGAATAGCACTGCAACCAATGCGATAATATTCTGAGTAGCCCAGACGATAAGGCCCCTTTCACACTGAGGCGTTGAAAAACCGCTCAAAAATTATGAGATTTTGTACCGCGATAAAAATAACGCTAACGCCTATGCGTTTTTACCGCGTTCGTGCTAAAAATAGCGCGAACGCGATAAAAACGCATAGGCGTTAGCGTTGTTTTTTAAAATAACGCTTATGCCTATGCGTTTTTACCGCGGTTCCCATTCATTCCAATAGGGATAGGCGTTTTTACAGCGCTATTTTATGCACCCTAAAGTTGCTCTAAAAAAGCTGTTTGCAGGATTTTTTTCAACGCCCAGCCAGCACAACGCCTCAATGTGAAAGCCCTCCGAGATTTCACATTGAGAATGCTGGGGCAGGATTATTTCAGGCATTATTACAGCGCTATTTTTACCGCGAAAACGCGGTAAAAACGCCTCAGTGTGAAAGGGGCCTAAGAGAAATATGAAAACAACTCAAAATTGGTGATGAAGTAGTGGAACTTCTCCCTTGACTGCCCTTTAAGTCATGCGTGAAGTCCAAAAAAGGTCCAGAAACATCCAGATAAATAGGACCATAAAGGCCAGAAAAACAGATGCATTTTAATGGGAGAGACACCAGAAGCAGGCCCAACTACTATGAAAAAAAAAAAGTTAGTCCAAGCATTCAGCACAGACTGCATGGATTGTTGTTGGAAATGGTGCTTGGCTCATATATGCTTGCATGTTGAATGTTACGTCTTACAACCTTTTAACGCCACATATCCTAATAAAATCATGCATTTTAGACATTTGTACCTCTCGTTTGGTGTTATGGTTGGCACCATAAGGTCCACATATTTGTTTAAGTTGTTGTTATAGTTTATGTTTTTTTCTTTGTAAGTTTTGAAAAGCGATTAAAAAAAAAGTTTTCATAATGCCAAAGCATAAAAAGATAAAAACCCACGATAACCAAGGAAGGCGGGACCTGAAATTTTCACAAGTATCTACCTTTAGTTAGGGCATTTACCTCCAACAGGCTGAATAAAGAATCATGAGATCTCAAAATGTGCACAAGACTGATGAATGGATTAACATGTTAGCAAGGGAACTTGACCCTTAAGGCCGGTTCACACTGCTGCGATGCGGGAACCCTGCTAAGCCAGTGCGGGTTCCAGCATTGCATGTTTCCCGGCGGCAGTTCACACTGCCCTATGCAAACTGCTGGGAGTGTCAGTTAAAAGTTAATGAAGCCCCCAAATTAGTTTGCAAATCGCAGTGCGATCTGCAAACTGACAGGAATCAGATCGCATGCGTGTGAACACCCATGCGATTCGATTTTGCTGCGGACAAAAAAATTCAGCCATACGATCTTTATGGCTGAAAACGCATCGCACAGAGATAGCATGTGATTTTCACTGCAGTGCGAATCACAGTTGACAAAGCCTAGTTCAGAAAAAGTCAGCAACTGAAAAACCCATAAATCCACTGTCCTAGGTTCAGTTTAACAAGTTTCATTTTTTTAAAACTAAAAAGAATTGTACAAATCAACAGACCCAAACCATACATTTTTACTAGGCACCAAAATGACTATGGTCATGAATATGAAACCATGCATAAATTTGAAAAATTCTTTCATAACAATTGCATGACGTACCTTGAAGACTTTGGCAGCGAGGGGATCCTTCTCCAAATCAATATCTAAAGGATCAATATCAACTTCCATCAGGTCTTGCAGTAATTCAAAGTCAATTTCTTTATCTTTATCCAAAGATGATAGAGGAGGAGCACCTTTGGGTGATGAAAACAGCTTTAATACTGCCAAGCAGTTAAGTTTGAAGACTGCCAACTAAAAATCTGGGCCATGAGGGCGTTTTACTGGGCAATTTTAAGGCTGTACTTTCATACTTTGCATTAAGCAGCATGTAAAGTGGTAACAAAATACCAATCTCAAGGCTTCAAAAGTATAACAAAAGGCAAAAACCTTTAAAGTTTTGGACAGAGTGGAGATGAATAAGAACACCTGTCTGTGCACCCGGTTAGGGAGATTCACCCTCTTTATTTGTCCTGTTTACAATTAGCATTGAAAATGAAAGAAAATCACTAGTCCCCAGAAAAGTAATAGAGGGGAAATCTTCTAACGGGGACACTAGTTCTGGTGGACCTGGGTGTCCCCAAAGGACTCGCATAATTTTCAGGGATTTCCCAACTTCCCGTTTTGGCTATGGGACAGGAAATTAGGATTACTCTACCTGATTGGGCACATATGGCAAAAAAATATATAATTCAGCAGGGGTTTTAACCCTCCCTTACACAATAAAAATATAAATATAAAGGTTTTGCCTATAGTTCCAATTTATTATTGGGTAAGCCATAACCATTAATGGACAATTTACACTGCAATGGCAGACTGCAACGTCTCATTTTAAGTAGTGTACAATTCTATCTGTGCTTGCAGGAAATTGCATGAAACAAATATATGATGCAATAGAGTGGCAGAACTAGATCCTTATTAATGTAAACTATATTTGCCAATCAATCTTGCTAAAAAATAAAATCCATTAAAAACAAAAAATTTATAAGACCAATAATTAAAAATGATAAACAACCTACCTAAATGCCAATACAACTTAACACAAGTAATAGTCAAAATAAAGCCATTATCTATATATACACACTGCAGAGATACTACACACATTTTATAAACATTATCCTGTTTATAAGCGGTCTACCTGTGATGTCGGGTGTTAAAGGCTCATCTACGGTTTCCACCAAGGGTATGACAGAAGACTGTTGTAAGGAGTCATCAGAGTCTCCAGCTGAGGCACCAGCTTCCTCTCCCATGGCACCTTCGTCAAGGGCTTCAGCTGCTATAGGGGCCAACAGCTCTCCTGCCAAAAAAATTACAGCAATAGAATTTGATATTTTTAAAAACTATTTAAGCATTTCTAAACAACTCATCACACAGTTGTCATGTGTAAATGCCACTCCAGGACAAATACTTTTGACCATTTGAAAAAAATAGGATTTTTTGTACTCACCGTAAAATCCTTTTCTCTGACATCCATGGACTGACACGGTGTGTCTTTACACGTGGGTTATGTCCCTGCTTGCAGGAGAAGACCTAGGCAGAATGTGAGATGTTATACATACATTCTAAAAGCCAGAGCTGAACAGCCCCACCCAGGGGCGGTCCCTCCGGGCATAACCCTCCCACTACAGTCAGCAGACTTCAGTTCGTAACAAAGCAGTACAAACTTAAAAAGGAAGGGTGGGTGCCGTGTCAGTCCATGGATGTCAGAGAAAAGGATTTTACGGTGAGTACAAAAAATCCTATTTTCTCTTATCATCCTGGACTGACACGGTGTGTCTTTACACTTTACACGTGGGATGTCCCAAAGCAGTGTCAAGAGGGATGGGAGCAGTATAAATGGAAAAACCAAAAACTTCCACTCCAAGAAGGCAGATCTCCTCAACGGAGGAGTCGCAACTTTAAACAGCGGTCTGCAGCACCCTGCGGCCGAAGGAAGCATCCGAAGATGCAGCCACATCAACCTTATAAAAAACTTAAAAGGCATGAACAGACGACCAGGTCGCCGCCTTGCACACTTGTGCAACCGACGCTTGATGTCGGAAAACCCAGGAAGCACCAATTGCCCTGGTGGAATGCGCCGTAACCGGAAAGGGAGGCGCCCGCCCTTTGAGAGCATAGGCTTGAATGACGGTTTGTCTGATTCCCCTAAAAATGATGGCAGACGAAACCGCTTGGCCCTGTTATGGACCAGGGGCAGTCACAAACAGTGAGTCGGACTTCCGAATAGAAGCAGTAGCAGACAGGTACACCCGTAAGGCTCGTACCACATCCAATATGTGCAGCGCAAACTCTCTGGGATGCGATGGGTGAGGACACAAGGACGGGAGGACAATGTCCTCATGTAGGTGAAAGGTAGACACCACCTTTGGCAAAAAGGAAGGTCGCGGATGCAACACCGCCCTATCCTTATGGATGACTAAATATGGCGACTTGCAGGACAAAGCCGCCAACTCAGACACTCGTCAAACAGAAGTGATTGCCACTAAAAGGCCACCTTCTGAGACAAGACAAGAGAGGAATATCCCGGATATTCCCAAAAAGGAGGTTCCTGGAGGACCTAGAGCACCAAATTCAGATCCCACGGTGGGAGAGAAGGCTTGACAGGAGCGAGCACATGGCGAACCCCCAACACAAGGTGCTAACCAAGAAATGACCCGGTAGAGGTCGCTGAAAGAAGACGGCCAAGGCCGAAATCTGATCCTTGATGGTACTCAAAGCAAGCTTTTGGGTCACTCCACACTGTAGAGGACGCAGGATTCTGGGGACGGAATACGTCCGAGGACGCCAGTCCAGCGCTTTGCATATGGCGATATAAGCTTTCCAGGCACGGTGATAGATCTGCCTGGAGGAAGACTTCCGTGTCCTTAACATGGTCAAAATGACAGAGTCCGAGAGACCTCGGTCCCTCAATACCTGGCTTTTAACAGCTCTGCCGTTAAAGCCAGAGACTGTAAGCCGGATGGAACATAGGACCTTGAGACTGAAGGTCCTCCCTCATCGGCAACCGCCAGGGAACGTCCGCAACGAGACGTACCAGATCAGCGTACCAGTGACGCTGAGGCCAATCCGGAACAATTAGGATCACCGGAGTTTATATCAGGCGATAAGGACCCTATGGGGCCACCAACGCATCCGAGTCATCGCCCAAGGATCCCTGGATCTGGCCACAACCTCGACCCTTGCGACTGAGTCGAGAGGCCATCAGGTCCACATCCGACGTGCCCCCCCGTCGGCAAAGGAGTTGAAATATGCAAGGACCACTCTTCCTGGTCCGGCGTCTGGCGATTGGCGACTCAGATAGTCCGCCCCTACAGAGCCGGCACGTTTCTTCCGGCCCACTTCAGGATACGGATTACCTCGGAAGCCGCAGCTGAGCTCCGAGTCCCCCCGTGATAGTTTACATACGCCACCGCCGTGGCGTTGTCCGACTGGCTCCTGATGGAGCGACCCCGTACTCTCTCCGACCTGAGGAGAGACACAGTCTGATGGCCCGCATTTTCAGAACAGTGATTGGTAAACGGGCTCGTCCGGAGTCCAAGGTCTTGAGCCGACAGGACTCCCCAGACTCCACCCCAGCCCGTCAGGCTGGCGTCCGTCGTGAGTACCGTCCATTGGATGGGAGGGGAACGACTTTCCGGACCGAAGAGCCGAGGGTCCCAACCACCCTGTCAGGGACGCCCCCTGACCAGGTGAATCACCTGGATCCGAAGATCCAAGGACAACGGGGATTTGTCCCAGGCGGACAAGATCTCCTTTCGCAATGCCCTGGTGTGTGATTGGGCATACGGAACGGCCGCGAAGGAGGCCACCAGGAGTCCCGGGACTCTCATGCAAACAACGGATTGACAACCATGTTCGGGATGTCAGCACCCGCACCGCAGACTGAAGTGTCAGCAACTACTCCAGAGGTAGGATACCTTGCCTCCAAGGAGTCCAGAACCAGAACTAGAGACTCCAGACACTGAGTCGGGACCAGGACTGACTCCTGAATGTTCAGGAACCACCCGAGGTCCCTGAGGGTCTAATTGACGATAGTCACCTTTCCTCTAAGTCTGAGCCACTTTCTGCTCATAGCAGAAGACCGTCCAGATAGCCCACGACAGCAATACCTCGCTGTAACAGAAGGCTAGAACCGGAGCAAGCACCTTGGTGAACACCCTTGGTGCCGAGGCAAGGCCGAAAGGAAGAGCCACAATCAAGAGTGGACTTCGCTGATCGCAAGGCGCAGAAACTTCTGGTGACTTGCGCAGATCGGAACATGCAAGTAGGCGTCCTTGAAGTCCAAGGACGCCAGAAGAAAATCCCTTTGGTGGAGTGTAGCGATCACCGTGCGAATGGATCCCATGCGGAATTTCTGCACCTTCTCGAAGGCATTCAGGGCCTTGAGGTCCAGGATAGGTCGAACCACGTCCTATTTTTGGGACGACAAACAGATTCGAGCAGAATCCCTGAAAACTCTCCTGTGACGGAACCGGCACAATCACTCCGGACCTGATCAAACCTGTACAGCCCCCAAGGAGGGCTGCCCGACAGGTAGGAAGGAGAGAAAGATTCAAAGGAAAGAATCTGTGTGGGGGCCAGGATCGGAATACTATCCTATAACCTGAGGTGACCACCTCGCACACCCACCAGTCGGAGATTCGGGAGGTCCACCGATCAGTGAACCTGCGAAGTCGTCCCCCCACCCCAGAGTCGGGCGGAGGCAAGACTTCACGCGGAGGCGGGCTTGGGAGCCGCTTGTTTGGCTTACGCACCCAGGGGCACTTGTGCCCACCAGCCGCACTGCCATCAGTCTGAGAGGGCCTACCTGTGGACTCTGACTGACGAAAAAACCTGTTTTGCTGGAAAGGAAGGCCCCTGTTTGCGGCGGGCCTCCTCACCCTTGCTAGTCTAAGGAAGAAGAGTGCGTTTACCTCCCATGACATCCATGACGATGTCATCCAGAGCAGCACCGAAAGGTCTACCGCCTTTAAAATAGTAGATCCGTCAGGAGCTTCCTAAGGCTAGGTCAGCAGACCAGCATTTCAACCAGATAAGACGACGCAATACCACCGCCGAGCCAGAGGCCCTGGATATTAAAGGGGCCGCGTTCAGCGTGGCGTCGCACACAGAAACCAGGCCCTGAACCAGTTGGGTGGGCCAGAGCAACTGTGTCTGGAGGAAGAATATGCTCCTGTACAGCTAGGTGCAACATTTTTGCCCAACCTGTAAGTGTTTTTGACACAAGGGTCGCCGCTACCACAGGTCGTAGGGCGGATCCCAACAAGGCAAACATGGTTCTGCTCACCACTTCTGACCTCCTGTCAGTGGGGTCCTCAAATGCAGGAGTCCCCTCCATCGGGAGAGTGATGGCCTTGTTCAACCGGGCGACTGGAGGGTCGACCACTGGGGGAGAAGCCCACTTTTTAAGTAGGGCATCTTCAAGGGGTACCTGATAGACAAACGCCGCGGGACCATAAAAAAATTCTTCTGCGGCTTTTCCCAGACCTTATCAATGAGCTGGTCAAAGAAAGTACAATGGAAAAAACCCCTTTAGAAGGCCTGGCCTTAAAAGAACCAAAAGGAGACAGTATCCGCCTGAGGTTCTGCATCCGCAGCATTTGAGCTTGAGAGTGTCCCTCACCACAGTCATGAGCACACTAACAAGCGCCCTGTCATTTACTGACTCAGAACTGGAGTTTCCCTCATAAGGAATGTCCTGTTCAAAACCATCCATACATTCAGAACTAGGGTCCTGAGCGATAGTGGCTAGGCCCATATCTGAATCAGCGCACTGCCCTCGAGTAGATAAAGTGGGGAGGGGGCGCCTTTTTGCACCTTGCGCTTGCACACAGCTCCCATCCTGGTCAGAAATTGATTCCAGGGCTGCCCAAAACAGGTCCATAGGGACCGCAGTGCTGAAGCACTGCCTGTTGCCACTGACATTTTTAGGGGAAGCTGGTGACACAGACTCCATATTGTCCCTCTCTGAGACTCTCTCAGATAAAAAGTCCACCCACAGGCTGTGCTGACTGAGGAGGGGGCGCCCAGGGGACTCCCCAAACCGGACCAGGGACCGCTTAGTTCCGCTGTCTGTACCGCGCTGTGTCAGCGCTGGTAAGCTGTGAGGAGACTGTGAGGAGATTCGCGCTGCTATAGCAGCGCTAGAGGCCAAACTAGTGCTGAAAAGCGCGCGGGCTACAAGAAAATGGCCGCCGCACTTCACTGAGGCGATCCGCGGCAAGATGGCCGCCATGACGCAGTTAAAATGAAAAGCACACACGCACAGCGCCACTCAGGCCCCAAAAAAAAAAAACACACAAAAAAGCCCCAAGGCATACATTGCAGACCAGCATGAGCCCCACAAGAACAGTGTGACCCCCAAGCACCCCACACAGTCAGCGCTAGTAATGGTGACAGAGAGCGACAATAAAATACAGGGGGAGACAGGGAAAATCCCCCACAGAGAAACACACAGCCCTTTGTACTCACCTGCAGGCAGGAGAGACTACTTACCCGTCCCCTGAGGGACACACTGGTGTTTCTGACAGGACTATCACAGTGCAGTACTGAGTAGCTGTCGGCCCGGTCCACCGCAAAAGATACAGTCAGTCAGGAGCTGTTCAGTCTTGAGAGGACCGTGGGAGCATGAAAGCAAACCCGGCCACCCCTGGAGTCATGGGGCCTGTCGTGAACTGAGTCTCACGCACACAAGGCGAGGATCAGCACGCTCGATGGTCGGACAGGGAAGACTACGAGGATATCTTGTACCCAACCTGTTGCCCAGCCGACAGTTGATAGAAGATTCTCAAAAATAAAATAAAAAAGAATTCCAAAAAGGAATAAAATAGGTCAGGAGACTGGCTCCTGAGGGAGCCACGTCTTCTCCTTCTGCTAGGCAGAAAAAAACTGAAGTCTGCTGACTGTAGTGGGAGGGTTATGCCCGGAGGGACCGCCCCTGGGTGGGGCTGTTCAGCTCTGGCTTTTAGAATGTATGTATAACATCTCACATTCTGCCTAGGTCTTCTCCTGCAAGCAGGGACATAACCCACGTGTAAAGTGTAAAGACACACCGTGTCAGTCCATGGATGATAAGAGAAAATATTTTTATGCATTTACCTCTTCAGCTATGCAGTAGTATTTCAAAAAGGGAAATGAGAAATAATCTAAAAAACAAAAAAACTACTGTACCTGCCAAAATATCCTGGAGCATGCAGGTCAGAGAGTATTGTGCCCAGGCACCACCCCAAGAGATGTCTCCTCTGTTGAAGTCTGTACCAACCAGCAATAACAAAAGCCTTTCCAACTGCTGCTCATTCACTACTTCACACAAATGTATGGTGGGACGGGTAGCATTGGCTATCCTAGCAAGTACCTGTAAAGAAAAGTGCATATGCTCACAAGATAACATATTTGGAAAAAAATATATATATATAAAAAGTACAAAATGTTCAGTAATTTTATAGCATGGTGGATTATCTGCGCTAAACCCCTTAGTAGGATAACAATTAGGGCTGGGCGATTTTCCCCCCAAAAAAAATCTGCGATTTTTTTATAAAAAACTCGATTTACGATTCAATTTTTTTTTTTTTATTATATTAATTAAAGTGCATCAACAAACAAAATTGCAAAGGCAAACCCTTTCTCTAACTGCAAAGTCAGTGTGCAACAAACACACAATATAATCCAGCGCTCATGGAACATACATTATTAACTATTGAAAACTCTTGAAACTCAGTGTGTGATTCCTTCTGTCCCAGCCTTGCTGCGATCCTGGCTCTGCATCCTATTGGGTTGGAGGGCCCTCCACACGCTGGTCTGCCTGTTGTCCATCATTCAAGGTACTGTGCTCACACTGAGATCATGCCACAGGCTTTGTTTTTACTTTTTTAACCCCTCCTTGCTCCACAGATGTCACTGCAAGTTTAACAAGTTTGTCACCACTGGCAACTGGAGAGTTAAGATTCATTTGCCCTCTGCACATTTGGGATTGGATCCCTCTCTTTATTGTGATAAATGGACTAAGCTTTTTTACCAATTATTCAAGAGTTTTCAATAGTTAATAATGTATGTTCCATGAGCGCTGGATTATATTGTGTGCATGTTGTGTATTTTGTACTTCTGGGTACGGATTTTTTCTTGCTGCGCTGGATCCTGTTTTTTCCCCCTTTTGGATACTTTGTACTTCCCAAAATATTTGGGATTTTTTTCTTATTATTATTATTATCATCCATTATATTTTTTTCTTTATCCACCAATTTAGCGCTTGTGACCTTTTGTTGTTTTTTGCAGTGTGCAACAAAGATTGTTAAACATCCAAATTATTAATACTGTATTTGGATTTAGCTAATAAAACAACAAAAAATCCTGAGGTTACTCTTAGTTGAATTGAACTGTGTCCATGCCTCACTGTGCCCGTGTCTCACTGTGCCCATGCTTCAATCACTGTGCCCGTACCTGATGCAGATTTTCATGGTATACGGATTTTACTGCTACACCGGTGGCCATTCCAGTATTCAAAAGCTGCGCCTCCTTCTCGTCTGTGATAGGCGGAACACTTAATTTCCCAGCATTCAGTGTTCCGCCTATCATGGTCATCCTCATAACACAGACGAGGATGAGAGGATGTCCGTGATAGGCTGAATACTGCCTGCTGTGAAATTGAGTGTTCCGCCTATCACAGACGGCGAGGACTCGGGAGGCGCGGCTTTTGAACACTGCAATGGCCGCCGTCTGTCTGCATGACACGCTGATCAGGTAGGCAGATGGCGGCTGCAGCGAGTAGATGTAATTGGGGTAACGCTGCCCAGTGCCATTCCGGATACGCCCCCTGCAGTCCTGCTAAAGAAACTTTGAAGGGAAGAAAAAAAAAAAAAAAAAATTATCTAAAAAAATCGATTTTCTTCAAAACTGAATCGATTTGAGCTCAAAACTCGATTCAAGATTAAAATCGATTTTTTTCCCAGCCCTAATAACAATATATAGTAATAATATAAAAAAAAAAAATATATATATATATATATATATATATATATATATATATATATATATATATACACATACACACACACACACACACACACACACAGTATTTATTGGCGTATAACACTCACTTTTTTTACCCTGAAAATAGAGAGTAAACTGTGCCTGTGTGTTATACGCAGGGGGCTGTGGAAAGTTTTTCCCTGAAACTTTGATAAATACTGTATATAGATATAGCTTTGCAGACCAGTGAAACAAACGGCTTGCCAGAATGTAAATCAATTGTTCTGTTCATCAAACAATTAGCGCCGCTTACCAGATATGTTGGATCTCAAGTTAGAGATCTTATGGGCTCATGAAAGAAGGGATCAGTTAGCCAGGGACGGTACATCCGCGGATTCCTTCCTTCCTCCTGCTGCTGCTGCTGTTCCCCTGCTACGATATTCCTCGTGGATTTTGTTAAGGCAGGGTTTTCTCCCAAGGTCGATTTAGAAAGGATAAAGAAGAGACTTCATGGTGCAGTATTAGGTTTAAGGTTTTTTGGAAATAAAGCGGATGTACTAACTGGCTAACTGATTCATTTTTTCATGAGCCCATAAGATCTCTAGAACTTGAGATCCAACATATCTGGTAAGCAGCGCCGATTGCTTGATGAACAGAGCATTTGATTTACCTTCTGTCAAGCCATTTGGTTTCACTGGTCTGCAAAACAATTTATAGACTATATGTTATTATTATTTTTTATTTGATTAATTTATTGGTAATCACTCATTATTGTATTTTTTGCCTATAAGCAGTTTAGCTCACTTTTTGGGTCAGCGCAATTATTTTTGTTACACAGTAAATTTTATACTAAGGCTAAACACATGTGTTTCGCACTTCTCACTGGGCGTCTTCAGAAGCTTCTGAAGACGACCAGTTGGAGGGGCGAAACACGTCAAGCAGGGACACACAGAGGAGACCTAGTGACGGTTGTTTGTACAACAAGGCAGCCAATTTTGCAAGTTTTAAACCTGTTTATGCAAGTGCATTGACAGTTGATTTTAACAATAAACAGCCATATTACACTATGCATCTTCTCTCTTCATTGGTATTTGATCATTGATATCTGAACATTAGAAAAGCAGGAAGGTGATATCCTCACCTACACACAGGATATACCTGGCGTTTCAAAGACCATAGGTGGAAGGAAGGGGATACCCTTGTCTATATACAGGATACAACGGACGATTTAAAGATCACTGGAAGAAGGTGATACTCTAACCCACATACAGGATATACCAGGCAATTTGAAAGCTTATTGCTGGTGAGTGGGGACCAAGTAGGGGAGCACCGAGTGTCACCAGGATCTGCACAGTAGAAGTTGCACATGCTCAACACACCATATATTTGGATTGACTTTAAATGACTGCACTTTATATTTGCACCAAGCACTTTATATTGTTGAATAACCTTTATTGTATTGTTGATTGCACTATATATTTGCACAGACACTTTTCATTGTTTTGTTGGAGCAGCGCCGAGTATAACATTTTGCACTTTAAATAAGGTTTAATGTTGATAAATGCAAAGTTATGCACTTGGGGGCTAAGAATATACATGCATCATACATACTAGGGGAGTACAACTGAGGAAATCAATGGTGGAGTAGGATCTGGGGGTTGCAGATCATAAGCTCAATAAGTCAATAAAATCATTAACAGAAATCCCATGTAAGCACTACACCACAATAAAATTTAAGGAGCTCAATACCTGAGGCTCTGTTAATGAACTAACATCAACTCTTAAAAGCAGCATTCCAGTCATATTGTAACTATATGCAAAAAAACAAGCCCAAAGGCGAACGCTGCACTAGAAATACAGTTACAGAATAAAAACACAGCTACTAGCACCCCAAAGTCAAATACAAACGCAACAGATAAAATACAAAATTGGTGCTGCGCTAATGAAATTAGAAATATACAAAAGTGAAAAAAGGCCTAAAATAAAGACTAATGAAGAGTCCCAAATATACAGTCCATAAGTGAAAATAAATATCCGTGCTTCGTGTAGATGAAAAGCTGTAGATTAGGAGAAAGTGATAATCCTTCACATTGGATAGATCCAGCTCCACGCCCAGGTGAGTGTAAGTAGCCTGCTTACCAGCTCTCGGTGACCACTAGAATTATTGTCTCACCACGCACAGGGAAATGGGTCCCCCCTAGGAACCTTAATAGTAGCTGGAATCCCTGCTTTACAGCTGGAACTCAGAAATATAAAAAATAAATGCTCCTATAGTGCAGTACTTTTAAGTATCCAAATTGAATATTATAAGTAGATTGCACTTACAAGATAACGGCATGATAAAAGCATCAAAGCAGCATGTCATGTAGTGAAACCGCGGAGTGCCCACGAGCTTGGCTTCACACCTATGGACTGTATATTTGGGACTCTTCATTAGTCTTTATGCTAAGCCTTTCTTCACTTGTATATTTCTAATTTCATTAGCGCTGCACCAATTTTGTATTTTACATTCTAACTATACCCAAAACCTGTTCCAACCCTCATTCTAAGCCTACTGAAACTACCCTGTAAAGGAAAGAGGTCTAAGGCCTCGTACACACGGCCGAGATTCTCGTTGAAAAAAACATGTCGTTTTTTTCGACGAGATTCTTGGACAAGAAACTTGTCCCGGCCGAGTGTACACACGCTCGTTTCAAAGAACCCGCGGTTCTTTGAAAGGAGCGTACGCGGTGACGTCGACTACGTCGAGCATGCGCTCGTCACATTCGATGCCGTCGCCGCCATCTTGGTATACCCTACGTATGCCTAGGAAGCTACCGCGCATGCGTCGAATTCATTTCGAACATGCGCGGGCTTCCGGGAGGACAGGCAAGTGTACACACACTCACTTTTCTCGTCGAGAAACATGCCGACGAGAATCTCGACGAGAAAATAGAGAGCAGGTTCTCTATTTTCTCGTCGAGGTTTCTTGTCGGTTTTCTCGACGAGAAACCCGATAGCAGCGTACACACGACCGATTTACTCGGCAAGACCTCTCTGCCAGCAAGTTTCTTGCTGGTTCTTGCCGAGAAAATCGGTCGTGTGTACGAGGCCTAATACTTATCTATTCTGACGGTGCTCTGGTCACACGATCTCTGCAGCAGCCAGCTTCAGCAAAGGAGAGAGATGGATGACAAAGGCTGAAGAGCCTGGGTGAGGACTTCCACAATAGGCTTAATATGGGTCATCCATTGTGGACTGTCCCTTCTCTACACTGAAGATGGTGCTGTCACCCAATCATGTCTCCAGACTAGAACACCCTTAGAATAAGTTAGTATAGACAATCTTTCCTATACAGTGTAGTTAGAATAGACTTAAAATGAGGGTGGAATTCTACTTTAAGCCAAAGATTACATTTAAAACAAAGGCCTTAATGCAACAAACACTGTGGCCTGTAAACGAACCATGTACAGGAGTGCCGAGATGTCGGCAGCAGGGTGGCGACACATGTCGTGCTCGCTGCAATAGCGAGGAGACGCGACACTGTATTGAGCGGGGATCCGACGCGGATTCCCGCCAATACCAGGCACTGCGTTTGGTATGATTCCTGAGCGGGAACTCCACGCCAATTTTTAAAGATAAAACCGGCATGGGTTCCCCCTCCAGGAGCATACCAGGCCCTTGGGTCTGGTCTGGATTTGAAGGGGAACCCTACGCCGAAAAACCGACGTGGGGGTCCCCCTCAAGATCCAAACCAGACCCTTATCCGAGCACACAACCTGGCAGGCCGCAGGGGAAGAGGGGGGGACGAGAGCGGGCCCCCCCTCCTGAACCGTACCAGGCCACATGCCCTGAACATGGGGGGGGGGGGGTTGGTGCTCTGGGGCAGGGGGGCGACCTGCGGCCCCCCCACCCCAGAGCACCCTGCCCCCATGTTGATGAGGACAGGGCCTCTTCCCGACAACCCTGGCCGTTGGTTGTCGGGGTCTGCGGGCGGGGGGCTTATCGGAATCCACGAGCCCCCTTTAATAAGGGGGCCCCCGGATCCCGGCCCCCCCACACTACGTGAATGCGTATGGGGTACATCGTACCCCTACCCATTCACCTGGTGGAAAATAAATGGTAATAAAAACACAACACAGTTTTTAAAAGTATTTTATTGCACCACTCCGGAGGTCTTCTTCCGACTTCGGGGGTCTCCGGTGTCGTCGCCACGCTCTCCGGTTCTTTCTTCTGCCGGGCCTCCGCTAACTTATTTTTAGCTCTTTTGCTAGCGGAGGACCAGTCTTTTCCGTTGCCGCCTTCTTCTCCCACTCTCCGGTTCTTCTCCCGCTCTCCGGTTCTTTCTTCCCCCGGCCCCTCCACTAACTTCTTTAGCTCTTTTGCTAGTGGAGGAGCCGGTCTTCTCCGCCGTCGGTGTCTTCTTCCCTCTTCTCCTCCTCGATGTTGACTCGTCGCTTCCTCTCGCAGTAATGATAAATCTTCGGTCCACAGAGATTAATATAGGCTTCACATGACGTCACAGTCACATGACGTCACAGTCACATGCTCCGGGGCACATGTGCCCTGGAGCATGTGACTGTGACGTCATGTGCACATGTGCCCCGGAGCATGTGACTGACGTCATGTGAAGCCTATATTAATATCTGCGAACCGAAGATTTATCATTACTGCGAGAGGAAGCGACGAGTCAACATCGAGGAGGAGAAGAGGGAAGAAGACGCCGACGACGGAGAAGACCGGCCCCTCCACTAGCAAAAGAGCTAAAGAAGTTAGTGGAGGGGCCGGGCGGAAGAAAGAACCGGAGAGCGGGAGAAGGACCGGAGAGCGGGAGAAGAAGAAGGCGGAGAAGACCGGCCCCTTCACTAGCAAAAGAGCTAAAGAAGTTAGTGGAGGGGCCGGCAGAAGAAAGAACCGGAGAGCGGGAGAAGAACCGGGAGAAGAAGGCGACGGAGAAGACCGATCCTCCGCTAGCAAAAGAGCTAAAAAGAAGTTAGCGGAGGCCCGGCAGAAGAAAGAACCGGAGAGCACGGCGACGACACCGGAGACCCCCGAAGTCGGAAGAAGACCTCCGGAGCGGTGCAATAAAATAGGATTTTTATAACAGCTTACCTGTAAAATCCTTTTCTTGGAGTACATCACGGGACACAGAGCGACATAGTCATTACTAATGGGTTATATAGATACCGTCAGGTGCTGGCACTGGCAACTTCCAAAACCGGAAGTACCCTCCCCTATATAAGCCCCTCCCATCCGGGAGCACCTCAGTTTTGTAGCAAAGCAATAAGTGTCCCTAAAGAGGGGCGGGAGCTCTGTGTCCCGTGATGTACTCCAAGAAAAGGATTTTACAGGTAAGCTGTTATAAAAATCCTATTTTCTTTCTCGTACATCACGGGACACAGAGCGACATAGTCATTACTAATGGGATGTCCTAAAGCAATGCCAAATGAGGGGGGGGGATACACCATATATAAGCTGAGCGCTATCAGACATGAGGATCTTTTGCGGCCTGCAACACACTGCGCCCAAAGGCGACATCCTCCTGACTTCTAACGTCCACCTGGTAGGACCTAGTAAACGTGTGTACCGAAGACCATGTTGCGGCCTTACAGATTTGAGCCAGGGAGGCCTGGTGATGCACTGCCCATGAAGTTCCAACTGCTCTCGTGGAGTGCGCTCTAACTTTGAACGGAGGCGGTCTCCTTCTCAAGCCATAGGCTTGCATAATGACCTGTCGAATCCACTTGGCTAAAGTAGATTTTGACGCTGCCTGACCCTTTCTGGGGCCTTCCGGCAGAATAAACAAAGTATCCGTTCTGCGAATCTGAGCAGTGGCCTTTAGATAAGCTTTAACTGCTCTTACTACATCCAAAGAATGCAATAACTTTTCCTCTACCGAAGTAGGTTTGGGGAAAAAAGAAGGAAGAACCACATCTTGGTTCAAATGAAACCTCGATACCACCCTAGGAAGAAAGGCTGGATGAGGACGTAACACTACTCTATCCTTATGGATAACCAGATATGGCTCCTTACAGGACATAGCTGCTAATTCCGACACTCTTTTACCCGAACAAATGGCTACTAGAAAAATCAATTTCCTGGTGAGAAGCACCAAAGAAATATGCTGTAATGGTTCAAATGGTTGTTTCTGTAGAACCGACAGAACCAAGTTTAGATCCCATGGACATATGGGAATATTAACCGGAGGACTAATACGCATCACTCCTTGTATAAAGGCTTTGACTAGTGAATGCGAAGCCAAGGGCCTTTGAAAAAATATTGACAAGGCCGAAATCTGACCCTTGATAGTACTCAAGGCAAGCTTCCTATCTACAGCCCACTGTAGGAAGTCCAGAATCCTACCTATTACGTACTTATGTGGATGCCATTTCTTGGCCTCACACCACGCGATGTACGCCTTCCAGATTCTATAGTAGATCTGCCTGGATACCAGCTTCCTGGCATTGATCATGGTAGATACCACAGCATTAGAGAGCCCTCTCTTTTTTAGAATGTGGGCTTCAATAGCCAGGCCGTCAAACCTAGGGCTGGTAAGGAAGGGTGGTATATCGGTCCTTGCGAAAGCCAGACGACGTGGGAGAGTCCAAGGACTCCCCACTGAAATTTTACAATCTCCGCGTACCACGCTCTTCGGGGCCACGCTGGAGCCACCGGAATCACCGGTTTCTTTTCTACCCTGATTCTGCGGAGTAATCGAGGTAACCATTGTGGCGGTGTGAATGCATATATCAGCTTGAACTGATCCCCAGGGAACACTAGGGCATCCGAGCCGCAAGCTAGGGGATCCCTTGTCCGAGAGACAAACCTGTCCCCCTTTGCGTTGAATCTGGATGCTAGAAGATCTACATCCGATGTTCCCCACCGCTGACATATTGTCCAGAAAACCTCGGGGTGAAGGGACCCTTCCTCTGGGCCTAATTGCTGGCGACTTAGAAAGTCCGCCTTCCAATTCTCCACTCCTGGAATGAATACCGCAGATATGGCTGGGACATATTTTTCCTGCCCATTTCAGGATGTAATTTACTTCCCTCTGGGCTGCACGACTCCTGGTGCCCCCCTGATGATTGATATATGCCACTGCTGTGGCATTGTCTGATTGAATTCTGACAGGGGACCCTTGGAGTTTGGATGTCCATGCTACTAGGGCATACCGGGCTGCTCGTATCTCTAAGAGATTGATGGGCAGGGCCTTTTCTGCATCCGACCATCTGCCCTGGAGAGACTATTGCTCCAGTACTGCTCCCCAGCCTATAAGGCTGGCATCTGTAGTGACCACCTTCCAAGAAATCGGACTGAAGGATTTCCTTTTTTCCAGATTCTGGAGAACCAACCACCAACGGAGGCTCTTGCGAACGGAAGGGGACAAGGACATTGTAAGTCTAGGGCCTGAACTTTTTTGTTCCAGGCTGACAGTATGGCCCCTTGCAAATTCCTTGAATGGAATTGACCGTAGGGTACTGCTTCGAATGATGCCACCATTTTTCCCAGCAGCCTCATATACAGGCGTATGGACGGCTGTCTTTTTTGTACCCACTAAGTGGATCAAATCTTTCAAAGTCAACACCTTTCCTCGAGGCAAGAATATTTTTCTCTGGCCTGAATCCAACCTTAGCCCCAAGTATTCCAGACTTTTGACTGGTTTTTAGGGCTGACTTGTCTCGGTTGATAATCCAACCGTGAGATTCCAGATACTTGATCGTCTTGTGAACGACCACGTCTAGTTTTTTCACTGAGTGGTCTATCAGCAACAAGTCATCCAGATATGCCATTATCATTACACCTTGTGTTCTTAGATTGGCCAATAAAGGGCCAGAATTTTTGTAAACACTCGTGGTGCTGTGGCCAAACCGAAGGGTAAGGCTCTGAACTGAAAATGGCGCCCTTCTACTGCAAAGCGTAGAAATTTTTGGTGGACTGGAAAGATGGGAATGTGCAAATAAGCATCTTTGATGTCGATCGTGGCTAACCAATCCTCCCCGTGTAGGGCAGTGGCCACCGATCGGATCGACTCCATCGGAAAGTCCTGATATACAGGAATTTGTATAGCCCTTTTAGAATTAATATGGGCCTCCCGTCCGCGTTTGCTTCGGGACTGTAAAGAGGTTTGAGTAAAACCCGAACCCTCATTCTTCCAGGGGAACCTCCATAATTACTCCTTGGAGCAATAGTTGTTCTAGTGCCAACAGGAGGGACTCTCTCTTCCGGGGATCCCTTGGCACGTTTGACCTCAAAATGGGAAGGAGGAGAGTCTTTTAACTCCAAACTGTATCCCAAACCTACTGTGGAGAGCACCTATCTGTCTTGATCGTGTCCCGCCAGGTCTCTTGCGAACAACTGGAGTCCTCCCCCCACCCGACTGAGTGGGGGCTTCAATGAATTTAACTTTGGGGGAGGTTTTGTACCTCCCCTGACCCAGGGTTTCTCATTACCCTGCTACTGTCCCTGTTTTTTACCCCCGGGATTTGACCGAGGAGACCATCGGAACTGTTACACAGACAATGCCCCAGGGACTGGAGAAGCAGGCCTCTTAAAGAGGGACCTCTAACTCTGCTTTTAACCGGCAAGAGCGTATTTTTACCGCTGGAAATTTTCTGGATATATTTGTCCAGGTTTTCCCTGAATAAGCGTTCACCATGAAATGGGACGCTAACCAGCCATTCTTTACAGGGAGCTTCAGCAGACCAGTTTTTGAGCCATAGGAGCCTACGCATATGTACTATAGACAGCGTAAGGCGGGAGGCCTGATGGACTGAATCCTCTATGGCGTCAACCGCAAAGCCTAAGGCTCTAGGTAGATCAGCTAGGGCAAAGCCTGCTGATCTGTCAAGTCCCTCAAGACCTGTTTCAACTGATCCTTCACTGCTTAGCAGACCCCAAAACTGCTACTGCTGGTTGTATCACCAAGCAGATTTTCATAAGGACTCCAATCTTTTATCTATTGGGTTCTTGAACATTTGGACATTATCCACTGGACATGTCAGTGATTTATACATACAAGAGATGGCTGCGTCCACTGTAGGGACCTTCCATTTTTTTTTTTTTTTTTGATGAACTTATCCTCCATGGGATAGACCACCGGAAATCTCTTGGGGGAATAAATATTTTCTCAGGACGTTCCCAATCCTGGTAAATGAGCCCTTTCAGTAAAGGGTGAAGTGGAAAAGAACAAACAGTCTGGGGGCTTCTAGCGACCCCAACGAGGATACAGTAGTGGTTGATGGTTCCGCAAGGTGCATTTTTAAATGCTGATCGGACCATGTTAGTCAGAGACTGAACCCATAATCTTTCAGCTTAAGATGCTGAGAAAAGGTTCCCCCACTGTTGATTCCTCTATAACAGAATCAACCTCATCCTGATCCCCTTCAGGCAGGTCGATCCCTGTATGGGACTGTTGCTCTGCTAACAGGTACTCTGAAGGAGGAGACGGAGATCGGGCGTGCTTTCCCTGACAGGGAGGCAGCGATAAATGTTGACAATCTCTCTCTAATCCTCCCAGAGCTGAGGAAAAAACCTCCTCTGTTACATACACAGGAGCAGGTGAACTGAGGACAGCCACAGTACCAAGTACCCTGCGGGGTCTCTACGGTCACTTACCTCTGAACTTCAGGGGAGACTGGTGCAGCAGGAGTATGCCCAAGATCCTCCGAGCCCGATGAGACCCCCTTCGCTTCCTGGAAGATTCAGTTCCGGAGCTTCTGGACGGCATATTCCTAAGCCTAAAGCTGAGGTATTCCAGCCGTAATACACCACTTTTACTGAGAATAGTCTAGCACAATTGCTGCTATATCACAGTTGGTGTCTACTAATGTGCCTTTCTAGGGGATGCCTGTATCAACCGCTTGCTGTATGCCTTTAAATGTTGCCAGCTCTGTCTCTGTACTTCATAGCCAGCTCACTACAATATTGTGTTTTTTTAAAACTGCTGGGACGCCCGCACATGCGCAGAAGCGCTGCGGCGCGCACAGAGCGTCATCCCCCAGGCTCCGCCCCCTTTCCCGGCTCACCTCTATATATAGAGGCACGTGCGCCTTCGGCGCTAATTTCAAATATGGTAACAAGGGACAGGAGCCAGGGCCCCTCTTTGCCGCAGGCCGGGGGATGGACGAGCACTGCAACATGGCAGAGGAAGCAGTTTCCTATAAGAGAACTCACCATCTGCCTGGACTTTGCTCTGCTGAGAAGAAGCTAGTCCACATGACAAGAAAACATTCCACAGCGGCCTCTAGTGGACAAACACAGGTACCGCAGTCTAATATATTAAATATATATAAAAAAAATGTTTTATTTTTTTTTTCTTGACCACCATTAAAAATTATTACATTTTTTTAGTAGTTACAGGCATGCACAGAATTTTGCGGGAATACCATTAGGTAACAGACAGAAAGACAAATTAGGCTTGGGGGTCCCCCAATAGAACCAAGTTCCTGGGGGCCCCCACTTACCTGTTCCCCGCCGCAGGACTTTGTTTGGTCCACAAAAGCCCAAACTTCACCTATCACGGCAGGCATTGTAATCAAACCTTCAGGGACCGGGTTCCCAAGGATTCCACTCCCCTGGACCTGTATAGCACCCTGCACAGAAAACATCTTGGTCGTGGGTATGACCAGAGCTCTGGATCCCAGGGTCCAGCTCTCCTAAGAGAAGCATTACAGGCAAAACCTTGCTCTTCTCTGCAAGGCCCGGGTACCGACCGTTTAGCTATGAAGCTTTTTTGGTCGGATCCGGAATAGCTTACTGAGGCCCAAAAGAACCTGTACGCAAGCTCAGTGAAAAACACATGTTTCTTCTTGGCCAACACCTTAGACACTGGCAAAAAACTGAGGTGCTCCCGGATGGGAGGGGCTTATATAGGGGAGGGTACTTCCGGTTTTGGAAGTTGCCAGTGCCAGCACCTGACGGTATCTATATAACCCATTAGTAATGACTATGTCGCTCTGTGTCCCGTGATGTACGAGAAAGAAAATACTTTTAAAAACTGTGTTGTGTTTTTATTACCATTTATTTTCCACCAGGTGAATGGGTAGGGGTACGATGTACCCCATACTCATTCACGTAGGGTGTGGGGGCCGGAATCCGGGGGCCCCCTTATTAAAGGGGGCTCCCGGATTCCGATAAGCCCCCCGCCCGCAGACCCCGACAACCAATGGCCAGGGTTGTCGGGAAGAGGCCCTGACCTCATCAACATGGGGGCAGGGTGCTCTGGGGTGGGGGGGCCGTAGGTCGCCCCCCTGCCCCAGAGCACCAAACCCCCCATGTTGAGGGCATGTGGCCTGGTACGGTTCAGGAGGGAGGGGGGGCCGCTCTCTTGTTCCCCCTTCTTCCCCTGCGGCCTGCCAGGTTGCATGCTCGGATAAGGGTCTGGTTTGGATTTTGGGGGGGGGACCCCCACGCCGTTTTTTCGGCGTAGGGTTCCCCTTCAAATCCAGACCAGACCCAAGGGCCTGGTATGCTGCTGCAGGGGGAACCCACGCCGGTTTTTTCTTTAAAAATTGGCGTGGAGTTCCCTCTCAGGATTCATACCAAACGCAGTGCCTGGTATTGGCGGGAATCCGCGTCGGATCCCCGCCTATCGGCAATGCGTGTCGCTCATCGTGAAAGGAACATTTTTTCCTTTCCCGATGACGAGACAGCTCGGCGCTGGCTCTCGCGACGGAGCTCATAGGGTGTCAATATCGCCGCTAGAAGCGGCGAGATTGACACAATATCGGCGGCACCTACTGTATTTATATGCAGCTAGGAGAGCGGGCAGGAAGCCCATTTTACTCTATGGGGAAGAAGCAGCTGTACAAACACAGCCGCACATCTTACCTTGACAGGTGTGTAAGGGCTGGTGTGAAGCCCCCAATGTACTGTCTGCATTTGGACTGCGTACCTATCCCTGAACACCTGTCAAATTAGGATGTACAGCTGTGTCTGCAGTCACCGTTTCCCTGTAAAGTAAAACAGACTTCTTCCATGCAGCTCCATCTGCATATATACATGGCTCATTTACACTGTACAGGGCACAGCGTTTTTTGGAATAAGGCATTTGTTTTAAATGTAATCTTTGACTTGAGAGTTGATGCTAGTTCATTAGCACAGCCTTAAATTTTGAGATCTTTATTAGACAGTACCCTCTCATTTGTGTAGTGCTTACACATGTGACTGCTGTTGATGCACACAGCACCATCTGCATAAATACAGGGCTAATTCATGCTGGACAGAACTCAGCACTCTTGTAAAGGATATCGGGCAAAGAAAAAAGGAAAAAAAGCAGTCATCAGAAAAAGAATGTCACATGAAAGCAAGAAACCTCTAAATAAAACAGTGCTGGTACCTTGCAGACAAACAGAAGTAAGTCGGCATGGCAAGTGAAGTCCATTGATAGGAGGAAGAGGGCAAGCTTCTGTACAACAGAAATACATCGCTCATGTGCCAAAGTGAAAGGAAGAGGTTCAATTTCTGGGCTCTCTTTTGTTGCAGATACTTCAGTGTCTTGAGCAGATCGGGGCCATTCTGCATTTCGACGCAGTCTTATCAAATCTTTAAAGTGCTGCATGAGGAAAAATGGAAAGTTAAAAGTTGCTAAAATATTATAACATGTTCAACATATTAGAACACCAAAAAAAGAAAATCCTAAAATCCTACCACAACTATAATTAAAGATACCAGTTGAAGCCTATACTATTCCACAAAAAAACTGTTTATTATTCAACACTTCAATTAATTTATGCTGCACTAGGCAGAAAAACAATACTTCCAATGTTGTTTCTTGGCGTATGAGTGTAAAGCCATTCTATCAGCTAGAAAAATAATTTATTGTAGCCACTAGAAAAAATTTGTGAGTTTGTATAAGCTCCATTCCAAAAGCAGCTTTGGGTTATTTTGGCACGCCACTGAACGCTGAGCTCAAATACGCGCATAAACGCATGCATGTGCATGGCCACATTAAAACATGCAGCGGCGTTCAGGAGCATAAAAAAACAAAACAAAAGCCAAAACACCAGATGCCCCTGACAGTCAGAACATATTAGGTAGAGCAATGAATGATATTTTGTTTAAAAACAGACCTTCGATCAGTCTTCATACCCGACAAATGGCTGCGCTCTAGAGAAACACACAAGGCGAGTGGGTAGGTAGAGCTCCAACAACAGTAACAAGAGATGATCAGAGCTGGGCATAAGCATGGGAGTGGAAGATGCCTTATTTCAACAGAAATGCACACAAGTCAAATTACGCCTTCACGATTACAGCAGCGTGATCTATTCTAAGACTACTGTAGGGCATGGTGGAGACTGGTCACCCTGGTAAATATACAGCAAGAACTAGTGTCTGGTCCCACGGTTGGTGCACTTTGAAGGCAGGCTGCTAAAGAGAGTTGCTCTTGAAATTTAAAAAAAAGCAGACAATGTTGACTGCAAGGACAAGGCTAACGACTTCCCATCTAGCATATGTACTGTACATGCATACATATATTTACATCCTGGCTGGGAAGCGTTCATACCCTGAAATGGTCTTATTAGAGCCAAACACACTCAGAAGGCATCTAGGAAGATCAGCTGCCTTGGAGGGCAGAGAGGGATCAGGGGTCTATTAGACCTTTGATATCTCCATAAAGAGTATCTGTCACTGCCTAGAGGTATCACAAGAGGTTTTGTTCATCCCTTGTGATAGTAACAGTTGAATGGAAAAAGCAAAAGTTTAAATACAAAAAACAAAACAAAAAAACACAACACACCTCATTGCACTATTCACGTGCAAATGCAAAACGAGCGTGCACACATTTGAGATATCGCCGCAAACGTCAAAGAGCGATAATTTCTAACACCAAATCACACATCTAACTCTAAACGCATAACCTGCAAAGGCTTTTAAAGTGTCGCCTAGGGACACTCTTGTATCCTAATTTGTTGTTTTGCAGAAACGCGCAATTTTAAATCTTGATATGTTCAGCATTTATTTACAAAAACACATACCGGTATTCTTGTTATATTTTACCAAAACATTGGATATTGTGTTTGTGTGCGCTAAAATACATATAATTGTATTTCCATGTATGTGAAAAATGGCAGTAGGCAAGTGATTGACAGGAATTTCCTTATTTACATAAAGAAAAACAACTTGCTTTGCCTGGAAATAAGCTTTAAAATGTGTTAACATTTGAAAAGCAAAACAAACCCCTTTTAAAAAATAAATAAATGCAGCATCAGACATACATGGATCGAAATTTGGCCAGTTCGGCAGGAACTGGCTGAATTTCAATTCATGTATTGTTAGGGAGGTTGTACATAAGACAATGCGCGCGGATCTATTACTCGGGGACATTGTTTTTGGCTGGTACTGGCGTTTGTATAGGGAGGTTGTTGATACCGGATGCGGAGTGTGAAGCCCGCCTCCGTATCCGGGACAACCTCTGAAGCCTGTCCAGCCCATCTGAGGGCGGACGTGACGCATTCAGTTACCGGAAGTGGCGGGTGGAACGCACATCCACCGCCACTTCCGGGTCTTCGGCCAATGCACGTCCCATCGAGTGGTGGGACCATAGCTCAGCACCACGGGAAGCAACTGTGGCGATATTCAGATGGGTGGCAGCATTGATTGACTGTCCTTGACGGCCTGTGCGATAGGGGTAAGTCCCACCATATATGTATATATGCCATACATCCTCCGCCAGCTGAAGCATATATACACATTATCACATGGTGTATGCATATACTATCTGATGTATTGATGGGTACATCAGTGTGGGCAGTGAGGGGTTAACTTCATATGGGCATGCCTTTTGGGTGAGAGGAGGAGTGACCTGTGGTGGGTGGAGCTCTAGATTGATGACCACTCACACCCACTTACACATGGCTTTAAGAGTCTAGAGAGGGGTCCAGATACTATCACTTTTTGGCTCTGAGGAAGAGGGTTCGCCTTCGCAACGCGTCAGCCGTAGCTGTTACACCTGTCATCTGGACTCTCTGGTGTCTGGTTCCAGCAGGAGGCAATTCCCATTGATGGAATGTTATACGTGCCTATTTTCATACTTGCTTTGTGAGTATTTGTAATCTTTTATATATTTTTAATAAACCTAGCCACTGGTTATGCACTAGGTCGGTGCGCCCTCTTTTTTTCCTTTTACAATCTCCCACCTTGTCAGAATACAATAAGCTCGGTGGGGAGGATTCCCCCATCCACATTATGTGTGTGGATGGGGGAATCAAATCATTTTTATTTAGTTTAACCCGCTGAACGAAAAAAAAAAAAAAAAAGACTCATCTAATTGCTTTGAATAAGCCGACATGTAAATGAAAGTTTAGGTTCAGTTGGAAGTCTAGAACACATGGCAGAGACTTGTAAGAAAACCCTTAAATCACCTCCACCCCCATTATATAAAAACTGTTTGATATTTCTTCACCTTAGAAGTGGCTTGTTTAAGTTTTGCCTGTTCCACCAAAAGCTTGTAAGATGATCCCTTGTTGCTCTGTATTTTCTCCTTTTCAATCTGTTCTACTAAAGCCTTCTGTTTTGCCTTCAGTAAGTTGAGTTGCTAGAGGAAAAGTTAATTTATTACATGATATAATAAACTCACATCGGTGTCATCTAGTACAGCCATCTTTACTCCAAATCAAAATCAGGGAAGCATTTGCAAGGTCACAAGAATGCTTAATAAAGTCACTTATGCCAACACTCCCAAATGAGGTGTTTATTAAAAAAATATAAGCTTAGGTTCACACTAATGCGGTGCAGGAAACCCTTCGATCTGTGCGTGTTTCCTGCGCTGCATTAAAATCACACTGCTCTTGCAATTTGCATTGGGTGTCAGTTCAATCTTAACACCACCCCAAACGCAAGTCGCAAACAGTGCATTAAACCACACTAGATTGCATGGTACAAAAGCACCCTTCGATCCAGTTGCAGTGCCAAAATTTGTGCACACAGGACTTGTGAGATTCAAAAGAATGGTTTACAAATTTTATTCTATTTTGGAAACCTTAACTTTTTTTCATCCTGTCAGACTAGTTAACACTGTACTACTCTGGGAGGTGATCGGGGATTATTATTTTTACTACACTGTTATTGCTTATAACAGCAATGATCGCTGTTCTAACATAAGCAATAGTTTTAACTTTCATGAATGGCTTTCCATTCATGACAGCTTACTTACTGTTGACCCTTTCATTGATCTTAGTGTCCACTAGATGGTGTTTTTTAAAATTACATGGGTACACACATTTTTTATATACCATTATAATTTTATAAGATTCCATTTATCCTAAGGTCTATTGGTAAATGTTACAGTATTTTCAGTTAGCCATGCCTCTCATACATGAAAATTGGTTATAGTGTAAGAAATTGTATTTTGTTTGCCATTTACATATAATCCTATATTTTTATAGATATTTGTTTTTCCACTTGTTATTAACTTTTACTGCCGGGGGAACCCCAACACACCTAGATGTCTAATCACAATTCTTCTTGTTTATGCTGTTAAGGCAAGTTCTAAAGGCATTAGTCACATCATCCAATTAGATTAGTTTATGGGGTATTTAAGACTCCAATAAGATGGCAGCGGCCTAGCTTCCTGAAGATGCAAGTTTAGGAAATGCATTGTGCCTTGGCCATCATTGTCACTTCCGGTTCTTCCAACGTCACTTCTAGTCCGTGGAACGCACGTCAGCTCAGGAATTGTGAGGAGCAGTGCGCGGACCTAGTCAATACAACGCTGTGTGTTGGTGCCTTCCAGGCACAATCTTATGTGAGTGTATATATTTTAGATGGATCTTTCTATTGTTAATAAAGATTACTATAATTTGAAAGCACTCTGAGTGTATATGTCATCTATAAGAGTATACCCGCTCAAAGCCTTTGATGCTGCCGTAAAGCTCTTCTCCCTGCTGGTGGTTTGAATTGAACAGCTTGGCAGGCCTTATTGGCTAAAGAAGTCTGGTATGTTATGTAAACTTACCCCATGTGGTGGAGCAGATCATTTTGTTCAAAGGAAGGAGCATAAGGACACGGATATTTTGTTTGGAATTACTTTTATTTATTGCATTGACATTGCGTGACACTTTGGACAATTTTTCTTTATGGCGTGTAAATTTTTACACTATTTTCATCCATTTAAAGGAGTAGCGCCTAATTTTTGTTTAATATTTTTAGATGTTCACACTAAAATTGGCAGCTGCAATTAGTTATTGAAGACGGTATGAATGTTGGTTGACTCCGTTAACATTTAAAATATTTTTTGCTTACTGTTGTGATGCTGTGATTGGCCACAGCTACTCAAATGGGACAAGGTGCTGTGATAGGCCCAAGTACCATGTGACAGCTGTGGACCAATCACTGCATCACAACAGTAAGCAATCTGTTCATGAATGAAAGCCATTCATGACAGCTTGCTTACATATCGAGACCACTATGACTGGTCATAGCAATCACAGGATACCACCCGATGCTCACAGTGGCTGGGTACCAAGCATCATGATCCGCTGCGTCCCAGTGTGCATGTGCTAGGTAACGTAAATATACTGTGGGCAAGTGGTTAACATACAACAGAGAAGCTCAGCTTCTAAAACCTTTAACCCTTTGAGAAGACAGGCCATGATCAAATGGATTATGGAGATCTGCCAGCACGGTACAGACAGAGCCAATTATAGCAAAGATAGCCTCCTCATCTATCAAGAGAAGCAAGTAGGATTTTTCAATGCTAGATTCCAGAATAAAAAAAGCCTCTAAAAAAAGATAAATCTGCCATTTTGAATATTTTAAAAGTTATGCAATGTGAATAAGAACATGTAACAAATATAAAGTAGTTGGTATACAAATTACAACTTCCTCTCCTGTTCTCCTGGGAAATACAAGTCATTTCCCAGGAGTCAGTGGGCAGTACTGTGAGCAGAAGTCGCATTATTTCCCGACAGGAAATGACGCGATTTAAAGAGGAAGAGATTGTGATTGGGCTTCACATGCCCACAATCATCATGGCAACAACCAGAAGAGGATTTTATTGATAGCAAGTATAAAAAAAAAAAAAAAAGTTAAAATTCAGACCCACTAGCAAACATCTATACCAGCAACGGATGGAGTTTTAAAAAAAAATCATTGAATCAATAGACTTGTCAAGCCATACAAATGGCTTTTTGAAAAGCACCAAACGTTATAAATTCTGTACCTTTTACAAGATACACCAATATATTCCACACCATACAGATTACCTGTTTGTGGTGAACCAACTGTTTCCTGATCTTCCTGGAGTACAGCCTATCCAAACTGCTGCTTCCCTTAGACGATCTGTTTAGAGACTGTGTGTGCAGGTTATTGTTAATGAAACTCCACTGGTTCCCTACGCAAAGAAATATACAATTAAAAGAAAAACAAAAAAACCTCATCATTGAAGATTTAAATCTCATTCTGAGTGATGCAACATCTTCGTTATTTGCCTAATTTTAAACAACTTAAAATCAAAATAATGTGACTGACAACAATGAGTTAAACACAGCAACTTGAAATTTAAGTGGTATTAAACCCAAAAGTTAACAGTTATATTGCAGCTTACCGATTCTTAGACGTTGTGGCTACATTTCATTTTCTTATTTAGCCTCTCTTTCCATTATTTTTATCTGGTAATCCTGCCCCTAAGTCTAGTGTTTTTCAAAAGAACAAGGTATTCCACAGATGGAGCAGTTAGAGGGTTAAAGACAAACCATTTAACACTGGAAAGGGTGCTTACAATGATCAGCTTTTATTTACCCATGTACAGTAAAACCTTTATCCCCCCCAAAAAAAGAAAAAACTGTTTACTGTAACTGGTTATAAAGGGTTAGCTCAAGTTTGGCTTCAATCAATTGTATCTAAATCTAACAGTGCATCTAACAATCCCCTCCCCCAGATTACCAATGTGACTGTCCAAAAGTTCTGTGCTTCTTCATCCAGAGGGGGGGGGGGCACAAATACAGTAGGGGTGTTAGGTGAAAAGAGCCCCCCCCCCCAAAAAAAAAAAAACTGAATGCAGTCACCACATCTAATGATTGGTAAAGGGTAATATAGTCATTTTTTGTTTTGAGTTCAATACTGCTTTAAAGTCTGCTTTTCAATTTCTACCAGTCTTTTTTTCTTCCATTTTTGCATGTTTTAATGCTTCTGGACCGCCCCATAGCAGATTTACTGCTACACAGTGGCTCTCCTGTGCAGGAACACGTATAAAGTGCCTTGAAAAGGTTTTCCTACCCCTTGAAATATTCAACATTTTGCCATGTTACAACCAAAAATTAAAATGTATTTTATTGGGATTTTATGTGATAGACTAACCCAAAGTGGCACATAATTAAGTGGAAGAAAAATGTTAAATAGTTTTCAATTTTCTTTTACAAATATCTGAAAAGTGTGGCGTGCATTTGTATTCAGCCCCCTTTACTCTGCGACCCCCAACTAAAATCTAGTGGAACCAATTGCCTTCAGAAGTCACCCAATTAGTTAGAGTCCACCTGTGTGCAATTTAATCTCAGTATAAACATAGCTGTTCTGTGAAGCCCTCAGAGGTTTGTTAGAGAACCTTAGTCAACAAACAGCATCATGAAGGCCAAGGAACACACAAGACAGGTCAGGGAAAGAGTTGTAGAGAAGTTTAAAACAGGGATAGGTTATAAAAAAAATATCCCAAGCTTTGAACATCTGTACAATCCATCATCCGAAAAACAAGAACCAGAACAAAAAAACAAACCAAAAAAACGAGGAACTTCCAGAGTCGAAGGTGTTATATAGAGGGATTTCTTGTGTTTTTCTGCCTATGTCCATTCACCTATAGGTGGCGCATAACCTAAATAATCACGCTGCTCTGTTTCCCGTGATGTACAAACAAGAAACGTAATTTCAAGTGACAATTAGGAAGGTTCCACAAGCTTTATTATCTGGACGGTCATCACCACATTGTCCGGAAGGGCCCGCACTGACTATATTCCTTAATGGGAGGTCATCTAATTATCCTAAAATGGGGAAGTTACAAGAGTACAACATGGCTAATATACTGGAGCTAGCACCTTGAACACACAAGGTGCAAAAGAGGGGCTGATAGGCTGGACCATGAACTGGTAGGTTAGGCCCCTACAGCAAAACAGAGAAAATGTTAATGTGCTGGAAAGTTGGGAACATGCCATTTATGTCCACAGAAACCAGACCCCCTCCCTGGTGAAGGCAGGGGATAACAGATCTGGTGTATTCCATCACAAACTTCTGAGTTCAAATGAACAGAGAGCTTTGAGATCAAATACAATACAGATGCTTCCTATGGGTTTGGAAATATTAAGCAGGAACTGCAGTAATGACACCTTGGTGCAGAAAACCCAAGAGGGCTCAGTGGCAATATGCTAATCTATGCACTGTCACAGGGAGGTTTGAGGTGATTAACCGAGAAGGGGTCAGGGAGCGAGACTCCAGTTTGACATTGTAGCTTTAGAATACCACCCCTCCTGAACCCCAGCAGCAGCATAGCCACGTATCTGGAAAAAGTGGTGTGCACCTTCTTGCAGAGAAAGGCTTGTCCAAAAATTTGGCAAAAATGGGGAGTCCGACCTTGGAAACCAAACTTGGAAGAACTCAATAGTTGACATCAATGCAGTGGAGAAAAGAAAGGGGAATATCGTAACAGAGTTGGGCAGATTAGGTGCTTAAAAGACAAGGGCATCTTCTACTGGAGAACAAAGCGCCTTAAGGCAAGAAACAGTTGGAAAAGATACATTGGGTAATGCCTGTGCAGCCTTAAGAGTTTTAAAGGACACAAGACTGCAAACAGCACTGGTAGAAGCCATAAGCTGATCCTCTAATTTCAGAGTGGTGTGTACTGCATCAATAAGTGTTGAAACAATCTTGAGTAAGACTTATTAGCAGAAGGCTGAATAGAAATGAGTGGACTTTTTTTTGGCACCCACATACATATATTGTTCATAAAAAATAAGTACTGTTTTATTAAATATGTAAATCCAACATTTCATATTCCTACTATGTGCCTGCTGTACCATGTACTTGAATGAAAAAGTGGTCTGTTCTATTTGTACTGCTTCCTTTGTGAAATCTTTATGTTCCTGCCAGTCCCTCTGCTTTCCTATTAAAAACTGACCACACTAGGCATGAGAGCACAGCCTGGTCAACTCTATAGCGGCGATGGAACTCCGCCTGCTCTAATGCAACGATCAGACTTGTGCAGACACCCTACCCAGCCATTCACTAGGAAGAACAGTGTGCGACTGTTTCTCCTCCCTTATGCAGCTGAGAACAGAGAGTATGTGATCAATTACAAAAGGGAGGGGGGATATTTATAATTTTATTTTTTTATATAAACATGTTTTAACTTTCATTTCAATTTTAAACTGAGTGGGTTGTGCTCAAAGGTGAGCGTTTATAGATATATTATTATATCAATTTCAGAATTGATTTAAAGTAAGGCTTTTTTATGAATATGCTTATGTGGGTACTTAAAGGACCACTCATTTCTAGGTTTTCTGGTGATCAACTAATTTTTTGATGTGATATCACAATGTGAGTCCACTTATAAGATATTCCTTAGGCACATAGTCAAGGACTGGAGAGACTAACCTAAATGTTAAATACTATGTCCCTCAACGGACTATAAAGAAAAAAAATATGGATCACCAGAGAGGACAACATATTCGTTGTATATAATGAGACACGCAATAATAAGCATTTATGAAAACATCTGCACTGATTAAAAAAAGTGAAATAGAGGTAGGCAGCCTCAGCACTTCATTAACTACAAATTCCACAAGGCACTGCAAAACCAACAGCCACAGGCATGACTTCCAGAGACAGAAGTATAATGGGATATGTAGTTTTTAACTTCATTAACTAGTTTCAGCTGGAGTGCCAAGGCTGCCTACCTTGGTCTATCTATATCATGAAAAATGAGGACCTTTAGGAGGAACTTTACCCATATTAGTATGAAAAAAGAAAGCCATCTACACAGCATGTGGGTACAAACGACTAATGAATTCCTTACCTGACATAAACCGTTCTCTATCCTTTCCATGTAAGGTTTTTTTTGAAGCTGCAGCTTCATCCTCTACTGTTGCAACATAATCCAGTAAACGAGAAACCAGCATGACCACCCAACTTATCATAGGAATGTCCAGGACCCCTACAGAAATATTCACAGATTATTACATTAAACAAAAAGGTTTTATACCTTACAGTACGCTTTCATAAGACAAACTGCTACTTCAAACGCCACAAAGAAAAAAAAAGGTGGGGGGGGGGGGTTTGTACTTACCACGGCTAAAAAACAAATATAGGTCAGTCCAGGATAACCAATCCTACAGCATTCTTCAGTTTGTAGCAAGCAGTACTAAGTGCATGAACGTAAGCACAGAATGGACCCATGTTCATTGTGTAAGGAACACAGGAATTCCGATGCAGCTAAAATGTCCCAAAAGCAGTCTAACCTGGGAAGAGGCAACAAAGCCACAACCAGAGGGAGGACACTGAAAATACCTGATGCTCAAAACCAGGATAGGTTTTTACCCTCAGAATGGAACTATTCCATACATAAGGGCACACTGAAAACTAGATCAAGCGAGAAGCTGATCAACCACAACCCACGAAAAATTGCTGGAACATTAAAATTTCCATTTAGGAAAAAGGTAAAAGGAAAAAAGACCCACAAACTTGATGTGGTCATAAAAGAATGGGGTCAAGCCCCAGATGGAACAAAGACAAACTAGGGCCTGTGAGAAAAACCAGCCGATCTAAGTGAGAAAGCCCTACGCAATGTTATTCTTGACCGCCTAGAATGTGGAAACAAGACCTCCACATCCAAGCTACACTTATCAGGGAAAAACAAAGCAGCAGCTAGAACACAACACCCAGCAATAAGTTAAAGGAGACTCCATAGCCCACAAGTGAACTCAGACATTTGATTCCACAAAATAACTATGGATGAAGGATTAAGCAAGATAAGCACTGCCACAAACATAAGCAGGGTAATGGAGGTAGATCCAAGCCTCACTGGTAAAAATTAACTTCCTCTTTGGTATGCAAATCAGTGCCTCCAAGAAAACCAGAGTGGAAATTGGCTAAAGAACAAACCTGCCTATCCCTGGAAACAAGTCCATAAGTCTAGGAATGCAAATGAACCCCAAGATCCAGCATGTCAGAATCTATGGAGCAAGGAACAAAAATTTTATCAGCACAGTGATTTGAGTGGAAAAAGTGCCCAAAGACCTTTCAAGATCAGCTGGAAATTAGCCAAGGAAAGAGGACCTAACCCATAGGTGGAGGGGTCTGCCAAAATCATTAAAGCATTCCTTCTCCTTTGAGGGTTTCTGCAACAGCAGACTGGTGTGCTATGCTTGCCAACAATCTGGCCAGACACGGGGTCCTCCTCTGACAAGTATAGTCTGCCACGCAGGGTCTGAGGCACACTTAGAACCTCTTGTTCATGTACAGAGGCTTCTAGTTGAAAGGAACTGGTTTTCATGGGGATTCCCCCCAAAGGGAACGGTGGATGAGAGACTCAGTATCATCCAGCGCAGGATTACCTCTCCAGATGCAAGAAGGACCTCCCCCCTTTCCTCTTAGAAATTAAGACACAGCAACACACTTTGATGGGGTCCAACTGAGTCCAAACCAGGAGGCTGCTCAGGAACCAGATCCACAATATGGGAGAAAGTGGCCGAATTGAACAAAAAACAAAAAGGGAGAAAATCAGATATCTCCAACAAGAGGGTCCCCCAACACCAATCACTCCAGTAAGTTAGATTATAGGGGCAACTCCCTACCTAATAATGATGAGCCTGAATGCTGTCCGATGACAATGGGCCTCTACAGCAAGGAACTATGATTACCTAGAGGCAACAGTGTCTAGTGCTGAACCCCAACAAGGTTTGGCCAAATTTTACAGCATTAAGCCCTTTGTGGGGATAGGGATTCTCAAAACCTATCCTTTGTAGGAGGTCTACTGAGTATCTTACAATGGGGATGGAATTAAAAAGTGCCAGGTAAAAACACGGGTCCATACTACACTATTCCTGGCCATGTGAGGGACAGACAAAGCTGGTCCCAGTGAACATGGGTCAGCAGGTCCCACTGGCAAAAAAGGAACCTGAGGGGCAAGAGGTACCACCAAGGGCCTCAAATGCCCAAAGGGTCAGGAATTACCCTAGGAAGGAATTGGTGGCTCGGATGATGTAAAGCTCTAGAGTCCAAACTGACAAGGGAGTTGAAGCAAGGTGTCCAGGCATGAGGGAAAATAAGGAGGACCAGTAAAGGAGCATTGATGTGTGTAAAACAGATAAGAAAAGGAACAGCAGCCTCCAGAAATACCTGCCCTTAAGGAACAGGCTGCCTCAAGGTGTACCTGCTCTTATTTGATGTATGTGCTCCAACCTGGACTCTCAAATATTAGCGTTTTTACCTATCCGCTTCCACACATTGTCAAATGTTGAGCAACTAAAACCTGTGTTTTTAACTAACAAAATAGTTAGATGATGTAACTTGTTCTTTAGGTTATGTTTTTCATTTTGCTGGCTCACTGGGAAGTTTTCTGGGAAAACGTTTGTTTGTGCGGTCCATGGAGACCTCTCTTGAAGACCAAGCAAGTCAGACACTCTTTGGATGTGGCCTCAGCATCCAGCACCTTAAAGAGGAACTGCAGTCTGCTCACATAATTTGTAAGAAAAACATTGCCATTTTGAAGCTTCCCTCCAACCAATTTGTATATTGTTTTATATAAACACTAATTCTGTACTTGCCAAATATGAGATAGAAATATCCTTCCACCGAGTCTGGCTGCAACCATTTTAACTGGGCAGCTGAAGCTGCTGCCTGCTCACTTCCTGGACTTAGACACACACCTCCAGCCCTGCAGCTCTCATTGGACCTTGTATGATTCCATCCACCCTCCCTTCCTGGCAAACTCTCACGAGAGAGAGAGCGCTGTGCACGATATCATAAGCCTAGGCTTTTTACCTGACAAGAAACAGGAAGTGGGCTGTATAAGGCATTTACTGGGAGAAAAAATTTTTTTTACTATCCAAAGTTAAAACAAGGGCAGAAGATTTAATAGATGAAGTTAAAAAAAAAAATTGATGGTCCTCTTTAAAAACAGAGTGATCCGTGTATATGCACAGACATCAAATCCATATGGGACACAAATTTAGACACTTGACACAAACCACCCCAACTGGATGTGTAAGGCTCCAGACAAATGTTCCACAAGCTCAACTAAAAAAGGATTTAACTTGGTGGTGGAGAGATCCTTCCTGAAAGATCTAATCCATTTTGTAATTATTTAATGCATTCCTATGGCCAGAATAAATCAATTTTCTGGCCAATGCCAATTCATGAACGCTCAAATGGAGTGTAATACGCACTGCGTCAATAAGGTTCAACTCCGGTAATTCTGGAGGTGACAGCAAGAGACTGTGGCGTCTCAAAAACAGCCTCTTCAAAGTCATGCTGGTCACAGCACCTGTAGGCCCAGCCTATTTGAAGGGAATGGGAAGGTCAGAGGTAGATTCTGCAGGAAATGGTGCTGAAGGGAGCTTAAAATCGGATGGCAGATTCTGCAAGGAATTGGGTGAACTATGCCACAGGTCTTAAGTAACTGTGGTAGCGGTCCATGACGGCTGGGTTTCATCTGACAGATGGAAACTCCAAAGCTGTAGATGCTTTAAATATAGGGTCACAGAAATTCAGATAGTAGGCATCTGCACACTTCGAGGATACTGAAGAGACACCCCAGGAACCATTAGAGTATGTGCTGGGGTGCGCTGAAGCAGTGGGACTTTCACCCTTGCGTATATGTACAGATATTTTGCACTCAAGTGGAAGTGATGAAAGTCTCAAGTGTGAGACAAGGCCTCAGGTACTCACAAACCCAGGCAGCTGGCACTGACAGGCATCAGGTGGCCATATGTGACCATGCCTCTGTAGGCTGGCACGAGAACAATCCAGAGATAAGAGTTCCATGTGGTCCTTTCCACAGCAGGAACAGCAATGGCATAGTGCTCCCCATGCTGAATGGCGGAAAAGAGTGAGCAGCACTCACAACATTCCACCCAGTGCTTCATACTGATCTCAGGCGCTCTTCTTTAAACCAGCAGTAGCTGAAAATCAAAAGGTGTCCAGTGGTGCAACAGCTAGGTAGCTCCCTAGGCTTTAACCCAACCAGTCCTACTTGGCAAAGTGATTCTTCAGAAACTGGCTCAATTGCTGAGGCAATACTATGGCTCTGGACCTGGAAAGCACCCTGCAGGATAACTTTACCCTGTACACAAAGGTATGGAACGCAAAACAGCGCTCGAATGTGACATTTCAGGTTAGCCGTAAAAA
This sequence comes from Rana muscosa, assembly GCA_029206835.1. NCBI lineage: Eukaryota > Metazoa > Chordata > Amphibia > Anura > Ranidae > Rana > Rana muscosa. The sequence continues at coordinate 56,119,586 of CM055121.1, forward strand.
TGTCCAGTCAAGTGTTATGGCATTCCAAAGTCAAGCAGAGGAAAGGCAGATCGAGCTAGATGCTATGTAGAGACAAACTCAATCAGGGAAGCAGTGAGAAATCTTGGTTAAAGCCACTGAAGAAATCTAAAAAGGAAAAAAAAAGCTAGAAAGACTGGTTAGACTTCTCCACAAAAGATGAAGACATATATTCTCCTGAGACAATAGCAAAAAAACATGTCATGCAGGGAGTAGGAGGCAATATCTGGACTTGCCTACAATTTATATTTTGTTTGCCAATGTCCAATCCTTCTGCAGGTGGCACAATTCTTGCGTCCTTCAGAAGACAAAAGAAAAAATGTGTTCCTGATCCCAGATCTTTAGCCTTCAGCATTAAAATATCAGCACTGATGGAGCTTTGCTTTGAACATTTAGGCCTCATGTACACTAGGCTTAAAAACAAAAAAAGCCACTTTTTCAGCGTTTACAGGCCAGAACGGGAAAAAACAAAAATCAGAACTTGCAGAAAAAAATCCTCTAATGTTGTGTCTAACAGCGTTTAGGCACGTGTGCCATTTATAGGCATACAAGTGCAGTTATTCTATGGGCTAGGATATTAATTTGCTATATAGAACACCTTTACACTCATACACTCCTTTTTAAATGCAGCTTTGGAGTTTTGTTTTTTTTTAAATACATTTTCTGGCCAATGCAATTCATGAACGCTCAAATGCTTGACGTACCTAAATACATGTGCAATATGTGGCTTCAAGTGTGTTTTTTAAGCAGCTTACAAAGCAAACCCCCTGTGTGCTTGAGACCTTATAATTCATCATCTGTAAGTAACAGAAGTAACTTGGCAATAAACTAAATTCGTCAGAAACCTGAGGACATAAATATCAAATGCAAGTCAAATTTTGGAGAGAAAAAATAAAAAAAATGTAAAATTAACCACTTAAGCCCTGGACCATTTTGCAGCTAAAGGACCAGGCCACTTTTTGCGATTAGGCACTGTGTCGCTTTAACTAACAATTGCGCGGTAGTGCGACGTGGCTCCCAAACAGAATTTACGTCGTTTTTTTCCCCACAAATAGAGCTTTCTTTTGGTGGTATTTGATAACCTCTGCAGTTTTTTTTTTCTGCGCTATAAGCAAAAATAGAGCGACAATTTGTAAAAAAAAAAAAAAACAATATTTTTTACTTTTTGCTATAATAAATTTTCAAAAAATATATCTAAAAAAAATAAACGTTTTTTTACCTCAGTTTAGGCCGATGCGTATTCTACATATTTTTGGTAAAAAATAAATAAAAAAATCGCAATAAACGTTTGATTGGTTTGCGCAAAAGTTATAGCGTTTACAAAATAGGGGATAGTTTTATGGCATTTTTACTGCACTGATTACTGTGAAAATGACACTGGCAGTGAAGGGGGTTAACCACTAGGTGGCGCTGTAGGGGTCAAGTGTTCCCTGCATAGTGTTTCTTACTGTAGGGGGGGATGGGCTCTGCGGCACATGACACTGATCTCCGCTCCGCAGGACCCGCGGTCCGACTCACGGGGATGGCTGCAGGGTCGCGAGCGCGCCGCCGGCCGTGCGCGCGACCACACGGTCAGGCATTTAAAGGGGACGTACAGGTACGTTGATATGCCTGTCCGTGCCATTCTGCCGACGTATATGTACAGGCGGCGGTCCTTAAGTGGTTAAGAAGCTAACCCATACATGAAAAGGCTCTTACCCTCAACACGCCTATAAACAGGTAAATGTGGCTGTAGAGGTGATAAAAGGTTGTCCAGCAGATTCAATAAACTTTCCAAGACTCCACTATTACCAAGGGATCTTTGGCCTATACAAGAAAGTAGCATGAAGACTCTGAAAACAGAAAGTAAAAACAAAGCATTGAGGTAATTCACCTGATCAGAATTGTATTGACATAGGATCTCCATTCAAAATCTAAAACAGAAATATTTGCTTGCACTAAGGAAAAAAAAAAAAAAAAAAAAACAGGACGCATTTGAGTGTAGAGTGGTGGAAACCGCTATTAAGTAATTAATAAATATTGCACTCACATGTAATGGAGGAAATGTCAGCTTGTCATCTGTGGAGGTCAACAGCTTTAGCAGAAATCTGCACAAGACCAGCCGCTTGCCTGCCGAGATCAGCCGGGAAGCTGCTGGGTGGTGAGAGAAGCGTTCTACTGCTACTATGTATTCGAATGGGATGCTTGCAATGATACAGACACAGAGCACTCCCCCTTTCTTTATGGTTCGACAAAGGGATGGAGCCCCAAAACACTCAAAAACACTATCTTATAGAGTGACATCACCTCATCCCAGCTGAGATTACCAAGCCAGGTGGGGACACCGAGAAACCACCGCTCTAGCGTGTTGCACACGGTTCCGCTTCCCTAGCCAAAGCACTCCAGTCTGTATCTGCCCAGCAGCTTTCTGGCCGAACTCTGCATGTCAGAAGAGTGCCAAGCAGGCCAAGGACACCCAGACGCGGATGCACACCATGCCGCCAGCTTCTCCACTCTCCAGTGCTTCTCTCACCACCCAGCAGCTTCCTGGCCAATCTCTGCTAGAGATGTCAAGACCTCCACAAATTACAAGCAGACATTACCTCCATTACATGCAAGTGCAATATGTATTCATTACCTAATAGCCGTTTCCAACACTCTACACTCAGATAGAGTTGCACTCAGTTTTTTTGTGTTTTCATATATACGGTTAACTCAGGATTCCTACTATATTGATAAGACCGATACATAAACAGTTCCAAGAACACATTTATGAGATCGCAACATATCATCTCATAGCAAGACATGTCTGTTTGAAACATAACAGAGATCCCAGTTGATTGAAATGCTGGGTTTTGGAGGTAGTCCCCCAAGATGGTAGGGGAGGGAATTTTGACCAGCTAGTTTTGCAACGTGAAGCCAGGTGTCAATGGGAGTTGGAGGTTACAAAACCACCTGGCTTGAATGACAGCCTCCGTTTTGTCCCATTCCTAAAAGATGTGACATTAAAAAGGGAGATCAAATGGATTGAGACACATTCACCAATATATCCGGTACTGTGTTTTTTTGCCCACATATTCTTTTTAGTCAAATACATGTTTATTATAATTAACTTGCTGAAGTGCTGGATAAGGAATTTAGGAAAATATATTAAGTAGTATTTGTTATATCCATACTTTAATCAAGTACAATACAACTTGATCGGGTGGGGTGTAGAGTCACCATGTGCGAGTATTATTGTTAGTGTTTTTTTTTTTTTCTTAAAACAATCGGGTCAGTCAGAGTGGGATTGATAATGATGTACTATACTGTGCCATGCCTGCCTCTCCCTCATTGGCAGGATGGCTGGGCGCACTCTAATGCATTTTTCATTAATTCTTAATATTGCTGATGCCGGTTGCCATGATGACGTCATCGCTTTACATACACGGCAGGGCGTGGGAACGTGCCATGGCGCCCATTCTAAACCACAAGTAGACGCATGGTGACAGACCTCAATTCTGAACAGCCTCTGAAGCAGCCGGCATATGTCCGGCGAAACTGGTCAGGCTATGGCTTAAGTACCATTACTCCACCTCCACTTTATGACCAGTGACCCACTCATAATAGGATGCTTTGATTGATGGAATGTTTATCCAATATGAAGACCACCATGGTGAACAGGACCTGATAAGTATTGTATCATATACCTGTAATTATTTGGGATGTTGAAGCCCTCTTCAAACTTTGCTAATATTAGTTTATATGGACCGTTTCCCTCCATAACATCATTGGTGGCATCTAGTTGAATCCCCACAAGTGTAACTTGGACATACCAGGTTGTGATTCACGATTCCAAGTGGGCTGTCAAAGCCATCCTTGACATTGTCTGACAGAACTATGCAAGCATGAACCTTTGATGTCAAGTTGGTTGATTTATGCTCTATTAAAAAGGAGTTGTAAAGGCAAAAGGTTTTTTATCTTCATGCATTCTATGCATGAAGATAAAAAGACTTCTGTGTGCAGCAACCCCCCTCACACTTCGCTGAGGCCCCTCTCTCTCCAGCGATCTCCACGAGTGTATCAGCCATGCAAGATTCTCCCTCCTGATTGGCTGAGACATAGCACCGCCACTGGCTGTCAATGTAAAGTCAGCTAGCCAATCAGGGGAGAGAGGGGGCGGGGCCGGGGCTCCATGTTTGAATGAACACACCCCATAGCAAGCCGCTTGCTGTAGATGCACTAAATAGGAGGGAGGGGCCAGGATCACAGAAGAGGACCCAAGAAGGAGGATGAGACTTTACAATCACTTTGATTTGACTCAGTAGCCCCCTCTAGACCACTGCAACGTTATGAGCATTTTATCCATTCACTGTGGAATTATTCCCATCTTACTTTCCTAATTCAAATGGTGGACTCTTAAAATGTGATCACTTTACTTATGAGCTGGAGCATCCTATATGTATATGACCATGCGGGATCATTAGGTCACTTTATCCCCACAACAGTTATGCAATTTATTGATGGGATTTGATACTATTTGGTCATTGGCAATTATAGCTGGATTTTGAAGTGAGGTGGAAGTTTGAGTTTTTAAATGGTGTGAGTGAGCTTGTGTGGTACCAATGTTTTATACATGCATGTTTTTTGTAACCAATAAACTTTTTCCACTCAGTTCAGTGAGTTTAAACATTCTTTTTGATATTTGTCTAAGGGGTGGTTGAGCACAATCAGGTTTATATTTCTCAGTTTTTGCTATATGGTGATACCAATAGCTCCCACCTCCTATTATGGGGAATATTAAAGGAGCACTATACCTTTTTTTTTTTTCCTTAAAAATAACAAACATGTTATACTTACCTCCACTGTGCAGCTCGTTTTGCACACAGTGGCCCCGATCCTGGTCTTCTGGGGTCCCTCGGCGGCTGTCTTGGCTCCTCCCCGCAAGGACTCCACACCTTAATGCGAGTGAGCTCGCATGGTGTGGAGTGATTGCGGGCGCGCTCCCGTGATACAGCGGCGGCCATAGCCGCCGACTGTATCACTCGGCCCCGCCCCCCGGCGTGCCCCGTCATTGGATGTGATTGACAGCAGCGCCAGCCAATGGCTGCGCTGCTTTCAATCTATCCAGTGTAGCCAATCGGCGGCCAGGCAGAAAAACGAAGAGGATGACGGGGACGAGCATGGGACTTTCGAGGGGCCAGGTAAGAAAAACGGGGGCTCGGGGGCGGTATTGTCGAATGTTTTTTCACCTTAATGCATAGGATGCATTAAGGTGAAAAAACATGTAACTTTACTACTCCTTTAAGTATCCTCTTTCTTATTTGAAAGATTTTCATTATTTTTAATACAAACGCTTTTATTAAGAAAATAAAGTCATGAACATTAGGCGTCATACAGAGAATAAGAAGACAGAGAACGTGCAACAGTGTGTAATGATAATAAGGTACGCTTATCCAGGTTAGGTTATCGGCTTACCGACTAGGACCATTGTGGTCCACTTACATATCTGTTGCACCAATTGGACTTCGTGGAGAGACTGCCTAAAAGAAGGAATCTTAAGGCAAGCCGAGCATGTTTTAGGCCTCACCACATTTCAATAATATTTAGGGGCTGTATATTGAGGGTAGAAATCTTCAGTTTGTTAACTCAAGACCTACATAGGGGAGCTTCATCCTCCCTCTAAAAGTTTATCTTTTGAACGGTTTATTCCCCATATTTCCCTCACATCCACCCCACTGTACTTCTGGTCTGCTTACAGCAGCGGCATAGTTTTTTCCTATTGATATTTGCTTGCACTAACTTAAATGTATGGGGATGTGATAAACAGTGAATATGTACCGCCAAGAAAAGGCCTAGGTGAATCCAACTGTGTGCACCTAAAATTAAACCATTACATGTGCATGAAAACTCATGTACCATTAAAGGAATCCAAAAAGCTTTGAGTTCATAGGAAGCATTTGTTCACAAATCTGCAACACCCAGGGACGTGACTCCAACACCAGGGATGGGGGAAAGAAATGGATACTCTTACCCCTGAGCGTGGACACACACACCAGCGGTGGTGGGTCAAACAGGCAGAAGGTATGGATATGGACTCCTCTGGACACGTCCTCACGGAATAGCAGCAGATGGGGTAAGCACAAGAAATCCAATCTCTCCAAAGTGGTGACACAGATCTCCAAAATGTCAGTACATCAAGGATCGCGGTATCAACCATGTAAAAAGATGGAACAAAGGAGGCTTTTGTTATTCTGAAGTAATCCCTTAATGGGATTACTTCAGAATAACAAAAGCCTCCTTTGTTGGTGTGTGTGTCCACGCTCAGGGGTAAGAGTATTAATTTCTTTCCCCCATCCCTGGTGTTGGAGTCAAGTCCCTGGGTGTTGCAGATTTGTGAACAAATGCTTCCTATGAACTCAAAGCTTTTTGGATTCCTTTAATGGGGACAATGCACTGAAGTTTTGTTACACATTTTCTTTCCAGTACACGTACTGGGCACCTTCATTGGACTTTATTTTATTGTATATATACATGAGTTTTCATGCACATGTGATAGTTTCATTTTAGGTGCACACAGTTGGATTCACCCAGGCCTTTTCTTGGCGGTACATATTCACTGTTTATCACATGCCCATATCCTTACATGCATTTGGGCCTTCTCACATATTTTAGGCGCTGCATTTTTATTTTTTACGTGTAATTTTTTGCAATATGTCTATTTGCTAACGCTGGCAGCCATATTTTCACTAGTTCACCCAGTAGCGCAACTTTTCCTTTTAATTTGTAACTTAAATGTATGCCCATTCAAAAAACTGATATTTCAGTCATAGGTAAACACTAGGGTTGTCCCGATACCGATACTAGTATCGGTATCGGGACCGATACCAAGCATTTGCGCGAGTACTTGTACTCGCGCAAATGCTCCCGATGCCCAGTCCGATACTTTTTTTTTTCTCAGAGCGGGGGGTGGAGAGCAGGGCGGAGACCGGGGCGGAGAGTGTGCGGCGCGGGACGGAGAGCGTGGCGGGGGCGGAAACCAGGGCGGAGAGCGGGGCGGGGGGCGGAGACCAAGACGGAGAGCGTGGCGGAGACCAGAGCGGAGAGCAGAGCGGGTCTTCAGGCGGGTAAGTAAAATTAATCTGATCCAATTGCCTTGCCTGTCTGCTGCTCAAATGCTACCTGTTCCCCTTCACCTCCATGCCGCCGTCCCCCTCCGTGCTGCCGCCCCCTCCGTGCTCCTCCTCCACCCCCTTGGTATCTCAGGATGGAGAGCGGAGGTAGGAGCCGGTAAATCCGGCTCCTTACTTGTCGGAATGTACAGAGTCATCACTGACTCTGTCCATTCACATAACTGAAACATCGTAAACTGTGTTTACAATGTTTCAGTTTATGAATGGAGAGGAGCTGCTGTCTTCTCTCCATTCATTTTCAGCGCAGCTGAGGCTGCTGAGAGAGGGACTGGGGAATATGTGTCCCTAGTCCCTTTGTCTCAAAGGGGAGATGTCAGAGGTCTGTTAAGACCCCTGATATCTCACCAAAGCCCCCCACAACAGGGCTGATAAAAAAAAAAAAGAATAAAATAAAAATGAATTGTAAAAAAAATAAAAGAAAACACACACACTGACACTGTCCACCCCCCCCCCCCCCCCTTAAAAAAATAAAGCATTGTAAAAAATAAATAAATAAAATAAATAGTAAAAAAAAAAAATAAAAAATACTGACACATGAGATTAAAAAAAAGTATCGGTATTCGGTATCGGCGAGTACTTGAAAAAAAGTATCGGTACTTGTACTCGGTCTTAAAAAAGTGGTATCGGGACAACCCTAGTAAACACTAATGGTGTGAATCACCCATTAACCTATTTTCAAGCACCACAATGTATACATATTTAAAAGTATATCTCACCGGTCCTGAGGAAAGATCAACAACTGCTCTGAGTTGTATAGTTCTTGTAAAACATTGGAAAGAAACTGGCCCCACCATCTTTCAGCACCACAGAGCTGCACCAAGAGCAGGCCAGTGTGCAGTCTTATCTTTGGTGTTCCACTTATGCACAAGTGTTTAAACAGCTCTTCACAGGCCTGTGCATGAAAAGTGTTCTGAAGCACTGCTGGTACAGAATGTCCTAAAAAAAAAAAAAAAAATCATTCTGGAAAAAGCCATATTGAGATGCTATTGTTAACTTTCTTCTAAAGAGGTTTATAACTTGGATGTCAGGCAAACCTAACATGTTATTTGGCATAGTGATCATAATTTGCAGCCCTGTGATGTTAGTTATTTTTTCAACACTCAAGGATGAAGACAGAAGCTGCTACAGCTCACATTTATTATATTAGCTTAGTTAATTAAACCAAAGGACTTTAAATGAGGAAGTAGATAGTTGCACTTCAATGTTGTCAGATCTTTCATCCAACATACTTAAAGCGGAGCATACACATGGCAGCCCCACTAGGAGCACACGACTAAACACATTTCACCCTCAGATTTGATCTCCGTGACCAAGCCCGTGTGGGTGAAACACGTTAAAAGTATGGCAATCCCAGGAAGTGCTGCAGTATGCCATGTCCAGTTTCAAAGATGTATGAAACATCCAACACCATTGGAGGGCAGCTATCTGCTTCCTCATTTATTTCAGAAAAGTGAGGTCAGACTCTCTTGATGGCTGGCACTGGAGGGCTCCAGAGCCAGGGAATTTAAAGCTATGGACGTCCATCTGGTAAAAAAAAACGTAAGCATGTGAACAGAAGACCAGAAGGAAGTCTTACAAATCTGGGAAACTGATGCCCCCATGCCCGTAACGTAGTGCACATGGACGGTGTCCGTAGATATTGAGCACGGGGGCCCCCAAAAAATCAGAAATTTCCACGCCTCCAAGGATCCCAACACTGCTGCTTTTACCTGCGTAGCGGAGTTAGAGGTATCTGGGTTAAACCACCAGGCAGCGGTTACTAGCTGAGAGGCCAAATATTTGTAGAAATCCGGACATGCCAGGCCACCTTAAGAAGCCAGGGAAAGCAATGTTGTCCAACTATACCTATGGGACTGAGATCTCCATATAAATGCTGCAAATATACGAAGCAGCCGTACAAAAAATGATTTAGGGATCCACTGCCGAGAGTGTCGAAATAGATATGTAAATTTAGGTAATAGGATTTTTTTGTACTCACCGTAAAATCCTTTTCTCTGACATCCATGGACTGACACGGTGTCTCTTTACACTTTACACGTGGGTTATGTCCCTGCTTGCAGGAGAAGACCTAGGCAGAATGTGAGATGTTATACATACATTCTAAAAGCCAGAGCTGAACAGCCCCACCCAGGGGGCGGTCCCTCCGGGCATAACCCTCCCACTACAGTCAGCAGACTTCAGTTCGTAACAAAGCAGTACAAACTTAAAAAGGAAGGGTGGGTGCCGTGTCAGTCCATGGATGTCAGAGAAAAGGATTTTACGGTGAGTACAAAAAATCCTATTTTCTCTTATCATTCATGGACTGACACGGTGTCTCTTTACACTTTACACGTGGGATGTCCCAAAGCAGTGTCAAGAGGGATGGGAGCAGTATAAATGGAAAAACCAAAACTTCACTCCAATAAGGCAGATCTCCTCAACGGAGGAGTCGCAACTTTAAACAGCGGCCTGCAGCACCCTGCGGCCGAAGGAAGCATCCGAAGATGCAGCCACATCAACCTTATAAAAAACTTAAAAGGCATGAACAGACGACCAGGTCGCCGCCTTGCACACTTGTGCAACCGACGCTTGATGTCGGAAAACCCAGGAAGCACCAATTGCCCTGGTGGAATGCGCCGTAACCGGAAAGGGAGGCGCCCGCCCTTTGAGAGCATAGGCTTGAATGACGGTTTGTCTGATTCCCCTAAAAATGATGGCAGACGAAACCGCTTGGCCCTGTTATGGACCAGGGGCAGTCACAAACAGTGAGTCGGACTTCCGAATAGAAGCAGTAGCAGACAGGTACACCCGTAAGGCTCGTACCACATCCAATATGTGCAGCGCAAACTCTCTGGGATGCGATGGGTGAGGACACAAGGACGGGAGGACAATGTCCTCATGTAGGTGAAAGGTAGACACCACCTTTGGCAAAAGGGAAGGTCGCGGATGCAACACCGCCTTATCCTTATGGATGACTAAATATGGCGACTTGCAGGACAAAGCCGCCAACTCAGACACTCATCAAACAGAAGTGATTGCCACTAAAAGGCCACCTTCTGAGACAAGACAAGAGAGGAATATCCCGGATATTCCCAAAAAGGAGGTTCCTGGAGGACCTAGAGCACCAAATTCAGATCCCACGGTGGGAGAGAAGGCTTGACAGGAGGGAGCACATGGCGAACCCCCAACACAAGGTGCTAACCAAGAAATGACCCGCTAGAGGTCGCTGAAAGAAGACGGCCAAGGCCGAAATCTGATCCTTGATGGTACTCAAAGCAAGCTTTTGGGTCACTCCACACTGTAGAGGACGCAGGATTCTGGGGACGGAATACGTCCGAGGACGCCAGTCCAGCGCTTTGCATATGGCGATATAAGCTTTCCAGGCACGGTGATAGATCTGCCTGGAGGAAGACTTCCGTGTCCTTAACATGGTCAAAATGACAGAGTCCGAGAGACCTCGGTCCCTCAACACCTGGCTTTTAACAGCTCTGCCGTTAAAGCCAGAGACTGTAAGCCGGATGAAACATAGGACCTTGAGACTGAAGGTCCTCCCTCATCGGCAACCGCCAGGGAACGTCCGCAACGAGACGTACCAGATCAGCGTACCAGTGACGCTGAGGCCAATCCGGAACAATTAGGATCACCGGAGTTTATATCAGGCGATAAGGACCCTATGGGGCCACCAACGCATCCGAGTCATCGCCCAAGGATCCCTGGATCTGGCCGCAACCTCGACCCTTGCGACTGAGTCGAGTGGCCATCAGGTCCACATCCGACGTGCCCCCCCGTCGGCAAAGGAGTTGAAATATGCAAGGACCACTCTTCCTGGTCCGGCGTCTGGCGACTCAGATAGTCCGCCCCTACGGAGCCGGCACGTTTCTTCCAGCCCACTTCAGGATACGGATTACCTCGGAAGCCGCAGCTGAGCTCCGAGTCCCCCCGTGATGGTTTACATACGCCACCGCCGTGGCGTTGTCCGACTGGCTCCTGATGGAGCGACCCCGTACTCTCTCCGACCTGAGGAGAGACACAGTCTGATGGCCCGCATTTCCAGAACAGTGATTGGTAAACGGGCTCGTCCGGAGTCCAAGGCCTTGAGCCGACAGGACTCCGCAGACTCCACCCCAGCCCGTCAGGCTGGCGTCCGTCGTGAGTACCGTCCATTGGATGGGAGGGGAACGACTTTCCGGACCGAAGAGCCGAGGGTCCCAACCACCCTGTCAGGGACGCCCTGACCAGGTGAATCACCTGGATCCGAAGATCCAAGGACAACGGGGATTTGTCCCAGGTGGACAAGATCTCCTTCTGCAATGCCCTGGTGTGTGATTGGGCATACGGAATGGCCGCAAAGGAGGCCACCAGGAGTCCCGGGACTCTCATGCAAACAACGGATTGACAACCATGTTCGGGATGTCAGCACCCGCACCGCAGACTGAAGTGTCAGCAACTTCTCCAGAGGTAGGATACCTTTGCCTCCAAGGAGTCCAGAACCAGAACTAGAGACTCCAGATACTGAGTCGGGACCAGGACTGACTCCTGAATGTTCAGGAACCACCCGAAGTCCCTGAGGGTCTAATTGACGATAGTCACCTTTCCTCTAAGTCTGAGCCACTTTCTGCTCATAGCAGAAGACCGTCCAGATAGCCCACGACAGCAATACCTCACTGTAACAGAAGGCTAGAACCGGAGCAAGCACCTTGGTGAACACCCTTGGTGCCGAGGCAAGGCCGAAAGGAAGAGCCACAATCGAGAGTGGACTTCGCTGATCGCAAGGCGCAGAAACTTCTGGTGACTTGCGCAGATCGGAACATGCAAGTAGGCGTCCTTGAAGTCCAAGGACGCCACAAGAAAATCCCTTTGGTGGAGTGTAGCGATCACCGTGCGAATGGATCCCATGCAGAATTTCTGCACCTTCTCGAAGGCATTCAGGGCCTTGAGGTCCAGGATAGGTCGAACCACGTCCTATTTTTGGGACGACAAACAGATTCGAGCAGAATCCCTGAAAACTCTCCTGTGACGGAACCGGCACAATCACTCCGGACCTGATCAAATCCTGTACAGCCCCCAAGAGGGCTGCCCGACAGGTAGGAAGGAGAGGAAGATTCAAGGGAAAGAATCTGTGTGGGGGCCAGGATCGGAATACTATCCTATAACCTGAGGTGACCACCTCGCACACCCACCAGTCGGAGATTCGGGAGGTCCACCGATCAGTGAACCTGCGAAGTCGTCCCCCCACCCCAGAGTCGGGCGGAGGCAAGACTTCACGCGGAGGCGGGCTTGGGAGCCGCTTGTTTGGCTTACGCACCCAGGGGCACTTGTGCCCACCAGCCGCACTGCCGTCAGTCTGAGAGGGTCTACCTGTGAACTCTGACTGACGAAAAAACCCCTGTTTTGCTGGAAAGGAAGGCCCCTGTTTGCGGCGGGCCTCCTCACCCTTGCTAGTCTAAGGAAGAAGAGTGCGTTTACCTCCCGTGACATCCATGACGATGTCATCCAGAGCAGCACCGAAAGGTCTACCGCCTTTAAAATAGTAGATCCGTCAGGAGCTTCCTAAGGCTAGGTCAGCAGACCAGCATTTCAACCAGATAAGACGACGCAATACCACCGCCGAGACAGAGGCCCTGGATATTAAAGGGGCCGCGTTCAGCGTGGCGTCGCACACAGAAACCAGGCCCTGAACCAGTTGGTGGGCCAGAGCAACTGTGTCTGGAGGAAGAATATGCTCCTGTACAGCTAGGTGCAACATTTTTGCCCAACCTGTAAGTGTTTTAGACACAAGGGTCGCCGCTACCACAGGTCGTAGGGCGGATCCCAACAAGGCAAACATGGTTCTGCTCACCACTTCTGACCTCCTGTCAGTGGGGTCCTCAAATGCAGGAGTCCCCTCCATCGGGAGAGTGATGGCCTTGTTCAACCGGGCGACCGGAGGGTCGACCACTGGGGGAGAAGCCCACTTTTTAAGTAGGGCATCTTCAAGGGGTACCTGATAGACAAACGCCGCGGGACCATAAAAAAATTCTTCTGTGGCTTTTCCCAGACCTTATCAATGAGCTGGTCAAAGAAAGTACAATGGAAAAAACCCCTTTAGAAGGCCTGGCCTTAAAAGAACCAAAGGAGACAGTATCCGCCTGAGGTTCTGCATCTGCAGCATTTGAGCTTGAGAGTGTCCCTCACCGCAGTCATGAGCACACTAACAAGCGCCCTGTCATTTACTGACTCAGAACTGGAGTTTTCCTCATAAGGAATGTCCTGTTCAAAACCATCCATACATTCAGAACTAGGGTCCTGAGCGATAGTGGCTAGGCCCATATCTGAATCAGCGCACTGCCCTCGAGTAGATAAAGTGGGGAGAGGGCGCCTTTTTGCACCTTGCGCTTGCACACAGCTCCCATCCTGGTCAGAAATTGACTCCAGGGCTGCCCACAACAGGTCCATAGGGACCGCAGTGCTGAAGCACTGCCTGTTGCCACTGACATTTTTAGGGGAAGCTGGTGACACAGACTCCATATTGTCCCTCTCTGAGACTCTCTCAGATAAAAAGTCCACCCACAGGCTGTGCTGACTGAGGAGGGGGCGCCCAGGGGACTCACCAAACCGGACCAGGGACCGCTTAGTTCCGCTGTCTGTACCGCGCTGTGTCAGTGCTGGTAAGCTGTGAGGAGACTGTGAGGAGATTCGCGCTGCTATAGCAGCGCTAGAGGCCAAACTAGTGCTGAAAAGCGCGCGGGCTACAAGAAAATGGCCGCCGCACTTCACTGAGGCGATCCGCGGCAAGATGGCCGCCATGACGCAGTTAAAATGAAACAGCACACACGCACAGCGCCACTCAGGCCCCAAAAAAAAAAAAAACACAAAAAAGCCCCAAGGCATACATTGCAGACCAGCATGAGCCCCCCCAAGAACAGTGTGACCCCCAAGCACCCCACACAGTCAGCGCCAGTAATGGTGACAGAGCGACAATAAAATACAGGGGGAGACAGGGAAAATCCCCCACAGAGAAACACACAGCCCTTTGTACTCACCTGCAGGCAGGAGAGACTACTTACCCGTCCCCTGAGGGACACACTGGTGTTTCTGACAGGACTATCACAGTGCAGTACTGAGTAGCTGTCGGCCCGGTCCACCGCGAAAGATACAGTCAGTCAGGAGCTGTTCAGTCTTGAGAGGACCGTGGGAGCATGAAAGCAAACCCGGCCACCCCTGGAGTCATGGGGCCTGTCGTGAACTGAGTCTCACGCACAGAAGGCGAGGATCAGCACGCTCGATGGTCGGACAGGGAAGACTACGAGGATATCTTGTACCCAACCTGTTGCCCAGCCGACAGTTGATAGAAGATTCTCAAAAATAAAATAAAAAAGAATTCCAAAAAGGAATAAAATAGGTCAGGAGACTGGCTCCTGAGAGAGCCACGTCTTCTCCTAGGCAGAAAAAAACTGAAGTCTGCTGACTGTAGTGGGAGGGTTATGCCCGGAGGGACCGCCCCCTGGGTGGGGCTGTTCAGCTCTGGCTTTTAGAATGTATGTATAACATCTCACATTCTGCCTAGGTCTTCTCCTGCAAGCAGGGACATAACCCACGTGTAAAGTGTAAAGAGACACCGTGTCAGTCCATGAATGATAAGAGAAACATAAATTTTTATTATTAGGTTTATGCGTCCTAATAATGAAAGGGGTAATGACTCCCATGCCTTCAGCAGTTGTTGAACCTCCTGGATTACAGGTGTTACATTTAGGGATATTTAGTCCGAAGCCTGTCTGGAAACCACCATCCCCAGGTATTTAAAGTGCTCCACCCATCTCAAGGAGTATCAGTATAGGCAGTGGCACAGGCCACAGAATCTATAGGAAATAAAAGGGACTTTTCCTCAGTCACAGGTCTCAAAGTGAATTGGACAAAGGAATTAAGGACCTGTAAGGCCCCCTTATGTGATGGACCTGCATCATTTAAAAAGAGGAGTAGGTCGTCCGCATACAGTGCAACCCTTTCCTCTAGCCAGCAGACACACAGTCCCCTGACATGAAGGGAAGTACGGAGAGCCTCCGCCAGCGGTTCCATCGCTATGGCGAACAAGGCTGGAGAGAGAGAGGGCAGCCCTGTCCAGTACCTCTAGACAAAGAAAAGACTGACAGGCCCCCTTCCCAGCTTGATAGCAGAGGTGGGATTTTGATAAAGTATCTGTATCCATTTAATAAAAGTCAGGGGGAAGCCCATCCTCCTAAGAACCTTCCAAAGAAAAGGCCATTCGATGGTGTCGAAGGCCTTTTCAATATCTGAGGCCACCACCCTAGTAACCTCATTCAGGTGTTTTGCATGTATATTGGTAAACAAACGCCTCAGATTTATATTGGTTGACTTATTGGCCATAAAGCCAGTTTGGTAGGTATCTACAACAGATGGTAATAATGGCTGTAGTCTGGTTGTAAGTAGTTTAGTCAGAATTTTTAAATCTGTAATAAGTAGGGCAATTGGCCTATAGGAGGTACAAGAGGTAGGATTTTTTGGAGCTTTAATAAAAAAACATGGGCATGGCTCATGGAGGTCACCATCGGCCAAGCATTGAGAATAGAGTTGCGCTAACCGGGGGGCCAATAATTTCCCATGGGTCCTATAAAACTCTATGGGAAGGCCATCTGGGCCTGGAGACTTCCCCAACAGGAAGGATCCAATCACCTTCAATACCTTCTCTGGGGTAAATGGCTCTACCAAAGATTCTCTCTCTCTCCGTCTGAAAGCTAGCCGAGTGCCAATGGATCTAGCCAGGATGCCAAATCCTGGGGCTGAAAATCAGAAGGCAACACAGAGGTATAGAGGGAACTATAATATTGACGGAAAGCCTCTAGTATATCGGGTAACGAAGAAACCGATGCACCCGAGGCAGACACCACACTAGAAATCACTGTTGGAGGATAGTCAGACTGTCCCAACATCGCCAGAAGACAGCCATTGCAGTCTCCCTGTTCAAAAATCGCCCTCTGGTGAAGGCCTTCAAGGCGTCCCATGTCATTGCGATAGAAAAAGGATCCCTCATTAAAGTCCCAATATTCCGCCAATCGTGGTGAAATAGTGGTCGTCAGATCAATAGAGAGTCAGTGGGCGCCCAGATGCCATAAAGCTGGGGTTCTGAAGGACGGGGAATATTGAGTGAGGGGGAATGGTCTGAAAGCCCACTGGGTAGATAGGATTCATCTAGTGCAGGGATATGCAATTAGCAGACCTCCAGCTGTTGCCAAACTACAAGTCCCATGAGGCATAGCGAGACTCTGACAGCATCAAGCATGACAACCAGAGGCAGAGGCATGATGGGAATTGTAGTTTGGCAACAGCTGGAGGTCCGCTAATTGCATATCCCTGATCTAGTACGTCAACAAAGTCAGGTTAGCAAAAGCGAAGTTAATAAGGGAAGAGGTTTTGTAGGTAGCAGAAAAACAGGAATAGGCTCTAGTCTCAGGATGTTTTCACCTCCAAACCTCTGTTAAGCCCATTACCTGAGCCCAAGAGAGCAGATCTGTAGAGAATTGTTTGGGGGGGGGGGGAATAGGTCTATCTAGGTCGGGGGCCAGAATGGAATTAATATCACCCATAAGCGACAGTTTTGCTGGGTAGTAAGGAATTACTTTCTCAGATTGAGTATAGGGTGGATGAAGAAAAGGGAGGGGGGATATACACCCCTACCACTATATACCGGGTGCCCTAAACCGTAAATACTATTACATATTTGCCCTGGGGATCAGTATGGACCTGTTCCATTACACATGGAAAGGATTTGCCATTTAATATCGTTACTCCTCTTGTATATGTAGAATATGAAGAATGAAAGGCTTGCTGGATCCATGTCTTTTTTAATGCCGAACACTTGCTGCTCATGAGATGCGTTTCCTGAAGAAGCACCATATGTGGGGAATGTAATTTAAGGTATCTAAAGAGAATCGCCCTCTTAAATTTAAAATTAAGTCCCCGAACATTCCAGGATAATATCCTGAAAGCGGAGATGTCACGTGCGGTCATTATTCAAAGATTTATAAAAGAAAAGGAAGACATGGAGTTGGCCTGGGTCTACGTCTTGATTTACATCTCAGGAGCGGCGCCGATCCAAGAGGCCTATATCTAATAAAAGGCATTACACCAATGTAAGACCAATCATTCAAAGAAAAAAAAACAAAAAAAAAACATATACACAAGCAAAAATAATAAACAATACCCATGATGACAAAAGGGTATTAAACCTGCCCTCATCTGGTGACAACCCCAACTGTGGACTTTAGATGGGCAGTAAAACAGGATTCAACTACCTGTAACCGCGCCCTGGCCGCTCGTATGAAAGAAGCCCAGGAGAAATGAGGCTACTGGGAGGTCCTACGAAATAAGATTTGTCATAAAATCAAGTCTCAACCTGTCAGATTAAACCTGTGGGTGGGTATTTTTGCGTGGTCCCAATCTTTAAAGAGCAACTCCACTTTTGTTAAGAAAAAAAAATACCCCCTCTGGGTGATCTACGTGCATTGCACAAATTTTAACAAACTTAGTTGCAGATTCCTACCTTTTGTTATTCTGAAAAAAAAAATCACGGTTTGTTTCTCTGTGCCCATGTGCTGCTTAAGTCTAACGGTTGCATAATTATCAACCAGCTGCTGCACCTGTAGGGCACGAATGAGGAAAAATTCCAGGGTCTGCTCCCTTTAGAATTGATTTCCTATTGAAAAGATCACCAAAATTTTTATTTTTGTTGCAGGGGATGCCAAAAATTGGACAGTGCAGACTGCTTGGAAAATCAGTGAGCCAATCACACAAGCGGGAAATGTAGCCATATTGCATGTTACAAAAAATTAGAGCTTCAGATTAAAAATAAAAAAGGTAATACAACAGGACTTGTGTCACAATTGTATATGATAGATAAATATATATCTATCTGTCTATTTTTTTTTTGCGATTTTTTCCCCCCACAAAAGTGGAGTTACCCTTTATGTTAAAGCATTCTAAAGTTAATTACAGTTTTGAGAAAATAATTTGGATAACCACTTGGCCAAAAGCATGATTTTTAATGAGGAGAAAACTTACCATTGGAGGAGTGGAGGAGGCTTAGTAAAGTGTCCAGAAGGTACCGAATAATTGTGCGCAACTGTTCAGTTGAAGATGAATGGATAAGTTCTCTTGAATCATATTGCCCCCTCTGTGTTTTTCTGCTCATGCCAAGGGCCACCTTGAGTCTTTGAACAGCATGATGAGCCAGGTTTAACTGGAGTTGTAGCTGTATGCAGTCCTGGTAAGCAGAAAACACTCTGCTGTCTTCTTCTACAGCTTTATCTGGCTTTCTCAGGAAATATTGTGCATTATTGGCGCTATTCAGTGGAGGAAGATCAATGTTTTGTAGCAGAGTCTCTAATCGATGGCAAGCAAGATTATACCTGCCAAATGAACACAAAAAGTACTAAATGACATTGGCGAAAAAGTGACATGAGCAATAAAGTGTATGTAATCCCAAAATCTATTTTTTTTTAAACAGTATATTGCTGCATATGCACTTTGTGACCCTCGATGCTTGATTTTTAATTCTTCTGAATCACTCCCACAGTGCAGTTTAAAATGCACCTGCACCCAGACATAGTTGCATATTCTTAACCAGCAGCAAAAGAGCTTTAGAACAAGTCATCCCTGACACATATAGCTGCTTGTACAGTGAAGTAATATATCCTCAAGGATCCTCACAGCTCACAACAGATACAAAAGTTACTTATCAGTCACCTAACAGCTTAGAGCTACATGCACACTGGACGTATAGCCCCGTGAAACCAATTCTAGCATTTCTCTCCCCCACACAGAGCCGTTAGTCTCGCTGCCCGAAACCTGTTAGACTTACGAAATACGATGCAGCTGGACACCTATTGATTGGTACTTAAAATCCTAAAAATTTTCAGGGAAGTATGCCTAGCATGCAAGTTTTCAGAACCCTGAACATGCATCACTGAACGCTTATGCCGCGTACACACGGTCGGAATATCCGATGGGAGCATTTCCTCGGATAACAGGATTTTTATAACAGCTTACCTGTAAAATCCTTTTCTTGGAGTACACCACAGGACACAGAGTCAGTCATTACATAATGGGTTAAGGGTCACCAGCAGTGATTGGACACTGGCACAACCAATTGAAGACAGTTCCGCTCCATATAACCCCTCCCTCAGTTTTGTAGCAAACAATAAGGTTCCCATAAGAAGTCCCGTGGTGTACTCCAAGGAAAGGATTTTACAGGTAAGCGGTTATAAAAACCCTGTTTTCTTTATCGTACATCACGGGACACAGAGTCAGTCATTACATAATGGGACGTCCCAGAGCAATGCTCAATATGAAGGGTGGGAGACGCAGATCAAGCAGGGCGCTTGCAGACAAGAAGCCCTATAATGCTGCCTGCAGCACACTTTTGCCCGAAGGCGGAATCCTCATGTCCTTTCACATCCATTTGATAGAATTTGGAAAATGTGTGGACTGAAGACCAAGTTGCAGCTTTACAGATCTGAGCCATTGAAGCCTGGTGATGCACTGCCCATGAAGCACTTATCGCCCTGGTAGAGGGGTGTTCCGACCGAAATTACACTTTTTAACCACTTCCCTACCCAGCCATAGTCAAATGACGTCCACAGATGGGATCTCCCATCCTGGGTGGACGTCATGACGCCCTGGCTTTGTAGGGGGATATCTGAATGATGCCTGCAGCTAGAGGCATCATTCAGATATCCTTTTGAAGTGCCGGCGATTCTGTGCACCATAAGAACGATCATAGCGGCGGTTCCGCCGCTTGATCGTTCTTATAGGCGGCGGAGGGGACACAAAGAGAATCTTTCGGCGCCGTTGGTGGGTCACGTGACGAGCATAGAGATGACTGGTGACCAGATGGTCACCAGTCATCTCTATGATCGTTGGAGGCCCGGGCGCGATGTGATGACGTCACGCCCGGGTCCTCAAATGTAAACAAAGCCGCCATTGCGGCTAGTAAGTATGAGATCAGTGAAAAAAATTTCACTGATCTCATTGCTTTCCAGCCTGGAGGAGAGATGTGGGGTCTTATTGACCCCGCATCTCTCAATAAAGAGGACCTGTCACACACATTTCTATTACAAGGGATGTTAACATTCCTTGTAATAGTAATAAAAGTGATAAAAAAAAAAAAAGTAAAATAATTGTAAAAAAATTAATAAATAAGTAAAAATAAATAAATAATACAATTAAAAAATTAAAACGCCCCTGTCCCCGGTAGCTCGCGATCAGAAGCGAATGCACACGCAAGTCGCCCACATATGTAAACGCCGTTCAAACCACATATGTGAGGTATCGCCACGTGCATTAGAGCACGTGCAACAATTCTAGCACTAGACCTCCTCTGTAATTCTAACCTGGTAACCTGTAAAAAAATTAAAGCGTCGCCTATGGAGATATTTAAGTACCGAAGTTTGGCGCCATTCCATGAGTGTGTGCAATTTTAAAGCGTGACATGTTGGGTATCTATTTACTCGGCGTAACATCATCTTCCATATTTTCCCCAAAAATTGGGCTAACTTTACTGTTTTGTTATTTTTTAATTAATGAAACCATTCTTTTTAAAAAAAAGGCGTTTGAAAAATGATTGCGCAAATATCGTGCAAGAAAAAAAGTTGCAATGACCGTCATTTTATTCCCTAGGGTGTCTGCTAAAAAAACATATATAAAGTTTCGGGGTTCTGAGTAATTTTCTAGCAAAAGAATGATTTGTACATGTAGGAGAGAAGTGCTAGAATAGGCCCGGTATGGAAGTGGTACAAAAAGCCCTGTATTAAAGTGGTTAAATAAAAATACCCCTATAATACACAAGCTTCATGTATTCTAGTAAAGTTAGTCTGTAAACTAAGGTCCGTTTTGTTAGGTTATTACAGCATTTAGAAAGTTTATAAACTAGAAATAGACTGAAGTGTGGGCATCTGAAGCCAGACTGTATGTCTTCCTGGATTTCAGATTTGCAAATCTCGCACATGCTCAGTGCTGCACAATCAGTGCAATAGGTTTCAAGTCAGGTTTCCATATCAACGGCAGAGTCAGCGGAAGTTGTCCTCATCTATGCAAACTTCTCCTCCCTCCAGGAACCAGTAAATATACTGCATGTAAAAGAAATATATTTTTATATATATATATATATATATATATATATATATATATATATACACACACACACACACACACACACACACACACACACACACACACACACACACACACACACACTCAGTGGCTACTTTTTTGCTGGGTAGCTTTAAAAAAATAAATAAAAAAATAATAATCTCAGCAACAAAATTCATTTATGCATCTAGATGTATTGAAAACGACTTTATGAAGATCAAGGCGGGGGGGCGAGGGGACGAGAAGGTCGAAGGCGAGGGGACGAGAAGGTCGAAGGCGAGGGGACGAGAAGGTCGAAGGGCGAGGGGACGAGAAGGTCGAAGGGCGAGGGGA
Organism: Rana muscosa; assembly: GCA_029206835.1. Classification (NCBI taxonomy): domain Eukaryota; kingdom Metazoa; phylum Chordata; class Amphibia; order Anura; family Ranidae; genus Rana; species Rana muscosa. The sequence goes on from CM055121.1 coordinate 56,141,209, forward strand.
CGAGAAGGTCGAAGGGCGAGGGGACGAGAAGGTCGAAGGGCGAGGGGACGAGAAGGTCGAAGGGCGAGGGGACGAGAAGGTCGAAGGGCGAGGGGACGAGAAGGTCGAAGGGCGAGGGGACGAGAAGGTCGAAGGGCGAGGGGACGAGAAGGTCGAAGGGCGAGGGGACGAGAAGGTCGAAGGGCGAGGGGACGAGAAGGTCGAAGGGCGAGGGGACGAGAAGGTCGAAGGCGAGGGGACGAGAAGGTCGAAGGGCGAGGGGACGAGAAGGTCGAAGGGCGAGGGGACGAGAAGGTCGAAGGTGAGGGATGAGGGACGAGGTGGTCTTATAATATAACTGTGCAGGGAGAGAGGAGCTTTCAGAAGTCATCGGCGATGTGCGGGTGGGCGGGACAGAGCAGCTATTGAACGCCAGCCAATAGGATGGGGTCAGGGCGGGCCGCTACGTGTATGCGGCTCCGCCCCTTTTCTTAAGCAGCCAAATAATTGGCTGGTGTGCGATAGCTGCTCTGTCCCGCCCACCCACACATAACTGATGACTTCTGAAAGCTCCTTTCTCTCTCCCTGCACAGTTTTATTATAAGACTGAGCATATATAATAGGTGCTGGAAGCTGGTGTTTTGTGTGACACTGTCTTATATTCAGGGCTTTTTTTCTCAGAGCATAAGGTGCAGGAACCCACCCTCCCCAGTCAACTCCCCACCCCCTTTCCGACCCCAAACCCCACCCCCAATCTCGCCATTCATTGAGAAAGAAGTAAAGTCATGCCAAATAAAGGGTCAGAACTGAGTTTCGCACACAATTCAAGGTTCAGGAAGGTGTAACACACAAAGTACTGGACTCAGGAGTACATAACACATTGTGCAGAAAAAAATATTAGCATTTCCATCCTCAACTCACATTCTCTCCTCCCCTTTCACAGCTCACTCACTAACATGTCACCTCTGCACCCCCCCATCCACAGATTGTCTCTCTGCCCCTCCAAATTTCACCTCTGCACCCCCATCCACAGATTGTCTCTCTGACCCTCTGCACATCCCATCCACAGACTATGTCACCTCTGCACCCTTATCTACAGCTCCCCTTAATCCATGTCTCCCCCCACAGCTCTCACTGTGCCCAATCTAAATAAACCCCACCCCCCATCTTCATCATCCCCAGCTTTGACAACTGCAGAACCTCAGCGTTTTAACAGCTGTCTCTCTGCACAGCCACCCCTCCCCCCTTTCCCTTTGCAGCTCTCTCACCTCTTAATAGTTTATAGCACACAGGTTATTATTTTCACAGCAATAGAACGGTGCAGCCGGCTTTGTTCTGTTAGATAGAACATTCTACGGTGCACTCTCCTCTCTATACAGCGTCACCTGTCAGATCTCTGTACACAAAGCCGAGGTGGACTTTCACAGCTCTTCACTCGGCTCCGTGCTACACAGATCTGACAGTCAGCAAGCGGGGACAGAAGATACCTTTGAAAGCTCCAGAAGAAAATACTTGCGGCGTCTGGACCCGGGGCACCTATTAACAGATGTGGGGAAGGTGCCTGGGCGCCGGCACACAGCTGGTGGAGAAAGTAATATGGAAAACTTCCTCTACCGGCTTCAGTGTTGAGTGACAGCGTAAAAAGAAGAGGGCTGCCATAGGTGGCGGAACGCCGTTCCAGCTGAAAAAAAGCTCTGCTTATATTATAACTGTGCAGGGAGAGAGGCGCTTTCATAAGTCATCGGCGATGTGTGGGAGGGCGGGACAGAGCAGCTATCGCACACCAGCCAATTATTTGGCTTCTTAAGAAAAGGGGCGGAGCCGCATACATGTAGCGGCCCGCCCTGACCCCATCCTATTGGCTGGTGTGCGATAGCTGCTCTGTCCCGCCCACCCACACATCGCTGATGACTTCTGAAAGCTCCTCTCCCTCTCCCTGCACAGTTATAAGACTGAGCATATATTGGTGCTGGAAGCTGGTGTTGTGTGACACTGTCTTATATTATAACTGTGTGCAGGGAGAGAAAGAGGAGCTTTCAGAAGTCATCAGAGATGTGTGGGTGGGCGGGACAGAGCAGCTATCGCACACCAGCCAATTATTTGGCTTCTTTAGAAAAGGGGCGGAGCCGCATACACGTAGCGGCCCACCCTGACCCCATCTTAATGGCTGGTGTGCGATAGCTGCTCTGTCCCGCCCACTCACACATCGCTGATGGCTTCTGAAAGCTCCTCTCTCTCCCTGCACACAGTTATAATAAGACCGTGTCACACAAAACACGCAAGATTTCGGTAGGAGGCGATTCACGAGTCGTCATGGGATACATGACGCCGATATCCCAGGAACCCTTGCAAATTGCCTTGTGACATAATCGCCTAGGCTTTTAAGACCAGGAAGTTAGGCAGAAAAACAGAAAAAAAAGGTATTTACCATCCAAAAAAATAAATATTGCCCATGTGAAAACTAAGTTTAAGGCATGCAGCACAGACAAACATAAAAAAATGGGTGGAACTCCACTTTAACAAAGGAGGAGTCCTGTTCTTTAGACCATAAGCTTGAATAATTACTTGTCCAATCCACCTAGAGATGGTGGATATCGATGCCGCTTGGCCCTTGGGCCCATCTGGCAAAATAAACAAAACATCTGTTTTACGTATCTGAGCGGTTGCCTGCAGATACATCTTTACTGCTCTTACTAGATCTAGAGAATGCAATAACCTTTCACCCGCCATCCGCGGATCAGGAAAAAAGGCAGAAAAATGTCTCAATTCAAATGAAAAGCCTACACCACCTTAGGTAAAAAGGCAGAATGGGGTTGTAGTACAATTTTGACTGTGACAAATTAGATAAGGCTCTTTACAAGAAAGCTACTAGTTCCGATACTCTTCTAGCAGAAGAGATAGCAATCAAAAAGGCCAATTTCCTGCTTAAAATTAAAGGAACATGGCGAATAGGTTCAAATGGTTGCTTTTGCAACACTGACAATACCAAATTCAAATTCCGTGGGCACAAGTGAGACTTGACTTGCGGATTTATCCGCAGTACCCCCCTGAATGAACGCCCGAACTAGGGAATGAGATGCCAGTAGTCTTTGAAAGAAGACCGATAGAGCCGATATTTGACCCTTGATGGTACTAAGGGCTAATTTCATATTCACTTCTAACTGGCAAAAAGCAAGAATTCTGCTTATTTCATATTTGAGGATTCACACCAGGAAACATATGCTTTCCAGACTCTATAGTAGATGAGTCTGGCTTTCTAGCATTAATGAGCGTAGAAAGAACTGGACCAGAGACCCCTCGTTTTTTCAAAATGTGGGTCTCAGCAGCCAGACCGTCAAATTTAGCTTTTTGTAATGAAGGATGGAATACTGGACCCTGTCGAAGTGGAAGCTTCCAGGGCTTTCCTACCTCCATCTTTACGATTTCGGTGTACCAAGGCCTCCTGGACCAATTTGGGGCCACTAGGGTTACTGGTATTCCCCTCCTTTTTGATCCTGCAAAGTAGTCTTTCTAAGAAAGGGATCGGGGGGAATGCATAGATCAGTGAGAACTGATTCCAGGGAATTATTAGAGCATCCGTTCCGTGGGCTAGAGGATCTCTCGTCCTGGACACAAAGTTGTCCAACTTCTTGTTGAACCTGGACGCTAGCAGGTCTACATCCGGGGTCCCCCATCTCTGGCATATGGCCTGAAAGACATCGGGGTGGAGAGACCACTCTCCTGGTGATAGCTTCTGGCGACTCAGATAGTCCGCTTGCCAGTTTTCGATCCCTGGGATGAAGATCGCAGAAAGACAAGGAACATGATCTTCTGCCTATGCCAAAATCTAATTCACCTCCTTCTGAGCACCCTGAATGATTGATGTAAGCTACTGCAGTAGCATTGTCAGATTGAATCCGAACCGGGTGGCCCTGTAACCTGTATGTCCAGGTTTTGAGGGCTAGATATACTGCCCGGATCTCCAGTACGTTGATGGGCAGGCTTCTCTTGGGTCTTGGCCCAGGTTCCCTGGGCTGAAGCTTCTTCGAACACTGCTCCCCAGCCCGATGGGCTGGCATCCGTAGACACCACCTTCCAGGTGACTGGGAGAAAGGATCTTCCTTTCCGCAAGTTTTTCGGTCTTTAGTTGAAGCTTTGGTGCACTAGTTGAGATAGGCGCATGGGTAAATTTAGAGCTTGGATCTTTATGTTCCAGGCAGCTAGGATACTGCTTTGAAGTAGTCTCGAATAAAACTAGACGTAAGGGACAGCCTCGAACGAGGCCACCATCTTTCCTAATAGTCTCATGCAAAGGCGAATAGACGGCCCTTACTTTGCCCTGACCTTGTGGATCAGGTCTTTCAGAGACTGTATCTTTGGCTCTGGCAGGAATACCCTGCTTTGGTCCGTATCTATGATAATGCCCAGATACTCTACCCTTCTTTGGGCTTGTAGAGGATTTTTGTAGGTTTACAATCCATCCTAAATGCTCCAGGTATTTTACCGTAGTGAGAACAGCGTGATCTAATCCTGCCACTGACTGATCAAAGTAGATCGTCTAGATCGGCTGTTACCGCTCTGCCTGGTGTCCTCAGATTTGCCAACAGAGGGGCTAGCACCTTTGTAAAAACTCTGGGCGCGGTAGCCACACCAAAGGGCAGGGCCACAAATTGGAAGTGGCGATGTTCTAACGCAAACCTTAGGAATCTTTGGTGAGCGGAATGGATAGGTACATGTAAATATGCGTCCTTGATGTCTATGGACGCCATGAATTCTCCGCCTTGTAGGGTGGCGACCACGGATCGAATCGTTTGCATTCGGAAATGGCGAATGTTCAGAAACCGATTTAGAGATTTTAGATCCAGGATGGGTCTGACGTCTCCATTTGGTTTTGGAATCACAAAGAGGTTTGAATAAAAACCTGAACCTTTCTCTTTTAGGGGTACTTCTGTAACCACCCCTTGAGACAGCAAGTGATCCAAACCTTTGAAGAAGGATCCTCTTTATTGTGGATCTTTGGAGAGTCTTGAACTTCGAAACTGAGAAGATGGGATCTCTCGAAATTCCAGTTTGTACCCTGAGGATACTACCCACTCGTCCTGGATTTCTGTCTGCCATACCGCTGAAAACTGACAAAGCCGTCCCCCCCACTAGGCCGAGCGGGGGCGCCCTTTCACAGAGAGGCTTTGGGGTCTTGCTTGTTAGCTCTTGAACTCCACGGCTTCTTGTTTTTCTGAGCCTGATTTCCTTTGGCTTTTGTGGGCTGGCTGAAAATGCCGTTGCCACTGGCTGGAGGCAGGTCTTCCCAGGACTGGGGAAAGAGAACGTTTAAAACAAGGCCGCTTGTTTTTCTTTTTCTCAGGTAAAAAGAGTGGTTTTACCGCTCAATATCTTTTGGATATATTTTAGATATATTTTTCCAGATCCTCCCCAAAGAGGCATTCGCCATGAAAGGATAACTGGCCAAAAGTTTTTTGCATGGAGCTTCTGCTGACCAATGCTTTAACCAAAGAACTCTGCGCATATGCACCAGCTGGAGTTTAAGGCGCGATGCCTGCAGAACAGAATCTCTAATGGCATACACTGTAAAACATAAGGCTTTAGGCAAATTTTCCCAAAATTTTGTTTGTTCCGGAGGCAGATCCTTCAGCCCGTTTTATCTGTTGCTTAATGACCTGACAAATCTCCACTGCCGCTACAGCAGGTTGGGCAACTGAACCGGCCAAAAGAAATTAGGATTTTAGTAAAGATTCCAATTTCTTTTCAGAAGGATCTTTAAACATCTGTACATTATCCACCGGACAAGTCAGGTTTTTATTTATACAAGAAATGGCTGCTTGACGCAGGCTCCATTTCTTGGAAAACTTCTCCTCCATAGGATAAAGAATGTCAAACTTCTTAGGTGAAAAACGCTTAATCTGGGTGTTGCCCGTCTGCATACATTAGCCCTTCTAGTAACGGGTGAACCGGGAAAGAGCATGCACCCTGCTGGGATTTTAATGAACACAGGGAGGAGACAGTTGATTCAGTTAACTCCAAAGAGGGTAACTTAAATGCGGAACGCACTGTTCCAGCATAACATTGAACCTGCGACTTCAGAATCTGGGACGCAGAGAAAGGCTCCTCCGATATCCCTGATCCATCTGACTCGTCATCCTTATCCTCTGCAGGTGAAGCATCATCCTCAGATCTTTCTGAAAGGAGGTCTACCATAGAAGATCTGTCTCGCTTTTTGTCCTTTTTTGAGGATTTAGCTTTTAACGTAGCGATTCTCCCTTCTAAATTGTCTAGGGCTACTGCCAACGTGTCTTCAGTGACATATGCAGGCCCAGGCCTCACCGGGTAAGCCGCTATCCCTGCTAGCGGCAATGGCTCATTCTCTGCAGGTGCGACAGCTAAAACCGGTGAGGAGGGTACTGAGCCAGCATTGCTAGAGCCTTCTGTATCAAGCGGCGGTGCTTTATTTTTTGTCCTGGTCATACTGCTTAATTAAAGCTGAGGTACCTCAAAGCATATACTACTGTGCATAGTTTAGCAATCTACATACAGTATGCAACTTCAAACACACAGTTTCAAATGCACAAAGTGAGTGTCTCTCTTGGTAGTACCCAGCCCAACCACATGGAGTCTTGCGTGTCCCCTGTAACGCTGCTGTGTCCCATTCAAAGGAGTGAGCTTGCTGGTATCTTCAGCCTTTTATGGCTTTTGATTTTGGCGCCGTTTCCCAGCTCACACTCGTGCTCACAATCCCGGGCTATGGCAGCAGTCTCGGGTGTGAGGGAAGCTCCCTCCTTACGGCCGCACATCTGTGTGTAACACCCATCTGAGCATTTGCCATACCTGCTGTCCCGTTTGAGAGGAGGAGGAGGGAGGCAACTGAAGCAGCTCGGCAGCAGAGGAGAAAATTGTGTTTGGTCCTGAAGGAAACTGACTTCACAAAGCATGGCGAGTTAAACGCAACTCTTTACTCCCTCCAGTGGTGGCTTTAGAGAAGACACTCACCCAACATATAGGAAAAGGTCCTTAAAGCGGAGCTCCATCCTAAAGTGGAGCTTCCGCTCATCAGAACCCTCCCCCCCCCTCCGGTGTCACATTTGGCACCTTTAAGGGGGAGGGGGGGTGCAGATACCCGTCTAACACAGGTATTTGCACCCACTTCCGAGAGTCCTACCTGCGGGTATTCTGCGGGTAGTACGTCACTTGCCGCAGAATACCCGTTGTGTTCTGGGAAACCACTCGGCTCCCAGAACACAACAGGGACCAGTGAGAATGGCGCAGCGTGACTCGCGCATGCGCCGTAGGGAACCGGGCAGTGAAGCCGCAAGGCTTCACTGCCTGTTTCCCTCACCGAGGACGGCGGTGGGGGCAGCAGAGTGATGAGCGATTGCTCGTCTTCTGCTGCCGACATCGCTGGACTCCAGGACAGGTAAGTGTCCTAATATTAAAAGTCAGCAGCTGCAGTATTTGTAGCTGCTGGCTTTTAATATTTTTTTTACGGCGGAGCTCCGCTTTAAACATTGTTTCGGACTCTTAACCACTTACCTTGTCCCCGTCGCAAGTTTTTCTGCTGAAATCAGACAGTATTCATTTTCACCCATCACGGCGGGCCTTGTGTGCCAACCTTCAGGGATATGGGTTCCTATTTAAAGGATACCTCTCCACTGGGCCTTGTAAAAGACTCTTACCAGGACTTTCAGCGAAGTAGCGAAAGTGCTGGATCCTAGAGCCCAGTCCTCCGAAGAGAGACATTACAGGCGACGCCTCATGCGCGAGGCCCGGATCCCATCCAGTTTTGGCTTAATTTTAGGCATCTTGGATGGGTCCGAAAGCATAGCTCTTTTTACCCTCAGAGGGTCTCTTTGGGCAGTGCTTTCCTTTAGCATCCTATCGCGTCCAACACCTTTTAGACACTGACGAAAAAAACTGAGGTACTTCCCTGATGGGAGGTGTTATATGGAGGGGAACTGTCTTCAATTGATTGTGCCAGTGTCCAATCACCGCTGGTGACCCTTAACCCATTATGTAATGACTGACTGTGTCCCGTGGTGTACGATAAGGAAATTCCGACCACGTGTATGAGCCCCATCGGACTTTTCCGAGAGCAGGTTCTCTATTTTTCCGTTAGGAAATTCCAATCTGAATTTTTTCCATCGTGTGTACCAATTCTGACACGCTAAATTCCGACGCATGCTCGGAAGCATAGAACTTCATTTTTTCGGCTCGTCTTGGTCTTTTACGTCACCGTGTTCTTGGCAGTCAAAAGTTCACAGAATTTGTGTGACCGTGTGTATGCAAGGCAGGCTTGAGCAAAATTCCGTCGGAAAACCCATCCAATTTTTTTCAGACGGGAATTCGGCTACAGGGCATTAGAGCCCTAAACTCAAGTACAACTTGGTACAGCATCCAAGCACAGATAATTCTAGCCTTTCAAAACTTGACATATTGCAGGCAGTGGGGCTGGATGCTGCACCTGCGCCTCCCAGGCACATCAAAAACCAGGAATGGGTGGACTGGGGTACATGCCCAGTGTGCAGTGTTTACATTGGAGGGCAGACAGGCTTTTAAGATTCTGGCAACAGAAAGGGACCCAAGTTTTGGGCTGGTCATACATTATACAATTGTCTTGTACAATTTTCCTTTTGATTTACCAAAACCATATAATAGGAGGTCAAACCAAAATGCTTTCAATTTATATGCAATCAAGCAGGTCCTTCTACTAACTAATTTAATGTAAATCTAAAGGAAAGTGAATAAGAAAATTGTATAATGTATGGCCAAGGTTTACTTTTTTCTGGTGTTCATTTTGACAGACTTTATAGTGAACATGTGCCCAGAAAACACATTAAAGTATTTTTTTTTATGTATGCATATTAAATAAGTTGTGTGACATTATCCAAGTGTTTTGAAATGTGGACACCAACAGTCACTACAGTCGACTCATTGCCATTGGCTGCAGATCTGAGCTTTCCTGAACTTCTGAGTAGCTTGAGCGTGCGCCCAAAGTGCTTCACACTCACAGGGCACTAGAGAGCGCAGGCAGAACAGAGAGCAGGGGAGTGGCTTGCCACTGGGATGGTTTCTGTGGAAGCACAAGTCTCACACCAAGAGTGAGCACACAACGGTGGCTCAAATTCTCCCTGTAAGGGGATGGAGACACCTAAAAACAGGAAGGACAACAACATTTGAGGAGATGTAGAGCAAACAACCAAGAGTAAGGGCTAAAGTTTTAACATGTGAGCAATTAAAGGCTGGTGGGCTTACAAGCCTGCTCATAGGAGAAAGGAGTTGAACACTGGCAGAAACAAATATAAACTAATTTCATATTGTGCCATGCATTTTTTATTTGATCTTATATGTGCACATATTGCTTTCCCAATTATGCAAAGATGGTGTTTAAGAACATGGAAATTAGCAAACATGATTTATATATTTTAGGACTTCAAAACATACCTGCACTGGATATCTTCCTGCAGAGCTACCATCATTGTCAAATGCTGGTCAATTTCAGGTTGACTTGCTGATTCACTTTCACCTCTGAGTGGGTCATGCATGAGTTTCAGTTCACTCTCCCAAGGTAAAATGTAGGTATGGCCATAATAAAAGCCTAGAGGAATCTTGGCCCTGGCATTTGTACTTCCGTAACGACCAATAACCGTGATCTAGAAGCCAACAATATAGTAATTGCAAACCATATAAATTTGTAGCAGCTCCAATCTCCTCATAAGTAAACAGCACACCAAAAATAATTAGAAAAAACACTATACACAAACATTTCATCTAACCCTCTCACTTTCTCTATATACGGTAACTGTTTAATTCAGTTCTGTCCATTTTTGTTTAAAAGTGCAAATGGATTCATTACCTTCATGAATCTGCATACAGGGGGTGGTAACAAGTCGTGTAGTATTAGTGAATGGGTACTGATATCAGTTGCAACCACTAGTCTTCTGCCATCCACTTCCTCACCCAAACTCCAGATATCTATAGACAAGGAGGCGAGATCACCACAGGTGGGAATGAGAATATCCGTAAGGAGAACAGGTCTGCCAAAATCCAGTGTCACAAATCTTCTGGCTCCTTGAGCGAAGATAAAAAACACATTTACAAAAGTTCACAAAAATATAATAATTTCAAAAAACACCGCAAAAAAAAAAATGCATTACAATTATCTTACAAAATGTAAGCATTGCCTAGTTTAACTCACCGGAATGCATTCTTTCTATAATAATGGACTGATGAGGAGGAGGCTGTAGAAAATGAGAGGCATGAGAGATCGCCAGTGCAAGACCTGAACCGAGCTGATTCTGAAGCAAAGCAATAAGTTATATTAGAGCAAAGACACAAACAGTTTTAAAAAACTTGGGGAAAGGGTTAAACTTGTGGAAATGTGTGTTCTATCAAAGGAAAAATGTGAAAGTAAAATGAACACTTTTACCCCTCTAGGTTTGTTAGTATTCTTGCCATGTGAAGCCAAGATAGCAGGCGGAGAATCAATGACCGTGCCAGGGAAAAGCTGAGCCAGCTCTGCATTGATGGCAGCTGACACTGCTTCGTTGGGTGGTGTGAGTGGTGGGGTCATGAAGAGAGGAGTTGTTTTTGGAGTGGGTGGGATGACATCAGATGGATGGATAAAGAATCCTGGAGCTGCCACTGGATTGGGAGGCACAGAGTTGTGGACAGGACCTGCTGCTGAAGCAGCTGCAGCAGCTGCGGCTGTTGTCTGATGCAACTTGGCCTCCAGTTTTGCCTTCTGGAAAAAATAAATAATTAAAAGAACACCAAAGTGAAAGTAAACCGTGACAGATGCTCATAAAAGCAAAATGATATACGTTTCTTTATAAAAAAAACTGCATTACTTAAAATCAAAAACACATTTATAAAGGGTTTGCATAATCTACATATTTATAGTAGCAGCCACCTTGGTCAAATTTAGGAACATATTAGAAGATCTTATTTCTGGTAACCACATTAAGTACATGAGCTTCAATGTGAAAAGTAGAAGAAATTATACTATTTCAAGATATACTTTGTTAAAGTGGATGCATACCCGATTCATGAAAATTGAACTGGGCAGACATATCTGGAGTGTTTTCTTATCTATCTTCAAAGCACCAAGTACTGTGGCTTTCTCCTGCTCCGTTGTTCTGCTATCAGCATAACTTCTGCCAAGTTCTCTGTGATAAAACCAGCCCGATTTTTGTGTCGAGTGGGTGCTATAAATAGATTAGCAGAAACCTGCTTTGCTCGCAGGACAGCTCTTAAAGTGTCTGCCTATGTGAAGGTGGGGTGGGGGTGGGTGTTTGCCTTGCCTCCAATACGCTGTCTCCCAGTGCAAGCCAAGACCACACTGCTACTGCTGAACGAGGAAGTGAAAATTCTAACACAATCTGCACTTTCTAAACAGTATATAAAGCTGAACACAGCAGATATACATGTAAAACTTATTTAGGAGGATTTGTTTAATCTCTGTATCATCTGAGGCTGTTCACTTCATGCTACTACTCTAAGGCTGCTTTCATCACACTGGACCGGGCGTGCGTTGACGGTAAAACGCTGCTAGTTTTAGTGGCGCTTTACCGTCATTTTATCGGTGCTATTCAGTCGCTAGCGGGGCGCTTTTAACCCCGCTAGCGGCCGGTGAAGGGGTTAAACGTGTCCGTGTAAGCACTGCTGCCAAATTGCTTTGCAGGCGCTTCGGCAGTGTTGCCCATTCAATTCAATGGGCAGGAGCGGTGTATACACCGCTCCTTCACCGCTGCAAAGATGCTGCTTGCAGGACTTTTTTTAATGTCCTGCCAGCACATCGCCTCAGTGTGAAAGCACTCTGGCTTTCACACAGACTGCAGGGGAGACGATATTCAGACGCTTTACCGGTGCTATTTTTAACCCAAAAGCACCTGAAAAAATGACCCAGTGTGAAAGGGGTTTAAAGAACAGATGCTTACAACACTTGAAACAGGTTAATGGGCAAAATCCCTGAAACTAAACTTGCAGAAGTCCTTAGGTGGAATGTCTAGATGGCTGCTGGAAGTGCTAAAAATCTTAGTGGAATTCATGTAAGATGTCAGCTGGGTCTTCTGGCTGTGCTGCAATGAGTTCCAGCAAGTGTATAGGTTATGATCATGTTTACTCCGTTCCGCCACCCTCAACCATTTACAAAATAGCTTTTATTTTTCTCACAATACATGGCGATTAAACAAGGGATGGTCCTGTCATTCTTCTGCCCCTGCTATCCACCACTTGTTCAACAACAAAACGCCTTGTAATCTGTGAAAATATACATATATATTTTTTTATGAATGGAAGAAGGGGAGGGAGAGGAGAGTAAATTACAATATCCTCCACTGTACAAGTAATTGAAGTCACAGCAGTAGAGCTGTAAAATTAAAGCTGACAATGGTAGCCATCATGAATACAAATACGATTTTTAACATCTTTAGCAGCCATCCAGGTTAACCCCCCAACTGCCCCCCCCCCTTTTGGCCTGAACTACACAGCAATTAGTGGTTTAAATACCTAAGGGCTAGTTTACACTTGCTTCAAAACAGGGCTTTGGACACGCTTTGTTAAAGCTCCCCGAACGCCAGTCAAAGCTCCTGTCACTAAATAAAATGTTTAGCTTACAGTCCTGTTTACACCTTGCTTTTGCTTGGAGCTGCGGTGGTCCTTTAAGCAAGCTTTGCCATAGACTTCTATGGGGGCTTTGAAGACGCTTTGAAGCAACACTAAAGCTACATAGGGTATAATTCTTGAAGCGAAGTCGAAGCAAAAGCAAAAGTAGGTGTTAACAGGACTGTAAGCTAACCATTTTATTTAGTGACAGGTGATTTGACTAGCATTCAGAGAGCTTTAACAAAGCCTGTCAGAACTCTTGCTTTGAATCAAGTGTAAACTAGCTGTTAATGTGTGTGGAAGCCAAAGCAAGTGTAAATGAGTCCTAACTGATTGATCTATGTGCCATAAACATTATTTCCTAACTAGCTGCTGCAAGCATGCATCTAGACAAGACAGAAGAAAACTACAACATACAAACCATGATTTTTAATTTTCGTATTTGCGGCACCATTTTATGAAGTTACTCAGACCAGTTCTAGATTTCTTATTCGTGAAGTCATTTGATCAAGAACTGTCCAATTACACATTAACCACTTTAAAACTGGGCACTTTCACCCCCTTCCTGCCCAGGCCAATTTTCCGCTTTGAATGACAATTACACAGTCATGCAACACTGTACCCAATTTTTTTTTACAATTTTCTTTCCCCCCCCCCCCCCCCCCCGACTGGTAGAGCTTTCTTTTGGTGGTATTTAATCACCACTAGGTTTTGTTTTTTTGCTAAACAAATTAAAAACCAAGCATTTTGAAAGAAGAAGAAAAAAACGTTTTAGTTTGTTAGAAAATTTTGTAAAAGAAAGTACGTTTTCTCCGTCACTGATAGCCACTGTTGGGTGCCAATGATGGGCTGCCCTTATGGCACCGATAGGCGGCTGTGATGGACACTGATAGATGGCACACTATAGGCATCACTGATGGGCACCGATTATCAGTGCAGATCCCCTGTCAGGAGAGCTACTTATCGGCTCTCCTCTACTCACGCTCTGTCAGCGTGAATAGAGAGAAAAGCAGCTAATCGGCACTTTCCAGTTGCGCTGTGATTGGATGCAGCCGATCACATGGTAAAGAGCCTACATCATAGGCTCTTTACCGTGATCAGAGATCACGTTTGCCGCACTGCGTGCCACCGGGGGCACGCACGAGCAGCTTGTTCTGAAGGTTGTCATATGACGTCCAGTCAGAACAGGAGAGCCACCACATGACTGTCATTTTGCTATAGGCCAGGTGGGATGTGGTTAAACAAAAACATTTTGTTTGTTCAGGCAACTGACAGCCAGTTACAAAACAGTGATAATACTTCTGCCAATAATGCCAAATTCTAAAGAGAAGGTCTTGCTCCTTGCACACACAAGGCAACTGAAAAAAAAAAAAGAAAAAAAAAAAAAAAAAGAAGAAGCTGCAAAACTTAGACCACTTTCACACCGTGTGTTCGCGGTAAGCCGCCGCTAGCTTTAGCAGTGCTTTACTGCTGTTTAAGCAGCGCTTTTCGGCCGCTGGCAGGGTGCTTTAACCCAAAAAAGTGGTTAAAAAATCCTGTGTTGAGGTGCTTCGGAAGCACTGCTCTGAGTAAGTTTTTCAATTTTAATTATATTTATACAAACTTTATGTAATCATGTGGGTATTGTGATATTGGTTGTAACATTAAGTATACAGCTATGCATTTTTTTTTGTATATATTTGCATATTTGGTTGAGCTATGTATTATACAATTTTTGTAAGTGTGCTAAATACGGAGGTTGGAGTATTTGTTTACCCGGTTCCCATAACAACTGCCGGAGATTAAAATAAATAGCGTGATATGGCGGGGCGGCATCCATATCTCCAAGTCCTGCCCAATGATGCAATGCATCAAATGTTTGGCTCTGCCACCATTCTGATGTCACCACAAAAGTGTCCGGCTGGAGGAGCTCATGTTACCTAGAGGTATTCATTGCATCATTGGCTGTGATTTATTCATGTTTGAGTAGTTCTCATGGGTTTGGCTTTTAAAAAATTATACAGATACCGCTTAAATTAGATCTATTTTGTTTTTATCATGCCTGCCATGGAAAACAGGAAACAATCTATACGTTGAATTGCTTTTTGGGTCCTTTTTCACATTTTTTTCCTTAATGGGTGCATCTGTAAAGACATCATATCCATACAGGGCACAAGTTTAGAAGCATATTTCAATAACCTTTCCTGAACAGACACGGATGATAATCTGTTAAAATCTGCCCTCAAATAGACATACATTATGATTCAGTCTTGATCCGTCTAAAAAACTGACAGACGGTTCTAGACTGAACTTCTGTGTGAAAGGGGCCCTTAATGTAAAATTTGAAAAGCGCCCGGCAGCAAAATCTGTGACACAGTTACCGTAGTTTAGCCTGATTGGCCAACAACAGTGAGTGAGTCTTCAGAGACACAGCAAGCACGGAAGCAATACCATGGCTCCTGACCCGGAAAGCTAAAAGTGGAACCTGGTGCCCAAAGGTAACCTTCTAGGATAGGCTAGCAATGTCGGGTCCAGGTACGGCATTCCTAAATCAAGCTAAGGAAAATCTAATCTAGACATCTTCCAGGTAAAGAGCAGCTCAAGCAGTGATGTAGTGCTGATTAAAGTTAAAGAAAAAATCCAGCATAGGAAAAAAAATTGGGAACTTTTCTTGGCAGAGATAAAGTAGACAAATCTTCCTAGGAAAAAAGCAAAAAAGACTGAGCCATGCGGGGTGGAGGAAGGGTTGTCTTGGGCTGACCAGATTTTACATGTTAGTGTCTAATCTTCTTATTGGAGGAAATATAACCCAATTTGAATTCCTGGATCTCTCAATGTACAAGAAAAACGGTTTTAAAATATGTTCACTCTAGTGCTGCTGCATATTCAAGCATTTTTAGTGCATTTTTGTAGCACATTTTATGTATTGTAACCTGGGGGGCAGGTAGCGGGTACAAAAACTCTCTGGGATGAGCAGGCACAGATACCAAGTCTATTGGATCAGTGAAAACAGTGTTGTTTATTGGTGCTATGTACAAAGTCTAATGACAGGTGCTGTACAGTGTGCTGAAAACAAACAGGAGAAAAAATAGCTAAACAAAAGCCTAGCCGTGTCTCGGCTCTAACTACACAGTATGTACAGGCCCTCACTACCAGGCTGGACAAGCCTAACGCTTGTCAGCTTCCACATTCACAGAGTAACAAGTTTTACCAACCTTCTTGCTCTCACAAACCAACGTTGTCTGTGTTTCCCAGGCTGAGCAAAGGCTGTCTGCTCAGGTGAGCTTTTAATTAACCTGTGGGAGAGAACCAACACCTGAACTGGACCCTGGCTCAGAGATCCCTGAATGTATATGAGAGGAGCCTGGGAGATGTATAAACCCCGAATAGGACTTTCCCAGGCTCTCTCTGGGATGCTCTGTCACAGTATATTAATGCTGCATGCATTATTTTGTAGGAGACAGATTGATACAGCAGTTGTAAACCACAAAAAAGAAATAAAAAATATTGCAGCAAAATAAAAGCATAATGTACTAGTTCGTATGCATCACTTGGAATGAAGCCCTCAAGCAGTGCGCTGTCACTGCCGACAGGGCCTCCATTTTCACCCACTCTTGCGTCTTGGTTTGCAGGCTTCGGCTGTTTGACTGGCCAAGCCGTGATGATGTCACTCCCGCGCAAGCATGCAGTAGTCACGGCTGCAGCAGGACTCTCCCAAAGGATAACATGCCATTCATTAAGAGTACAGTGCGCATGCACTGGTGACGTCACCGGCTGCTACTATAGTAAATATCTCCCGATGCACGTTTAGGAGATATTTACTGTACCTACAGAAAAGCCTTATTTTAGGAATACTAGTAGGTACAAGTAAACAAATGGGGACTTTATCACCACTTTAAATACAAAAACCTGCCTGGCATGTACATGCGCTTCCAAAGTCCGAGAGGCTAAAAATGCACTATGCTGCATGACAAAAAGCACCCTTTCAAACATCAAACTGTGCCATGTTGCACTAATGTGCCTGGGCATCAATAGGGAATATTGTGATTTCCATTGCCATGCATGGCAGCGAGATGGAAGATGCATGATAAAAAAAAACCTAAAAAAAAAAACCCCACTTTTGTAAAGCAACGTGAATTTGACATTTAGGATGTCACGATTAAAGATTATAGAAATATCCTCCCACCTGTTGTTGAAGCTTTAGAAGCTGCAGCTGTTTTTCTTGCAATACTTGCAACTGCTGCTCGGCTGAAGCCATTGCATGGGAGAGGGACTGCAGAGCAACCTGAGCTGCGGAGCTGAGAGCGGTCGAGGCTTCTCCAACGGTTCCAGCTGATAGGCCGCCCACTGCAGGAGTTACACCAAACGTGCTCACTGGCATTAAGCAAAAGAGAAAACATCATGTAAATAAACCACTAGCTTACAGAAATTGTTCAAAACTGGCACAGTCTGTAAAAGAAAACAATGTCTCTTTAATATTTACCTGTAGGCTACAGGTAAAAACCAACTTCTAAAATAAATTCTGAAGCAAAATTTTACTCCACTACTTTAAAAGTCCTCAGGCTATTAAAAAATATTCCACAACACTGCTACAGCTACAGTACATTAAAAATGTATTTAGAAGTTCTACAGCGAAAAGTAAAAATATATACTGTATATAGTTTCCATTTAAAAACAAAATGGAACTGCTCCAGATCGAAGCCTCTTCTCTGCTGCAGACACTACTGGTGCGGGCACAGGAGCCAATCCATGCTCACGTTTCCATGACACAAACATGGACAAGCCTCACAACGATTTCAACTCTTCTGAATGTCTTTATTCAAGCACAAACCGCATGACTGCATACAAGAGGCCCTCACCCAGAGAATGCCCTTACTTAACGTGTTTCACCGTGATGAGCTTAATCATATTAAAGTGGTTGTGTACTCTGAGAAAAGAAAAAAAAAAAACCCTGTAAGACAAAGGCATAATGAGCTAGTATACTAGCTCATTATGTAATACTTACCTTAGAACAAAGCTGCTGCAACAGCGCCTGCACACCACTGACATGGCTGACAACTTTCCTAGAGTTACTTTAGGGGTCGCGGGCTTCCTGCGCTTGGCCGGAGCCGCAATTAAATCACTACCACACATATGTCCACGGCATGGGGCTCAGAGGGACAGGCATCCGTGCCCGTTCCTTCAGTGATGTCAATGGCTGTGTAGTACACGTTTAAGAGATATTTTCACTATCTATAGGCAAGCCTTTTTATAGGCTTTCCTATAGGTAAATGTAAGCAAATAAAGTTTACTTATTCTAAGTCCTTCCGACTAAACCTACAGCAGAGAAAGAAAAAAAAAAAGAAGAGTAAACTCCTCAGTAAAAAGGCACACATGGAGTCTGCCAAAAGGCACCTGAAGGACTGACCATGAGAAACAATTCTCTGGCCTGATGAAACAAAGATTGAACTCTTCGGCCTGAATGGCAGGTGTCATGTCTTTAGAAAACCAGGCACCACTCATCACCTGGTCAATAGCATCATGCTGTGGGGATGTTTTTCAGCGGCAAGAACTTGGAGCCTAGTCAGGAAAGAGGGAAAGATGAATGCAGCAATGTGTAGAGACATCCTTGATGAAAACCTGCTCCATAGCGCTATGGACCTCAGACTGGGGCGACGGTTCATATTCCAAACCGGACAACCACCCTACTATGCACACAGCCAAGATAAAAGGAGTGGCTACGGGACAACTCTGTAAATGTCCTTGAGTGGCCCAGCGAGAGCCCAGACTTGAACCCGATTCAACATCTCTGGAGAGATCTGAAAATGGCTGTGCACCGACGCTCCCCATCCAACCTGATGGAGCTTGAGACATCCTGCAAAGAATAGGAGAAACTTCCCAAAAATAGATATGCCATGCTTGTAGCATCATACTCAAAAAGACTTGAGACTGTAATAAGGCATCAAAGGTGCTTCAACAACGTATTAAGCAAAGACTGAATACTTATGTACACAAGTTTTTTTTTTTTTTTTTAATAAACTTGCAAACATTTCAAACAAACTTCTTTCACGTTGTCATTATGGTGTATGGTTTGTAGAATTTTAAAGGAGAAGTCCAGCCTGAGCTTTTTAGGCTGGGCTCCTCCTCTGTGTCACAGAAGTGCAATTCGTTTTGCACTCCTGTGACCCGTTTTCAGCAGAGTGGTCTGAAGTCTGCTCTCCGCTGACGTCACTGCCATCAGTCAGGGCAACGAGTCATCACGACTTCCAAGTCGGGATCCGCCAGCTGCCCTGATTGATTGCAGTCTCAGCGAGCTGCTGAGCCAGCCTCTCCCCGCCCCTCCACTGCTCGGCTCTCCAATGAGCGCTGAGAAGTAGAGCAGAAGCCATGCTGACTGACAGTCAGCATGGCTCTGCTCTGGGAGGAGTGAGAACCGAGTCATTGGCGGTGTTCGTGGCTCGGTTCTCAGTGCAGAGACGCCAGGGGACAGCTGCAGCATGAGCCTGATGCTCCATCCACCGAGTCAAGTATGAATAGCACAATAAAAAAAAAAAAAAAAAAACACATACTTCTCTTTTAAGGAAGAAAATGAATTTAATCAATTTTGGAATAAGGCAAAATAAAGCACATAAAATTAGAAAAAAGCAAAGCACTGTGGATACTTTCCAGATGCACTGTATGCTCAGGCAAGAATGGGACAACATTCCTCTCCCAAAACTCCAGTAACGGGCCTCCTCAGTTGCCAGACATTTACAGAGTGTTAAAATAAGAGGAGATGCTTCATCGTGGTAAAAATGGCCCTGTCCTAAATTTTGGGAATTGGTGTTGCACTGACAGATGTTTGTTACTCTGTCCTAACTTTTTTTTAAACGTGTTGCTGCAATCTATTTTAAAATTACCCTTTTCTTAAAATGGTACATTTTCTCAGTTTAAACATCTGATATGTTTCCTATTATGATTAAAACATGGGTTTTTGAGATTTGTAGATTCTGTTTAAGTAGATTGTACAGTGTTCCAACTTTTTTGTTGTATTAATAACATTCCCCTCTGTGGGCATTACCTGGTTCGGTGTGGCAATTATCTCCACCTTTGCCACTGCAAATCTTTAGCATGTGTATGCCGTGTGGTAATTTACACTTGCAAGCAATACTGTTTTAAGGGTTCTGAACATATGCCTTCTGGATATATACCCTTCGCAAATGCTGGTTGTAGTGCACTATGGTACTAGTGGCACACTAGCTCCATCATGTGCCTCATTATCCAGTGCTTCCTTGTTTAAGGTTATTAAACAATAAACAAAAGCAATCTTTCTGAACGTTATTAGCATACAAATTAAAATACACAATTACCAATAATCTAATGAAAAAGCAAACTATTTAATAAAAGTAAGAAAAAATTGTATATACCAGTGAACGTACTTGCATCATCCCTCTCTATTCTGGTTCCATCACTGGTTGATACGCAAGTAAAATGCAATGGTTCTACCTCTAGAAGGCCAGTCAAAGATGTAAAACTGCCCTCTGCAGCTGTGCAACTGTTAACTTTTCCATTACCTGTGAAGAAATATCAACATACCAAGGTTAACCATTTGATTTACAAATGTCTTAATTTATAACAAGCTTTATACTTTGTGTGGCGTTTAAATTAAACAACGATAATACCCACACATTATGATTTATCTTTTCTTCAAGCATCACAGTGACAATCGCTGCTAGGTAAATGTTTCAACCTGTTTAAGTGGCAGAATTTTGAGGGGATAGGACACGACAAGCAGCAAAAATATTACCACAATGCAAGGAGAAATGCAAGGAAGAGCAAGGAAGGGCAAGAAGAATGCACACAGGCATCAAAGACAGACAGAAATCATTCTGCCTGCCCTGTATTTATGACACTCTAAAAACTGGTCTGTAAATAACAGTGATCTAGACAAAATATGAAAACATTGTGTAATAGAGATTGAAAGCACAGTATGCCATGAATGCATGGCAGTCACCAAGAAATTAAAGCACCAACATCGATACTGTAGAGAGTACTAACCATCAATGCAACACAGGATACAGACCACCAATGCTTCAGAGGATGTTTTTCTTTGTTTTATTTATTGAGAACCTTTGAGTTACCAATTGCATCTGTTAACATGTTGATCATAGGTAAACTGATGTCAATGAATGTACATACATCAACATTGGTGTTCTCCATACATACGCTATATATTGTATTATATGAACACACATTTCCTCTGTTAGGGGAGGGAGTAAAAACCGAACATGTGTGAAATACATTCCATTCATATCAGTCTTAACAGGAGATCAAGGTCAATGGTTCTCCTGTTTAGACGGGCCAAATTAGATCCAACGCCTGTGTAATTGTGGACTTAAAGTGGTTGTAAAGGCTCAAGATTTGACCTTCAAGGATTCTATGCATGAAGGTCAAAAACTTCTGTGTGCAGCTGAAGATCAACTTCTCTAAGTGGAACAGGCATAGATGGATCGAAATTCAGCTGGACCCTGCTGACCAAGCCAAATTTCAATCGATCTTTGACCAGCTTAAATCCGTTACACTTGGACAAGCACACTGAAAGCGTTATACTATACAAGGTTATTTTAAAAACAAAGATTAATAACTTACCTAGGAGAACATCAGAAAGGTCAATCTCATCTGACTGTATACCAGAGCTGCTGTTATACACATTTTTACATGAAGAGCCGCTGACTTCCAAATCAAACAACACAGGATCAAATGGAGAACTGTACAGCCCATATCTATGACAAAAGATACATTGCAACAATAAGAAATTATAAAGAAGTTAGTAATTACAAATAGAATAGAGCAGAAATATCTGAAAAAGCTTCTACACCAAACATGAAAAGATCCAATGAGGATGTCAATGCAAAAAGCATCAAGAAATCAAGCTCCTTATTTCAGTAAATTAATATTCTGCATAAGTTAGAGCATACAGTTCAGCACGGGGCAGAACGGGAGGATGAAAACTGAAGCATGAACCTAAAGCAGTATTTTTAATTGCACAAAACAAGCAGTTCCGACACTGGATTAGTTACCTGGTCTGCAGCAAAGCTTCCATGGGTGTTAGTCGGTCCTGCAACTGTCTTGACACAGCTGTGAGAAGGGATGCACAGCCTGTGCTGCAACCAGCTAGATCCTCATCTTTAACATAATTCAGCAGGACAAAATACCAATAAACAGCACCTACAGAAAAAAACAAAGTAGAAGAAGCAAGACACTAGTGATGTATGGCATAATAATATAACATAACACAAGACTGTACATACCTCCAGTGGCAGCAGAAGGCAGATAAGTCATGTTCTCCAGCAAAGCCTTCAAAAGGACATAGCCAAAACCCTGTTGATTTGGATCACATTTGCCATTGCTACTTGGGGGGGGGGGGGGGGGGAAAAAAAGTCAAAAACGCTCAAAAAATGTCACAAATGTTGAAAAGATTTTGTTGTATATAATCACAATTTTAATTACAAGATAGAGTAACAGATTTTGCAAAAAATAAAAACAAATTGTTGTGGCCAGTTTTTTTTTTTTTTAAACCTTGGGGACCATCAGTGCTAGAGCCTTTTCCTATATGGTTCTCTCCTATGTCAAATATCTAAAGCTATGTCACTAAAGCAGTGTTTCTCAACTCCAGTCCTCAAGGCGCCCCCAACAGGTCATGGTTTCAGGTTTTCCATTATTTTGCACAGGGGATTTGATCAGTTTCACTGCCTTAGTAATTATCACAGCCGTTTCATCTGAGGGAAATCCTGAAAACATGACCTGTTGGGGCGCCTTGAGGACTGGAGTTGAGAAACATTGCACTAAACTGCAGAGCTGGCTGGGAGGATATAGGGCATCTTTCGGATGAGGAATGGGCCACCATACTTGATAATGTACTCGGTGTCCCTCTCCTCTTCTCAAAAAATCATGCAATTGTTAATTATCCACCGCACTTAGCGTACCCCCTATAAATTGCACAAATGTCATAGAACGGACAATCAGATTTGTCCTTGTTGTTTGGTGGACAATGGTACACTTCTACACATGCTTTGGAAATGTCCAAAATTTCTAAGATATTGGTCCACAGAGATAAGTTCTATTAATAGAATTTGGAACCTTATACTTGAAGTAGACCCAAAACTTTGCCCACTTGGCTGGTTAGACGAGGAACTGTATAAAGCCATTCTTAGGGTTCTATTTATAGCTAGAAAATGTATTGCTAGAAAATGTCTCTTGGTATCACATCCTACAAACGCAGGAATGGGTTACTGCCATAAGACCCCTTTCACACTGGAGGGTATTGCAGGCACTATAGCGTTAAAAATAGCGCCTGCAATACGCCCTTAAAAATCTGTCCACAGAGGGGCTTTCACACTGGAGCGGTGCGCTAGCAGGACGGTAAAAAAAGTTCTGCTAGCCGCATCTTTGGAGCGGAGAAGGAGCGGTGTGTTTACCCGCTGCTGCCCATTGAAATCAATGGGACAGCGCGGCTAAACCGCCCCACTAGCGGTCGAAATGCGCCACAAATCCGCCCATAGCGTTGGCGGTAAAAATAGCAGAGTTTTACCGCCGACGCTATGGGCACCTCAGTGTGAAAGGGCTCTAAAGGACTCTCTTAAGGGAACAACTGACATAAAACATCAAGGTAGCCCAAGGAAGTTTGAAAATATCTGGGATGCTTGGCTAGAGGTTCCTGGTTTAGCCCCATTACGATTGGTCAAAATAAAATTCTCGGTGGTAGGACCTCATCGTCTACTTAACTGAAGAAGTTATTAGCCAAACAGGCAGTGTATTTGGCCGGAGGGAGTAATGCACTAGGGCTCCATGTACAACTTAGACTGAATTAATATACTTTATGTGGTAATATCCTGCTCTGCAGTGGTTGATTGTATTGTTTTGTTTTACCCAATGGTTAATACCATATATACGCGAGTATAAGCAGACCCGAGTATAAGCCGAGGCACCTAATTTTACCACAAAAAAATGGGAAAACTTTGACTCGAGTATAAGCCTAGGTGGGAAATACAGCAGCTACTGGTACGGGGACACTGATAAGACACTGACGGGGACACTCTGATAAAAGACAGATGGGGGACACTGAAAAGAGTGTCCCCCATCAGTCTTTTATCAGCGTGTCCCCATCAGTGTCCACATTACTCTTCGTGTACTGTACTTTATTCCTTGCCTCACTTCCGCTCTGTTTATCTCCCGACTCCCGCCCGCTGCAGGATTATCTAAGAAACATGCGGCGGGTAGCCGGGAGGAGCCACAGTGATCACTGGCTGCTGGGATATGGCAGTCCCAGCAGCCAATCCTAGTGCACAGCGTCACGGCATGGGCAGGAGTTACGGCAGCGGCTTTGTCAGCGAGAGAAAGAAACGGTGAGCGGGAGAAATTCACAGCGGGACACATCGGGAGTGATGCTAGCTGCGTGCCGCGATACGGAGACCCCTGCTCTAGAGGAGTGACTGCCGGAAAACACTGGAGGCAAGGTAAAACATGACTCGAGTATAAGCAGAGGGGGTAGTTTTCATCCTAAAAAAAAAAAAAGGGCTGAAAAACTCGGCTTATACTCGAGTATATACAATATATATGAATACTGTGAACCCCACCCCACTGTTTAGGGGTGTGGGGAACTCCTGCCCCACTCGGTGGTCCTGTTAAGGGCTGGGAGCGTAGTTGGCGGATAGGATATAAAGGAGGACACAGTATAACGTAACTCAATGACAACACACTCAGGTATACGTTTTTAGAATATGTCTATTTTATATGGAATGCTGCCTTTTATACTGTACAAACGCAAATACCATGTAGCAGACACCCTAGGGAATAAAATAGCGGTCATTGCAACTTTTTATCTTGCATGGTATTTGCACAATAATTTTTCAAATGCCTTTTTTTGGGAAAAAAATAGGATTTTTTACTCACCGTAAAATCCTTTTCTCTGAGTCCATGGACAGACACAGCTTCTCTATTGACAAAGTGGGTATTATCCGTTAATTAGGAGTGACTAGGCAGAAAACTTACTATCGGATCCACCTAGAGATGGTGGCAGACGAGACTGCTTGGGCCTTCTTGGGACCAGCCACCGAAACAAACAGCGAGTCTGACTTCCGGAACAGGGAAGTAGCAGATAGGTATACTCTCAAAGCTCGGACAACGTCCAAGGAATGCAACGCCGACTCCTTAGGATTCGACGGGTGAGGACACAAGGATGGAAGTACGTCTTCGTTGAGATGAAAAGCCGAAACGACTTTCGGAAGAAAAGGAAGACTGCAGCCGCAGCCCCACCTTATCCTTGTGGAAAATCAAATAGGGAGCCTTGCAGGACAAGGGTGCCAGCTCAGAGACTCGTCTAACTGACGTAACAGCCACCAAAAAGACCACTTTCTGAGAAAGTGTCAACAGGGGAATATCTAATATTCTCAAACGGTGCCTTCTGAAGCACCGAGAGGACCAGGTTCAAGTCCCCATGTCGAACCCTCTGCACAAATGTACTCACAAGAAAGTGAGTCGCCAGGGCAGATATCTGTCCCTTAAATCGTACTTAGGGCAAGCCTTTGGTCCACTCCATGCTGTAAAAACAGGATTCTGGAAATCAAATAAGTACGCGGATGCCATTTCATTTCCTCACACATGGAGATATAGGCCTTCCTAGAGGACGGTTTCCGAGCACTTCTCATAGTAGAGATTACTGAATCTGATAGGCCCCGGTCTCTCAGTATCTGGCTCTCAATAGCCACGCCGTTAAAGCCAGTGACCGTAAAGCAGGATGGGGTATGGGACCTTGCGATAGCAGGTCCTTCCGTAGTGGTAGGCGCCAGGGGACATCTGCTACCAGACGTACTAGATCGGCGTACCAAGGACACTGAGGCCAATCTGGAGCGATTAGGATCATTGGAATTCCCTCTGCCTCCACTCTGCGGAGCAGAAGAGGAAGAAGCCTTAAGGGAGGGAAGGCATAGATTAGCCGACACTGACCCCACAATGCCACCAACGCGTCCGTTGCGTCTGCCCATGGGTCTCTTGACCGGGCCTCTGGGTGCAAGGACCATTCTCCCTGGTCCAGCATCTGGCGGCTCAGGTAGTCCGCCTGCCAGTTTTCCACACTCGGAATGTACGCGGCCGACAGTGCCGGTAGGCTCCTTCTCTGCCCACTTCAGGATGCGAGCGACCTCCGATGCTGCAGCTGAGCTTCTTGTTCCTCCTTGATGATTAACATATGCCACTGCTGTGGCGTTGTCTCACTGGATCCTGACTGGACGCCCTTGCAGCCTCTGAGACCATTTGAAAAGGCACAGCCTGATCGCACGGATTTCCAGGACATTGATCGGCAGGAGGGCTTCCTCTGGGGCCCAGCGACCTTGCGCCGACTGAACGCCCTAGACTCCCCCCCCCTCCCCCAACCTGTAAGGCTGGCGTCCGTCGTGATCACTATCCAGTAAACCGGAAGAAATGACTTCCTGGCCATTAGAGCCGGTGCTGTCAGCCACCATACCAGGGATCTCCTGACTATGTGGCTCACTCGGATTTGATAATCCAGAGATGATGGACATCTGTTCCATCTGGACAGAACTTCCTTCTGTAACACTCGAGTGTGGTATTGAGCATATGGAACCGCCTCGAAGGAGGCTACCATGAGGCCTAACACTCGCATTCAAAAACGGAGTGACGACCAATTCCTGGAAGTCAGCTGCCATACTGCAGCCCGGAGGGTCTGCAACTTCTCCACAGGGAGGAATACCTTTGCCTCTGAGGAATCCAGAATCAACCCCAGGTACACTAGGCGTTGAGTGGGCACCAATACTTACTTTTGCGTGTTTAGTATCCAACCACAGTCGAAGAGTCTGACAGGTAATGGACACGCTTACCTCTAATTCTGAGCTTGAAGGGGCCTTCAGTAGAAGGTCGTCCAAGTAGCCCATGATAGCAATACCCCGCTGTCTTAGAAGTGCCAGAATCAGAGTGAGCACCTTGGTGAACGTCCTGGGTTCTGATGCAAGGCCAAAATGGGAGGGCCACAAACTGGTAGAGGTTCTTCCCGATAGCAAATCGCAGAAACCTCTGGTGTCTGGAAGATATATGGGGACATGCAGGTATGAGTCTTTGATGTCCAAGGAGGCCAGAAAGTCCCCCGGATGGAGAGCCGTGACTACAGATCGAACCGACTCCATCCGAAATCTTTGTACCTTCACAAAGCAATTGAGGGCTCTGAGATCCAAGATTGGACGAACCCCCTCCTTCTTCAGCACAATGAACAGATTTGAGTAAAAACCCTGACCCCGTTCCTGTTCTGGAACAGGAATAACTACCCCGCGTTCCAGTAGACACTGGACCGCCCCATACAGGGCCTCCCAACTGGTCGGTAGTAGCTGGAGATTGAAGGTGACGAATCTGTCCGGTGGACAAGAGAGAAATTCTATCTTGTAGCCTGAGGAGATTACTTTGCAAACACACCTGTCGGAGACTAGAGCTGTCCACTGAATCGCGAATTTGCGAAGACGTCCCCCCACCCGAGATTTGTCCACAGGCTTGTTGGGTCTGCGGGACCAAGGACGCTTTTGTCCTTGGGCAGGCGCCTTGTCGGCCTGGGGTCTTTTCCCTGTCGCCCTAGCGGGATGAAAAAAATGCTGGCAAGCAGTAAAGGAGGGCCCTTGCTCTTGGCGTGGTCCCTTACCCTTGCTAGTTTGGGGAAGCAAAATACTTTTACCTCCTGTGGCATCCTTGATGATGTCACCCAGAGAGGCCCCATAAAGTCTGTCGCCCTTAAAAGGCAGACCCAACAGGGCTTTCTTGGAAGTCTGGTCCGCAGACCAGCCCTTTAGCCAGATCAGGCGGCGTATTGCTACTGCATAAACCAAAGCTTTTGACAGCAGGGGAATAGTATCCATGTCTGACTCGCAGACAAACTTAAGGCCCTGGACCAACTGGTCGGCCAACGTTATCTCATCAGGAGGAGCATCTCGCTCCTTTAACCCCTGAAGTAGCAATTTTGCCCATTCAGTAAGTGTCTGAGACACTAGGGCCCCCGCCAATGCCGGGCCTACCACTGAGTATAGGTAGCGAGCGAGTGCTTCAGCCTTCTTATCCACAGGGTCCTTGAAAACAGGAGCCCCTTCTACTGGAATTGTGGTGGCTCTATTAAGTCGGTACCGCAAACCTTTTTGGGGCTGTAAAGACCCTCAATGGGTTCTCCCATTCCCTGTATAAGAGTTTATCAAAAGAAGACACACAAGGGAACACCTTAGCAGTGCGGGCAGGTTTACAAAATCCAAAGGGGACTGGAGTCTCTGCTGCTTCTGCAGTATTTTCCAACTTTAGCATATCCCGCACTGCAGTAATAAAGGTCAGATACCAAAGCCGTCTCGCGTACTTACCTGGACTTGGAGTCATCCTCACTGTCCGATCGGTCACGGTCTGCAGTCTCTGATGCGTCAGAATGTGGGCCATGAGCCGTAGCTGGACCTGGTTCTGCCTCAGAAATATCCCCAGAAGATTGCAGGGGATGGGGGCGTTTACTACCCCCTGTATTCCCTGTGCTGCTTCCACCCTGGCAGCAAACGCTTCTAGGATTGCCAACATAGCGTCCATAGACACCTCAGGGGCACCAGCTGCTAAATCTGGTGTTTCAGGGGAGAAGACATCTGGCCCAGATGCCATGCTGACCACACGCTGACACCCACCTGGCTCCAGGCAAGATATCAATAGGCCACCCTCCTGCGCTGCAGAGATGCTGGGTCACCCAGAGGACTCACCACCCTTGGACCGGTACCGCTATGCTGCCGTGTGCTGCGCTCGTGATGCTGTCCCACCGCTGCTGTGTCAGTCTGCTTCTTTTATCAGCGCTTCCTGTGTGAATTTTTCGCGCCAGTGTAATGCACCCTAGAGGCCGGAGACTCTCGCAAAATGGCCGCCAAAACGTCTGTATGGAAGATAATGTGGGCTCTAAGAGAATGGCCGCCGAGCCGAAAATAGAGGCCAAAGCCGCCGAACGGCAATATATAAATATAGCGTGGATCATTACAAACATGGCCGCCGATCAGTCGATAGAGGCCAGTGGGTGTGGAACTACAAGAAAATGGCGCCGAAACCACAGGAAGATGGCCGCCGGGCAGTCACTAGAGGCGGAACCAGGCATGGACCACTGCAAAATGGCCACCGACAGCATAAAAGAGGAAGCACATACAGGTAAGCAGAAATGACATTTCTTTTAAATGTTAGTTACAGCCAGCCCCGCTCCAGTGGAACCCCCTAGGTGACCCCCAGCACCCAGCAACCTTTAGCTAGAAGCCCAGGGAGGAGGGAAAGGCAGGGAGAGAGGGAAGAAAGGGGCCACAACCACTTACTTGGTCTCTCCAGGAATGTCCAGCCAAATCACCCAGCCGAGGCAGGGGAGTTTACTTGCCTATCCTGCATGTATCATGCTGGAAGACATTCCAAAACAGATCATCATCCACGCACGGAAGGTTACTGTTGGCCAGGCATGCTGTGATTGGACCCAAGGTGACGATCATATGTATGCCCTGGAGCACGACGCTCACCGGACAGGCTGCTGCGACTCGGCCGTAAGGTCAGCCGAAGCTGAGCGGTCCGATGCAAGCCATGGAGCGTAGGCTCACCGGCCACCCGTGGAGCGACGGGCATGTCATGGAAAACCCAGTGCGTAGCTAGGGTCAGCACACGCTCGATGGCTGAAACTGGGGAGACTACAAGGATCGAGGATCCAGCCTGTCACCCAGTCGGCAATTGATCGTAGATCACAGGAAACAAAAAAAAGTAGCAATAAATATATATTTTTCCCTGGACCAATGGGCCCGAAGGGAGCCATGTCCTACTCTAGACAGAAAAAAACTGATCTGCGAGATGCAGACTGAGGTGATATACCCAGAGGGTCCGCCCCCTGGGTGGTACTGTAGAAGGTGTGATGCAACACTTTTTACAAGTTTTCTGCCTAGTCACTCCTAATTAACGGATAATACCCACTTTGTCAATAGAGAAGCTGTGTCGGTCCATGGACGAAAGAGTAAAACGTTTTTTTGAATAAAAAAAACCCAAAACAGTCAAGTTAGCCCAATTTGTTTGTATAATGTGAAAGATGATGTTACACGGAGTAAATAGATACCCAACATGTCACGCTTTAAAATTGAGCACACTCATGGAATGGCGCCAAACTTCGGTACTTAAAAATTACCATAGGCGATACTTTATTTTTTTACAGGTTACCAGTTTAGAGTTACAAAGGAGGTCTAGTGCTAGATTTGTTGCTTGCGCTCTAACGCACGCAGCGATACCTCACATGTGTGGTTTGAACAGCGTTTACATATGTGGGCGGGACTTACGTGTGTGTTCGCTTCTGAGTGCGAGCTACCGGGGACAGGGGCGTTTTAAATTTTTATTTTATATTTTACTTTTTTTTTTACATTTACATTTTTTGATCATTTTTCTTCCTATTACAAGAAATGTAAACATCCCTTGTAATAGGAATCTATCATGACAGGTCCTCTTTATGGAGGGATGCGGGGTCAATAAGACCCCACATCTCTCCTCTAGGCTGGAAAGCATGAGATCGAGAAAAAAAATCTCACAGATCTCATGCTGACAGCCCGCAATCGCGGCTTTGTTTACATCCGGGAACCCGGGCTTGACGTCGTAACGTCGCGCCCGGGCCTTCGACGGTCATAGAGATGACTGGTGACCATTTGGTCACTGGAAATCTCTATGGTCATCATCCGGCGCCGGCCGACTCTTTCTCTGGGTCCCCAATGGCACGGGAGAGCCCAGAGAAGCACCGGGTGGCAGCTGGGGGGGGGGGGGGGGGGGGGGAGTCCACTCCTGTCGCCTATAAGAACGATCAAGCGGCGGAACTGCCGCTATTGATCATTCTTATGCACAGAATCGCCGGCTGAAAATTATATCTTAATGACGCCTGTAGCTGCAGGCATCATTCAGATATCCCCACTGAAAGCCCAGGATGTCATATGACGTCCTTGGGCTGGAAGTGGTTAAACACCTACTTTTGGACAGGTCGGCAGATGAGGGAAAATTAGTCTTCATCTGCCTACATGTCCCAGTTTGGAGGCAAAGTATTATCGCAAGAGTGCCATCATGACAGCCAGGCAACTCAAATTTTCAGAAGTAGAGGTCCGCAATCACAGCCTATATATTCCATGACATGTGCAATAAAGTGAAGTCTTGATTTGAAATATGGGCAGCGTGACACTTCAGATATAGAATAAGTATTGCAGCCATGTTACCCGTTCAAACCGCTAAATATATTCAAAACAAAAATGTACTCGCCTAATACAGAGAGCCAAGAATCGTGCACATTTGTGAGCAATACTTCTTCCAGCCTCAAAAAAAGATGTGCGGACAATATCAGACAGACATTTCCGTGTTTTAGACAGCAGGCTCTCTTTTCCTTCCCTTAAACTTAAAAAGAAATAAAAGTTAAAACTGGATATATTTAAATTGTGTATTCTTAAATGTTATGACATTCATAAAAATTCACGCTCAAATCAAGGCTTTAAAACATAATACGCAGTCCTCTTCAGCATATGGAGAGCATACATTGGAAGTGTTAAGACTAAGATTTATAGATGGGAAGGCAGAAGTTTGTTGACTAGGCTCATCTGGATCCAGCAACTTTGCAGCAGTGTCCTGTGTCAAGTCATAATAGGACCTCTTTTAACCTGGCTGCTCAGGTGTGCGGTATTGATGCAAGTTGTAGTAGAGGGGGGGGGGGGCACATGTAAAGTGTGAACAGGGGTCAATTTATACTCGTAAAATATCTCTATCAGATGTCAACAATATTTTGTCAGCACATATATTTTACTTTAGAATGTGCGTGTCGCTGCATAGTTAAGCCTAGACAAATACTAAATTCCTCAAAGCACGAATTACATTAGGTAAGACCCCTTGTAGACTGGAGGCGTTTTTCAGGCGCTTTAGCGCTAAAATTAGCGCCTGTAAAGCGCCTGAAAAAAGCCTCAGCTGTAATCCCAGTGTGAAAGCCCGAGTGCTTTCACACTGGGGCGCTGTGTTGGCAGGGCGTCAAGATAAGTCCTGCAAGCAGCTTTTTTGCTGCGCTTTAGGAGCGGTGTATACACCGCTTCTAAAGCACCCCTGCCCATTGAAATCAATGGGCAGCGCTGCCGAACCGCCGCTAGCAGGGGTTAAAAGAGCCCCCCCGCTAGCGGCCACAAAAACGACGGTAAAGCACCGCTAAAAATAGCGGCGTTTTACCGCTGATGCCCGGGCGCTTTCAGTGTGAAAGCACCAAGTCATTTCTATGTACCCCACAATGACCAGGCTTACTGACAGACTAAAGCACTGAAATAGAGCTTTAAGGTGGTTACAGGGGGGGGGGGGGGGGAATGCGGCAATGTACTGTACAGTCTCAAAAACAAAAAGGTATGTTGACAGCTTTAAACTAACCAACTAACCTTCTAATACATGTAATTTATCTAGCTAGAAAATAAAAAAACAGCCACTTACACAAGATACTGTGCATCTTTTTTCTAGATTAGCTGATTGGATATTTTTATGAAACATCGCTGGACTTTCTGGATATTCAAGACTTATACCCATGATTCATAACCATACCTGCCTGGACCATTCGAATGTACACCAGCTAACCAGCAGAGGATGTCCAAAACTAAGCTCTGTGCATGTTCAGTTGCCAGTCCATCATCTGTATTTTTACAAAGCGTGTTCAGGAGCTTCTCATGAAAATCAGAGAACTGCAGCATGGCGCATCGTTGCACTCTAAAAAATTAAAAATATTAAAAAAAAAAAAGTTTAGGAGCCAGTCAAAACCAAAGAGCAAGAAGCTCACTCATCCAACAAAGGAAGTTATTTTAAATAAACATCTTATAAGAGCAAGGAATTTCACTGTATGATGAAAGTACTGTGTGATACAATAACTGGGTAACACCTAGGAAATTTATAACCTGTGAGGGGATGAGGAACAACTGATGAAGATTGAATGTCATTACCGGAATATCCTTAGATTTTCAATTTCCTGTAGATGGTAAATCATACTGTTGACAATAGATTTCCTACTCCATAAACAGTGTCAATAGACACTTGAGGCTCCATTCACAATAGCGCAACGCCAAAGTCTCACGATTTCCAGTGTGACTTTAATCCGACTTTACACTAAATGGATATAAATTGCATCAAACTTTAGGTCACTAAGTCCCACACCGATCTGAAAGAGGGCCATTGAAAAGAATGGATGTGACTTGTCATGTCCAAAGTCGCATGACAATTTGCAAAAGTGTGAATGGAGTTTGATGCAAATTAATAAACAAATTGGATTTATTTACATAACAGTAACAAAGCAAATATGCTCATATACACTCACCTGCCCATCTGTATTTATTTTAATTGGTCTTAGTTATTTAGACATAAGCGACATGCACATTACTGTCTGGAGGGCTCATTCACACAAGGTGGATGGGACTGTGATGAACAGTGAACAAGCCCTTACTGTTCAAATACCTGCACATAAACAAGTCAACACGTGCCCAACATTTATATTTGGGTGATTTTTGCCAGATCTAGTAGTTGGATCTGTAGCAAAACATCAATTTTTATTTGATAAAGGCAAATTGCAAAGCTTGCCACAAATCCTGCAATTTCTTCAATTAATAAGTTGCACTCAGACTAGTCACAAATAGCATGATAACAGCCAGTAATATTTTTGGTTTCCTAAAATAGGTCCTGACTTCCTACCAAGTAAACCAGGCAGGTGTTACTTAAATTTTTAACATAAAAGAAAAAAAATGGACACTGGCAAAAAACAAAACAAAAACAAAAACAACATAGTCCCACCCGGCAAGCCTAATTTTTTGCTTGCATCCTTGAGAATGGAGGTCTCTCCAGTCAGACAATAAGTGCATGTTTTGCCCAGTTCAATTAGTATACTGATGTTCTCTCTGTGACCGCCCTGAATTTCGAGAAGTTTCTCCAGTTATTTCCAGCTGCTGGTACAGTCAGGCCAGAGAAAAAGAAAAATTCTCAAAAGAAAGCCAAGGAGTGCAATTCTGGAGTTCATTATATTTACACTGGTGTTCCCTCTGCAACCGTTCTGCAAATTTGGTAGTTACTACCCATTGGTGCTCCAGCTCACACAGAATTTTGCTATTCAGGCCAGCATGTCTAGAGATTCTTTATTGTATTGTTCGAGAACTGAGGCAGTTTTTTTTTTTTTCGTCCGAGTCTCTGTTAGGTACTCTTATGAGTACCTTACATTAACTTGAGGTTTAATGCTATTTTGTATGGAGGTCTTTGTAGGTGGTGTATGCTAAATAAACAGCTGTGCCCGATTGGCCCTTTCATAGGGGAATTAAAATTATCCTTTTATTCTGAGATCGTTTTATACTTTATCTTGTAAGTGGGTCACATAAGACGAGCCCCTACTTTATTTTTTTCACCGTTTCCAAGAGGTCAGTGGAGTTCTTTTCCTGCATTTTAATCTGTAGCCAGTATATTAAGAGGGGCAATGTGGTGGTTACAGATTTCATCAATACCATTGATATACACAGTGCCTTGAAAAAATATTTACTGTATATACTCGAATATAAGCCGACCCAAATATAAGCCAAGGCACCTAATTTTACCACAAAAAAAAAAGGGAAACGTATTGGCTCGAGTATAAGCCTAGGGTGAGATAGAACCAACTAGGGTGGGATTTTAAGTGAGGCAATCCCTGGGATTAGCCTCCATCCCTGATATTTTGGAAAAAAGCAACAACTAGAATGGTGGGACTTTGATGCATTCAACTCAGCAGTGTTGCTTCATTCAATCAATAAAACATGGTTTAATGGATACAAGGAATACATATCATGAGATAGCAGAAAACATTATACTGAATAGTAGCAACATAATCATATAGTTAATAATGTATAATTATTAAACAGTAGCAATATAATGATTATCGCAACATAATAAATACAGCACATGAGCTAGGCAGACCAAAATTGTAATAACATATAAACCATGATAGATAGGTGCATATTGGTAAACTATATAGGTAAAAATTTTAAAACATGATCACTGTGACATTGCATCGCAACAAGCTCTATGCGTTTCGTGGTTGTTACCACTCGTCAGGAGCTGATGCTAGATGTATCTATAAACAAATAGAATGGTCAAATTGGTAAAAATGATATACAGTGTCTTGTGAAAGTATTCGGCCCCCTTGAACTTTTCATCCTTTTTCCACATTTCAGGCTTCAAACATAAAGATATAAAATTTTAATTTTTTGTGAAGAATCACCAACAAGTGGGACACAATTGTGAAGTGGAACGAAATCTATTGTTTTTTTGAAACTTTTTTAACTAAGAAAAAAATGAAAAGTGGGGCGTGCAAAATTATTCGGCCCCCTTGCGTTAATACTTTGTAGAGCCACCTTTTGCTGTGATTACAGCTGCAAGTCGCTTGGGGTATGTCTCTATCAGTTTTGCACATCGAGAGACTGAAATTCTTGCCCATTCTTCCTTGCAAAACAGCTTGAGCTCAGTGAGGTTGGATGGAGAGCATTTGTGAACAGCAGTTTTCAGCTCTTTCCACAGATTCTCGATTGGATTTAGGTCTGGACTTTGACTTGGCCATTCTAACACCTGGATACGTTTATTTGTGAACCATTCCTTTGTAGATTTTGCTGTATGTTTGGGATCATTGTCTTGTTGGAAGATAAATCTCCGTCCCAGTCTCAGGTCTTTTGCAGACTCCAACAGGTTTTCATCCAGAATGGTCCTGTATTTGGCTGCATCCATCTTCCCCTCAATTTTAACCATCTTCCCTGTCCCTGCTGAAGAAAAGCAGGCCCAAACCATGATGCTGCCACCACCATGTTTGACAGTGGGGATGGTGTGTTGAGGGTGATGAGCTGTGTTGCTTTTACGCCAAACATATCGTTTTGCATTGTGGCCAAAAAGTTTGATTTTGGTTTCATCGGACCAGAGAACCTTCTTCCACATGTCTGGTGTGTCTCCCAGGTGGCTTGTGGCAAACTTTAGACAAGACTTTTTATGGATATCTTTGAGAAATGGCTTTCTTCTTGCCACTCTTCCATAAAGGCCAGATTTGTGCAGTGTACGACTGATTGTTGTCCTATGGACAGACTCTCCCACCTCAGCTGTAGTTCTCTGCAGTTCATCCAGAGTGATCATGGGCCTCTTGGCTGCATCTCTGATCAGTCTTCTCCTTGTCTGAGCTGAAAGTTTAGAGGGACAGCCAGGTCTTGGTAGATTTGCAGTGGTCTGATACTCCTTCCATTTCAAAATGATCGCTTGCACAGTGCTCCTTGGGATGTTTAAAGCTTGGGAAATCTTTTTGTATCCAAATCCGGCTTTAAACTTCTCCACAACAGTATTACGGACCTGCCTGGTGTGTTCCTTGGTCTTCATGATGCTCTCTGCGCTTTCAACAGAACCCTGAGACTATCACAGAGCAGGTGCATTTATACAGAGACTTGATTACACACAGGTGGATTCTATTTATCACCATCAGTCATTTAGGACAACATTGGATCATTAAGAGATCCTCGCTGAACTTCTGGAGTGAGTTTGCTGCACTGAAAGTAAAGGGGCCGAATAATTTTGCACGCACCACTTTTCACTTTTTTATTTGCTAAAAAAGTTAAAAATATCCAATAGATTTCGTTCCACTTCACAATTGTGTCCCACTTGTTGGTGATTCTTCACAAAAAATTTAAATTTTATATCTTACTATGTTTGAAGCCTGAAATGTGGCAAAATGATGAAACGTTCAAGGGGGCCGAATACTTTCGCAAGGCACTGTAAATATAAGCAATGGTATATAAAAGGAGAGGGGAGGGAAACCCTTCCAAACACTCTCACCTCATAATAGTACGCTGGTATAATCTTGGTAATATTAACGATAAAAAAGGGGGGAGGACATTATCTATGCTAAACAACAAAAAAAAAAACTTTTTATCGTTAATATTACCAAGATTATACCAGCGTACTATTATGAGGTGAGATTGTTTGGAAGGGGTTTCCCTCCCCTCTCCTTTATATACCATTGCTTATATTTATATATATCATTTTTACCAATTTGACCATTCTATTTGTTTATAGATACATCTAGCATCAGCTCCTGACGAGTGGTAACAACAACCACAAAACTCGTAGAGCTTGTTACGATGCGATGTCACAGTGATCATGTTTTAACATTTTTACCTATATAGTTTACCAATATGCACCTATCCATCATGGTTTATATGTTATTATCATTACAATTTGTCTGCCTACCTCATGTGCAGTATTTATTATGTTGAGACAATTATATTGCTACTGTTTAATAATTATACATTATTAACTATATGATTATGTTGCTACTATTCAGTATAATGTTTTCTGCTATCTCATGATGTATGTATTCCTTGTATCCATTAAACCATGTTTTATTGAGTGATGCATTCAACTCAGCAGTGTTGCTTCATTCAAAGTCCCACCATTCTAGTTATAAGCCTAGGGTGTCCATCTGCATGCCTCACTCTGCCCATGCCTCACTGTGCCCATGACTAGACGGACGTTTAACATGGGAGTCTATGGAAGGGGTGCCCGGCTTTGAAAAATTGGTGCTTCCCGGCCGTAGGTACCTCAGACAAACTTTGCACATTTGTAGAGGATGAGTGGGGCTATTTGCTGCAAGTTTTGGGTCCAGGAGACCTACTGCCGGCCAGTACCAGGTGCCCAAATTCCGGGAGATCAGGCGCAAAAAGGTGACGAGTATATACCGAGGGGGGCATTTTCAGCACAAAAAAAGTGCTGAAAAACTCAGCTTATACTCGAGTATATACGGTATACCCCTCGAAATTTTCCACATTTTGTAATGTTACAACCAAAAACACATAAATGTATTATATTGGGATTTTATGTGATAGACCAACACAAATTGGCACATAGTTGTGAAGTGGAAGGAAAATGATAAATGGTTTTCAAAAATTTTTACAAAAATATATGAAAAGTGTGGCGTGCATTTGTATTCAGCCCCCTTTACTCTGATACCCCTAACTAAAATCTAACTAAAATCTAGTGGAACCAATTGCCTTCAGAAGTCGCCCAATTAGTAAATAGTGCACCTGTGTGTAATTTATTCTCACTATAAATGCAGCTGTTCTGTGAAGCCCTCAGGTTTGTTAGAGAAACTTAAGCCTCGTACACCCGATCGGATTTTCCTCAGACAAAGCCTCGGATTTTTGTCCGAAGGGCGCTGGCCAAAAACTTGTCTTGCATACAAACGGCACACAATTGTCGGCCAACAAACATGAACGTAGTTTAGCGCCACCCTTTGGGCACCTTCTGCTAATGTTGTGTTTGGTGAGCATTGCTTCCGAGCATGGAAAATCCAACAGGCCGTTGTTCGCGGAAAATTTTAAAGCCTGCCATTCAACATTTGTCCATGGAAAATCTGACAATTGTCCGATGGAGCATACATATGGTCGGATTTTCCGCCAACAGACTGTCATCACACAATTCCCGTCGGAAAATCCGATCGTGTGTACGAGGCTTTAGTGAACAAACCGCATCATGAAGGCCAAGGAACACACCAGACAGGTCAAGTATAATTAGTTCCAGGACCGAGCCTTGGGGTAACTCATTTACCACTAGACTATTCTGAGTAACTGTTATTTATCACTCCCCTGTAGCCAGTTCAAGAACCCCATTAGTCCATAGCTACAGACCTCAGTTTGTAGATTAAGCGTTTGTGGGGGATTGTATCAAACGCTTTAGCAAAATCTAGATCAATCACATCCAAAGGGCTACCTTTGTCCAGGTGGCAGCTCACTTCCTCGCAGAATGTAAACAGATTGGTTTGGAAAGAACGACCTTTGGTGAACCCATGCCGATTAGTATTTCTGGTTACTGTTTTCAGAGAATCTGTCCCTAATCACTAGGGACAGCAGATCTGTTCTCTACTTCCCTGACAGAACGGGGATCTGTCTGGTTACATTGTCAGATCCCCATTCTGGCTCCGAGGATTGATCGCGGGCGGACGTGCGCATCGGCATTGCGTGCTGACGTGCCCCCTATAGCTCTTAAAGCGGTCGATGTACACCTACGGCGGTTTGTCCAGCCGTGCCAACCTGCCACAGTATGACAGCGGCTAGTCTTTAAGAGGTTAATATTACTTTAACGCTATGGTTTAGCCACCCAGGTTTAACCTTTGCCCTTTTATATTTATTACCCATTGGAATGTACTCAGTGATCATTATTTAATATGTTCCTAAAGCACTCCCATTTTTACTCCGTGTTCAATGTTTTTAGGATTTGGTCACATTTAACATCTTGCAATATTGAGCGCAGTTTAGAAAAGTTGGCTCGCCTGAAATTTTCTATTTTTGTACTACCCTCATGCCTCTTTTTCCTACAATGTTATGCTGAATGCAATTATCCTACGATCGCTAGTTCCCAATTTGTCCCATATTTCCACATCTGCGACCAGTTCTGATATGTAATTAATAGATCTAGCAATGCATCATTTCTAGTCGGGGAATCCACCAATTCGGACATGAAGTTGTCCTGTAAGACATTTATTAGCAGGCCTTTAATGAGTGTGCTGTCCCCTCTACCCAGTCAATATTGAGAAAGTTGATTTCCCATTATGACATTTCCCTGCCTTGACACCATTTCAATCTGTGAAAGGAGATCCAACTTATCCTCTTCCTTTAGGTTAGGGGGCCAGCAACATACCCCCACTATTAAATTCCCCACTTGCTTCTTCCCTTTGAAGTTCCACCCACACAGATTCCACTTCCCCCATCACTGATGTCATTCCTCTTCCACCCGTAAATCATTCTTGATATATAGGCACACCCCTCCCCCTCTTCTACCCTCCCTGGCCCTCCAAAACAAAGAATACCCCTGGATGTTTGCCCCAACCAGTCATGTAATCTGTCAAACCAATTTTCTGTTATTCCCACAAACTCCACTTCCTCCTCGTGTAACAGCAGCTCCAGTTAATCCATTTTGTTAGCTAGGCTCCTAGCATTTGCGAACATGCCACTGAGTAATGTACGGGTGCATATTATTTTCTCCTTAGGAAGCAAGGATAGACCCGATTGATTCCATGCAGAATTTGAACTTGAATAAAGACAGCAAGTGCCTTTAGATACAAAACGCCCCTTTTGCTTCAGGGAAAAAGAACAGATTCAAGAAGAAATGCTGAAATCATAGGACCTGACACAATTGGCTAGGATTCTTTGAGAGAGGAGTAGTGTAAAAGCAGATTGGTGGTCTGCTAGTCTTTGCAAAGATGCTAGAAGGCTGGATAAAATGAAGCAGGGCAGCGGCTTGGAATTCTAGGTTGTAGACCATATGACACCAGGTTGATTTACTAAAATTGTATTGTGTAAAATCCGTTGCAGCAATCCTTGGTTGCCAATCTGCTTTCTAACTTCAGCTTGTCCAATTAAGCTTTGAGAAAAATTTTTTTTAAGCGGATTGATTTCTACAGAGCTGCACCCGATTTTGCACCAGTTTTAGTAAATCAACCCCACCATTTACTTCATCCATGTACCCGAGTTTTGTTTTGGTCAGGTGGCAACAGCCAACTGTCTGTCCCTTCTAAAAAGAAGACAGAATACTCATTATGCACTTCCTATGAGGGATATCAACCTCTGCATTTACTAAACATATACTTTACCAATTCGTTTAAGGAAAGGTTCACCTCTTGAAACATGTTCCACCCGTATTTAGTATGCAACATGTTTCAGCTCCTGCCACCAATTCTGCCGACCCCACACCCACTGCCCCTTTCTGAAAAAAATGCGGCTGTGCGGGGCTCCGCCCACATGTCCACGTCATTCATTTACAGTTCCCTGTGAATGAACGAACTACAACGCCAGCCATTGCGGCTGACCGCTTGCAGTTCTCAATGAACTCGCGAGCGCCTTCATAGTTCATGGATACGTCCTGCTCACAAGTAACTGCCCGACAGCCATCTTGAGATTCCGCAGGAGCTCTGCATTGCACCTATGAGCTGCAATGCACCCTATAAAAAAAAAAAGAAAAAACTAAAAAAGTTAACTTATCCTTTAGGGCCCCGCGCACACAAGCCAGATTTTATGTATCCTGCTGGCCCACATGTAAATATTACCAATGTGCAATCTGATATGCCTAAGCCAGCAATTACACATTAATAGTCGTCTGCCTCACAGTGATCTTGGTTACTAGGACGCAGAAAGCTCCTCCTGTCTAGCATCCATGATCGTTAACACAAAGTAGGCTTCTGCTGCCTAACATTTTACTGGTATTTGTATTGGCAGCTAATAACTGCATTTGCACTGCCTGCATACAGCAAAAAATATACTGCAGGTTTGTCTTTAAAGGAAGACACCCCCCCCCCTCATTTTGTTTTATGCAGCTTAACGAAGCAGACCAATTCAGGTCAGTGGGCATGAGCCTAACCCCACCCAATCACTTCTAACAGTGGTTTCCAGGTTCACCTAGCTTCTCTAAGGCCAGATAGCTACAGGGGGTTCCACAATGGAGAACTTAAAGGATTCCCAGGTTTGGCGTTTCTGTACACCAGTAGCACCCATCAGTAAACATGCAAATTTGCTGTAGGTAAATGAGGCATCAGGGCTGACTTCTGCATAAAAAGAACATGCTACTGTCTCATTACCTATTGTTTAGGAAGCATTTAAGACCTCTTGTGATGGAATTAAAATAATTTCCAAAAAATGATATACAGTTTTTAAAAGGCAATAATTTGGAGGGAGGGGTGGTGTTGAGGACATTTTTATTTCAATATTGGTTTGAAAACTGGTCAACAGCAAAAATCCAACATACCTTTCTTTTGGGATACATGTCTTTTTGAAACGTCTTATGGTGACAGAAACTTCCTGAAGCAGGTCACATCCCCTGAGGTTATCAACTTTCCGTGAAGATGTGCCGGCATCAATTTTTGCTGCAGACTTATCCTTAAAAAATTAGAATTTTTTTTTTTTAGTAGTGAATTTTATTGACCAAATAAAAAAAACAAAGCGAACACCTTATGTAGCGCTGCACACAATACACCTGATCCCATACCTTGCCTGGAACAACCTTAGCCAGTAATGAGGCAAGAGAATGCCCTTTCACACTTTGAGGCTTCAATGAAGGTATCCGTACAACTGGCCGGGCTCCATTACACAGCTCCTCTACTCCTCTATCATTTGCAGCCTTCACATGAATTAAAAAAGAACGGTATTTGCCACCAGCCATTCCTAAAACAAAATTAACATTATTTCACAGCCAGGCAAAAAGCAGATGACCGACAATCTGTTGGGACAATCCCTTATTTTTTTGGACAGTTTCCCCAAGTGGGAGGGCTATTATACACATCAGCTCTGCCAATTTAGAAACAATCAAAATACTATGTCTGAAAACAATGGGAGCTAAAGTGGCAGTAAACATTCACCAATTATAAATACTAGCACATTAAGTAATGTACTTGAAAACAAAGCCCTCTAGCGACAGGGCTTCCATCTTCACAGGTTCCATCCATTTGAATGGCCGAGCCTCCATGACGTCATTCCCATGCATGCAGGTGAGCGTCATGGACGCGGCATGAGTATGCTGTCCTTTCAGAGTGCATGCACCAGTGACATCACCGGCTGAAAACAGAGAAACTCTCCAACGGTACACATTTAGGAGAAATACTTTTTACCTACAGTTAAGCTTTATTATAAGCTGACCTGTAGGTACAAGTGTCCCAGTGGTGTTAACTACTGTTTTAAACATGCAAATATGTGTTTTAATATGTGTCCAACAAACATAGCTATGATAGGTTGAGGAGCAGCCACACACAGTACCTGATTTCTTCCCCAAATCTACTGCATGGGTAGAACTTTATAAACAGTGTTTAGTGTAATGGTATAAGATGCATTTCTTCTCAAAAGCATTTTTGTTATTAATACTTATAAAAAGATACAGCTCTAGAAAGCAGCCGTGCAAAAAATTTACGCTTACAAAAATGTTATAGAATTTCACCAAAATAAATGTAGCCAGTGTCAGGACTGGGAGCATACTCGTGTGTGTTGGTACTTTCAAGCTGCATGCTAAACACCAACCGAGACCTCATAATACTGTACAGTGGAACCTCGGATTACGAGCATAATCAGTTCCAGGAGAATTCTCGTAATCCAAAGTAATCGCATATCAAAGCGAGTTTCCCCCATGAAGTCAATGG
Organism: Rana muscosa; assembly: GCA_029206835.1. Lineage (NCBI taxonomy): Eukaryota > Metazoa > Chordata > Amphibia > Anura > Ranidae > Rana > Rana muscosa. Next base: position 56,183,948 of record CM055121.1, read on the forward strand.
AAACGAAATTAGTTCCGCATTGACTGCAATGGTATGGGGGGGGCGGAGAGCCTCGGAAATGGGCAAAAAGTCCAGGACACGTTGGCTGACCTCGGCAAACCTCGGAAAGACTTCGTTCCCAAGATTTGCCATGGTCAGCTGTGCTGTCCTCGGGCCTTTCCAAACGGCGCCAATCGGCGACGCTCTGATCGGCTCCGGCGCCCCCCACCTCAGGCCAAAAGCAGTACTGCACACCGCTTTGGCCTGAATCGTGCTCGTTTTGAGAGACACTCGCAAACCGAGTTACGATTTTTTTAAATACAGTGCTCGAATTGCGAAATGCTCGTTAACCGCAATCTGAGGTTCCACTGTACATCCCAAAAGGAAGGCCTCAAGCACCTACAAAATGTACTATGCACACACAGAATGATTTTAGCAGGCAACATTTTTGTCAATGTACATAAAGTTTAAAAAACACATAGTTAATGAGTACAATAGCAGTTTAAAGCCCCCACTGTGGATAAATACAAAGGTTTTACAAACAGGCGAGTTTATATTTCAAGTCTTGTTTGGGAAAACAGGAGAATATCTGACTTACCTTTTACAAGTTTAGGACTGGTTAATGTTAGCATGCCGGCATGACCTGACAGATCAAGGCCACTTGCTAGCCAAACAGGGCCACACAAGATATCTTCTTTGTGCTCTTCTAAAAATGGACACAACCTTGGACCTAACAAACAAAATACAATATTAAGAACTATTACTGACAAAAAAAATTATAAAAATACACGCATAAAAATTAAATTAACCCATTAGACAAGGGACTGGATGACAGGCTCACTATTCCTAAAACCATATGTGACCAATAGCGCGTTATGTTCAATTTAGTTCCAGCTTAATTTTGCCCTCCGCTTCTCTCGGGTCTTGCATAGGAGCAGCCTCCAAACCCTTTGTGGTTAATGTGGTTGGCACAAACAAGAACTAGCAAGTCCTGCCACCTGTAATTGTACCATACACAGTGAGATCTGTGCAATGCCACAACTTGCACAGAAATATTTTGTGCCTGAACTATACCCCTTTTTCAAATAAGCAACAGGGAATATAGGCTTAAAAGATATTTCACCATTAAGTTTCAAATTAGTCAAAAACCACATTGCGAGCATTCTACTTTAACCACTTCCAGGCCTTAGGATGTACTTTTATGTCGTCAGGTGCAAGCGTTTATATACCAGGATCATGGCTACAGTTGCACCCATGATGTGGTATCAAAATGTTCAGCTGAAGACCAGCTTTCAGGCAAAAGTGATCTATAGCAGCTTTACAGCCACCCAGTCACTTTTACAAGGATAGGAATAAACCTCTGCTTTCAGAAATTACAGTGCCTTGAAAAAGTATCCATACCCTTTTTCACATTCTCTTTTTTAAAGATATTTTTCATATGTTTCAAGACAAACCAAAAAAAAAAAAAAAAAACACATTAGCCCCAAACAATCTGGGCACACTCAGGTATAAACACATACATCAATTTGCACAGGTACAAAGGAGCATACAAAATTTTTTAGTTCAATACACAAGGCACAAAAGGAGGAAAAGTGCAGGCATATCATCACTGAGGCAGAACAAGAAAAAAAAAAAACACAATTGAAATCTCCAGGGCACGGCCCAGTAAAGGCTGATAAGGATAAATTATCTGTGCTGTGGGAGAGTCAACAGGCTAGCCAGCCATTTACCCCAGATCTTATGGAATCTTTTATTCCGTTTCCGGAGCTCAAAAGTAAGTTTATAGAGCGGGATAGCATTGTCAATGAGTTTCAACCAGAGAAACTTTAGAGAGGACTGTGCACCCTTCCAGGATAATAGAATGGCTTTCTTAACATAGAAATAAAGTATGCGGAGCAGTCTCTTGGCATGACTGGAAATATCCAAGTCCCCAAAGATGGCGAGAAGGCAGTTCTTGGGATGAATAATGTTTGGGAGGCCTAGCGCTGAGGAGACAAAAAGGCACCCACTTCCTCCCAGAAATCTTGAACTATCGGGCACAACCAAAAAACCAGTGTAGGAAGTCGGCCTCCTGGCTACAGCCGCAAAAACAGCTAGCTGAGGGCAGGAGTCCCATTTTATATAGTCTAGTCGGAGTGAGGCGAGTCAGATGGAATACTTTAGTCTGTATAATTCGGTCCCAGGAGGCAATGACAGAGGTTTTAAACGTATCCCTAAAAACTCTGACCAGTCCTCATCGTCTAGTGAAATATCTAGGGAAGTCCATTTCACCTGAGCCTTGTGAAACCTAGGGTTTCAGTCAGTCATCAGGGCAGAGTAGTATGTAGAGATCAGTTTAGTGGGGTCTGGCTGTCTGAGCAGCTTTTCCAGAGGGAGCAGGTCTGTGGGATCATCCAGAGAGCCAAACTGGGCTTGAATAGCATGTCTAAGTTGATAATAGTAAAATAGGTAGGACCTCGGCAGGTCAAAGTCTAAACTCAACTGAGAGAATGTTTTAAAGCCTTGGGCATTATACAGGCGACACAAATATTTAACCCCCTTTGAATACCAACAATTGGGATCCGGGATAGAGTACAATTCTTCTAAATTTGGGTTAAACCACAGGGGGTTGTTGGGAGATTTCAGCCAAGTATGTGTGGAGACTAACAATATAACGAAAGACTGAAAGCGGTTATGACCGAGGTTCCAGGGCGGTCAGGAGACCGTCCCCTGTAAAAGGAGGGGTCTCCAACCCCCGGTCCGCAGCCTGTTAACCGGCAGGCCGCAAAGTCTGCACTGAGGTGCGGCGGTGCCGCACTTACGCCCACACAGCCCTGCCACTACACTGTTAGGGGTGAAGCAGGCGAGCAGAGAGATGACATCTCCCACCGCCCGTCCGCGTCACCGCTGTTCACTCTCACGTGGAACTCGCTGTACAATTTGCATCTAGGAGGCAGGAGACAGTGGCAGGCGGCAAGCGGCATCTGGTGGCAAGCGGCATCTGGTGGCAAGCGGCAAGCTGCATCTGGTAGCAGATTCTGCATTATGGTGAGTTTGACTATTTAATTTTATATTACAATATAATAATAAAAATAATGTGCTTCAATCATCCTGACAACATATTATCCATGGTGTTGATTTCCTGACATATTGGCCGCGAAAAACCGCCATCGTCACCCAGACCCCCCCCCCCCATCCTCACCCCGAGCCTTGCCACAATTTATCGACAATGCCGGTCTCCGGTGCCAAAAAGGTTGGGGACCACTGCTGTAAATAATATTATGTAATGTTTCCATGGAAGATACAATGGCCCCCTCCGTGGAGGTACAAGCGTTATCCGGTACCAGGCACAACCAATCATGGATATGCACCAACTGAGATGCCAAGTAATACAAATAGAAGTTAGGAAACGCCAACCCTGCCAGATGTGCTGGCAGGCTCAACGTTTCAAGGGCCACTTTAGGGGAGCCACCCTTCCACAGGAAAGTAGTACGTAGTGAGTCGATACGTTTAAAGATAGATTTAGATATTTTGCATGGGGAGTTAGCAAGGATATAGAGGAATCTAGGTAGATAAATCATTTTAAGAACATTAGCCTTCCCCATGAGGTCCAGAGGCAGGTCCATCCACAACTTGGTCTGTTCTTGAAGGCGAGCCAACAAAGGTTCTAAATTATTAGTAACATAGGAAGACAAAGGGACCTGCACCCCAAGATATCTAAAGGAAGACACCACCTGTAGCTTGGAGTCAGGGTGAATCTGAGGAGGCACAGACACATCCAATGGGAAGAGGCAAGACTTCTCCCAATTCACCCGAAGGCCAGAAAAGTCTCCAAACGTATTAATCTCTCTCAACAGGGCCTGGAGTGATTCATTAGTGTCTGCCAGATATACCAAGGTGTCATCGGCGTAAAGGGAAATTTGTTCCTATATATTTGCGATCGGGAGTCCTTTAATGAAGGGGGAGGAGCGAATGCGAACAGCAAGCGGCTCCAGGGCAAACAAGAGGGGGGACAGAGGGCACCCCTGTCGTGTGCCTCTGGTAATTGGGAATGAGTCAGTAATATTAGAATTAACCCATACTCTTGCTGCTGGGGAAGTGTAAAGGAGCTTGATCCAAGCTATCATACGAAGGCCAAAGCCATACATCTGCAGCACCCGAAAGAGGTAGGACCATTCAACACTGTTGAATGCCTTACAAGTGTCTAGGAGATACAATAGCAAGGGTAGGGGGACAATCGTGGGGATACTGCAGGTTGTGGAACAGCCTGCGGATCCACATTCTCATGTTACAACCAAAAACGTAAATGTATTTTATTGGGATTTAATGTAATAGACCAACACAAAATGGCACATAATTGTGAAGTGGAAAGAAAATGATAAATGGTTTTCAATTTTTTTACAAATAAAATGTAAAAAGTGTGGCGCGCATTTGTATTCAGCCCCCTTTACTTTGATACCCCTAAAAAAATCTAGTGGAACCAATTGCCTTGAGAAGTCACCTAATTAGTAAATAGAGTCCACCAGTGTGTAATAAAATTTCAGTATAATTACAGCGGTTCTTTGAAGCCCTCAAAGGTTTAGAGAACAGCATCATGAAGGCCAAGGAACACACCAGACAGATCAGGGATAAAGTTGTGGAGAAGACACGTTTAAAGTAGGATTAGGTTATAAAACATATAAGCTTTGAACATTTCACAGAGCACTGTTCAATCCATCATCCGAAAATGGAAAGAGTATGGCACAACTGCAAACCTACCAAGACATGGCCGTCCACCTAAACTAACAGGCGGGGCAAGGAGAGCATTAATTAAGCAGCCAAGAGGCCCATGCTAACTCTGGAGGAGCTGCAGAGATCCACAGTTCAGGTGAGAGAATCTGTCCACAGGACAACTATTAGCCGTGCACTCCACAAAATCTGACCTTTATGGAAGAGTGGCAAGAGTTTGGGAGAAGCCATGTGGGGGACACAGCAAACATGTGGAAGAAGGTGCTCTGGTCAGATGAGACCATAATTTAACTTTTTGGCCTAAAAGCAAAATGCTATGTGTGGCAGAAAACACTGCACATCACCCTGAACACATCACCGTGAAACATGGTGGTGGCAGCATCATATTGTAGGAATGCTTTTCTTCAGCAGGGACAGGAAGGCTGGTCAGAGTTGATGGGAAGATGGATGGAGCCAAATACAGGGCAATTTTAGTATAAAACCTGATGAGTCCTGAAAAAGACTTGAGACTGGGGCAGAGGTTCACCTTCCAGCAGGACAACAACCCTAAACATACAGCCAGAGCTACAATAGAATTGTTTAGAGCAACACATATTCATGTGTTAGAATGGCCTAAAGTTCAGAACTATATCCAATTGAAAATCTGTGGCAAGACTTGGAAATTGCTGTTCACAGACCCTCTCAATCCAATCTGAAAGAGCTTGAGCTATTTTGCAAAGAATGGAAAATATCTCACTCCAGAAGTGCAAAGCTGGTAGAGACATAACCAAAAGATAGGGAGCTGGAATTGCAGCGAAAGGCGGTTCTACAAAAGTATTGACTCAGGGGGCTGAATACAAATGCATGCCACACTTTTCATATATTTCTTTGTAAAACATTTTGAAAAATATTGATAATTTTCCTTCCACTTCACAATTATGTGCCACTGTGTTGGTCTATCACATAAAATCCCAAAAGAACACATTTACGTTTTTGGTTTTAACATGACTGTGGAAAATTTCAAGAAACTTTATATAATATTGGGTGCTTCAAGTAATTTTCTAGCAAAAAAAAATGCTAATTTACATACAGTATAAGTGAAAGATTTCAAAATGGCCCTGGGCAGCAAGATGTTAAAATATATGCAATTGGTTCAGGTGAAAAATAACAAAAAATTAGTCTTGATAATGGATAAATTATATAAAAAAGTACTTACTTAGAGTGTCATCTACTTCCATGCTTTGCATGTCATCACTTAAATCAACCAGGGTAGGTTTTCCATTTCTCTGAACTTCCACACTGAAGGCAGGAGACAATGGAAAGGAAATAGGCCTATCTACAGGGGCTTCTAAGAGAAAAAGAAAAACGATCAGAAGTTGGAACATATAGATGTATATATACACACGTATGATCATAAAAGTCACTGCAAGCATTTGTTCTGATTAAAACATCAGCATGCCCTGCTTACCGCCAGGGAGGAAACCAAGACCAAATTTACTTGGCCTGGCCCTATATTTATCTGGTCCGAGGTAGAAGGGTGGTTGGGCATCTCTTGTAAAGTCTGCTCAAAATTATAGAACTGACTGACATTACTGATGTCAGATGGGCAACAAGGCACCAAGATGTTAAGATTTGATAGCTTTTGGGGGAGCGAGTCAGCCGACAAGGTAGCGATTCCATTAGGAAAGACAGGCATCCTCTTAGCAATTTTGGAGAAGGCTGCTGACTCTAGCAGCAAGTGGCTCATGTCCTTGTGGTTTTCCATTCTGCATTTTGTAAGGCCCCAGGCTACAGATGCAAAACAAAACAGCAATGAGAAGAGAGTTTTAAAAAAAATATATATATAATTTTGAGCGGAGGAGCCCAGGAGGTTGTGTGGAGTCAGAGGAGAGAGAGAGTGATGGGAGTCACTTTGGGCGGGGGACCCGTTGAACACAGAATCCCTTGGAGAGGTTGGGAAACCCTTGTTTCAGCTTCCCATGCACCTCCTATGTCTAAGTCACCCTGTGTCTATTGGGGGCACAGGGTGACTGAGAAAATGGACATTAAGAATGTGCTTTGGATTACTTAAAATGAAACAGTAATAGTTATCAACAATATCCTTCAAGAAAGATAGGATTCATTAATTCCACTCTATCAGAATGATGAAACATTGTAAGAGTTTTGTAGACTGTTGCTATGCAGTCTGCAATCCCTGATCAAAGCATTGCTTGGATGTGGATTCCATGGTCTGCAATGTAGGAGACAAACTGTCTGCCAATTCTGGGAGCTCTGGCTATTACGTGTTGGTGTGCTGTGTTTATAATTATGATAATGTGTGCTGTGTCTTCTGAGCTAAAAGACAGCAAGGCTGACCTGAAAGGTCAAACCTCTGAGTAAACCTAGGATGGGTAAATGACTAGTTAATTAGCTCATGTTAATTTATGTTTCTGGTTAATTGATAGGGTAATAAAGATCAGATGGGGGGACCTCCTTCTGAATTGTATACAAGACTGTATTCTTGTTCTAATAAAGATTCCATGTTCAAGCTGTGTAACTGAGCTAGTCTCATCTGGTTCTTAGTTGCAACATATAGGCTGTAATATCTGAAGGTCCAGATTGGAGGAAGCAGTTTACCGACAGAAGCACTCAAGTTGAGTACGACGGGGTTCCGTGACAAAGTCATTATCCAAGAAACATTGGAGGACTGTGGGAGAGCAGTGGGGGCTTGGCGTAAACACTTTAAAGGGGAATTCGCATCGGACATTTTTTTAACCAAATAGGTCCAAACAGTAAGGCAAGAGCTGAGTGTAAATCGTGGTGGGACTCTGCACTTTATTCACTATAAAAGGATGTTTAAAAACTGCACAAACCGCAGCATCTTAGTTTTACACATTTTAGAGACTACATTATTAGACATTTTTTTCCTTTTTTTATTTAATAGTAATTTATATGTCATGTCACTCACTTTATGCTTTTGATGTTTATATATGTTGTGATGGTTTATTTATAGTGCCTTGAAAAAGTATTTATGCTCCTTGAAATTTTAAACTAAAAACAAATGTAATTTATTGGGATTTTAGATGATAGACCAACACACATAGTGGCACATAATTGTGAAGTGGAAGGAAAATGATAAATGTTTTTTTTTTTTTAATAAATATGTATAAAGTGTGGCATGCATTTGTATTTAGCCTCCATGAGTCCATACTTTGTAGAAACCCCCTTTCGCTGCAATTACAGCTGCAAGTTTTTTTGGGGGTGTCTCTACCAGCTTTACACATCTAGAGAGAGTGACACTTTTGCACATTCTTTGCAAAATATTTAAGCTGTCAGATTGGATGGAGAGCACCTGTGAATAGCAATTTTCAAGTCTTGCCACAGATTCTCAATTGGATTTAGGTCTGGACTTCGACTGGGCCATTCTAAACACATGAATATGCTTTGACCTAAACCATTCCATTGTAGCTGTATATTTAGGGTCTTTGTTCTTCTGGAAGGTGAACCTCCACCCCAGTCAAGTCTTTTGCAGACTAACAGTTTTTTTTCTAAGATTGCCCTACAATTGGGTCCATCCATCTTACCATCAACTCTAACAAGCTTCTCTGTCCCTGCTGAAGAAAAGCATCCCTACAACATGATGCTGCCACCACCATATTCCACTGTGGGGATGGTGTGTTCAGGGTGATGTGCAGTGTTAGTTATCTGCCACACATAGCATTTTGCTTTTAGGCCAAAAAACCGGAGTTAGACTTACAGGTAACTCTTTTTCTAGGAGTCTTCCAGGACAGCCTCTGAGATGTATGGCTCCTCCCTCCGGGACAGGCAACACGTGTATCAATTATTTAAAAGGCGGTCCTCGAGGCCTCCTCTTCAGTTTAACCAAGAACTACCGGAAGGATCTGAAAAGACATAACATACTAACACAACATCAGTACACATATCCAACACCAGTTAATATAAACACTGGGTGGGAAACCAGGCTGTCCTGGAAGACGCCTAGAAAAAGAGTTACCGGTAAGTCTAACTCCAGTTTTCTCCTTTCGTCTTCCAGGACAGCCTCCGAAATAAGTAAGAAACTTACTTTGTTAGGGTGGGACTACTGCCTGGATGACCTTTCGTCCGAATGTCTGTTCTTTATCAGACAATAGATCCAGACGATAGTGTTTGCAAAACGTAGAGTAACTAGACCATGTCGCTGCCTTGCAGATGTCCTCCGGAGAAGCGCCAGCCCTCTCTGCCCATGAACTAGAGACTGCCCTAGTCTAATGTGCCTTGACTAATGGAGCTTGAACCCCTTCAAACTCATAAGCTTCTATAATAGCCATTCTAACCCATCTGGCAAAGGAAGATTTGGATGTCTTATAACCCTTGCGGGCCCCCGCAAGATTAACAAAAAGGGAGTCCGACTTCCTGAAGGTACTGGTGACTCAAATAAAACTAAAAGGCTTCTTTTAACATCTAATAAACTTAGAGAAGATTCATCTGATTCTGGGGTAGAAAGAAAAGTCGGTAGAACCATGTCCTGCGTCCTATGGAATGTAGACACTACCTTGGGGATTAAACTAGGGTCTGTCTTGAGTATGACCCTGTCTAACAACAACAAAAAAGGCTCCCAAATCGAGAGCGCTTGCAAATCACTCACCCGTCTGGCTGATGTGATAGCGATCAGAAAAACAGTTTTTAATACTACCCATTTCAATAGAGATTCCTCCAAGGGTTCGAAGGGCCTACCAGTAAGGGCTTTGAGAACTAAGGAGAGATTCCAGGTAGGACAGGTCGTCACCTTCACTGGCCTAGACCTTGCCAGAGCTTTGAAAAATTGTTTGACAAATTGATTCTGCTGCAGTGAGGTCTGAAGGAAAACACTAAAGGCTGCCACTTGAACTTTTAAAGTACTAAGAGAAAGGCCCAAATCTACCCCTGCTTGTAAAAAGTCCAGGATAGCTGGAACCCCCGGATGGTCGAGCCCTTGCTCCTCCAGCCAGGAATTGAATCTTTTCGAAACCTTGGCATAGATTGCCCTGGTTACCGGCTTACGGCACTCCAGAAGAGTTTTAATCACTCTATGCGAAAATCCCTGCGATTTCAGTAACCGTTCTGCAGATACTAAGCTGTTAGACCTAGTTTCTCTATCTGGGGGTGCAGAATAGGGCCCTGGGAAATTAGATCTTTCCTGGCCGGAAGATGTAGAGGGGGAAGGATGGCCAGTCTCTTTAGGCTGGCAAACCAAGGTCTCTTTGGCCAGAATGGTGTTATCAAGATGAGGTCTGTCACTTCTGTCAAAAACTTCTGAAGAACTGCCTCAATCAGCCTCAATGGAGGGAAGGCATAACAGAGACTGAAACTGCCAAGGAATGGCAAAATGCGTCTATCCCACTGGCCTGATCCCCTGGATGAATGGAGAAAAAAACTGTGCCACCTTTTTGTTGTTCTCCGAGGCAAAAAGATCCACCTCTGGCTGACCCCAGCCCTGAAAAATCTCTCCAAACACCTCCTCGTTGAGAGCCCACTCGTCCCGACTTATGTGCCTACGACTCAAAGTCTGCCAGCACGTTTAGAGACCCTTTCAGGTGAATGACCGATAGAGAGGATAGGTTTACCCCTGCCCAGGACAAGATCTTGTTGGCTATGCATTGCAGAGCGGGACTTCTGGTCCCCCCCGTTTGTTTAGATATGCGACTGCTGCCGCATTGTCTGAGCGAATCTGCAGATGCTGTCCGCCTATCCACGAGTGGAACGCCTCTATTGCTCTTAGGATGGCCAGAAGTCCCCTCTGGTTTGATGACCGACTGGCCTCCATCGGGCTATGGTTTCCTCCACATGAGCGCCCCACCCCCAGGCACTGGCATCGGTCGTCATTACTGTGGTCGTAGGCTGGGTACAGGCCAAAACCTTGTCTAGGTTGTGATGAGCCCACCACGACCAAAGAGTCCTCTTGACCTTAGATGAGAGGGGCATCTGGAAGTCTAGGTTCTGTCTGCTGCCGTGCCAATAACGGAACATGTGACCCTGTAAAGGGCGCTGGTGAAATCTCGCCCAAGGGACTGCTGGGAAACATGCTGTCATCAGCCCCAGTACCCTCATTACCTCTCTGATCGTGGCTAGCCGACTGGACTGAAGCTGGGCTACTGCCAGATCCACTTTTATGATTTTTTCTCTGGGGAGAAAGATCTCAATTTCTACTGAAGAAATCTTGTACCCCAGATACAGGACTTCCTGGGAAGGTATCAGTTGGGATTTGTCCTGGTTGATTAGCCAACCGAGAGAGGAAAAGAAACTCTGCGCCTCCCGCAAGTCTATCTCTAGTTGTTGGGCAGAGTTGGCCACAAACAGGAGATCGTCCAAATACGGGATCACCGTAATAGCCCTGACTCTTAGCGGGGCTAAGGCCTCTGCCAGAACGTTCGTGAAAATTCTTCTTGAGGAGGACAGACCAAAGGGGAGAGCCTGGAACTGGAAATGCAGGATCTCTGAATTCACTCTGACTGCCAGCCTGAGGTATTTTTGAAATTCCCGATAAATTGGAATGTGTAAGTAGGCGTCCCTGAGATGTAGAGTAGCCATGTGACAGCCTGGGAATAACAGTTTTGATACTGTAAAGATCGACTCCATCCTGAATCGTTTGTATTTCACAACCCTGTTCAGTAGGCGCCGATTCAGGATTAACCTGAAAATTCCCCGATGGCTTCCTTACCACGAACACATGGGAGTATACTCCCTGTCTGCGCTCCTCCTGGGGAACCTGAATCAGGACTTTCTGATCTACTAAGTCCCCTAGTAACTGACTTCGGGCTTCTGCTTTTTTTGTCCCTGGGTAGTTGTGTAACCGGAAATTTGAGGGGGGCATTGAATCAAACTCCAATTTGTAGAACTCCGTTCTTTATGATGTCCAATGTGAACAGGCTTGAAGTCGATGTGGTCCATTGTGGGAGGAATTCCCCTAATCTTCCTCCCACCTGGACGCAAGAGTCACTGAGGCTTTGGGGTGGTTTGAGGAGGATTAAAAAGGATTGCTCCTCTTCCTCGCCCCTTGTGGCCCAACTAATGCTTTTTGGGGCGGTCCTCCCTCACTTGCCGGGGGCCTCGAAATTTTTTTTTGCTTCTGACTTTCTTGGGAAATGTCTTTTTCCTATCTTGAATCCTTTCAAGTGCCTCCTGGAGGCCAGGCCCAAATAGGTGGTCACCTGAAAATGGTAGCCCGCAAAGTTTTAGTTTAGAGGCGGCGTCACCTGTCCAGGTTTTAAAGCCACACAGCCCTTCTAGCTGCATTCACTAGAGCGGCCGACCTGGCTGCCAGTTTTATGGATTCCTCTGAGGCGTCTGCCAGAAACTCGACTGCTTTAAATAGTAGTGGGAAGGACTTTAAAAGTTGTCTAGGAGTTCCGGCTGAAATGTGAGCCTGTAGTTGCGTGAGCCAACACTAAATTTCTGGCCACGCAAGTAGCTGCAAGAGCTGGTTTCAAACCTATGGAAGAGGCATCCCAAGCCCTTTTAATCAGCAAGTCCCCTTTCTTATCCATAGGGTCTTTGAGAGACCCCAGGTCATCGAAAGCCAAATCTGTCCTCTTAGAGACTTTGGCCAAGGGAGCATCTAATTTAGGAATCTTATTCCAGGGGTGAGTCGCATCTGATTCGAACGGAAATCTCCGCTTTAGACTACCCGAAAAGAAAGGCCTCTTTTCCGGCTGCTCCCACTCCAGCATAATCGCTTCAATCAAGGATTTGTTAACGGGAAAAACCCTGGTCTTACTTGCACTGGACCCCTAGTACATTAGGTCGTGCTTTGAGAGTTGAACCTGTTCCTCGCGTATCTCTAGTGTGTCATAGATAGCTTTTAGTAGATCCCCCACATCATCCAGAGACAATTTATATCTGATGTCCTGGAGGAATCTTCCTCTCCCTCTGAATCGGATGCTGAACCCGCTTGAGAGAGGAGGCTAGTGATCTGGGAACCCTCTCCCTATCTTCTTCCTGACTCTGATAAAGGAAGGCATACTTGCTGCCCTAGATAGGGATGAAGAGGGACCCTGCATCCTATCCATAAATCCCCTAAAGGACTGGAATGTAGATGCAAGCTCATCCTTCATGGATGACAGTATCTGGTGACAGGCTGTCACTGAATCCTCCTTTACCAGGCTGCTGACACACTCGGGACACAGTGGCTTATCCCAATTGGTGCCAAACTTGGTCCCACATACGGCACATTTCTTTCTAGGTGGCTGTGTCTGGGTCCTGTCATGGGCTTTGACCTGCAAGCCAAACAGACAAACGATCCAAATTACTCTGCAGCGTTGCGCCCATCACCACTGTGTACGGCTAGCCTAGACAGTGCCTGACCCATCACCAGAGGTTCCCCACCCAGGGAGGGTATTTTGGTGCCTAACGACCTTAACCTCACAGGGTAAGCCATGGCCTGCTCTCACCACGCTTACCTGAGAGGCACCGGAGCCTGTTGAACCGGGGTCTGCCTGTAGCGCTGCACCCTCCTTGGTTCTCGGTATTTGCTTAGTCTCTTTGAGCGTGTTCCACCTGCTCCGAGTTCCTGTGAGTCACCACCGCGGCCAGGAAACCGGAACTATGTTTTGCGGCGCCCCCTGACGACGCGATTCCGCCGTTAGTACGTCTCTCGTCACTTCCTGTTGGTGGAACGCAGAAGCTCCGCCCCGCGCCTCCGCTGCCCGGAAGTCGGCTGTTAGCCGCACGGCTGGTTTGGCGTCTCTCACCTACCCACTGCCGGCATCCGCTCCTGGCAGGCAAGGGGCGAGATCTGCCGTCACCCGGGGTCCTGCTCTCTCCGAGCAACCGGCGACTCCCGCTACTCTCTCTTTCCAATAGAACAGAGGAGTGCCGGCAAGAAAGGTAGGTTCCTCTTCCAGAGGCTCTCCCAGGACGGTCCTGAGATATGGAGCTTCCCAATAAGTTCCTTCACGTGCTCCTTCCCCTCCGGCAGGAAACACAAAAACTGAAGAGGAGGCCAGGAGAACCGGCTTTTAAATAATTGGTACACATGTTTCCTGTCCCGGGGGGAGGAGCCATACATCTCAGAGGCTGTCCTGGAAGACGAAACGAGAAAGTTTACTTTTGGTCTCATCTTACCAGAGCACCTTCTTCCACGTTTGCTGTGTCACCCACATGGCTTATCGTAATCTGAAAATGGGACTTATGGCTTTCTTTCAGCAATTGCTTTCCTCTTTGCCACTCTTCCATAAGGCCAGATTTGTGGAGTACACAACTAATAGTTGTCCTATGGACAGATTGTCCCACCTGAGCTGTGGCTATCTGCAGCTCCACCAGAGTTACCATGGGCCTCTTGGCTGCTTCTCCGATTAATGCTCTCCTTGCTGGCCTGCCAGTTTAGGTGGACGGCCATGTCTTTGTAGGTTTGCATTTGTGCCATACTCTTTCCATTTTCGGATTATGGTTTGAACAGTGCTCTGAGAGATGTTCAAAGCTTGGTATATTTTTTTTATAACCTAACCCTGCTTTGAACTTCTCCACAACTTTATCCCCGACCAGTCTGGTGTGTTCCTTGGCCTTCATGATGCGGTTTGTTCACCAACAACCCTCTGAGGGCTTAAAAAAACAGCTGTAGCTATACTGAGATTAAATTACATACATGTGGATTCTATTTACAAATTAGGTGACTTCTTAAGGCAATTGGTTACACTAGATTTAAGTTTTAGTTAAGTAAAGGAGGCTAAATACAAATGCAAGCCACGCTTTTCACATAATTTGTAAAAAACTTTAAAAACCATTTATCATTTTCCTTTCGCGTCACAATTATGTGCCACTTTGTGTTGGTCGATCACATAAAATCCCAATAAAATACATTTACTTTTTTGTTGTAATATGACAAAATGTGGAAAATTTCAAGGGGTACGAATACTTTTTTCAAGGCACTGTATATGCTGATCATATATTAAGACTGCTAATAGCTTTTTTTCTCCATAGGTATAGAGTTGTCACATATTTTTATACACTTTAACTGATGAACCCGTATATGTATTGTTATTTGATTCATCATTGTGTTGCGCAACACTTTATCAGACAGCACCACTGGTGGAGAGGCTGATAGTCCTGTCAGATAACTCCGGAATCGCAATAGCACAAAGTCACCATGACCGAAGGGACAGGGGGAATGGAAGACCCACAAGAAAAGGCAGGAGATGAAGTTAGACTCAAAGACTAGACTGGTGGGAACAGTTAGATACAACTACAGAAGAAACATTTGCTTTAGTAATCAGTATTTGCCTTGGCCAACCTCAGAGTGGAACTGACAGGAACTGAAGCAGTCATCCCCAACTCCATTTCTGCCGAGAAAAGAAACAAAAAAACCCCCCCAAACATTCCCTTCCAGGTGATCAATGTACATTGCATGGATTTGAATAAACTTTGTTGCAGGTGCCTACTAGTTTCTGCTCTGTGGAAATAGCTGTCTGAATCTTAATAGGAGTAACCATTTCATTACTGAAGCGCATGTTACCCTAAAAAATGTTTGTGTGTGTTCACATATGTGTATTTAATAAATCATAGTCTCTCATCAGCCAATAGTTCCCGCTGCTGTCTGAGCCTGTGAGGAGCAAGACAAGAGAGACCGACCAAGACCAGCAACGCTGCAGACAGGCACAGCGTTGGCTCGAGATGGGACCCAGGCAAGTATAAAAAAGGTAGGCGAGAGGGCAATACAATTAGGAGGACATTTTTATCATAACGCAGGGAATGCATGAAGGTTTTTTAAAAAAAAACATGTCTAACCACGGATTTTCTTTACAATGCTTATTGATACAACAATGAAGGACTTGCAGTGCTGGGGAATATCCAAATAGAGAAACAAAAAAGTAAAACCTAGGGAGTTTGAGGAGCAGTATGCCATAATGGAGTTTCATCAGCATTTAAAATGAAAATAAATAAAAATCATCCTTTAACATTTTAAGAGTTTATACATTAATGTATATCAATAAAAAATAAAAGAAAAAAATAAAAATAAAAGAAAAACAAACCCACAAAGATAGAGGCACAAACCGTTCTCATAGTAAAACATTTTGCGTCTTTTACAGAGCATCTAAAATAAATTAAAAAATATATTTTAAGAAAATAGAAGTGCAATCTTACCATTGACTTTGGCCAATCCTGGAGCTTTGTTTTTAAGTAACGTTACTTGAATTTGTGGAATGTTTGTGATATTAGAGTTCAATAAAAACTTAAAGTCCACGTGTCCCACCATGCAGGCTTTCGGTAAAACCAGTTCAAAGACATGTTCATCCCAACTAGTGCTGATGACAAATAAAAAAAATCACACACAATCTTGACTTAAACACCACATTATTATAACAGCTCTTGCTTTACATCTGTACACTATGCCTACAGCTAGAGTATAAATTATGTTTTAAAAAACACGCCCGTACATGTCCACGTGTAAACATGAGTGCCATTGATCACCCGGGTATAGCTGCATCAGCGGTTTTGCATTCTGAATCTCATTGTGCAAAAATACAACCCCCAAGTGCCACAACAAGCAGCATATTTTACTCTGTATGGCCATGGGCTTAATAATGGAAGTGTGCAAGAGTCCTAAAGGAGGTGCATGGTATCACTCCAAGCTTTTGGAAGTTGTATCTACTCTAAACCCCCCACCCCTTCCTTTTGGATGAAATCCCATTAACAGTATAACATTTGTATCAAGTGACAATATAATGCTTATCAAAAGTTTGTGCAGCTTGCTGAAAAAGTTCTACAAATATAACGCAAACCTCAGAGAAAAACTGTGAACCTGTGCCTGCAAGTCGACTGATGGAACATTACAAAGAAATTTATTTTTTCCCACGCAACTACGGTCACACCATGGAGTTTGCCCCTCACATTCTGTGCTGTAAAATCAGCCGAGCAAAGTAAAACTTGCAAGGAAAAGTTAGGGCAATCCCCTCTTTGCTGTCATCATAACAAACAGCCCCGCTCACCTCCTCTTCTGGAGACGGGTCAAAACTTTATTTGTCATCACTTTCAGTCCTGCTGACAATGATTGTCAGGACAAACAGAGAGTGAATCTCCCTAGCAAGAATGCCCTGAAATTCTGAACTGTGGAGATTTCCACTTCCTATGTGGTTACTGAGAAAGGATACAATTCCTAAAAAGAAACATAAAATACAAATAACTGGTAAATATTATAAAAACCCCACTTCAAGGCAAAAAAAATAAAATTTTTGGATTCGCCATGAAATCCTTTTCTTGGCGTTCACTAGATACACAGGAACTTTTACCTTCATGTTATACTGGCGCCTACAGGAGGACTAAACAAAAAAGCTGTAGACCAACCCAGTGCAACTTCTCTTCCAGCCAGTATACCCCAGTTTTGTATACTAAAGAAGTACCAAGAGCATGTTCATAAATACAGAGGGGTAGAACCATATGCCTTAATGCCCTCCTAGAAAAATATTTTACAGCTAGTATTGAGTGGCATAAGGCCCTGGGTCCAGACACGGCAACTGACAGAAACACTTTCCTCAGCTGGCAAACAACCGGGATGTATACAGCAGATAAGGCTGTAACAAAGTTCTGGTTCTGCCCAGGACAGGATGCGATTTACCTCTTGTCTCGACTAAACTTGTGGTTCCTCCCTGATTGATTTATGTCACTGTCTTGATACTGCCAGACTAAATATGCATCAGATGATCTTCCACTCAGACATATGTTGAATGTGAGCTAGGGGCACCCAGGACATGGTGAAAGATAGATAATGTCCTTCTTGTTATGAAAGCCTGAAACTACCTTCATTAAAAAAGGAAGCTCTAGGCCTTAGTCCTTGTGAAAGACAAGAAAACATTCTT
Organism: Rana muscosa; assembly: GCA_029206835.1. NCBI lineage: Eukaryota > Metazoa > Chordata > Amphibia > Anura > Ranidae > Rana > Rana muscosa. The sequence goes on from CM055121.1 coordinate 56,201,419, forward strand.
TACAGGACAAAGATGTCGGCTCAGAAACACGCCTTTTAGAGGTGATGCTAACAAAGAAACCTTGCGAGTGAGAGAAAAATTTTAATATTCCTAATGGGTTCAAAACGTGGTTAAAGAGGAGCCGAAAGAGCCAAAATTCGAATTTCATAGAAGAGGAGCTTTATGAGAGACAACCTGTAAGTCTTTGCCAATAAACAGGATGCTACTGGTCCTTGGAATAAGATCGCAAGCCAAGATTTGTCTTCTGACTGTACTCAGGGCCAAATGTTGATCCAGGCCTGATTGCAAAATGGTCAGAAATAATCTCAAGGAGTTTTCCTGGGGTAAACCCTTATTTCCTTACACCCATAAATAAGCCTTCCATGATTGATGGCAGACCTTGTGAGAAGTAACCTCAGTGTGGGGATTACCATATCAAAGAGCCCACTATATCTCAAAACCTGGACTACAATAAAACCACTACTGGCAAAATTTGTGAATTAAGCAGGGTGGTGGAGATCTGAACAATCTGGAATGGCCCATAGTGTGCATCAGAAGTTTGGTCAGATTGGAGTAGCACATCTTCCTGGCCAGGATTGCCCCCCCCCCCCCATTTCGATCCTTCAAAGTGAATATGGAAAGAGGAGTTTCAAAAGAGGTAAAAAAAAAAAAAAAAAAAAAAAAAAAAGCTACATAGATGAAGTTGTACTGATCACACAGAACCACCAGAACATGTAAAGCTTCTGAAAGAGGATCTCTGTACCTGGAAACAAACCTGTCCACTTTGGGGTTGATCTGGAGGCCAGAAAGTCGACATCTGGCATTCCCCATAGTGACACAGGTCCTGAACACTTCTGGGTGTAAGCATTGTCCTCTGGGGTTCAGCTTAGGTCTGCCTGCCATATCTGGTATGTAAAACAGACGAGGCTGGAACATGGAGCAACGCTCAAGCTAGAATCTTTTGGTACCGCTCTAGTCAGACTTTTGTTCCTCCCTGATGGTTGATGCATTGCCATGGGTGTGGTGTTTTGCGACTGAATTCTCATCAGATATCCCGATAAAAAGGGTTTTCAGCAGCCATATTCTTTAAAAGCTAGGAGAAGGTCAATAAGACAATTCCTCCAGCTTCCAAGCCCCCTTAACCAACAAGGTTTCTAGGACTCCACCTATGTCCCTCAGTCTGGCATCAGTTACTAGTATCATGCAAGAGTGAGAAAGAATTTCCTGGAATATAGAACTAGATTAGTGAGCCGCCAAGCCAGACTCAATCTGCTTTTTGTTGTATGGGGAGTCTATTACTGAAAATGAACCAATTTTTCCCACATTGACAGAGAAATTTAAACTATACCCATCAAGGGAGAAGGAGGCTGGTGTCTAAACAGTAGATGCCAAAGATGATACCCATGCATAAACCTATCCTTTCCAGGAGGAAAATTGGGTCTTCGTGCACGTGCAGGGTACAAAAAAAAAAGAAGAAAAAAAACCTCACAAGAACACACTCTGCTTCAAGTAGTTGTAAACGGTAACTTTTTTTACCTTCATGCATTCTATGCATGAAGATAAAAAAACAGTGCAGCCCCCCACAACATTTACCTGAGCCCGATCGTGATCCAGCGACCCCATAGACACACACAGGTGGCTCGGGAGCAAACATGCACGAGTGCACCCAGAGAAAGCTGCTTGCTCTGGGGGCACTCAGCAAGGGGGAGAGGACAGAAGCACCGGTGGGGGACCCGAGAAGAGGAGGATCAGGGCTGCTGTGTGCAAAGCCATGGCACAAAGCAGGCAAGTACGATGTGTTACATAATTCGGTTAAAAAAAAAAAAGACACAAGTCCATCTAGTGCGACCAAAGGGGGAAGGGGGAATACAACCCCATATACAAAATCCTATACCCACACATTTGGTCCAGAGAAAGGTCTGTCCGAGTTCAATATTTTAAAACTAAAAAAATAAACTCTTTAGAACCACTTTAAACCCATTCTTTATTGAATCTATAGTACAAAAATAAACTAAAATCCATCCAGGCCAGTGACCATTTCACTCGTTAACTGTAAGCTTCACAAAGCAATCGGATAAAAGAACAGATTAAATAAAGAACAGTCGGTGAAGCCGAGTGCCCTTACGAGATTTTCTTTTGCATCTAAGAAACTGAAGTACATCAAAGGAAGTTTCTATGAAACCAAGAGCTTTCAATGCTGAATTGCTGAGTTGAACAGCTCTTGAACTGAAGAAGTGTTTGAATCTGGGAGCCAGTGTTAATTTTGGCAGCAAATTTTGATTTGGTCTTGGTCCTAAAATGGCATTTTAGTCCCATTATAGTCTTCTGCAATTGTTTTAGTCGTATTTAGTCGACTGAATCTCCAGTACATTTTAGTCGTCTAAAATCTAATGGGTGTAATTAAATTGTAATGCATTAGTGAACATTTCTCTACAATTTCCAAACTCATACTGCTGGAGTGAAAGACCTCATATTTTTGGTATTGAGGTATGAACATGCACTACAGACCAGTGTTAATTTTGAAGTCAAATTTAAATTTAGTCTTAACTAGATTGGCGTTTTAGTCCCATTTTAGTTGACTAAAATTGTATTCATTTAGTCGACTAAAAGGTTTTAGTCGACAAAATTTACACTGCTGGGAGCAGAGTGTTAGCAGCTCTTTAATATAAACTCTGGCCTGGGTTGCATATAGGACAAGCTGTTGACTTGATAGGGGGTCGAATTTCGGTTGAGAATCAGAAGAGCAAAAGGTGCTTGAGCTCAACAAAGATGGGTGAATTAGGACCATAATCTGTCTGAAGAGCTGACAAAGAATTGTTTGTCAAGTAGTCCACTTGTTGTGCGCCTAAAATAGAGCTACATTCGGATGTAACCAACATTAAAACCAGGTCCTGCTTCGGTACAAGAGGCGCATTGTTAGGCCTCATGCCCACTGGCGTTTTTACAGCTGCGTTTTTTGCAGCTTAAAAACGCCTGTCCATGTTATTGTAAATATTTTTTTTTTTTTTTAAATAAACGTCGGAGCTAAAAACGCGACCGCGCGTTAGTGCGCGTTTGACGCTCGCGTTTTTTTCTGCCTAATTCTGACGCTGAGGAACGCACTGGCCCTGGGTTTTTTTTACAGCTCAAAAACGCCTAGGTGGGCATGAAGCTATAGACTAACATGGACAGGCGTTTTTAAGCTGTAAAAAACGCTCAAAAACGCGGCTGAAAAAACGCCCGTGGGCATGAGGCCTTACTCTGAAGTAGTTTGTGTGGGGCTTTGAAACAGCGAATGCTTGCCTGTTAACCTTTTGCTGGGTATCTGTCAAAGCTACAAATACCCTATGGGGTACACATGAAGCAGAGCACAGTAGCATGTCTGGAGGTATGTGGCAACCCAGGTGTAAACTGTTCTGCAATGAATTGTCGTGGTGAAAGGGAGCAGAAGTAAGCACCCTAGTATCTTATAAGCACTCTAGGTGGAAGTGGCGTTAAAGTGTGCATGTTGTGATGTAAAAGTTTACACGGTTAAGCAAATATATTCCAAAGCAAGCCCCATCTTACACAGTTAACAGTTAGAGATACAGAGTGACCCTGTCTTACCTGTTCACGACGCTGGACTGTATATAATAAAAAAAAATTCAGGCTTACCCAATAGAGGGCATACACAAAGGGGGGCCTTCAGAGACTGGTTTTCATAGCAGCCTGTAGCTACCACATTGCACCACGTGCCAAGCTTAACAAACCACACAGGATTCAGTGCTCAAAGCAAACATTACAGGCCGCCCCAACATTGTGGGATCTGGGTACAGCTTAAGCTTTTGTTGTGGTTGCACTCATCAGGATACACTGCTTTTGTTTAGGCATTAGAAGGCAGGAAAGTTGGAAGAAAATACACTAGCGAAGCAGATTTCTTCAGGAAGGAAAAGAGGTCCATCTCCTACAGACACTAGGGAAAAACGTGGGACTCTGTTCTGTACAGTTAGAAATGCCACTTCCCCCAGCTTCTGGAGCTTCAGAAAAGGTATGGTTGATGTTATCATGCAACACAGCTGGAACAGTCAGGCACAAACAAAAAAAAAAAATTGTTCTCTAGACCATTGCAGGAGTGCATTCTTGAAGGATGTTGAGTGCCCAGGAGGAAGCATATCCCCTGCAACATCCAGAAGCATTTTAAACGGGCACAGAGATAACCTTTCAATTATTCTTCAGGTAACTGGGGAAGTGGAATGGATGGCAGAAAATTGATCTTCCATTTGCATTGAAGGTCTGCTGTAAACATTGGGAGTTAAGGAACAGAGCAGAGCACAGACAGCAGGAAGACCACAGGAAGCACCAGGTGTACTAAGAAATCCAGTGTGCAGAAATAAAAATCAAAAGACAACTGCGAGCCTATAGGAACACAGCAGGCGGGTGCCCAAGTGTTCCCTTATTGGCAGAAAACCATAAGGATATGGCACAATGGCAAAAAAAAAAAAGGCCAAGGAAAAAACTGGGGTAAACTACATAATTAATATATACAAAATGACCCCAAACCATTACAATTTTCTTTTAGTGTAACCTTTGAGGTATAGAAATAAGACAAAAAGCAATACCTGTCATGCTGCAGTTTCCAAGTGCGGGTGTGCTGAGCAGCATCGCCATGGTGCTGCTGGTGTAAGTGCTGTGGATGTCGTCTTTGCTGTTGTTCCTGCTGGACTTCAACCCAACATGGTGGTACTGTTGCAGAAAACCTTGGAATCAAGGTCTCAAATCGAGTTAGTTCCACTAAACAGGTCAACATTTCCAACGAGAAAGGCTGTTCCACTAAGAGATCAACACCTAAACAGTGGCGAGAATAAAAAAAAAAAAAGAATAATATCTGCTTATTTGCCAGTCACAGAAATAAGGAAAATAGATCCTCTTCTTACCAAACAAAAGGTGGCCCAAGAGAAAATACCATCACACTATTAACAGGGTTAATGTTACCAGTGTTTGGCTCACTGAGTACAGGACACAGGTACCTTCTCTGTTTTTATGATATCCCTATTAATTGGTACAAAATTGACACGTGCTGTGAGTGGGAGGGGATGTCCCTGCAGCCTTCACTTTTGCCAGTGTACAATCACTTGAATTCAGCTGCACAGAACCCATGGCTTAGAGCAAGAGTCTATGCCCAGTACTGTGTACATCAACAAAAATTTACTGGTAAGTAAAAAATCCTATTTTTGTACTTCCCATAAAATTCTTTCCTCGGAGTCCATTGATAAATTTTTAGTCTTTACTATTACTATTTGCAGCTATCGTCAAGTGATTGGACACTGGCAAAAAGAATGCTGCTGGGACATACCATATCTAACCTCCTTTAGTCTTTTCCATGGGTTGTCCAAAACCAGTCCAACTGCGGTGTGGGCAACAAAGCAAACAGGCCTATATAACAAATGGGTCAAGAAGGCCTTGATAGACCACAGAGCAGCTTGTAGCACCCATGCACCCGAAATTGCCATCAAAAGAGGCAATATGTTAACAGACCACCAGACAGCAGCCTTGCAAATCTGAGAAAGATGCCTGGACCTTAAAGTGGTTGTAAAAGCACAAGGTTTTTTATCTTCATGCATTCTATGCATGAAGGTAAAAAACCTGGGTGCAGCAGCAGCCCTTTAATACTTACCTGAGCCCCCTTTCGATTCAGCGATTTCCAAGAGAGCCTTGCCTCTCCAGAGACAAACACTCTTGACTGGCTTTTGGCAGCAGCGGGAGGCATTTTTTTTTAAACATCAGACAAGACGTTTATTGAAAAACCAAGCAAAGTTACAGTTATTCACAGTTCTTGTACAGCAAAAAGAAGGCAGAGAGTAGGCTTTATCGTAGAACATTTCTCCTACAAAAAGGATAAAGAATGAGATATTCATTCATACAAAAATGCAGATATATTCATAAATAGCGCTGTACTATATCTCAACATCAGCATATAGTAGCTATTTTTTCAGGCAGGCCTATGGCTCTCACATTATTCCTCCTCATCCTGTTCTCCAAATCTTCTAAACGAGCAGTCGGCTGTGAAGCAAGGTGATTGTTGTATGTGAGGTCCCTTTGCATAGGCACCATATTGTCTTCAATGGAGCTCACTCTCCCCTCCAGGGCGGATGTTCTTTCCCGCAGTTTTTGGGCATCTTGCCGCAGAAAGGTGATCTCAGCCTTCATCCCCTTAATTTCAGCAGTCAGTGCGGCTAAAGAGATATTGCTGGTGGTTACCGCAGCAAATATGTCCCTCAGTGTAGGTTCAACCTCAGTCTCTGGGCTGGAGGGGGCATGAGGCCTAGTGGCAGTATTCCCAGGAGTACTCACTGTGTCCCAGGGAAAGCTGGCGCCATGTCCTTCCTCCAGCGGAACTGTGTCAGCCGCTTCAGAGAGACCTCCAGATGAATCTTCCGGAGTACTGGTGGAGGCAATAGGGTCTGCAGAGAGCGGCATGGATTATAGTTTGTTAGCTCCCTCCCTGTGTTTCTCTTTGGCAGAGCACTGGGCGAGGACACCATTTTGGACCATGCTGTCCACGGGCGGGACGAAGAAAGTTTCCTTGTGGCGGACATCTGGGCTGTCACGACACCGAAAAGGTATGTCTGAGCTCCGGGGGCCTTCCTTCACCCGATGTGCTATTTGTGGCAGATCTGAAGGTATTTTCCCAGGAGATTAGTGCGGCTTCTCGGCGGAGAGAAGCGAGAACATGTCCGGCTACATTCGCTGCCTGGCCACGCCCCCCAGCGGGAGGCATTTTAACACTTCAAGAAATACGTTAAGCAGTCAGAAGGTAAATGCTATGTAAACTCCAGTATATACAGCAGGGATATGCAACAGAACTCCAGCTGTTGCAAAACTACAAGTCCCATCATGCCTCTGCCTCTGGGCGTCATGCTTGTGGCTGCCAGAGTCCTGCTATGCCTCATGGGACTTGTAGTTTGGCAACAGCTGGAGGTCCGCTAATTGCATATCCCGGATATATAGTATACCATAGTTTGAAGATGCTGCAACTTTCACAAAAAACAATTAATGTACACCTTTTTATTTTTTGTTTTGTTTTTTAAACCACAGAGATGTAGCAGAATACATTTTGGCTTAAATTTATGACGGAATTTTATTTTATTGGATATGGTTTTATGACAAAGTAGAAAAAAAATAGGATTTTTGTACTCGCCGTAAAATCCATTTCTCTGACATCCATGGACCGACACGGCGGTTCTTATCACTGAACGTATGGGTATATGTCCCTGCCTGCAGGAGATGACCTAGGCAGAATGTTAAATGTTAAAACATTCTAGAACAAACCAGAGCTGAACAGCCCCGCCCAGGGGGGCGGTCCCTCCGGACATTACCCTCCCACCTGCAGCTAGCAGGCCTCAGTTCGTAACAAAGTAGCACAAACTTAAAAGGAAGGGTGGGTGCCGTGTGGGTCCATGGATGTCAGAGAAATGGATTTTACGGCGAGTACAAAAATCCTATTTTCTCTTATCATCCATGGACCGACACGGCGGTTCTTATCACTGAACGTATGGGACGTCCCAAAGCAGTGTCAAGAGGGATGGGAGCAGTATAAATGGAAAAACCAAAAAACTTCACTCCAAACAAGGCAGAGCTCCTCAACGGAGGAGTTGCCACTTTTAACAGCGGCCTACAACACCTTGCGGCTGAAGGAATCATCCGGAGATGCAGCCACATCAACCCTATAAAACTTAGAAAAGGTATGAACAGATGACCAGGTCGCCACCTTGCACACTTGTGCAACCGACGCTTGACGTCGGAAAACCCAGGAAGCACCATTGTCCTGGTGGAATGCGCCGTAACCGGGAAGGGAGGCGCCCGCCCCATGAGAGCATAGGCTTGAAAGACGGTTTGTCCGATCCACCTAGAAAATGGTGGCAGACAAAGCCGCTTGGCCCTGTTTCTGACCAGAGACAGTCAAACAGAGAGTAGACTTCCTAATAGAAGCAGCAGACAGGCACACCCGCAAGGCTCGTACCACATTCAAAGTGTGCCGCGCACACTCTGGGATGCGATGGGCGAGGACACTAGGACGGGAGGACAATGTCCTCATTTAGGTGAAAAGACGAGATCACCCTTGACAAAGAGAAAGTCGCAGATGCAACACCGCCTTATCCTTATGGATGACTAAATATGGCGACTTGCAGTACAAGGTCGCCAATGCAGATACTCGTCTAACAGAAGTGATCGCCACTAAAAAGGGCCACCCTCTGAGACAAAGTGAAGAGGGGAATATCCCTGATATTCTCAAAAGGAGGTTCCTGGAGAACCGAGAGTACCAATTCCGATCCCACGGGGGGAGAGGAGACTTGACAGGAGGGAGCCCAAGGCGAACCCCCTGCACAAGGGTGCCAACCAAGGAATGACCCGCTAGTGGTCACCGAAAGAAGACGGCCAAGGCCGAAATCTGACCCTTAATGATACTCAAAGCGAGCCTTTGGGCCACTCCATGCTGTAGGAAACGCAGGATTCTGGGGACGGAATACGTCTGAGGATGTCAGCCCAGCTCTTCGCACATGGCGATGTAAGCTTTCCAGGTACAGAGATAGTTCTGGAGGAAGACTTCCGTGTCCTTAATATGGATGAAATGACCGAGCCCGAGAGACCTCAGTCTCTCAACACCTGGCTTTTAACAGCCCTGCCTTCAAGGCCAGAGACTGTAAAGGCAGGATGAAATATATGACTTTGAGACAGAAAGTCCTCCCTTATTGGCAACCATAAGGGAACGGCCACGACGAGGCGTACCAGATCGGCGTACCAGTGAAGCCGAGGTCAATCCGGAGCAATGAGGATCACGGGAATTCCCTCGGTCGCCACCCTCGCGGAGGATAAAACGTATATCAGGTGATAATGACCCCATGGGCCACTGACGCCTCTGAGGCATCCGCCCAAGGATCCCTGGATTTGGCCACAAATCTCGACAACTTGCGATTGAGTCGAGAGGCCATTGGGTCCACTTCCGGCGTGCCCCACCGTCTGTGTGGCAAAGGAGTTGAAATACCTCCGGGTGCAAGGACCACTCTCCCTGGTCCAACGTCCGGCGACTCAAATAGTCCGCCAGTTCTATGCCCGGAATGTAAACGGCCGACAGAGCCGGCACGCTTCTTTTAGCCCACTTTAGGGTACGGGGGACCTCGGAAGCCGCAGCTGAGCTCCGAGTCCCCTCTTGATGGTCGACATACGCCACCACCGTGACTTTGTCCGACTGGATCCTAATGGAGCGATCCTGCAATCTCTCAGACCACAAGGAGAGGCACAGGCTGATGGCCCATATTTCCAGAACATTGTTCGGCAAACGGGCTTCGTCCGGAGTCCAAGCCCTTGGGCCAACAGGACTCCCCAGACTACACCCCAGCCCTTCAGGCTGGCGTCCGTAGTGAACACCGTCCATTGGCCGGGGAGGAACGACTTCCCGGACCGAAGAGCCGGGGACCCAAACCACCATCTCAGAGACGCCCTGACCAGGTGGCTCACCTGGATCGGAAAATCCAAAGACAACGGGGATTTGTCCCAAGGGAACAAGATCTCCTTCTGCAATGCCCTGGTGTGTGATTTGGCATACAGAACGGCCTTGAAAAGAGGTCACCATGAGTCCCAGGACTCCCATGCAAAAACGGATTGACGACCATTTTTTGGGATGTCAGCATCCGCACTGCAGACTGAAGTGTCAGTAGCTTCCCCGGAGGTAGGAATACCTTTGCCTCCAAGGAGTCCAGAATCAGACCGAGATACGTCAAATCTCGAGTCGGGACACAGACTGACTCCTGAATGTTTAGGAGCCACCCGAAGTCCCTGAGGGTCTGACTGACGATAGTCACCCTGTCTTCTAATGATAAGCCATTTCCTGCTCTGAGAAGAAGATCGTCCAATGCCTTGCTGTCTCAGCAAGCTAGAACCGGCACAAGCACCTTGGTGAACACCCTCGGTGCCGAGGCTAGGCCGAAAGTTAGAGCCACAAATTGATAGTGGACTTCGCCGATCGCAAGCGCAGTTCGGAACATGCAAGTAGGCGTCCTTGATGTCCAAGGTCGCCAGAAAATCCCCTTGACGGAGTGTACTGACCACCGTGCGAATGGATTCCATGCGGAACTTTTGCACCGTCACGAAGGCATTCAGGACCTGGAGGTCCAAGATAGGCCGAACCCCGTCCCTTTTTTGGGACGACAAACTAATTCGAGTAGAATCCCTGAAACCTCTCCTGTGACTGAACCGGCACAATCACTCCGGACCTCAAACCTGGATAGGCCCCATAGGGCCACCCGACGGGCAGGAAGGAGAGGAAGATTCAAGGGAAGAATCTGTCTGGTATTAGGAACGGAACCTATCCTGTAACCTGAGGTGATCACCTCGCACACCCACCGGTAGGAGATCCGGGAGGTCCATTGATCCGCGGACCTGCAAAGTCGTCCCCCCTACCCCAGAGTCGGGTGGGGGCAAGACTTCATGCGGAGGCGGGCTAGGGAGTCGGCTTGTTCGGCATACGCACCCAGGGGCGCTCGTGTCCACCAGCCGTACCGCTGTCAGTCTGGGAGGGCCTCCCCGTTGACTGACGAAAAAAAAACTTTTTGCTGGAAAGGAAGGACCCTGCTTACGGTGGCCTCCTTACCCTTGCTAGCTTGAGGAAGAACAGTGCTTTCACCTCCCGTGACATCCTTGATGATGTCATCCAGCGCAGCACCGAAAAGCCTACCAACTTTAAATGGTAAATCCTTCAGAAGCTTTATAGAAGCTAGGTCAGCAGACCAGCATTTCAACCAGATCCGACAACGCAATACCACCGTCAAGACAGAGGCCCTGAGTTATAAGGGGCCGCGTCAAACGTGGCGTCGCCACATAAACCCGGCCCTGCACCATCTGTGGGAAGATCATGCTCCTGTACAGTTTGGTGCAAACATTTTTTGCCCATCCCGTAAGTGTTGGAGACACAAGGGTCGCCGCTACCACAAGCCGTAGGGCGGACCCCAACAAGGCAAACATGGCTCTACTCACCACTTCTGACCTCCTGTGAGTGGGGTCCTTAAATGCAGGAGTCCCCTCCACCGGGAGAATGGTGGCCTTGTTCAACCGGGCGACTGCAATGTCGACCACTGGGGGAGAAGCCCACGTTTTAAGTAGGGCATCTTCAATGGGTATCTGATAGACAAACGCCACGGGACCATAAAAGTCTTCTGTGGCTTTTTCCCCAGACCTTATCAATGAGCTGGTCAAAGAAAGGAACATATGGAAAAAAAAATTTTTTTAGAAGGCCTGGCCCTAAGGAACCAGAGGAGACTGTCCACCTGAGGTTCTACCTCTGCAGCATTTAGCTTGCGAGTGTCCCTCACTGCATCAATGAGTTCACAAAACAAGCGCCCTGTCATTTACTGACACAGAACTGGAGTCTTCCTTGCCAGGAATGTCCTGTTCAAAACCATCAAATATATTCAGAGCTAGGGTCCTGAGCGGTAGTGGCTAGGCCCATATCTGAATCAGCGCACACCCCCCCCCCTTTTTTTTGTGGAAAAAAAGTGGGGAGAGGGGCTTTTTCGCTCCCTTCCACTCACACACTGCTTCCTCCTGGTCAGATTAATGATTCCAGGACTGCCGACAACCGGTCCCTAAGGACCGCAGGTGCAAGAGCACTGCCAGTTGTCTCTAACAGTGTGAAGAAACAGGTGAACCAGACTCCAATATTGCCACCCTCTGAGACCTTATTCACCATTACAGTGAATAATACAGCCCACCCACAGGCCGTGCTGGGGCTGAGGAGGGGATACCTGGAGTACTCACCACCCCTAGGGACCGCTGAATACCACTGTATGAGCCGCGCTGTATGAGTCGCGCTGTAGCGCTGTATGAGTCGCGCTGTAGTGCGGGTGCAGCCTGAGGTGAAGAATCTGTGAGGATGTGTGTATTTCGCGCCGTTCAGCAGTGCTGCTATAGGCCGAAAACAAAACAAAAAGTGCCACGGCTACAAGAAAATGGCCGCCGGGCACCAGTATAACTGTGTATTAAGCCCGAGCAAAATGGCCGCCAATGGCGCACTTTTTTAAAAATAAAACACTGCGCCAATGGCGCACAGAAAAAAAAACACAGCCAGTCCCCCAGAACACTTCCCAAGCATAATAACAGTCATGGAGCGGCCCCCCCAGGGCAGAGTGACCCCCCAAGCATCCTCACACAGCACAACAGCACAACAGGGTGCAGAGAGCAGCATAACAGGGGGGAGACAGGGAGAACCCCCCCCCCACACACAGAAACACAGCCAGCATGTACTCACCTTGCAGCAGGAGAGACTACTTACCCATCCCGCAAGCACCTTGGAGAATACCCCCGGTGCCAATAGAGGGACCCACTGGCTTGTTTCAGACAGACCTATCACAGAGTCGTACTGCGTAGCTGTCGGCCTGGTCCACCGCGAAAGATACAGTAGGTACTGTTCGATCTTGAGAGGACCGCGGGAGCATGAAAGCAACCCGGCCACCCCTGGAGCCATGGGGTATGTCGTGAACTGAGTCTCACGCACACAAGGCAAGGATCAGCACGCTCGATGGTCGGACAGGGAAGACTACGAGGATACCAGTGTACCCAACCTGTTGCCCAGCCGACAGTTGATTGAAGGTATCAAAAATAAAATAAAATTCCCAGAGGAATAAAATTTAAAAGTAAAATCTTCCAGGAGACTGGCTCCTGAGAAAGCCATGTCTTCTCCTTCTGCTAGGCAGAAAAAAGAGGCTGCTAGCTGCAGGTGGGAGGGTAATGTCCGGAGGGACCGCCCCCCTGGGCGGGGCTGTTCAGCTCTGGTTTGTTCTAGAATGTTTTAACATTTAATATTCTGCCTAGGTCTTCTCCTGCAGGCAGGGACATATACCCATACGTTCAGTTATAAGAACCGCCGTGTCGGTCCATGGATGATGAGAGAAACTTTTTTTTTCTGTCTATAGCGCTAACCCAGTGATCAAATACCACCAAAAGAAAGATCTGTCTGTGAAAAAATATATATAAATTTAAGCCTGGAAGTAATATAAGGTAAAGTTTACCAGTATTGTGTATTATATTTAAAACTTATATTATATCCATGCCAAAAAACTCACAGCCTTCAGTACTTAAACATAAAAGATTTACAATCCCCCTTTCTTGTAGCTTCATGACTCCCAGTTAAAATACCATGTACTGTATTATCCTACCTCTGGGTATATTATATAGCTTATTACTTTCACCATTCCACAATATAAATGAGCCCCTTTCATTAGTGATTATCTGCTGTTTTTGTACTTGTAGCCCAGGTTCACACTAAGCTGCGGGAACGAAGCAGTGCGAGTTCAGCTGAACTCGCAAAATTTCACTCCCGCATGTCAGTCCTGATTTCGGCTGCGATTTCAGAGACATCTGTGCAGGTTCCTGCACAGATGTCAATGTATATCGCAGCCTGAAATCACAAATAGTACAGAAACCACTGTATTTATTGGTGTATAACAGTCACTTTTTTACCCTGAAAATATAGGGTAAACTGTGCCTGTGTGTTATGCGCAGGGGGCTGTGGAAAGTTTTTTTCCTGAAACTTCCCTCTTAAAGTTAGGGTGCGTGTTATATGCCTGTGCGTGTTATACGCCGATAAATACAGTACTTTTTGAAATCGGTGCAGCACCGCACTGATTAGGAACGGTGCCATTGACGGCAATTGCTGCCGATTTGACATGTTAAATCGCATCTCAAAACGCTCCAGTGTGAACCAGGGATAAAAGGGTAAGAGATACAAAAAGTATGCTGCTGCTACTAAATGTCTTAGAGATTAGTAAAGTCTTTTTTAATTTGCTTGCTTTAAATACAATTTTTTTTTATCTCGGAATCTGATATGTACCGGATTCAACCTCTAATAGTGTGTATAAAATGTATAGACAGATATCCATCTCCTATTATGAGAGTGGATTAGATATTTTGGTCCCTAACTATATAGTTATTTACCACTGCATGTAGATACACGAGAATCGATTTTTTTAACCACTAGCCGACCGCCCGCCGTCTCCCCTGCGTGAATCGCCGTAGCTTTACGGCGGCCGCTTTAAGGAGTATAGAGGGGCGCGTCACTGAGGAGCCGATGCGTGTGCCCGGCAGCCGCGATGTCCGCCGGCCACACGCGATCCTCGTGACAGAGGAGGAACGTGGAGCTCGGTGTGTAAAAACACAAATCTACGTCCTGTCTGGAGAGAGACAGATTATGTGTTCCTAGTATATAGGAACACTGATCGGTTTCATCCCCCAGTCAATCCCATCCCCCCAGTTATAACACAGTGAGAACACATTTAACCCCTTGACCTTCCCCTAGTGTTAACCCCTTCCCTGCCAGTGACATTTATACAGTAATCAGTGGCAATTTTTAGCTCTGATTGCTGTATAAATGTCAATGGTTTAAAAAATAAAGTGTCAAAAGTGTAAGCCGTAATCCCGATAAAAATCGCAGATGGCCGCTATTACTGGTAAAAAAATGAAATAAAAATGCCATAAATCAAGAACCTTTCAAAATTGTCGCTCTTTTTTTGCGCTAAAAAAAAAAAAAAAAAACTGCAGAGGTGATCAAATACCACCAAAATAAATCTCTATTTGTGGGGGAAAAAAATACCTCAATTTTGTTTGAGTACAACGTCGCACAACCACGCAATTGTCAGTTAAATAGATGCAGTGCCGTATCGCAAAAAATGGCTGGGGCTGAAATGGTTAAAAAAATGTAGTTCCAACCACATTTTTCACTCCTCACTTTGCAGCACTAATTATTGTGCATCCTTAACCACTTCAGCCCTTGACCATTTCGCTGGCCAAAGACCAGGCCACTTTCAGTTTCGGCACTGCGTCGCTTTAACAGATAATTGAGTGGTCTGCGACGTGGCTCCCAAACAAATTTGTTTCCCACAAATAGAGCTTTCTTTTGGTGGTATTTGATCACTTCTGCGGTTTTTATTTTTTGCGCTATAAACAAAAATAGATCCACAATTTCGAAAAAACACAATATTTTTTACTTTTTGCTATAATAAATTTTCCCAAAAAATATATTAAAAAAATATTTTTTTCCCTCAGTTTAGTCCGATAAGTATTGTTCTACATATTTTTGGTAATATAAAAAAAAAAAAAAAAATAAAAAAAAAAAAAAAAACGCAATTAGCGCTTGATTGGTTTACACAAAAGTTATAGCGTCGATAAAAATAAGGGATAGTTTAATGCCATTTTTATTCTTTTTTTTTTTTTTTTACTATTAATGGCGGCGATCTGCGATTTTTATCATGACTGAGACATTATGGCGGACATATCGAACACTTTTGACACATTTTTGGGACCATTGGCATTTTTGCAGTGATCAGTGTCACTGGCAGGGAAGGGGTGAATACTAGGTGGGCGATCAAGGGGTTAATTATGTTCCCTAAAGTTTGTTTGCCAACCGAAGGGGGGATGGGACTGACTAGGGGAACAAACCGAACAAACAATTCAACTCCAATACATTAAAGAGGTCCTAAAAAGGGAACTTTAACCAGCTCTCTCGTTGTTAATATAATTGGTTTACAGATATACAAGGATTTCCTCACTTTTGGCTTTTCCAAGGGTCATTGTCATTAATCACGCAGCAGAGGAAGAAAAAAAAAAAAAAAAACCTTTCTACCTTCAGGATGACAATGCCTCCAAATAGTTGAGTTCTACCCGAAGACCAATCCATACGAAATAATCTTCAGTAGCCATCGAGCATGTGCACAGATTTGCTGCAGGGCTTTATCTGGTCTTCAGGTTCTGGCAGAGCCCTTTAGCAAATCTGCATGTGTGCAGACACCAAAATCTGGGATTTCCATACCTGCTCCATCTACGCACATGAGGGAAACCACCCGCACATGCATAGATGTGCTGCAGGGCTCTCGTGTGACCTGAAAGAATGTAATTTCTTGCCAAGGCAAGAGAGTAATACCATGTTACATGGAGGACCCAGAAAAATGGAAATTGATGTGTTAATGCTATTGGCAGAGTAGACCATATATGTCAGTTTTTGCTTTGCATTTGGTTCCACTTTAATTCATGCAAAGGCCTGTCTGATGATTGGGATGCGTATGTCCAGCTACCAAAAAAAAAAAAAAGAAGTGTCTCAAACCTCTGCAATACCTAAAAAACAGGTCAAGCTACACAAATTCAGACTCAGAAAAAGTGTAAGTTCAGCCTCACACTTTGCAAGAGATACTGCAATGGGCGACCAGGAATAAGTGGATATGAAGTGATCCTTACCTGTGATGCCAGGACTGGATGGGTTTGACATTGGCTTGATACCTTCTGCTAACTGTTCCACACCCTTTGTAAGAGTGTTTTCAACAAGAATATCGGTTTCATCAAGATCATCACAAGTTCCTCCAATTTGAAGAAAATGAAGTTCTCCACCTTAAGCAGAAATAAGGGCAGGTTAATAAAAAGGAAGTGATTTTGCAAGCCGTTTTACTAAAGCAGAATTTTTAATGCAAAAACTTTGAAATAGCAAGCTGTTGAAGCTTTTCCAGGTTTCCTAGCTACTTAGGGACATGGCTCCTCAATCTCAACAGCCCAACTGGCCACAGGCTTTCCGCATCTGTTGGTATTTGTATCCATCATGCTCCAACATTTCCATAAGGGGAAAAACCATCACTGTACAGGACAATGTGGTCCCACACCATTCATATACTGTGTTGACAAATGACTTTTTACCACCTTAAGTCCCCTGGTCTTTGTTTCCCTTAATCACAATGTTTTTTTCTAAAAGGTTTCAGTTCCATATCTTATACCCTTAGAGCCGGTTCACACCAGGGCGACTCAGGATCCGACTTCAGGTCGCCCCAAGTCGCGCTGTAATGTTAGTCTATGGAGCCGTCTTTATGCACACTACAGAAGTCGCTCCGACTTCAAAAAAGGTTCCTGTACTACTTGAAAACGACTTCTAGACTGGTTTGTACCCATTGATTTCAATGGAAGTCGCCTCCAAAGTCGGATCAGTGTCTTAACTGAAGCAAATTTACAGGAAGAGAAAAATAGTTTTCTCAGGCAAACGCCTCCCTCCCACAGAGCTGATTATTGTTTGATTGGCCACTGGCAAAGTCGCCTGTCCTGGAGGAAACTCGAAGTTGCCTCGAAGTTGCCTTGTAAAGTCGCGCTGGAAGTTGTGTTGCCCCAGTGTGAACCGGCTCTTAGCATGTGTAGTCAACACTAGAACATTGTATTTTTTTCCTCAGGCCAGGTAGGAATTTTAATTCTGTAAAAGATATATGCTAGTTTTGTTTTTTTTTAAGAAATAGTAAAATAAGAAAACAAATAAAACTTGGATATGTGTTGGGTTTATTGTAGAGGTCGACGGATATGGGTTTTTTCTCAGGCCGATGCGGATATTTAGAAATTGGGGCGGCCAATAGCCGATATATGCCGCCAATTTAAAAATAAAAATAAAACCTCACCCACTCAACTTCTCCCTGCTTGCTCCTGTCACTACCACACACTTGATGTCCTTCGTATAGGTGGCACTGGCAGGTGGAACCGGCCGAGGGCACTGGCAGGTGGAACCGGCCGAGGGCACTGGCAGGTGGAACCGGCCGAGGGCACTGGCAGGTGGAACCGGCCGAGGGCACTGGCAGGTGGAACCGGCCGAGGGCACTGGCAGGTGGAACCGGCCGAGGGCACTGGCAGGTGGAACCGGCCGAGGGCACTGGCAGGTGGAACCGGCCGGGGGCACTGGCAGGTGGCACCGGTTTGGAACCAGCAGGTGGCACCGGTTTGGAACTAGTTGTTCACACTGAGCCGAGTATAACTGTGAAATTGACACGTAACGGAGGAGAGAGGAGCTGTCAGAATTGAGCTAGATGTCGGGGGTGGGCAGGACCCAGCAGCCAAACACCAGCCAATGATTGGGCTGCTTAAGGGGTCGGGGCAACATACACGTATCGGCCCGCCCAGATCCCATTGGCTTGTTTGATAGGGGTCCCGCCCACGCCCGACATCTAGTTCAATTCTGACAGCTCCTCACTGTTACTGTCAGTTTCACACACTCAGCGGCTCTGGCAAGCATCAAGCGCCGCGCTGAGTGTGGAGAAGGGAGGAGGAACAGCGGTCAGTGTTAAATATCGGCCTAATTTTGATAATAATCAGCCGATCAAAAATGGCCAAATATTGGCCGACCTCTAGTTTATAGTGCCACCTACAGGAGGAGGACGACACTAGACAAAAAAAAAGAAAAAAGAAGAAGAACACAGCACTACCTATGAGCAGTCATAGCTGGTATAAACCCCCTCAGTGTCAATGTCAGAAGTATAAACTCAAAAAACAAACACACACAGGGGTGGGTGCTGTGTCCATCAATGAACTGAAATATTTTACGGTAACAAAAATCCAGTTTTCTTTTACGTTCGACAAAGTTCTTGATTCTTGACCATAGGGACGTCCGAAAGCAGTGTCCCAAGAATGGGTGGGCAAACAAAAACAAGGAATCTCAAACAGCAGATTGCAAAGCCTTGCGGTCCAAAACAAGCATCCGAAGATTCAAACACCACAACAAGAAAAAAAAATGTATTCATTTTTTCAAGTGTGCAGACAACCAGGATGCAGCCTTGCAAACCTGAGGTCTAAACGCCCAGGGAGCACTAATCACCCTAGTGGAATGTGCCGCAACAGGGAAGGGAGGAGCCCGACCCTTAATAGCGCATGCCAGAACAATCGACTGCTGAAGCCAAAAGGATATAGTAGCAGAGAAGGCCGCCAGGCATTTTCTTGTACCATCTATGAGCACAAAGGGGAATACAACCTCCAGAAGGAGGCCATAGCATACAGACAAGCACACACTCGAACCTCCTGGACCACATTTAAGAAGTGCAATGCAACCTCCATGAGATGCAAGGACAATGTCCTTATTCAAGTGAAAATCCGACACCACCTTCCCAGGAAAGGAAGGGTACAGACGGTGAACCACCTGAACCTTGTGCGAGAGGGAAACTCACAGGATATGGCCACCAGTTCCGACATCCGCCAAAGAGTGATGGCGATCAAAAAGGCAACTTTTGAGAAAAAGTAACAGTATTAAACCAGAAGCAGCTAAATTAATCACACCATTACAAACCATCAGCTGGCCCATTATACAATAGACATAACCAATCTGAACTTGCACATAAAATGTTTAATGGGGTCAAATACATTAAGCCAAATGAATAATAGATTATATTCTTCACCAAACCAAAAACATAAGAAATGTGCATATACTGCCCCATAAATATATCATATGATCAAAATCAATCCAAAAACATAAATTCATCATATATTAAATCGTGAATAAATACATTTACACAAATATGAAATACATTTTATTTATATATAAAAACAAAAAGATTAAAAATTATATAATCAATTGACATAACCTAACAGTTCGTGTCAGATTCGATATTCAAGCCCTAGGGTGCATAGGTTTTCAGCTCATAAATCCTGCCAGTTTGATTTTTTTTATACACTGCTCATTATACATAATAATAAATATATATATATATATATATATATATATATATATATATATACACACATACACACACACACACATACATATATATATATATATACATACATACATACACACATACATATACACACACACCACTTTTTTAGGACTGAGTACAAGTACCGAAACTTTTTTTCTTGTACTCGCCTATACCGATTACCGATACTTTTTTAATGTCATGTGACAGTTTGACTGATGGGCACTGAAAGATGGCACTTATGGGAACTGATAGGTGGCAATGATGGATGGCACTGCTAGTTGGTATTATGGACACTGATGGCACTGACAGGTGGTTGGCACTGATGGGTGGCACTAATGGGCACTGATAGTTGGCTGGCACTGACGGCACTTATAGTCGGCACTTATGGGCACTGATATGTGGCTGGCACTGATGGCTGGCACTGAAATGCTGCAATAAATGACATGAGGAAAAGATTTTGAAATGTTATGCTGCAACGGCCATCTTGGTACACCCTGCACTCAGCATCAGTAAGTAACAGCAGACATCTTGTTACACCCAGCCCGAACTATATGGGCTGGGTGTAATAAGATGTCCGCTGCTGGCTTACTGTGGCCAAGTGCAGGGTGTACCAAGATGGGCGTCAGGATGTCCAAGCTGACAGTCACCAATCTTGATGCGGCTACGCCCTGCACACTTGCAGCTTGCCTAGCTGAGGACTCGCTCTCTGCCCCACTGACTCCGCCTATGGACGCGTCCCGCCCACTCCGCTCACAGACTCCATGCGCCCTCGCCGCTCACAAACTCCGCCCGCTAACCAGGTATCGGGAGCATTTGTGCGAGTACAAATTATATATATATATGCACATATATACACACACACATATTTATAGGTGTGTGTGTGTGTGTGTGTGTGTGTGTGTGTGTGTGTGTGTGTGTGTGTGTGTGTGTGTGTGTGTGTGTGTGTGTGTATATATATATATATATATATATATATATATATATTATACACACACACACTTTTTATTATTTTATATACTGTATTTATTAGCGTATAAACACTCACTTTTTTACCCTGAAAATAGAGGGTAAACTGTGCCTGCGTGTTATACGCAGGGGGCTGTGGAAAGTTTTTTTCCTGAAACTTCCCTCTTAAAGTTAGGGTGCGTGTTATACGCCGATAAATACGGCATATGTGTATGTTCCCTAAAATGTACACAGTGATGCGTGCGATTCCCTCCTCTTCATCTTGAACGGGACGGGTCAAGGCTGTCCGCTCTCCCTTACTTTTTCAACTGTACATTGAGCCCTTAGCAGCTCAAATATGCTGTGATCCAAACGCACATGGGGTGCCTGTTAGGGGACGGGAATGTAAAATCTTGCTGTTTGTAGAAGTCCTGCTTACACTGACCCTACCTCAAGTAACTCTTCTTGAACTTCATAAGCTACTCAAAGAATATGGCTCCTTATCAGGCTACAAAATGAACTCCTCCAAATCGGAGATCCTACCACCTAATATCCCCCCCTTAGAAGTTCAGCATTTGTCTGGGTGTTTTTTGTACGCATTGAATGCCTTCATATTATGAATCTCTTTATGGCATTAATTTTAAACCACTGTTCACCTCTATAGGAGGCATTGCTGGCCCAATGGAAACATTAATGACTCTCGGTTAGGCCATATTGCATCTATGAAAATGAATATACTTTTGAATATACAAGCTTCTGTATTGTTTTCTTACATTACAGATCTCCTGAACTTTTTTTGGGATTACAAGAAGCATAGGGTAGCCAATTCTGTTCTCTGCCTCTATCAATGACAGGGGTCTGGCCTTTTGTAATCTTTGACCATTATGCAACCCAATTGAGAGCAATTGCCTCTTGGGTCACTACCAGCATAACCACTTGACTGAAATTGAAAAGCTTTGGCTAGCCCCTGTCCACCCAAATAAGTTGTTGTGGAATGCTGATGCAGACTTACCCCTCTTCCTCTCTTGTACACCCTGTCATTACTTTGCAGATTGTGGCAACAGTTTAAAAAATATTCTTTTATGTCAGAGGCCTATTGAAGGCTTTTTTGTTTAATCCCAAAGTGCCAGATAGTCTCACATCCTAAATGACCTCCCCTTGGATGACAAACCATTTCGTTTTTTTGCATCTAATCAACCCTAGAACATGAAAATTGCTTTTGTTTAAAGATCTCAGAGAGAAACATGACCCACCCCATCGGGCTTACTTGGGATACCACCAGATGCATCATTACGCATATTGCATCACGTCCACGCTTAAATTCTCTAAGTTGGCCCCCTTTGAACAACTGGCAGGTCAATCTCAAAAAGGTTTAATTTCTGATATTTACTGTGGATATAAAAAAAGTCTAAACACCCCTATTAAAAGGTCAGGTTTCTGTGAAGTAAAGAAAAATAAATAAATGGAAATTATATATATATAAATAAATATATATATATATATATATATATATATATATATATATATATATATATATATATAATTCGACAAAGCCAATCATTTCAGAACTTTTTTAAACCTTTAATGTGACCTATAAACTGTACAACTCAATTGAAAAACAAACTTAAATCTTTTAGGGGTGGGAAGTATAAAGAACACCTGCCATCATTTAAAGTGCCTCCGATTAACCCCAAATAAAGTTCAGCTGTTCTAGTCTTTCCTGACATTTGCTTAGTCACATTCTACAGAAAAATCCATGGTCCACAGAAAGCTTTCAAAGCATCAGAGGGATCTCATTGTTAAAAGGCATCAGTCAGAAGGGTACAAAAGAATTTCCAAGGCATTAGATATATCAGGTGGAGAAAATACGGCATGATTAACATTACCAAGAACTGGATGTCCCTCCGAAATGTATAAAAAGACAGAAAAAAAAATAATCAAAAAAGTTCAAGGAGGCTGCCAAGAGGCCTACAGCAACATTAAAGGAGCTGCAGAAATATCTGGCAAGTACTGGCTGTGTGGTACATGCAACAACAATCTCCTGTATTCTTCATATGTCTGGGTTATGGGGTAGAGTGGCAAAACGGGAACCTTTCCTTAAGAAAAACATCCAAGCCCGGCTAAATTTTGCAAAAACACATCTGAAGTTTCCAAAAGGCATGTGGGAAAATGTGTTATGATCTGATGAAACCAAGGTTAAACTTTTTGGCCATAATTCCAAGAGATATGTTTGCCGCAAAAACAATACTGATCACCACCAAAAAGAACACCATACCCACAGTGAAACAAGTGTTGGCAGCATCATGCTTTGGGCTGTTTTTCTTCAGCTGGAACATGGGCCTTAGTGAAGTTAGAGGGAATTATGAACAGTTCGAAATACAAGTCAATATTGGCACAAAACCTTCAGGCTTCTACTAGAAAGCTGAACATGAAGAGGAACTTTCAGCATGACAACGACCAAAGCATACATCCAAATCAACAAAGGAATGGCTTCACCAGAAAAAGATTAAAGTTTTGGAATGGCCCAGCCAAAGCCCAGACCTGAATCAGATTGAAAAATCTGTGGGGTGATCTGAAGAGGGCTGTGCACAGGAAATGCCCTCGCAATTGGACATATATTTGGAGTGTTTTTGCAAAAAAGAGTGGGCAAATATTGCAAAGTCAATATGTGCCATGCTGATCGACTCATACCCAAAAAGACTGATTGCTGTAATAAAATCAAAAAGGTGCTTCAACAAAGCATTAGTTTAAGGGTGTGTACACTTATGCAACCATATATTTAATTTTTTTTACTTCCCCCAACCTAAAAGATTTCAGTTTGATGTTCAATTGAGTTGTACAGTTTATAGGTCACATTAAAAACGTTATGAAATTATTTATCTTTTATCTTATTTTTTTACATCACATAAACCTGATGATATTTTAAAAGAGGTGGGTAGACTTTTTAGATCCACTGTATAAGCTCTTAAATGAATACACTCTAGCCACTCAGGGAAAACACAGTTGCATGCATAAATGGGAACAAGCAATTTGGGAGAAATCAACTTTAAAAAATAAATACTTTATAAAATACTTTACTTCTGGCATCTAACTCCTTTGCGCATCCTACTGCCTCGTTGTTAGAGGCGACGTGGGAGCCAAGGCACTTTGCTACATTGTTTACTGGCACTGCTCGCTTTCAGAACAATATTGGCGGTTGGTTCAGGACTTTCTGCAATGATGATTTATCTTAGATTTCCTCTCCCCACCCCCCATAAATATTTTTGTGATGATTACTCCCACCTAAATTGCCAAGAAGATAGCACGCCATATTCTCAAGGAGACTGCATGTCTGGTGGCACGCCACTAGAAAAAACCAACCCCACCCACTTCCATGGAACTGTATGCTAGGATTAAGGACATGAACTTATGGAATCTCTTACAGCACGCCTAGCCAACACGGTGGAAAACCATAAAGCGGTATGGGAGCTTTTGCATTTACAGGAGGACTCTCCGTGATTGCCTCCGTGTCTTCCAATCTCCCGACCAGCAGTGCCTATCCTTGACGGTGGATAATTTTGGACCCTCTTCTATTAACCGACTACATCTCTTCTGGTCTGTTTTCCTCTGGTCTTTTTTTTTTTTGTTGGGTGATGTTTACTAGGGTATTCTGCAATCAGACAGTTTCATCTGCGGAACAATCGATGCCCTCCTGTCACCTTTACTGGAGGCCCTTTGTAGACAGATATCTGTTGCCGTTTCTATATTTGGGATGACCCATGTGTTTGCGTACCTTTGCTCCGCTTGAATATAAGCCATATGACATAAAAAAAAAAATGATGTTGACAGTGAATCAATATCTGATCAATGCCCTTTGAAATGTCCACTGGTAATTTTTGAAAAATGTATTTAAAAAAAAAAAATGGTATTTACAAAAATAAAAAAATAGGAACCTTTCTAAAAAAAGATAGCTGGATTATCCAGCAAAATTAAAAACAAAAAGAAAATGTCCTTGGATTGTCCCATGTCTCTGAACACCATAACCAAGCTAGCCTCTTTGGAAGAGTGGCTATCCAGTCCAGCGCTGGAGTTGTGGTGTGAAAAGTACTAATTGACAGACACCAGCCTGCGTTAGACTCCCTGTCAGTTCAGGGGACATGGTGGTAAAGATGCCAACAGAAGCCCTGAAACTCCAAGCAATCCAGCTTGCCCCTCAGCACTGGACCCCGTGCTTCAGGCAATACCATTCAAGGTCCAATCTGAACGCCACAGAAGTGGGTGTAAATAAATCACCAAAGTGAGAAACAAAATAGAGCCAGTGTTCAATTCTGTCCTCGGTACACATTTCAGGAGTGAAAAGCGCGTCCTGCTTGCTTTCCAATAGAAAAAATGCCAATTAAAAGATCGCACCTGCAATAACACAGGCGGGCAAGACACACTTGCGCAGTTGTGCCACGTATCCGCAGAAGACTGAGTAACAAAAGCAGTAATCAGTATGCCCAAACAGTGTGGCACGATCCTTGTACTAATAAATGCCCCAAGCAACCCTAGTGTTTTCAACCAGCCAGAACCTGCCAAAACCATCTCCATGCCACCCGATCCTCAGTCTATTCTGCTCCAGAAAAGCAGAAAGAAAGCACCAGGGGACCCTCCATAATATGTGCACTTACAGGGAGCAAAGCAAGAAAACCAGTTTAATCTTCACCTTCTCCATGATAGGCATACCCAAATAAGTTCTTCAGGAACTGGGCTCTGCTGCAGCACATCATGGTCCTGGTCAGCACCAGACCAGTTAATTCACAGATGTAACTGCCTGTGAAAGTGAGCGCCACATGCAGAAACCAATGCCAAAAGCAGTTTATAGGCTGTTACGGTTCTTTGACCAACGCTGTTACTGCCCCTGTCGGATATCAGCATCCATCAGAAAAACTGCTATAGAGCACCAAGGCTAGCAGAGAAAGGCAATTCAAATAGAAATTACTGCATCAATGCAGAGAAAAATATAGGAAAAAATAATTACTGCGCTAAATACAAATACCCCTAAAAGAGCAGCAGCTCCAATGTCAGACAAAAATACTAATTATAAAGGAAAAAAGGGGGGAGCTGCGCAAAAGTATAATGAACAGTGTACCATCAGTGAAGAAGTGCATACTATCTTAATGCAAAATATGAACAAAATATAAACAAACACCCTCAGTAATAAATACAAAAGTTCTGATAGAATGTAACCCACAGAAGAAATTGTCAATTAAAAAATTGACAAATTATAAATCAAGTCCGTATTTATAATGAAAATAAACATGGAAAGTCCATAATGTGATCCTCAGTGAATTCTTGAAAATAAGTAGTGAAAGGTAAGTCTAAATAGAAAAGGTGAATCCTGAGAAATTTACACCAATTTGCACTCGTGCACCACCACCAATCAGATGCGCTTACCAGAGGCAAGCTAGTAGCAAGCCCAAACATGTATTGGTGCCTTCCTCACAGTACATGGATAGCTAGGGAATGACACACTCCAAAAAGTGGGAACTCAATAGCTCAGCAGTATCCGAGAACAGAGAAAGAAATCCACATAGTGTATATCGTCCAAGTAATTAATTTATTGTATAAAAATTGGCAACTTACAGCATTGCGGTGAATAAACAGCATAAAATGTAACAAGGAGAGCCGGCCGGCATGCAGTCTCCCGTCCTATAGCGATGACGTCAGCACGTCTGCCTCCCGACGTACGTTTCGCTACACAATAGCATCGTCTGGGGAACGGGCGACGCACTGACTCATCGCGTCTTAAATAACAGCATGAAGGCACGCCTATGATGTGAGTCACAGGCAGCGTCCCCGACAGGAACCATCGCTGATTCGTGCAGCGTACTAAGAACATGCTAAGATAACATGACATCATATATATTGAAAGACATATGAATATATAGAAATGATAATTAAAACCTAATTAAAAGCACTATTTTAAATGCCAAAGGAGGAAGGGTACTACAATAAATACCGGTATGTATTAATGCATTCACTGATCCCAAGGTGAGCAGGACCACCCAGTGGCGACAAACAAAACCAAGAGGTCAGAGCGCAAAAACACATAATATAAACCTAAATTGATCCTAGATGCACAGATCTATACATGGGAGTTACATCATATTAAGACCCATGACGGAACCAATGTAACCACCTAAGTCCGGCAGAACCTGCTGCCCAGGACTCACATGAAAAAAATGATACCATCATAAGTCTTTTTTAGAAAAAAACAGGTTATATGGAAAAACCTAAAGAAATGAAAACAGATACCGAACTGATCACATACTAGGAGTTGTCTATAAAAGCGTTTAAATCAGTTTCCACATTTAACCCAAAGGGATTATAACATTTAATCTTATGGATCCAGGACATTTCTAACCTGGAAATGCTACGCACTAATGAGTCACCCCTCCACTGTGGGGTATTTCTGTCAATGCCAAGAAAGACGGTTTTAGCAGGATTTCTATTATGCATTTCAAGATAATGGCGGGAAACTGGATGTTTGGGAAAACCTGTCAAGATGTTCGTCACGTGCTCATTGAGTCTCACCTTTAGGGGTCGTTTAGTCCTGCCCACATATTGGAGCCCGCAAGGGCATGGCAGGAGGTAGACGACCCCCACAGTGGAGCACGTGACAAACGTCTCAATCGTAAATTCAACTGCCGTACTAGTCAATGTAAATTTGTGGGTGCGCCTATGTGAACAGCCACTCACAGCGCACACCCGACATTTTTTACACTGATAGAACACACTCAAATATTTAAAAAAACCTTGCTTAATAGGGGGAGGATCCAAAATATTTGGAGCTACCCTTGCTCTCAATGACGGAGCTCCCTTGTAGATAACCTGAGGTTTATCTGGTATGGTGGAACCTAATACCAGATCATTAGTAAGAATGTGCCAATGCTTAGCAATTACATTTTTAACATTCTTATGTTGGATAGAAAACGTTGTAATAAAAGGAACAGAAGGCAGCATCTTAGCCTTAGGTGGTCTATCCTTTAACAATACTTTTCTATCAAGTTGGGCTACACCATTCAGTGTCTGTTGTAGGGAGACGCTTGAGTAACCCTTATCCAAAAAACGCTGAGTGAGGATCTCAGCCTGAGACAGGAACTCTCTATGGTCAGAACAATTCCTTTTCAGGCGGAGGTACTGGCTTTTAGGCACCGAATCAAGCCAAGTCGCATGATGGAATATAGGAATTCCTGTCGGTATCTTTGAAAAAGGTAGATGTAGTAAACTGATTCTCACTAATACCAATACACAGATCCATAAAATTAATCTTAATCTGGCTCGCCTCAAAATTAAGAAAAATACCCCTGGTGTTCTGGTTCAATCCTGTGATGAAACTGTCCAAATCGCATCGGTCTCCATCCCATAGGAGGAGGATGTCATCTATATATCTGGCCCACAACACCACCTGAGGTTGGTGCTGGGCATAGACAACATCCTCCTCCCATAGGGCCATAAATAAATTGGCCAAACTGGGGGCATACTTGGCCCCCATGGCGACCCCTCTGTCTATAGAACTGTTGGCCAAACCAGAAGTAGCTGTGTGAAGCCGCAAAGGCCAAAAGTTCCAAAATAAATGTAATTTGCTCGTCGAACAATCCCGAGTCCCGTCTCAGGAAATATTCGACGGCAAAAATACCCAAATCATGTGGTATAACTGTATAAAGAGATGTGACATCAGCCGTCACCAACCACATGCCACGTGTAGGGACAAGTTCAGCCAACATATTAATCACACGACGTGAGTCCTTAACATGTGATGGCATCTTAGTCACCAATGGTTGTAAGTAAAATCTATATATCTGCCCACCGGGACGTAACCGAATCTATTCCACTGATTATGGGATGTTTATGGATTTTTGGAAGGTAATAAATTACTGGGCTGCCAAAGGGACCAGATATGCCCTTTCCTTTTGATTAAGGATACCCTGATCAAATCCTTTTTGGACAATGGCATCCAAAGTTGCCCGATATTTGATTTTAGGATCAGACGGCAATGGTGTATATGTATCCCGGTCTCCCAGAATCCTCATAATTTCCGTCAAATAATCCTGTTTGTCCAAAATGATGATCCCCCCACCCTTATCAGCTGGCCTTATCACAATCTCCTTATTTTCACACAAGGAATTTAGACCAGAAACCATATCATGGTTGGATCTAGCCTTTTTACTAGGCATAAGATCCAAATCACGTAATACCACATCTTTAAATGTTTTAATCGCTGGGGCTACAGCCCCTGGTGGGTTAAACAAAGGCATTATGTAGCCCTGAATGGCTAGATCCTTGCGGGATACCAGAACTGGTTTGAATGGGATTTAATAGCATATGTCGTTTGATGCTCAATTTGCGAACAAACTTGTGGATGTCAACATAAGTCTGAAACTTATTGAGACCGCGTGGAGGTGTATATTTAAGACCCTTGTCTAACACTAATTTCTCAGAAGGGGTAAGAATAGCTGTACTTAAATTGAATATACCAGATCCCATTATAGCTTTTTTTTCCTTTCTGGATCGTATTCGTTTACCTCCTCTAGATTCTCTCTTTGGCCTCCCGACCGTTTGGTGCCCTGGTTTATTTGTGAAAACCCCAGTGCTGGCTGTTAGAAGGCCCTGGACTATTTATAGGATATAAAGATGTATCAACCAGGCTAGTAGGCCTTCTAATAACCGAATCATCCTGAGGTCCCTCTCTATCATACAATGGGAAGAAATTATTAGAAGTACTGATATAATCAAAATCATTCCTCGGTCGTATGTATTAGGGAGCTCGAAATGTTGTGGTTCAAAACCCATACGTTGGAACTGATTGGGCCTAGATTTAAAAGGTATGCCATGGCCATAATTTGAATTGGTACCCTGACCATGCCTATAATATGGGGGAGGACCCCCATAGTGATTGTTATGTGGTGGACCATAATTGTAGGTAGACCGGTCGGGTAAGGGCCCAGATTGTTGATAACTGGTACCTTTACTTCGCCCAGAATTGGGGTGATGGTTAGACCCCCGAGGGCGTCGTTGAGGTAAAGGGGGGGTGTTGTGACAAATTACCAGAAACGCCACCCCTACCACTAGTCTGTCTAGATGGCGAGGAATTGGAACCCTGCCGAAATTTAGAAGGAGGTGGTCCAGATGGGCCCACTGGGTGGAGGTTTAATGGGAGGGTATCCCAATGAGGAAATAGTTCTCTCACCAGCATTATCAGTAGATATTTCCACATCATTAACCGTATTAGCCTGCTCCGCCAGTAGCTTTTTTTGCCACTCAGACTACCCCACCCTGATAATCAGTGAGATCTCTGTTATACTTTTTCTTCTTATTTTTCTGTTCCCTATCCTCCTTTTCGAAAATTTTAAGGAGAGATGATGATTGCTCCTTATACTCACCATTTTCACTGAATGGACTTAATTTGTCTTTGATGATTTTAATTTCATCGTCCAGACGTGAAAGTTTGGCATTTTTCCAATTAAAAACAAAAAAAATAAAAAATATTTAAACTGCTGTATCCATAAACATCCCACCTGCCCCCCGGGACGTCCCATAATCAGTGGGATAGATTCTGTTATGTCCCGGGTGGGCAGATATATAGATTTTTACTTACAACCATTGGTGACTAAGATGCCATCACATGTTAAGGACTCACGTCAGGTGATTAATATGTTAGCTGAACTTGTCCCTACACGTGGCATGTGGTTGGTGACGGCTGATGTCACATCTCTTTATACAGTTATATCACATGATTTGGGTATTTTTGCCGTCGAATTTTTCCTGAGACGGGACTCTGGATTGTTCGACGAGCAAATTACATTTATTTTGGAACTTTTTGCCTTTACGGCTTCACACAGCTACTTCTGGTTTGGCCAACAGTTCTATAGACAAGACAGAGGGGTCGCCATGGGGGCTAAGTATGCCCCCAGTTTGGCCAATTTATTTATGGCCCTATGGGAGGAGGATGTCGTCTATGCCCAGCACCAACCTCAGGTGGTGTTGTGGGCCAGATATATAGATGACATCCTCCTCCTATGGGATGGCGACGGATGCGATTTGGACAGTTTCATCACAGGATTGAACCAGAACACCAGGGGTATTTTTCTTAATTTTGAGGCGAGCCAGATTAAGATTAATTTTATGGATCTGTGTATTGGTATTAGTGAGAATCAGTTTACTACATCAAGCTTTTTCAAAGCTACCGACAGGAATTCCTATATTCCTGTCGGTAGTTGCAATCATGCGACTTGGCTTGATTCGGTGCCTAAAAGCCAATACCTCCGCATGAAAAGGAATTGTTCTGACCATAGAGAGTTCCTGTCTCAGGCTGAGATCCTCACTCAGCGTTTTTTGGATAAGGGTTATGCAAGCGTCTCCCTACAACAGACTCTGAATGGTGTAGCCCAACTTGATAGAAAGGTATTGTTAAAGGATAGACCACCTAAGGCTAAGATGCTGCCTTCTGTTCCTTTTATTACGTTTTCTATCCAACATAAGAATGTTAAAAATGTAATTGCCAAGCATTGACACATTCTTACTAATGATCTGGTATTGGGTTCCACCATACCAGATAAACCTCAGGTTATCTACAAGGGAGCTCCGTCATTGAGAGCAAGGGTAGCTCCAAATATTTTGGATCCTCCCCCTATTAAGCAAGTTTTTTTTTGAATATTTGAGTGGGTTCTATCAGTGTAAAAAATGTCCGGCGTGCGCTGTGAGTGGCTGTTCACATAGGCGAACCCACAAATTTACATCGACTAGTACAGCAGTTGAATTTACGATTGAGACGTTTGTCACGTGCTCCACTGTGGGGGTCGTCTACCTCCTGCAATGCCCTTGCGGGCTCCAATATGTGGGCAGGACTAAGCGACCCCTAAAGGTGAGACTCAATGAGCACGTGATGAACATCATGACAGGTTTTCCCAAACATCCAGTTTCCCGCCATTACCTTGAAATGCATAATAGAAATCCTGCTAAAACCATCTTTCTTGGCATTGACAGATACCCCACAGTGGAGGGGTGACTCATTAGTGCGTAGCATTTCCAGGTTAGAAATGTCCTGGATCCATAAGATTAAATGTTATAATCCTTTTGGGTTAAATGTGGAAACTGATTTAAACGCTTTTATAGACAACTCCTAGTATGTGATCAGTTCGGTATCTGTTTTCATTTCTTTAGGTTTTTCCATATAACCTGTTTTTTTCTAAAAAAGACTTATGATGGTATCATTTTTTTCATGCGAGTCCTGGGCAGCAGGTTCTGCCGGACTTAGGTGGTTTACATTGGTTCCATCATGGGTCTTAATATGATGTAACTCCCATGTATAGATCTGTGCATCTAGGATCAATTTAGGTTTATATTATGTGTTTTTGCGCTCTGACCTCTTGGTCTTGTTTGTCGCCACTGGGTGGTCCTGCTCACCTTGGGATCAGTGAATGTATTAATACATATTTATTGTAGTACCCTTCCTCCTTTGGCATTTAAAATAGTGCTTTTAATTAGGTTTTAATTATCATTTCTATATATTCATGTCTTCCAATATATATGATGTCATGTTATCTTAGCATGTTCTTAGTACGCTGCACGAATCAGCGATGGTTCCTGTCGGCGGCGCTGCCTGTGACTCACATCATAGGCGTGCCTTCATGCTGTTATTTAAGACGCGATGAGTCAGTGCGTCGCCCGTTCCCCAGACGATGCTATTGTGTAGCGAAACGTACGTCGGGAGGCAGACGTGCTGACGTCATCGCTATAGGACGGGAGACTGCATGCCGGCCGGCTCTCCTTGTTACATTTTATGCTGTTTATTCACCGCAATGCTGTAAGTTGCCAATTTTTATACAATAAATTAATTTGGACGATATACACTATGTGGATTTCTTTCTCTGTTCTCGGATACTGCTGAGCTATCGAGTTCCCACTTTTTGGAGTGCGTCATTCCCTAGCTATCCATGTACCGTGAGGAAGGCGCCAATACATGTGTTTGGGCTTGCTACTAGCTTGCCTCTGGTAAGCGCATCTGATTGGTGGTGGTGCACGAGTGCATATTGGTGTCAATTATACAGGATTCACCTTTTCTATTTAGACTTACCTTTCACTACTTATTTTCAAGAATTCACTGAGGATCACATTATGGACTTTCCATGTTTATTTTCATTATAAATACGGACTTGATTTATAATTTGTCAATTTTTTTAATTGACAATTTCTTCTGTGGGTTACATTCTATCAGAACTTTTGTATTTATTACTGAGGGTGTTGGTTTACATTTTGTTCATATTTTGCATTAAGATAGTATGCACTTCTTCACTGATGGTACACTGTTCATTATACTTTTGCGCAGCTCCCCCCTTTTTTCCTTTATCAATGCAGAGAAGGTTCTCTCAGACAGACAGGTCCATCATCTAGGGACACTATATTCATTATTGCTCCTTGGGCAAGCCCAATTAACCATCAGTCAGTGCGCTTTTTGCCAGACATTATAGGATACCTGCTTGGGATATTACCTATACAGGACATACTATGAGATCAGGCTCAGGTAAGTATAAGGGGTGGCTGGGGGGGAAATCCTGCAGACGGGTTTTCACCCCAAGTAGAGAATGCCTTGAAGTAAAAATCCTTAAGCCTTTAGAACCACTTCAACTCTTCTGTGTCCTATGATGTACGATCAGGAAATATTATTTCTACTCTGAACTTGCTGTACCCGATAGACCTATTAAGGGGTCTTACAGCCCAACGATATAAGGGAAAATCACATTGCCCAATCCCTACATACCACTAGATAAGATGAAAGGAGAGTTCTTTTGGGCCCGACTCAGCCTCTCCATTTATTATGCTGTCTGAAAAACTTTTAAAAGCTTGCAGTCATGTGGCTCCTCCCACACTTAAAGGTTTTCTACCCCCCTACAGCTTCTGTGAGCCAGCGACTGATGAGCTGGAGACAGGGGCATTAATGATGGAGGACTAATCATTTTCTACATCCCTAAAGGAAAAATTATTTCTGCACCTGCAATAGAAACATTAAAGTGGTTGTAAACCCACTTTTTAAACAAAGACCTACAGCTAAGCCTAGATTAAGGCTTACCTGTAGGTGAATGAAATATCTCCTTAACCTACACGGTTAAGGAGATATTTGTATGTAAATGCGGCGACGCTGACGTCACCCCATTCACAAATTCGGCTAGGACGCAACAGTCGATGACGTAGCCGAATTCGACAGCGCATGCGCGGAGTCACGTCTTCGCCGCTCCGGCCAATCACAGCGCCGGAGCGGCGCTGTGATTGGCTGCAGCGGCGATACCCGGAAGTAACATTCCGGCTATCGCCGCAGCGATGGATGCGGCTAGAGGAGGGACACGGACGACTTAGGGGGCCCCGATCGAAGGTAAGTGGTACATAATGAGCTAGTATGCTAGTCATACTAGCTCATTATAGCTTTGTCTTGCAGGTTAGTAAAAAAAAAAAAAAAAAGTTAAAAGGGTTTACAACCACTTTAAGGACACTAACACTACATTCACTAAGTCCAAATGAAAGGAGGAACCTCCCCCTGCCAGTATGGGAACCTGAGGGTTTTAACTTGCCAAAAATAAAAAATGACCCTGAAATCAGATTAAGTAGAGGGGAATCCTTGTACTTGGATAAAAACATTTAAAATCAGCAAAAAGGTGAAAAAACAGGAGGAGGAGAAAGGCAGATGACGTGTCATTTCAACCACAACAGTCGACATCTGCACAAGAGACTTCTTACTAAATAACACAAGGGGGACACTTCTCAATAAAGTGGATATAATGTGTGTTGATGTAATAGTGTGATGTCTGGGCATACAGCCAAGATAGCTCAAATTGCTGATTGGAGGAAAGGCACACACCCCCCTCTCCACATAGGCAGAGACTCTCAGGTGTTTTCTAACAGGGCCAGCTCCCTGCAAATCTATTTTAGCAACCTCCCCGACAGAAATTTCAGGCTGCTTTTATCTGAGGTGTCAGAATTTGTCAGGAGTTATCAGGCTGATAACAGAGGAACTGTTCATGAGAGAGCAACGGGACCAACTCTTTGAAGAGCGATAACAAAATACTGCAGATAAATCTGCCCAGCTCAAAATTTCATGAAATGGGTTTACATCCACTTTTTAAGTACTGTACCTTGCCGTGACTTTTTTTTTTCTTTATTTTAAAAACTTGGCTTTTAGGTCTGCACAAAGATAATGTGTTTTTGTTACCTTATCACAACCAAAATAAAAAAATATAGAACAGAAGGAATACTCCAAACATTATTACAAGGCATATTAATTTTGGCAGTCATTGCCACAGATAAACAATGTCCTAAAAGGGCCAATGCATGGTTTGTCAAAACAATTTCCTATCAGCAATCTGTAGAACTGGACAGAAGAAAAGATCGAGACCATTAAAAGAGACATCACCACAAAGCTGTGTTCCTTACCTTTAGTACAGGCGCACAGTCTATCAGTGCCCGAACAGTACACAACTGAAACAAAAGGGTCCACTTCATCTGTGCTTTCCTTCTTTGGTGGATCAACCCTAGCCATGACCTCGAAGGTAGAAAGATCTAGGATTTTAACAAATCCACTTTGAGTCGTTACTACTAAATGTCCCAGGCTCAGCAAATCGGATTTCTTCTCTTTACTCATGAGATTTTTAGGAGTAAGAGGGGCATCTTCAGAGGATTCCTCACACTCATCCTCTCTGTTATCTAAAATATCAGGCTGTAATAAAATAAGTGAGGTAAGTGCATCCTGAGGGTCTTTAATATGCAAGATCTTTACTGGCTGCTCCTCTAAAGTCACTATCCTGGTGGTATAATTCATTTTGTATATCAACAAGTATCCACCACTAACACTTCTCTGGTCTGGCTTTATTATTAAAGGATCATGAACATCTGTTGAAGACTCACAGGGGATAACATTAATACTAGTTCCATTTACAGCTCCAAGGCTATGTTCGGCTTCTCCTTTTCTCCTACTACAAAGAGCAGAATTTAATTTGTTTAAATTATTCAAGGCTTCTACTTGATTTATTGCACTCAAGGACTCTGCAGGGCATTTCTGCAAACCTACTAAAAGATGGATGCCATCAGCACAAGGAATAATGGAATCTACACAAAGATTTTCCTCCTCCGCAAATTTAGGCAGTCGCATGCATTGCACAAGTGTTCCAGGCTTGGGAACCATAGATGTCCATTTATCTGTGTCAGGGGATGTCAGATTGGCAGTGGTCTCAGCAAATTGCTGTATATAGGTGACGGGTGGGTCCTGAAGAAGCAACTGCTCCTGGTTATCCAGCTCCATCTCAATAATCTGTGGAACAGTAAATCCATCATCATGTAAACTTTTGCTCATAATATTGTTCATCTGAGAAAATAGTTTCCCTGCTTTTTCATCAGCCTCTTTAATGCTGTACAGCAACAACACAGGTAGAGTCCTTTTTACCATAGGAGAATTAAGATCAGAGTTCGTGCCAGATTCATTGTCGGTGGAACCCTGTTCTGAGGAGCTCTCACCTGGAGTCCTGCTTAAAGCATCAAGTGACCTACGAGAATTGCTACTAGTAGGGGAGGAAGCTGGGGATTTGTATGTTAATAAACCACCAGTCAGTAGGCAAGGAAAAGGAATGTTGTGCTGCTCCAAGTGCTTCTCCTTGGTCTTTTCACTTTTACAACTCACTAAGGAAGGATTTGCCCCAAGTTCTTCTAAATCCTTTACAGTATCTTCAAGAACATTAGCAACAATCTCCCACTGTAGCTTCTCTGGCTGTTGGAGTATACCAAGAGCTGTTATGTCCAGACTCATCTCCAGAGCTTCCTTCTGAGATGTGTGCCCTGTGCAAAAGAAAAAATATTAAAAACTCGGTATATAAAAAATAAATAAAAAATACATAAAAAAATGGAGAGGTGGAAAACTGCAGCTAAAATCATCTACTCGCCTCTGTGCTCAATACACATCCTGCAACAAATGATTGTGCAGTGGCCATTTTGAAAGGAAAAAGCACAACATGCAGTCATGAAGTTCCCAATACTAACCCCTGGATATGTAGTAGGGATTTGTATATATATTAGGTATATTTAATTACACCGCAAACCAAGACAGTTCCGCCATGTTCCAATTTGGACAGCATACAAGCTCATTATGAAATACTTACCTTAGAACGAGGCATCATTAACTCACCTGGTCCACGCCGAGGGAGATGACATGTTGCCTCGGCGTGTCTTCCGGGTATCGCGGCTCCAGCGCTGTGAGTGGCTGGAGCCGCGGTGTCTCACTTCCGCGCATGCACACGGGAGACTTTGTTCCGGCTCGGCTTCTGCCGAGCCTTCAGCTTGAGAATCCCCTGTGCGCATGCACCGCTGCTGTCAGCGACGCATTGCGAGGGGGAATATCTCCTAAACCGTAAAGGTTTAGGAGATATTTCTTTTACCTACAGGTAAGCCTTAGTATAGGCTTACCCGTAGGTAAAAGTAAAAAAAAAAGTAAAAAAAAAGACTTTACAACCGCTTTAAGTAATTTTCTAAGATGTTCTCTTTTTACCAGTTAAAAATATAAGAAATGTTTTAAACAGGGTTGTCCAGACACTTAGGAGTCGGTTTTTCTTGTAAGAGGACTAAACCCAACCCAAACTATTAATCTGAAAAGAACACAACATACCTGTTACGGAATCAGACCTTGAACGCTCTTCACTATCTGAATCATCCAACAGATCATCACTGAAGAGGAAAATGAGAGCAAAAACAATGCAACATTAGCAGAAATTTAAATTCAAAATGATTTAATCAAGAAATGTGAGGGAAAAAAAAAAAAAAACACAAATGCAGCATTCCACCTACCTTTAGGCCCCTTTCACACTGGGGCGGGCAGGAGCGGTGGCGGTATAGCAGCGTGATTTTCAGCGCTGCTATAACGTCGTTCTTACCGCGGTATGCGGTCGCTAGGGGGGTGAATTTAACCCCCGCTAGCGGCCGAAAAAGGGTCAATACCGCCCGCAAACTGCGGCCATTGCCGCGGTATTACCGCGGTGTCCCATTGATTTCAATGGGCAGCCGCGGTAAAGGAGCGGTGAACACACCGCTCCTTTACCGCTGTAAAGAAGCGGCTAGCAGGACTTTTGGAGCTGTCCTGCTAGCGCACCGCTTCAGTGTGAAAGCCTTCGGGCTTTCACATTGAAGGCTACAGGCAGGAATTTTTCATGCGGTATAATAGCGCTATTATTAGCGCTAAACCGCATGAAAAACGCCCCAGTGTGAAAGGGGCCTTAGGCTCACGGGGCTAATAAAGAATATGTAGCGCAGATGATAAAGAACATGGGATAGAACCCACCAGCCCCATGTAAAAAATACTTTTATGCATACCTGCCATGAATAGTACTATCCAATGGATAAAGTAGCTATAAATTAGTGCGGCTCTAAGGTCTATGGAGTCTACCATAAGAGATGAAACTACTGTAAATTGATTAGCCAAAATCTAACACATGTAACCCACAGGAAAGGAAATCTATGCTAGTGCGCAACTTCCTAGGTATAAATCTGCTGTGCTCTTACTCAAGCAAAACAAGAAATTGCCTTAAAGCACTCCAGTACCGAGAAAGATACAAAGGTAGCCATTATAACCTTCTAAAATGGTAGCTGCATGGCTCTCTGGCATCAACACCGAGTAACAAATATGCAGGTAAAATATCCAGAATCCCTTTTCTTCACAGATCTGCTAGGACTAGGTGGATAACAAATTTTGAAAACCGAGGTCAAGCATGACAGCCAGCTAACTATGATTTGCAGAAGATCTCAATAATGGAAGCCTTTATGATCACAGGAAAGGTTTCCATTAACGACTGAAATCCTTATCAAATGCCTAGTTTGTCACCTCAATGTCCTTACCTTAGGTCAGCCCGTGGTAAGACATTTTTTCCCTTTTTACTTACTACTCAAGTCAGGGCTGGACATATTGCAAGAGCTAGGTAGCCTTTTAAAATCATAACGCAACATCAACAATCACGAATTAGGTATTCACTCCTAATTTTATAAAATGTTTATTGTTTCATTAAAAATGTTATGTTATCTTGCTGCTAGAGACCTGAAGATTTCCGAAGAATGGTTCATAAAGCCATAATCCTTTAAATTGGAGCTTTTTTAAATTCAAATTTGGTCAAGCAATTTATTGTGTGTCGTTCAAAAATTTGACTTCTTCATCCTTAAATGTGATCATTTTGTAGGAAGTGCCGACATAGAAAAGTTTGGGAACAACTGCTTTAGTTGTCAACCAAGCGGATCCCTTAAAGCGGAGTTCCAGGCTATTTTTAGTTTATTAAAAGTCAGCAGCTACAAAAAGTATAGCTGCTGACTTAACAGCCACTTTCACCTGTCCCACGGTCCAGCGACACGGCCGCACGGAGGCCAGCTCCTCTCCTCAGCGCCTCCATTGGAACTGTGGGAACCCAACTGACAGCTTGTGGCTTCACGGCCGGGCACGCACTGCGCGAGTCGTGCTGCGCTCTTGGAGTGGACAGGCGATCTTCTGGGACCTGTCACATGTCCCAGGAGATCGCCTAGAGTAAGGGGCCGCCTTGGGGGAGAGGAGTCGCCGCCTAGGCGGCCCGTAGGCAGAAGGAGGAAGTGGGACAGCAAGTCCCCTTCAAAACGAAGAACCGACTCCCCCCCTTCAAAAAAATTACATGCCAAATGTGGCATTGCAAGGGGGCGTGGAGTACTTAAAGCGGAAGTTCCACTTTTGGGTGGAACTCCGCTTTAACTTCAACTCCTTAGAAAGTACCTGTAGGTCCTCAGGTTGAAGTGGCTCTACCGGATTATGGCTGCAGCCATGATTCCGGTTCCAAAACTTTCAGCTGGCGATGGGCTTTAATGTAGAAGTGGTCTGTGCAGCTTTACAGCTGCCCACCTGTGTGAACTGGAGAACACAGAGGGAAGGAAGTTACATGCATTTTCTCAAACCTATTACATGTGCAATTCACCACAGTGCTCAGAAAATGCACGGGACTCTATTCAAATCCACACTGAAATTGCATTGCTGCTGCACCAGAGAAATTTGAAACGAGCTCCATAGAAAGCAGGTTTGGTTCATGTGTAATGCGAATCAGATGCGGTTCAAAACACATCCAACGCGCATATATGTTAACAGTGCCTAATCCTTTTGAATCTCACTGGCAGCAGGGGTGGTCTCGTCATTTTTTTTCTTTGTCCCTAATCTGTCTTCCCTCGGCAGAGTATAATTTTTGTGGCTCTCCCCTTCAGCAACTGTAAATCATAAAGGTGTCGGCTCATCGGCCTCTAGTGACTGTTTTTAGGCAAAGTGATGAGAAATAGAAATGAGCATATGCAGAGCGAGACAGGGCCTTACTGCATTTCAAACAGTAAAAGCACTTATTTTTAATGTTTTACATAACTATACCTGCAGTCTGAAGTGATCTATTAAGACATAGCCCCTTGCTATAGGGGATACTCCCGAGCAGTGCATCTGACACACATGCCTCAGCCCCACCCCAGCTCTCTTCTCAGTGGCTGTGACTGACAGCAGAAGTAGACAATGGGTCCTGCTGCTGTCTCGATCCCTAGTGAGGAAAGAGCAAGCTGAGAGAGCTGCTGCTCTTGGACAGCGCTGGATTCAGATGGGGCTTGGGTAAATATAAAGAGGGAGCTTAAAACAGCGGCACACAGGTTTTTTTTTTTTACCTTACTGCAGAGAATGCATTAGTGTAAAACACATTCTGCCTTTAGAACCACTTTAATTTTCTGACCTAAGTTCCACTAAGTTCCTATTAACAGTTTCACTTGCTTGTGGGAGGAAAAAAAAAAAAAGTGTCAGGATAGAAAAAAAATAAAATAAAAAATAAATAAAAAAAAAACTGTCAAACTTGTTTAAAAAGGGGTTGTAAAGATAGATAAATGATATATATTAGCTCTTGCGGGGAGGCACTCAGACAGCTGCAGAGGGACCCCAGAAGACCAGGATCGGTGCCACTCTGTGCAAAAGAACTGCACAGCGGAGGCAAGTATGACATGTTTGTTATATATCTATATTTTTTATAACAAACATGTCATACTTGCCTCCACTGTGCAGTTCGTTTTGCACAGAGTGGTACCGATCCGGGACTTCTGGGGTCCCCCGTCGGCTGTCCGAGCTCCACCCCGCAAAAGCCAACCCACTTCTTGGGAAGCGCTCTGCCAAGGAGGTTAGCTTGCGGGCACGCTCAAGTGACACAGCCGATGGCTATAGCCGCCGACTATCACTCGGCCGCGCCATTGATTTGAATGACAGCAGCGGGAGCCAATGGCTGCACTGCTATCAATCTCCAATGAGGAGCCGCCTCAAGCTGGGAGAAACCATCGCAGAGATTCGTGGCTTAGGTAAGTAAAAACAGGGGGGGGGGGGGCTGGGTAGCCTGAGATTGCAAGGTGTTTTTTCATCTTAATGCATAGGATGCATTAAGGTGAAAAAACACGAAGCTTTACAACCCCTTTAAGGGCATTTGATGTCATTTAAAGACATGTGACAGTGCTCTATCTGCATAATCTGAAGCATTTGGCAGAGAAAATACGGCAGGACAATGGAAACTCAACAATGCACTCTTTTTCTAAATAAACCATGCAATTCTGCCAGTGTGGAGTATTTTCAGTGATGTCCTGCAGGGAGGGGATAATACTGGTATCATTAAAAAATAGGATTTTTATACTCACCGTAAAATCCTTTTCTCGGAGTTCATGGAAGGACAAAGTAGGTATTAGCCTTCCTTCAGGAGTGACTAGGCAGAATGTGTTTACAACTTCAAAGCTGAACAGCCCAGGGGGCGGTCCTACTGGCTATATCCCCTCAGCCTGCACCAAGCAGCTCAGTTCGGCAAAAGCAGTACAAAAAAAAAAAAAAAAAAGGAGGGGTGGGTGCTGTGTCCATGAACTCAGAAAAGGTTTTTACGGTGAGTATAATTATCCTATTTTCTCTTTAGTTCATGGAAGGACACAGCCTTAATCTTGACAAAGTAGGATGTCCCAAAGCCGTGTCAAAACGAGGGGTGGGAACAGCATTAAAACAACTTCACCCAAAAACAAAACAGAGCTCCTCAACTGAGGAGTTGTAACTCTAAACAGCCGCCTGCAAAACTTTGCGGCCGAAGAAGCATCCGAAGATGCACTCACCTCAACTTGTAAACGTTAGTGAAAGTGTGAACGGACGACTAGGTCGCCGCCTTACACACCTGGGAAATGGACGCTAGATGTTGGAAAGCCCAAGAGGCACCTATTGCCCTAGTCGAATGCACCGTGACAGGAAATGGGGGCGCCAGACTCTTTATGGCGTTAGCCTGATATCGATCTGTCGGATCCACCTCAAGATGGTGGCCGACGAGACCGCTGGGACCAGCCACCGAAACAAACAGTGAGCCTGAACTCCGGAACGGAGCAGTAACAGACAAGTATACTCTCAGAGCTCAGACAACGTCCAAGGAATGCAACGTTGTCTAATTAGGATTCGACAGATGAGGACACAAGGATGGCATTACAATGTCTTCCTTGAGATGGAAGGTCGAAACCACCTTAGGAAGAAAAGAAGGCTGCGGACGCAGCACCACCTTATTCTTGTGGAAGATCAGATAAGGAGCCTTGCATGACAAGGCTGCCAGCTCAGAAACCAGTCTTAACTGACAACAGCCACCAAAAGACCACTTTCTGAGAAAGAGTCAAGGGAATTTCCCTGATGTTCTCAAACTGTGGTTTCTGAGGCAAATAGAGGCCATGCCGTTAAAGGAGTTGTAAAGGTTTGTTTTTTATTTTCTAAATAGGTTTCTTTAATCTAGTGTATTGTTGGTTCACTTACCTTTTCCTTTGATTTCCCTTCTAAATATTTTTTTTTCTTTGTCTGAATTTCTCACTTCCTGTTCCTCCTCAGTAAGCCGTTCAGTAAGCTGTTCTGGCTGACTCCACACCACTCGGATGATGGTGTGAAGTTTAGTGAGGAGAAACAGGAAGTGAGAAATTCAAAGAAAAAAAACATTTAGGAGGTAAATCAAAGGAAAAGGTAAGTGAACCAACAATGCACTAGCTTAAAAGGAACCTATTTAGAAAATAAAAAACGAACCTTTACAACCCCTTTAAGCCATTAACTGTAAGCAGGATTGTGTATGGGACCTTGCGACAGCAGGTCCTCTCGTAGCCGTAGACGCCAAGGGACGTCTGCTATACAAGCCCCACGGAGGACGGACCGGAGGGTCCACATGCCAAACCCCCTGAAGAAACATTCTCACTAGAATGAGTGAGCCACCAGGGGTCGTTGAATAAAAAAAAAGACAGCCAGGGCAGATATATGCCCCTTAATTGCCCCACGCTGTAAGAACAGCAGAACTCTGGAACCAAATAAGTACGCAGATGCCACCTCATTTCCAAAAACGGATATGTAGGTCTTCCAAGTGCGATGGTAAATCTTCCTAGAGGACGATTTTCCGAGCACTCTTCATGGTAGAGATCACAGAGTCTGACAGGCCCCGGTCTCTTAGCACCTGGCTCTCAATAGCCATGCCGTTAAAGCCAGTGACTGTAAAACAGGATGGTGTATGGGACCTCGCGACAGCAGGTCCTTTCTTAGCGGCAGACGCCAAGAGGCGTCTGCTATCAGACGCACTAGATTGGCGTACCAAAGACGCCGAGGCCAATCCGGAGCAATAGGGGTCATTGGAATCCTCTCTGCCTCCAGTCTGCGAAGCAGATGAGGAAGGAGCTTCAGAGGAGGGAAGGCATAGATTAGTCGCGTCTGCCCA
This sequence comes from Rana muscosa, assembly GCA_029206835.1. Lineage (NCBI taxonomy): Eukaryota > Metazoa > Chordata > Amphibia > Anura > Ranidae > Rana > Rana muscosa. The sequence goes on from CM055121.1 coordinate 56,244,599, forward strand.
TGGGTCCCTTGACCTGGCCACAAACCTCAATACCTTCCGATTGAGTCGAGAAGCCAGGAGATCTACGTCTGGTGTGCCCTCTTGGCAAAGGAGCTGAAACACCTCCGGGTGTAGAGACCATTCTCTTGAGGCGATTTAGTTAGCAATTGCAGCGCTATAGAAGTTACTCACTCACTGGTCCAGCATCTGTCGACTCCACCTGCCAGTTTTCCACGCCCGGAATGTAGATGACCGACAGGGTCGGTACGCTCCTTTCTACCCACCTTAGGAAGTTAACGACTTTCGACGCTGCAGCTGAGCTACCATTTTGAGAGGCACAGCCTGATCGTCCGGAGATCAAGGAAATTGATCGACAAGTAAAAGGGAAGGAACGACTTCCCGGACAGAAGTGCCGGTGATGCCAGCCACCAACTAGGGAAGTTTTATTTAGGTGGCTCACCCCGATTTGACAATCCAGGGATTAAAAGGCACTTGTCCCTTCTGGACAGAATTACTTTCTGTAGCACTCGTGTGTGAAATTGTGCATACGGTACCCGCCTCGAAGGAGGCTACCATGAGGCCCAGGACTCGCCTGAAAAAGCGGCGTGATGACCATCTTGGGGATGTCAACTGCCGCACCGCAGCCTCTGAGGAGTCCAAAATCAACCCCAGATACACTAGAAGTTGAGTCAGTACCAATACGAACTTCTGAGTGTTCAGCGCCCAAAGTATCGGAGGGTCTGACAGGTTATAGACACGCTCACCTCTAATTCTGAGCTTAAAGTGGCCCTCAGAAGAATATCGTCCAAGTAGCCCACGATAGCGATGCCACGCTGTCTTGGTAGGGCCAGAATCAGGGCGAGCACCTTGGCGAACACCCTCGGTGCTGATGCCAGGCCAAGGGGGGAGCCACAAGTTGGTAGTGGTCTTCCCCGGCCGCAAAGAGCAGACCTCTCTGATGCCTGGTGCATATGGGGACCTGCAAGTATGTGTCCTTGCCAAAATCCCCTGGATGGAGGGCAGTGACAACAGAGCGAACCAACTCCCTCCGGAATCTTTTTTACCTTCACAAAGCAATTGAGGGCCCTGAGATCCAAGATCCCCCTCCTAGGTCCTACGAACAGATTTGAGTAAAACCCCTGAAACCGTTCCTGTACTGAAACACTGAAACAGGAATTATCACCCCGCGTATCAGCAGGTCTTGAACCGCCCCATATAGGGCTTCCCAACCAGTCGGCTGAAGCTGGCGGTTGGAGGAAAAAAATACAATATCTGTTCGGAGGGCAAGAGAGAAACTCTTGTACCCTGAGGAAACTACTTTGCAAACCCACCGGTTGGGGATCTGAGGTGTCCACCAAGTCGCGAATTCGCTAAGACGTCCCCCTGCCCGAGAGATGGGAGGGGACAGACGGTATGCAGACGTAGATTTGTTCGCAGGCTTGATGGGCTTGCGAAACCAGGGACGCTTCTGTCCCTCAGCAGGCGCTTTATTGGCCTGGGATCGTTTACTTGTCGCACTAGGTGGACGAAAAAAACGCTTGTGCGCGGTGAAGGAAGGCCCTCGCCACTGCGTGGCTCCTTACTTTTTTTGGATTGTGGGAGCAGCATGCTCTTACCTCCTGTGGCATATTTAATAATGTCATCCAGGGATGCTCCAAAAAGTCTGTCACCCTTAAAGGGCAATCCATTAGGGCCTTCTTGGAAGACTGGTCCGCCGACCAACCTTTTAGCCAGAGCAGACTGCGCAATACCACCGCATAGCTTGAGGCTCTGGACAGCAGAGGAATAGTGTCCAAGGCTAAATCGCAGACAATTTTGAGGCCCTGTATCAACTGGTCGGCCATAGTCACCTCGTCCGAGGGAGCCTCATGTGCCTTAACCAATGGAGCAGCATTTTTGCCCCTTCAGTGAGTGTCTGAGACACCAGGGCCCCAACCACAGTTGGGCGCACAGCCGAGCCGTATAGGTAGCGGATGACCGCCATCGGAGGAGAGGTCCATCTTTTCAGGAAACTCTCCTCCAAAAGGTTAACGCATCGCCAAATCTTTTTGGGGACCGAAAACCTTGTGGTTTGTCCCGCTCCTTATATCTAGGTAAGACGCACAAGGAACACCTTAGCAGTGCGGGTCGGCTTTACGGAACCCGAAAGGGACCGACACCTCTGCCGTTTCTGCAGGCTCCTCGATCTTTAGAGTATCCCGCACGGCGGCGATAAGGTCACCTATTAGAGCCTTATCGCGTGGAGACCCGGAGTCATCCTCGCTGTCAGACCGGCCACGGTCTGCATCTTCTGATATGTTTGAACCAGGGCCATGAGCTATAGCTGGGCCGAGCTCCGCACTAGAGTTGTCCCCAGAAGATGGCGGGGGGGCACTTTTTACCCCCCCGTGCCCACGCGCCACTTCCACCTTGGCAACAAACCAGGATGCCGACAAAGCGTCTGACAGCGGGTGCAGGAGCACCAGATGGCAATCCTGGTGTATCGTGGGGAGAAGTGTCTGCTTCTGATGCCATGCTGACCCACGCACCTGACACAAGCCCACCCTCCTAGCTGCGACAGACGAGGGGATTCCCCCCCAGAGGACTCACCACCCTTGAACAGTAGTACGGCTGCTGTCCGCTTCCTAGCTGCTTACTTGTCAGCTAGCAGTCTGACCACTCTGCAGCGTGTGTCCGTAGGCTTGCGCCGTTTAAATACCATTTGATCGGCTTGGACCGTGAGAAAACGGCCACCGAGCATCAGATAGAGACCAAAAAACGCTGCGGGCCACAAGAACATGGCCGCCGAGCGGCACACAGTGTGATCATAAGAAAAATGTCCGCCAAGCGGCCAATAGAGGTCAAACAGCGCAGACCACAAGAACATGGCCGCCAGCGTAGAAGAGGCCAAAGAGAATGGATCACAAGAAAAATGGCAGAGCGGCCGATAGAGGCCAAACACAGTGCGGACCACAAGAACATGGCCACCAGCGCATAAGAGTCCAAACACAGCATGGATCACCAGCAAAATGGTCGCCGACAGCATGGAGCAGAGCACACAGGTAAACAAACTCTCTTTTCATGGCAGCTCATAACCTTTATCTAGCGGACGTACATTCAGAGTTTCCACACAGGTGGAGACCCCCCCCTCCCCCCAGGAGCCAGCCTAGCTTAGAGAGCCTAGGGAGGAGGGAAGGAAGGGAGGAAGAAAGGGAAGGATAGAACCCCTTACTCACCTCTCCAGGAATGTCCAGCTCTGTCTTCCTGCCGAAGCAGGGGATTACTACTTACCCTTCCTGCGTGGATTGTGCTGAAGCATCCCAAACAGACCACCTTCTGCATGGTGACGGAGGCGACTGTGGGTCCGGCTGCTGCGACTCGCCCCCATAGACTGGTCCTATGCATGCCCTGGAGCATATAGCTCAACAGCCACCCGTAGAGCGACGGGCATGTCGTGGACAACCCAGCGCGTAGCTACGGTCGGCACACGCTCGATGGCTGAAACTGGGGAGACTACAAGGATCTGGGATGCAGCCTGTCACCCGGTCGGCAGTTGATCAAAGATCACAGGAACAAAAAAAAAAAAAAAAAAAATGTAAATCTTGAAAAAAAAACCTCCAGGCCTATGGGCCCGAAAGGGAGCCATGTCTTCTCCTCAGCTAGGCAGAAAAAAACGGAGCTGCTTGGTGCAGGCTGAAGGGATATAGCCAGTAGAACCGCCCCCTGGGCGGGGCTGTTCAGCTTTGAAGTTAACACATTCTGCCTAGTCACTCCTGAAGGAAGGCTAATACCCACTTTGTCAAGATTAAGGCTGTGTCCGTCCATGAACGAAAGAGAAATAGGCCTGACAGTGTATACTGGGCCTCCTTTTCCATCTCTGGAGGTTGACAAATACCCTTATATTTTTTTTTTACAAGAGCCGCTGTTTATGGCCATAATGCTGATTGCCCTGCATAATCTCACAATAATTTAGCGTACTCTTAACATATGCATTTCCTAACTAGGCCCTTGTTCGGATACATCTGGTCTTGCTTGTATGTATTGTGGCTATGGATTGTTCTCCTTACATTCGCTATCCTTAGCATGTATTGTGTTCTGCTGTACCCAGCTTGGCATTACATGCCAAACCGACTATCAATGCCTCCTGCTCTGTATGTTTATGTCTTTATGAGTGTTAAGTATGGTGCCTGTTCCATCACTATCTGTATGCCATTTTGTTTTTATATACAAAAAAGACTGTTTTTGATTAAAAAAAAAAAAAATAGGCCTAGTGTCACACTGGCCTTTACAAATAAAAGCCTTTCAAAAACATAAAAGTCCATGTAGGCTACAACTAGATTCTTCCTTCGTTTTTTCAGTTCAGAAGAGAAACCGAAAAAGGAGAAGCAAGTGGTCAGCATCATGTTTATTGGGTATAGACTTACCTGTCACCTTCTAATTTTGGGATATCAGAACAGCTGGATGAACCTTCTAACCATGCCAATGTTGGCCTCGTAGGTTCTACTGTGGTAGTGGAATCTCCAGAGAGAACCAAGAGCTGCACGATAACAGGGTCATATGGGTTTACCTCAAATTTTAAGTGCACCTAAAAATAATTAGAAAAATTTATTACAAGCAAAAAAGCACTTCAGTACTTTCAGAACATATCGTTTACAAAAAGGCCAATACCTTCATGAGTTTTGAGACATCCCAGACACAGATTTTGCCTCTTTTTGTTGCTGCAGCTAGAAAGTGAGGACAATTCCCCACCCCAAAACAGGTTATTCGATCAGTGCCATCGGTGCAAGGGAACTGTGCAGGACATGTGGCAAGGGTGACTGATAGGGGTACATTCTGCGTGTGTTCACCCTTCACAAATGGACAATTTGGAGAATGCCTCTCATGCTCTGACCTGTAGAGAAGGGAAACAAAAAAAAAAACCTCTTTGAAAAAAGGACAGCTACATCACAGTAGATATAATTCAAAGTTAAAGATGATTAATGTCTTTAAAAACAGACAGTTGTCCAGATACTGCATGTATTAGTACAGGAATATAAAGTGTCTAAAGAAAATAACTGTCCTGAGGGAAATGCAGAGCTGCTGTTGCTGCCATAAAAATACTGAATGTCAGAAGTTTTGCTGGCTAAATCATTTTAAGTCACTTACCGAAGCCAAATATGCAGGTATTATGATTTCACTTGCTGCATACTTGACTATACCCCAGATGATGTCTTGGTGGACAAAATAACTACTCTTTGTGATCACATTATATACATTGCCTGTATCCATTTACATTGAAGTGCATTACTTTATTCAATAAAACCTTAGTTAAGGATTTTATGCTATGTGGCGATTTCTTCCCACTATGATGCTTCTTATGATTGGTGGAGCCCAAGACTTTTCGAACGCTGGGTCGGTGTTGCTTTGCATCCCTTATGCTGGTCCTGTGAAGTCCAAACCCTCTCCAGTTTTTCCGCTTGTTGGGCTCCTTGCTGGTGGCAGGAGGCCCACATGATTTGATAAGAGTACTTGATCATCTTGTCTGGTGGTGGCTGCACACTGGATGGCAAATTCTTTCCATGGTGGTTTCCTTTCACAGAGGCACAGTGAATTATTTCCATGGTGGTTTCCTTTCAGAGACAGAACATTCATTTTCTACCATTTTTGAACCGTTTACCCATTTCAAGTCTCTTTTTACCCGTTGGGACTCAGTGTCAACATATCACGCCTTTCCAGATTCATGTTTGATGAACATTGTGATTTATTAATTTTTTTGCACAATTTAATTTTTTTATCACATCTACCTACAATTGTTGTAGGTGCCAGTCATTGACCATTGTTTTTGATACATTAGTGTTGCACTAACACTAATTGTTGGCACATTTATTCTCATTTAGCGCTGCACTTTATTCCTCATTCACATTACACCATTTGTAATTGTAGTGCCAGCAGCTTGCCAATTTTGATTGTTGGTGCAGTAATTCCTATAATTTTCATGGACTCAAACTATTGAAAGCAGAGACTGCCAAAGATTCAAGGTAGAGGTCAGCAAAAAGGGATTTTTATAACAGCTTACCTGTAAAATCCTTTTCTTGGAGTACATCACGGGACACAGAGCGACTTAGTCATTACTAATGGGTTATATAGATTACCTTCAGGTGCTGGCACTGGCCACTTCCAAACCGGAAGTACCCTCCCCTATATAAGCCCCTCCCATCCGGGAGCACCTCAGTTTTGTAGCAAAGCAATAAGTGTCCCTAAAGAGGGGTGGGAGCTCTGTGTCCCGTGATGTACTCCAAGAAAAGGATTTTACAGGTAAGCTGTTATAAAAATCCCTTTTTCTTTTTCGTACATCACGGGACACAGAGCGACTTAGTTATTACTAATGGGACGTCCCAAAGCAATGCCAAATGAGGGGAGGGATACATAAGCTGGGCGCCATCAGGCATGAGGCTCTTTTGCGGCCTGCAACATACTGCGCCCAAAGGCGACATCCTCCTGACTTCTGACGTCTACCTGGTAGAATCTAGTAAACGTGTGTACTAAGGACCATGTTGTGGCCTTACAGACTTGAGCCAGGGAGGCTTGGTGATGCACTGCCCATGAAGTTCCAACTGCTCTTGTGGAGTGCGCCCTAACTTTGAACGGAGGCGGTCTCCTTTTCAAGCCATAGGCTTGTATTATGACCTGTCGAATCCACTTGGCTAAAGTAGATTTTTGATGCTGCCTGACCCTTTCTGGGGCCTTCCGGCAGAACAAACAAAGTATCCGTTCTACGAATCTGAGCAGTGGCTTTAAGATAAGCTTTAACTGCTCTTACTACATCCAAAGAATGCAATAACTTTTCCTCTACCGAACTAGGTTTGGGGAAAAAGGAAGGAAGAACCACATCTCGGTTCAAATGGAACCTCGATACCACCTTAGGAAGAAGGCTGGATGAGGACGTAATACTACTCTGTCCTTATGGATAACCAGATATGGCTCCTTACAGGACAAGGCGGCTAATTCCGATACTCTTTTAGCCGAACAAATGGCTACTAAGAAAATCAATTTCCTGGTGAAAAGAACCAAGGAAATGTGCCGCAATGGTTCAAATGGTTGTTTCTGTAGAACCGACAGAACCAGGTTTAAGTCCCATGGACATATGGGAATACTAACCGGAGGGCTAATACGCATCACTCCTTGTATGAAAGCTTTGACTAATGAATGCAAAGCCAAGGGCCTTTGAAAAAAATATTGACAAGGCCGTCTGACCCTTGATAGTACTCAAGGCAAGCTTCCTATGTACAGCCCACTGTAGGAAGTCCAGAATCCTACCTATTACGTACTTACGTGGATGCCATTTCCTGGCCTCACACCACGTGATGTACGCCTTCTAGATCCTATAATAGATCTGCCTGGATACCGGCTTCCTGGCATTGATCATGGTAGATACCACAGGATTAGAGAGCCCTCTCTTTTTTAGAATGTGGGCTTCAAATAGCCAGGCCGTCAAACCTAGGGCTGGTAAGGAAGGGTAGTATATCGGTCCTTGCGAAAGCAGGTCCGGACGATGTAGGAGGGTCCAAGGACTTCCCACTGACATTTTTACAATCTCCGCGTACCATGCCCTTGGGGACCACGCTGGAGCCACCAGAATCACTGGTTTCTTTTCTACCCTGATTCTGCGGATTAATCGCGGTGGGAATGCATATATCAGCTTGAACTGATCCCAAGGGAACACTAGGGCATCCGAACCGCAAGCTAGGGGATCCTTTGTGCGAGACACAAATCTGTCCACCTTTGCGTTGAATCTGGATGCTAGCAGATCTACATCCGGTGTTCCCCACCGCTGGCATATTGCCTGGAAAACCTCGGGGTGAAGAGACCATTCCCCGGGCATAATTGCTGGCGACTTAAAAAGTCCGCTCTCCAATTTTCCACTCCTGGGATGAAAACCGTGGATATGGCTGTGACATACCTTTCTGCCCATTCCAGGATGCAATTCGCTTCCCTCTGGGCTGCACGACTCCTGGTGCCACCCTGGTGATTGATATATGCCACTGCTGTGGCATTGTCTGATTGAATTCTGACAGGTGACCCTTGGAGTTTGGATGTCCATGCTACTAGGGCATACCGGGCTGCTCGTATCTCTAAGAGATTGATGGGCAGGGCCTTCTCTGCTTCTGACCACTTGCCCTGGAGAGACCATTGCTCCAGTACTGCCCCCCAGCCTATGAGGCTGGCATCTGTAGTGACCACCTTCCAAGAAACCGGACTGAAGGGGACAGGGACATTGGTAAGTCTCAAGCCTGAACTTTTTTGTTCCAGGCTGACAGTATGGCCCTCTGCAAGTTCCTTGAATGGAATTGACCGTAGGGTACTGCTTCGAATGAAGCCACCATTTTTCCCAGCAGGCTTATACACAGGCGTATGGATGGTTTTTCTTTTTTGTACCCACTAAGTGGGTCAAATCTTTCAAAGACGACACCTTCTCTGGAGGTAAGAAAATCTTTCTCTGATTTGAATCCAGTCTTAGCCCCCAAGTATTCCAGGCTTTTGACTGGTTTTAGGGCTGACTTGTCTCGGTTGATAATGCAACCGTGAGATTCCAGATACTTGATTATCTTGTGAACGACCACTTCTAGTTTTTTTCACTGAGTGGTCTATCAGCAACAAGTCGTCTATATATGCCATTATCGTTACACCTTGTGTTCCTAGTTTGGCCAATCTTAGGGCCAGAATTTTTGTGAACACTCGTGGTGCTGTGGCCAGACCGAAAGGTAAGGCTCTGAACTGAAAATGGCGCCCTTCTACTGCAAGGCGTAGAAATTTCTGGTGGGCCGGACAGATGGGAATATGCAAATAAGCATCCCTTATGTCGATCGAGGCTAACCATTCCTGCCCTCGTAGGGCGGTGGCCACCGATCGGATCGACTCCATCCGAAAAAGTCCTGATATGTAGGAACTTGTTTAGCCCTTTTATATTTAATATGGGCCTCATGTCCCCATTTGGTTTGGGGACTGTGACAAGGTTCGAGTAAAACCCGAACCCGTTTTCTTCCAAGGGAACCTTCATGATTACCCTTGGGGCAATAGTTGCTCTAGTGCCAGAAGGAGGGATCCACTCTTCTGGGGATCGCTTGGCACGTTTGACCTTATAAAATGGGCAGGAGGAATGTCTTTTACCTCCAGCCTGTAGCCCAGACTTACTGCGGAGATCACCCATCTCTGATGGTGTCCCGCCAGGTCTCTGTGAACAACTGAAGTCTTCCCCTCACCCGATTGAGTGGGGGCAACCCTTCATGACTTAGGGGGAGGTTTTGTACCTCTCTTGACCCAGGGTTTCTTGTTACCCTGTGATTGTCCCTGATTTCTGCCCCCTGGATTTGACCGCGGAGGCCGTCGGAACTGTTTCACAGCCGATGTGCCAGGGACTGGAGAAGTAGGCCTCTTAAAAGAAGGACTTCTACCCTTGTTCTTAACTGGCAAGAGTGTACTTTTACCGGCAGAAGTTTTCTGGATATATTTGTCCAGATCATCTCCAGATAAGCGTTCTCCATGAAATGGGAAGCTAATCAGCAATTTCTTACAGGGAGCTTCAGCAGACCAGTTTTTGAGCCATAGAAGCCTACGCATATGTCTACAGACAGCGTAAAGCGGGATGCCTGTTGGATTGTATCCTTTATGGCGTCCACCGCAACACAAGGCTCTAGGTAGGTCAGCTAGGGCAAGAGCCTGCTGATCTGGTAAGTCCCTTAAGACTTGTTTCAACTGATCTTTCATTGCTTGGCAGACTCCAATCGCTGCTACTGCAGGTTGTGTCACCATGCTTGCTGTAGAGAAAGCAGATTTTAGTAAAGACTCCAATTTTTTATCTATTGGGTCCTTGAACATTGGAACATTATCTACTGGACATGTCAGTGATTTATTTACACAAGAGATGGCTGTGTCCACTGTAGGGACCCTCCATTTTTTTTTTTTTTTTAATGAACTTATCCTCCATGGGATAGATCACTGGAAATCTCTTGGGGGGGAGTAAATATTTTACAGGATGCTCCCAATCCTGGTAAATAAACCCTTCCAATAAAGGGTGGATTGGGAAGGAACAGACAGTCTGGGGAGCTTTCAGCGACCCCAGCGAGGAGACAGTAGTGGTGGATGGTTCCGCTAGAGGCATTTAAATGCTGCTCGGACCATGTTAGTCAGAGACTGAACCCATAATCTTTCAGCCTGAGATGCTGAGAAAGGTTCTTCCACTGTTGATTCCTCTATAACTTTATCAACCTCACCTGATCCCCTTCAGGTAGGTCGATCTCTGGGACTGTTCCTCCACTAACAGGCACTCTGCAGGAGGAGACGGAGATCGGACGCGCTTTTCCTGTAACAGGGAAGCAGCGATCAATGCTGTTAATCTCTCTTCCAATCCTCCCAGAGTTGAGGATAAAACCTCCTCTGTTATATATACAGGAGCAGGTGGACTGGGGACAGCCGCAGTACCAGGTACTCCTGCGGGGTTCCTACGGCTACTGACCTCTGAAATTTCAGGGGAGATTGGCGCAGTACAGCATGCCCAAAATCCTCAGAGCCCGACGGAGACCCCTTTCGCTTCTTGGAAGATCTATTTCCAGAGCGTCTGGACGACATATCCTATAAGCACAAAGCTGAGGTATTCCCGTCGTCATACACCAATTTTGCTGGTAATAGTCTAACACAGTTGCTGCTATATACCAGCTGGTGTCCACTAAAGTGCCTTTCTATGGGGATGCCTGCATCAACCGCCTCTGTGTGCCACTGTTTGTTGCTAGCTCTGTTTGCATCCAGCTGACACTTGTACTGTGTCTTTATACAAGCTGGGACGCCTGCACATGCGCAGAAGCGCCGTGGCGCGCATCGAGCGTCATCCACCCGCCCCGCCCCTTTTTTTTCATAGGAGGTGCGTGCGCGCGCCCGTGCGCCATTGGCGCCCTTTTCGAAAATCAAACAGGGACTAGGAGCCAGGGCCCTTTTTGCCGGAGGGCCTGTGCGGTGGATGAGCGCAGCAACAGGGCAGAGGAAGTGGATTCCCACACAGAAACTTACCAACTGCCTGGATCTTTTGACTTGAGAAAACCAAAGATCCACATGACAAGAAAAATTGACCACAGCGGCCTCTAGTGGTTTAACACAGGTACCGCGGTCCCCTTTTTTTTTTTTCTTGACTACTATTAAAATTTTACATTTTCAGTAGTTACAGGCATACACAGATATTAGCGGGAATACCGTTAGGTAACAGACAGAAAGACAAATTAGGCTTGGGGGTCTCCCAATAGAACCAAGTTCCTGGGGGCCCCCACTTACCTGATCCCCGCCGCAGGACTTTGTTTGGTCCACAGAAGCCCAAACTTCACCTATCACGGCAGGCATAGCACCCTGCACAGACAACATCTTGGTCGTGGGTATGACCAGAGCTCTGGATCCCAGGGTCCAGCCCTCCTAAGAGAGGCATTACAGGCAAAACCTTGCTCTTCTGCTGCAAGGCCCGGGTACCGACCGTTTAGCTATGAAGCTTTTTTGGTGGGATCCGGAACAGCTTACTAAGGCCCAAAAGAACCTGTACGCAAGCCCAGTGAAAACACATGTTACTCTTTGGCCAACACCTTAGACACTGGCAAAAAACTGAGGTGCTCCCGGATGGGAGGGGCTTATATAGGGGAGGGTACGTCCGGTTTGGAAGTGGCCAGTGCCAGCACCTGAAGGTAATCTATATAACCCATTAGTAATGACTAAGTCGCTCTGTGTCCCGTGATGTACGAAAAAGAAAAGCAGCTTCTATATCCCTTATATTATAGGCTCTTATTAACTACTCCAAAATGACAAGAACATCAGAAAAAATAAAAAAATCAAGGATACAGAGCTCAGCATAAATGAGTACACCCCAACAGATTGGTCAGAAAACCTTTACTTTCCTTTCAGAATCAACATTTTCTATAGGACACTATACTACAAAATATTCCCACAAATGCAGGCAATTGATTGCAACCAAGATTTGTCCGTTTGCACACACAAAAAAAGTATTTTTCGTAACAAATTATTTTACGACCATGTTGCAAAAATGAATACATCCCAATGAAAAAGTCTTAGGAGCCAAAGCTAAAAATTTTAGACAAAGTCCTAATTAACAAGAACTCAACTGCAGACACCCTAGAGCATAAAATGGCAGTCGTTGCAATACTTTGTGTCACACTGTATTTGCGCAGCGGTCTTACAAGCGCATTTTTTTGGGGGGGAAAAATACACTTTTTTAAATTAAAAAAATAAAAACGGTAAAGTTAGCACAATTTTTTTTTTTATATTGTAAAAGATAATGTTATGCCAAGTAAATGGATACCCAACATGTCATACTTCAAAACTGTGCCTGCTCTTGGAATGGCGACAAACTTTGGCCCTTAAAAATCTCCATAGGCGGCATTTAAAAATGTATACAGGTTACCAGTTTTGAGTTACAGAGGAGGTCTTTTGCTAGAATTATTGCTCTCGCTCTAACGCAGCGATACCTTACATGTGTGGTTTGAATAGTTTTCATATGCGAGCGCGATTAACGTATGCATTCGATTCTGCACGCGATCTCGGCGGGGCTCTTTACATTTTTTTTTTCCCTTATTTAACTTTTTATTTTTACACTGTCCTGTAAAAAAATTATTTTGCGTGACTTTTATTCCTATTACAAGGAATGAAAACATCCCTTATAATAGAAACAAAGCATGACAGGACAAAAAAATAAATAAAAAAACAAACCTGGAATTTCACATTTAGGCCTCATGCCCACTGGCGTTTTTACAGCTGCGTTTTTTGCAGCTGAAAAACGCCTGCCCATGTTATTGTAAATATTTTTTTATTTTTTTTTTGAAAAAAAAAAACCGTCGGAGCTAAAAACGCGACCGCGCGTTAGTGCATGGTTTTTGCGCGTTTTTTGACGCTCGCGTTTTTTTCTGCCTAATTCTGACGCTGAGGAACGCACTGGTCCTGCGTTTTTTTTACAGCTTACAAACGCCTATGCTCTTTACAGCTCAAAAACGCCTAGGTGGGCATGAAGCAATAGACTAACATGGACAGGCGTTTTTAAGCTGTAAAAAACGCTCAAAAACGCGGCTGAAAAAACGCCCGTGGGCATGAGGCCTAATACCAAAATTTAACAAGTAAAAAAGGCAACATGCTCAAAATACAGTTAACAGTAAACAAAATAAAACAACTTACAACCAAGATTTAACTTACCAAGGTTCATCAGTAGGTTCCCAACAAACTAAACATACGCTACAAGTAAAACACATTGCACGATCATCTCCTGAGGATGCTGGCTGTCAAAATATAAATAAAAATGCTTCAATTTAAAGTAGAATTTTATACCTATAAAGGCAATGAAAAAGAACATTGGCTTTTTACATAGACCACATGATTTTTTTTTTTTAAACAGAGCTGCATTTAAAGTATAAAAAGACTTTGTACTTAAACACTAGTTACACATGGGCCGAAAAACTGTCGGTTCAGCAGTTACTGGGCGACTTTTGACCCATGTGTACAGCTTATAATCGGCTTCTGTCGAACGAGCATGCTGGAAAACCAGCAGCAGATCTGGATCCGATCAGCACTTTTAGCGAATGGCTGCAAGCGCTGATCATCGACAGGTCCCCCCATTAGAAAACAATAGCACAGTGGGGGGATATTGTACAATCAACTTTAGTTTTGCTAAAATTATGTAATACGGGCACCTACCTGATCTAACCCATCCGTTTGCATCCAATAAGGCAGGCCCCTTGCACTACATAATCTTTTTTTTTTTTTTAACTAACAATTTTATTGAATTTTCATATTTTCCAACAATAAAAAGACAAAACAAAAACAATAAGAAGAAAAGCCATGCTTTGTGATAAATGGTATACCTCAAGCGAACTATCCACATACAATGTCACCCAGAAAAAAACAAAGTTGAGGCATCTAAAACAGAAAGTCAATAAGCCGTGTATGTCCATAACCAAACAGTGAAGTTGGCTTCAAGGCTTCAGTTTTACCATTAAGTTCGGATTCGTTCAGATGCAAAATAACAACAAAAAAGGAGTGAGAAAGGGATAAAAAAAAAAAAAAAAGTTTAGATAGAGCCAATGGGACTAGAGAGGACAAGGATAAGGAGAGGAGGAAAGGGTAGAAGGGGCAAAGGAGAAGAGGACAACCACCCGACCCCAGGCCTCATCACCGCCCGGGGACAGCAACCGCGTGTCAGACGATATTAGGGTCCCACATTTCCCATATTTGGTTGGGTGTATCGAGGGTATTGTTTAGGGAAGCTGTCAGGTATTCCATCCGCTTAACATCTCTAATCCTGGAATGCAATTCAAACAAAGGAGGGGGGGTTCCTTCCTCTACCATTTCAGGGCTACCAAGCATCTCCCAGCAGTTAAGCACCTGGGCTAGGAGTTTTTTTGAGGTTTTGGAAAAGGAAGGGGGTAGGAGACCCAAGAGGAACAGTTGAGGGTCGAATGGCACCCAGGTATCAAAGATAGAGTGGAGAAGAGAATGCACCGTCTGCCAGTAGGGGACCATCAGTGGGCATGTCCAGTAGGTATGATACAGCGTCCCCACCTCTTTACAAAGCGCCAATAGCTGCGATCAGCTGAGGGGTATATAGAGTGGAGCAGGTCAGGAGTTTGGTACCAATGAAGTAAAATTTTGTATTGATTTTCTTTGTATAGCGTACAGACAGAACTCCTAGGGGCCTGTGGCCATATAAATTGCCACGTCAAGGGTATATCCTCACCCAAGGCCTGCTCCCACTTGCGCATATAGGCATGCCAAGATCCATTTGGTGACCTATCCGTGATCAGGAGTTGGCAGGTGCGCGATATACCTTTAGGGGACTAACCCTCTAAGCATATTTTCTCAAACTCGGTTAAGGGGGAGAATTGCAGGTTTGGTAGCAGAGACTGTGCAAAATGACGGATTTGTAGGTAACTATAGAAGGACTGTCTAGGTAAATCAAAGGCATCTTTCAGATCCTGGAAGGACCTCAGGATTCTGGTTGAGCCAGGATGGTCGTTTCCATTTCATTTCTACCTGTGAAGGATACTTTACTAAGGTTCCTGCTCTGTTTGGGCCCCTGCGTACGTCCAGATGAAGCTACGCGGAATCCCCCTTGCGAAACGCGTTGACATCACTCTTACGTCACGTGACGCCCTTGTCTAACATCCCTGGAAGCTCGCCCGTGGTGGACGTGGCGAACACGGAAGGACTGCATTCCCCTATAGCGGGAACAGAGCGTTAGTGTACTGCCGCACTACACATCACTATTGCGGCTCTCCTTTGGGACGTATCCACCCTGACGGTATCCATCTGTCCTCTGCATTTCAAGCAAGCCCCTTCTGCATGCGGCCACTGCATATGGAACGGAACTGATCGGCACCATCCCTCTGACCAGGCTCCCTCACTACTGGGTATCGTATGCCTCATCATGAGCTTCCGTTACACTCACTTGGCTCTGAGCAATATATGATCATTCTATCATCATCTTGGCTTGCAGTATCTGTATCCATACAGTGCGTTATTTTTGACTTTTATTACCAGTATTTACCACTCTCCACATCAACATATATGCTTGGCACCTCCTTGAAGTGTGGTACATCATTTGGATCATTCCTTAACGATTAGCTTTAGTGCCAGTGGATACAGTTACTTCACACAGAACCGATTTGATCAGCATCGCCTCTATGTTCAGGTCCCCTTATTATTGGGTATCGTATGCTTTATCATGAGCTTCTGATATATTCACCTGACTTTGTGCTACACATGATTATTGACTTGCAGTGTCTGCAACCATACAGCGTGTCATCTTTCGCTGTCTTTTGGTTATCCATATTCATTTCTCTTTGTCATGAACCTTGGAATACTGAAGTATTTCTCCTTTGAATCTATTACACAGTGGTGGGAATTCTGCCCTGTCTTAAGGCTAACCCCCCCCCCCCCCGACGGCTCCATGGTCTGGAAGGAAAAGCATTGTTCTGTGTTTGACTGTTGATGTACTTTAATTACCCCCTGGGGCTTCTGTGTCAATACACATCTCAGTTCTCCTATTCAAGCTATCAGACCAATCCCTGCTGACCTTGTTTCAAGTCCTCATTTGCGAGGCCAAGAGAACCTAATTGAGAACTACAATGTACTTTACTATTGACCAATAGGAAAGTGGTTGTTGGGGGCAGGGTGTTCAAACTGCTGTATAAAAGTGTGTGTGTGCATCCAATAAAATGAGATTCCTGTTTGAACTTACATACACCCTGCCTGGTGTTTGTTCTGAGCTATCACAAATGGATTAGAACGGCACATAGCTGTAGTTTGAATCCTGGAGCATCGGATGACCGAACCATCAGACGTTGCGATCTGCAATATGATCCAATAGTAGCAGAGTAGTGTCGGGAGAATGGAACCGAGCGAGCAAGGGGCTCGTTACACTCTTCATATCAGAATTTTTGCTGATCATCTCCACACAGTGTGCCGCAGCACTTGGAATACCTCTCCATAACCAGCTACCGTGCCAGTGGATACGTTGCTTGGATCCTCATTCCCTTGCCCCTTTAGACTTCCGTGATACAGGGAACCTTCCCTCACTTGTTCTCCTGCAGTCCCTTGATTTTCCTTCCCTTCCCCACCCTCCCCTCCCCCTCCCCTTCCTTCCCTTTGCCCACGGGCTAAAGCCTTCCTGGGTTCTCTGTGTGGTTTTCCTGCTTATTTTATATATATTTTTATGGTTTTTACTTGCGAATTTTCGCAGCAGGCTACCTACATAGACATCAGGCGTCCGGACGTTTTTTGTCATTGTTTTATGTGGTGTGATCTTTGTCCTGTAGTGGTCTATTTTTGTTTGTGGTTTACATGGATGGTATTTTTTACATTCCATGTTTTTTTGTCAGTGTGTGCCCATTACATTCTGTCCATGAGGAATGTTTTCATTGCTTACTTTCCAATTATTGATTAAAAACTTTTACCTTTTGTACCTACCTTCTGACTTTGGAGTCTCTCATTTTGGTCTTTGGTTCCCCCATTAATTTGGTTGGAAACCCTCCCCCTTTTTTGTTTTCTCCCCTGTGAGCCCTGACCTGCTGCTGCATACTGAGGGTTCAGGACTTCAGCCAAGCCAAAGCCCTTTATCTCCAATTTGGAGGCATAGGAGGCTTTTTCTCTTCCTACAGTGTATCAAACTTGACGGATTCCAGGATAACCTGACTTCATGCTCTTCAGTATTTGCTGAGTGCTCTGCGACTTTGCAGTATTTGGACGCCACCCAGTCCCATCAACTTGGTGCACTGCCAATTCTTCCCAAAAAGCATGAGATTTCAATACATCAGCAAGCTTGTACTCAACCCCTGAAGAAGGATATACACATATAACAATGTTATATCTTTTCTGAAACATGTAGGGTCTGTTGCCTCTGCAATTTTTTATGTTTTGACACCTGTCTGTAAACATTTTGTATAGTGCAACAAGCCAAGCATCTGTATTTCTGTATGACCATGCTTTTCCTTGTTATGGATTGTTTTTAATCAAGCGTATTTTTTCTACCAATAAAAATTGATATTTTAGTAATTGCCTACTTTTTTTGTTGTCGTCCTGGGTTCAGTTACCATCCATACTATCCCCTTTGGGGCATTTCTTCTCTACAATACCGAAACAAGGCCCTATTCATCCAAAAGTGGGACATCCGCGAGGTCAAGCTGTCCGGGACGTTGGGAGTAAATAGAAAGGAGGTGACCAGGGAGGCAGTGGAGGTGAGTGGGTATGTCAATATAGCACGTTGCCATAAAGTCCGTAAGAGTGCCATTGGCTGTAACAGTTGGGACCCACCGAGGGGCACATCCGTACTTCATAGCATGGAGTTAGGGTGGGTAGGGGCTAGCCACAGCTTTTCAATTTTTGTCCATCTGTTGTATGCGTGAAGGGTACACAAAGAGGCCACCGGGTGCAACTGAACCGTCAAGTAGTATTTGGCTATGTTGGGAAAGGCGAGACCGCCTTGGCCGCGGGGGGCGTACAATATTTGTAAGGAATGGATCAATATATTGATTAATGTATAACCAAATGAACCATTGATGAAGAGTTCCACTTTATTTTGTTTTAATAAGTTCAAACTATGTTTCGGGGGATGTTTTTCTGCTTGCTTTTCAACTGATATTATTATGATGATTAAGTGTATTTTGCAAGAACGGAATGTGACCTTGCAGTTGCACCTGCAGTGTGCTGTATTTTCTAAGAGTGGGTTGCTTCCTGCCTTTGGCAAGGCGCCCGAATCACAGTGATAAAACCCCAGGACAAGTAATAAAAAATGATATTCATGCATAACCATACTTTGTGTTGGTGTCATTGAATATACAGCCGGCTAGAGACTTCCACAGGTCCGAAACCCAGCTCGAGCAGAACCAGAACCTCTCCAGCACCTCTCAATATTGATCTAGCAATCCTGTGACTCTTGTAATTCCAAAAAACCGTACGCAAGTCGCGCACTACATAATCTTTAGTGGATTGTACCATCAAATTGTAACCCGTGTGGTGAGCTTAAAACACTAGGAAAAACTGCAACCATAACAACCAGAGCTCCTCAACGGAGGAGTTGCAACCTTAAACAGCCGCCTGCAAAACCTTGCGGCCCAAGAAAGCATCCGCAGATGCACTCACATCAATCTTGTAAAATTTAGTTAAAGTGTGAATGGACGACCATGTCGCCACCTTACACACCTGGGAAACGGACGCCTGATGTCGGAAAGCCCAGGAGGGACCAATTGCCCTGGTCGAATGCGCCGTCACAGGAAAGGGAGGCGCCCGCCCCTTTAGGGCATAAGCTTGAATCACGATCTGTCTGTTCCGAGAAATGGTGGCCGAAAAAAAACGCCAGGCCCTTCTTTGGACCAACCACCAACACAAACAGTAAGTCTAACCTCTGAAACGGAGCCGTAGCAGACAGATTCACTGCAAAGAGGTTGCTTTACATTCCTTGGACGTTGTCCGAGCTTTGCGGGTGTGACGGCTGAGGACACAAGGATGGAAGCACAATGTCCTCATTTAGATGAAAAGCCGAAACAACCTTAGGAAGAAACGAAGGCTGCGGGCCTAGCCCGCCTTATCCTTGTGGAGGATCAAGTAGGGAGACTTGCAAGACAAAGCTGCCAACTCAGAAACCCTCCTGGCAGATGTAATAGCCACCAGAAAGGCTACTTTCTGAGAGAGTGTCAATAGGGGAATCTCGCGAATATTCTCAAACAGTGGTTTCTGAAGTACAGAGATCACCAGATTCAAATCCCATGGAGGCAGCGGTGGTTTCCACATGTAGAACTGCTTGCACAAACGTACTCACCAGTGAATGAGCCAAGGGCCACGGAAAAAAGACAGCCAAGTCTGAAATCTGTCCCTTAATGGTGCTTAAGGCAAGTTTTTGATCCACTCCACGCTGCAAAAACAGCAGGATCCTAGAAACCGAATATTCACGTGGACGCCACCCCATCTCTTCACACAGAGATGTAGGCCTTCAATGTGCGATGATGAATCTTCAGAGAAGACGACTTTCGTGCCCTCAGCATGGTGGAAATGCCCGAATCGGACAGGCCTCGGTCCCTTAGCACCTGACTTTCAACAGCCATGCCATTAAAGCAGGATGAATTATAGGACCTTGCGACAGAAGGTTCTCTCGCATCGGCAGTTGCCAAGGAACATCAGCCACCAGTCGTACCAAGTCGGCGTACCAGGGGCGCCGAGGCCAATCTGGGGCAATTGGAATCCCCTTGGTCTCTACTCTGCAAAGCAGACGAGTAAGAAGTTTTAGCTAGGGGAAAGCATAAATTAGCTGATACTGTCCCCACGGAGCCACCAACGCGTCTCTCGCATCCGCCCAGGGATCTTTGGACCTGGCCACAAACCTCAACACCTTCCGATTGAGTTGAGAAGCCAGGAGATCCACATCTGGCGTGCCCCATCTCAGGCAAAGGAACCGAAACACATCCGGGTGTAGCGACCATTCTCCTTGGTCCAGCATCTGACGACTTAGGTAGTCCGCTTGCAAGTTTTCTACGCCCGGAATGTATACAGCCGATAGAGCGGGCACGCTTCGCCTACCGCAGGATGTGAGCGACCTCCAATGCTGCAGCCGAGCTGCTTGTTCCTCCTTGATGGTTGACATACGCCACCGCCGTGGCGTGGTCTGACTGGATCCTGACCGGGCGTCCCTGCAGCCTCTGTGACCATGTGGAGAGGCACCTGCGTCCAGCGACCCTGTGTCGACTGAAAAGGAACTAACGACTTCCCAGACTGAAGGGCCGGAGACCTCAGCCACCAGATGAGGGAATCCCTGACCAACCGGCTCTCCCTGATTAGACAATCCAGGGACAACAGAGATTTTATCCCATTTTGACAGGATCTCCTTTTGCAAGACTCGTGTGGAATTGAGCATACGGTACCGCCTCAAAAAGGTGGCTACCATGAGACCCAGGACTCGCATGCAAAAGCGCAGCCACGACCACTGCGGGATGCCAACAGCTTCACCGCAGCCTGAAGAGTCTGCAGTTTGTCCGAA
Organism: Rana muscosa; assembly: GCA_029206835.1. Lineage (NCBI taxonomy): Eukaryota > Metazoa > Chordata > Amphibia > Anura > Ranidae > Rana > Rana muscosa. The sequence continues at coordinate 56,265,096 of CM055121.1, forward strand.
GGGAGAAAAACTCTTGCCTCTGAGGAGTCCAGAATCAAGCCCAGGTACTCCAGGCATCGAGTCGGCACCAACATTGACTTCTGGAGAGTCCGTACCCAACCAAACTCCCGAAGAGTCTGACTGGCAATCGCCACATCCTCCCTTAATTCGGAAGCGGAAGCACCCCTTCAGAAGGAGGTCGTCCAGGTAGCCCACGATTGCGATCACTCGTTGCCTCAGCAAGGCTAGAATCGGGGCGAGCACCTTGGTGAAAACCCTTGGTGCCGATGCCAGGCCAAAAGGGAGAGCTACAAATTGGTAGAGCTCGTCCCCTACCGCAAAAACCTCTGATGCCTGACGCATATGGGGACTGCAAGTATGCGTCCTTGATGTCCAAGGATGCCAGAAAATCCCCCGGATGGAGTGCAGCAGCCACTGCGCGAACTGATTCCATCCTGAACCTTTGTACTGTTACAAAGCTGTTGAGGGCCTTGAGATCCAGGACCGGACTGACCCTTCCCTTCTTTGGGACTACAAACAGATTGGAGTAGAATCCCTGAAACCTTTCCGGCACCGTCACAGGTACTATCACCCCGCGCATCAGCAGGTCCTGCACTGCCCCAAACAAGGCGTCCTGGTGAGCCGTAAGAAGATGAAAGCCGGAGGGAAAAAATTAGAGTTACGCTTACCGGTAACGTCTTTTCCAGTAGTCTTTCAGGACAGCCACAATGAGAGACCTAGGCTCCTCCCCTTCCACAGGAAACACTGCGCCAGCCCCTATAAATTCTTACTTCCCCTGCCGGCCTTCAGTTTTTCTGAGATCACCTCCGGACAGCTGGGGAGACACAAGAACACATTAATAGCATACTATTATCTCTATCATGCTGCGTTCCGGTCTTTAGTAAGACCCCCCAATTGTTTTAGGGTGGGTACTAGGGCTGTCCTGAAAGACTACTGGAAAAGACGTTACCGGTAAGCGTAACTCTAATTTTCCCTATTCGTCTTTCAGGACAGCCACAATGAGAGGATAGACGAGCACTTACCAACTAGGGTGGGACTACAGCTTGCAAAACCTTTCGCCCAAAGGCTTGCTCACCTGCCGACACCAGATCCACTCTGTAATGCTTAACAAAGGTAGCGTAGCTGGACCAAGTTGCTGCCTTGCATATTTGTTCTGGCGTTGCTCCAGCCCTTTCTGCCCGAGAGGCTGCCAGAGATCTGGTGGAGTGTGCCTTTATTCCTGTAGGGACCTCTTTACCCGCTAAGGAATATGCCTGTCCTATGGCTGTTCTGAGCCATCTGGCAATAGTGCGTCGAGACGCCTTGTAACCCTTTCTGGCCCCAGAAAATAAAATAAACAGAGAGTCTGACTTTCTAAAGACTCTTGTCTGTTCTAGGTAGTGCAGGATGCATCTCCTGACATCCAATGTGTGGAATTTCAACTCCCCTTCACCTGAGGGGTTTGGACAAAAAGAAGGCAAGATTACTTCCTGATTCCTGTGGAATTTTGAAGTAACCTTGGGCAAAAATGCCGGATCGGTCCTTAAAACGACCCGATCCGGAAAAATAATACAAAAAGGGGGTCTAATGGATAGAGCTTCCAACTCACTGACCCTCCTAGCAGTGGTCACTGCAACCAAAAATGCTGTTTTTAAAGTTAGATCCCTTAGTAGACACTCCTCTAGGGGTTCAAAGGGAGCGTCCGTAAGGGTCTGCAAAACTAAAGACAGGTCCCAACTGGGAAATGGTGGATTCTGAGCTGGTCTCAGTCTGGATAGGGCTCTGAAAAACCTGACAACCCAGGGATCAGAGGCCAGAGGTTTCTCTAAGTAAGCACTGAGTGCTGAAATTTGACTTTTAAGGGTAGCTATGGAAAGACCCTTATCTGCCCCACATTGAAGAAATTCTAGTATGGACGTGGAATTATGGACCGAACAGGAACCGTCCGCACACCACTTGTTAAAGCGGAGCCAGACTCTTCTATAGATCTGGCGAGTCTCCCTTTTCCTACTATTAAGGAGGGTGGTAACTAGCTTCTCTGAAAAGCCTTTGGCTTTTAACATGCCCTCAGTAGCCAAGCCGCTAGTCTCCATCTGTGTACCTGGGGACAAAGGACCAGACCCTGTGAGAGGAGATCCTCTCGAGGTGGAAGAAGAAAGGGTGGTTCTACAGCCAACTGTTTGAGAACTGAGAACCATGCTCTCTTGGGCCAATGTGGTGCCACTAGAATCAGGGTAGTGTTTTCTATCTGAAACTTCCTTAGGACAGCGGGCAACAGAACCGGTGGTGGGAATGCATAACACATTCTGAATTCCCAACTTTGGGTTAGTGCGTCCACTCCCAACTCTCCTTCTCCCCTGTTTAGAGAGAAGAACCAGGGGGCTTTCGCGTTTCTCTTTGACGCGAAAAGGTCCACCTCTGGTGGCCCCCACCTTCTGACTAAGAGCAGGAAAACCTCCTGATTGAGGACCCATTCGCTCTCTCTCAGTTGTGTCCGACTGAGGAAGTCTGCTATGACGTTCCTCTCGCCTCTCAGGAAGATTGCTGAGAGTGAGAGTGTGTTGATTTCGGCCCAGCCCAGAATGTCTGCTGCTAGGGCCGACAAGACTCCACTCCTTGTGCCGCCCTGCTTGTTCAAATAGGCTACGGCCGAAGAGTTGTCTGACCTCACCTGAGTGTGGTGACCCCGGAGTTGTTCCTGAAAAAACTTGAGCGCTAGACCCACTGCTTTCAGCTCTTTCCAGTTGGACGACCTGTTTAGATCCTCTAATTCCCAGGTGCCCTGTGCTGGGAGGGATCCCAGGTGTGCCCCCCAGCCTTTGCCACTTGCGTCCGTGGTTATCACCCGAGATACCGGGACAAACCACAGACGCCCCTGTGACAGGTTTGGAACCCTCCTCCACCACCAGAGGGATCTCTTTACCTGAGCAGGTACCTGAACCAGGTTGTCTAGAGCTTCTAGACTGTGGTCCCAAATCTTCAAAACGAAGGCTTGTAGTGGGCGAAAGTGCAGTCCTGCCCATTGGACTGCTGGGAGCGTAGATGTCAACAGACCCAAAGTTGACATCAGATATCTGATTGTCACTTGGAGATTGCTCTGAAGGGACGTCACTGCCCTGTCTAGCTTCAGGATCTTCTCCATCGGGAGGAATACTCTCAAAAGAGTTGAGTCCAAGGTGTACCCTAGGTACATTATCCTCTGTGACGGGACTAGGCTGGACTTCTCTAAATTTAGAAGCCACCCTAGGTCCGTAAGGACCCTCCTTGTTTTTTCCAGATCTCTGGATAGCTGTTCTGGGGATGCTGCGAATAGAAGCAGATCGTCCAGGTAAGCTATGATGGATACTCCCTGAAGACGCAGAAACGCCAACGGTTCCGCCAGAACCTTGGTGAAAATGCGGGGGGACGAGGATAGCCCGAATGGCAGTGCTTTGAACTGTAGGTGCACTACTGTTCCGTCTAGGTTGACTGCTAGACGTAGAAAACGTTGAGAGTTTTCTGCAATTGGGATGTGCAGGTATGCGTCTGAGATCCAGAGACACCATGCAGCAATTGGGGGGGAGGAGGGCCCTGACAGAAAAAATCGACTCCATCCGGAATCGTTTGTATACAATTGATCTGTTCAGGGGCTTTAGGTTCAGAATTAGTCTGAACTCTCCGGAAGGTTTCTTTACCACAAAAATGTGGGAATAGAATCCCCTTCCCTCCTCTGCTTCTGGAACTCTGCATACTACGTTCTGACTTTCCAGAGCTCCCAACCAGGCTTGGGATTTCTCCCTGCATTTAGGAAGAGAAGTGACAAGATATCTCTGGGGGGGGGGCCTTGCAAACTCTAAATGGTACCCGCTTCTTATAATCCCCAGAATGAATTGGTTGGGGGAAATTGTCTCCCACAGTGGGAGGAAGATCCCCAGTCTTCCTCCCACTCTGACTAGAGAGTCAGGGGTTTTTCCCGGGCTGTTGAGGAGCACGAAAAATCGCTCCACCTCTGCCTCTGCCTTTAGGGGTCCGGGTCTTTCTTTGCTTTTCAGGCCTGGGAGCCCCCTTCTGACCCTGCGGACGAAACCCCTTTTTTGATAATACTGGGGCCTTCCGCTTGGGGGGAAAGGACTTCTTTTTATCTGCCGTCCGGTCCAGAACCGAATCGAGACCGGGGCCGAAGAGTAGGTCTCCCGTTAGGGGTATCCCACACAGCTTAGCCTTGGAGGCACTGTCGCCTGGCCAAGTCTTCAGCCAGAGGGCTCTTCTGGCAGAATTGGCCAGGGCTGCCGACCTGGCTGACATGCGGACGGATTCCGCAGAGGCGTCCGCTATATAAGCAACTCCTTGCAAGATAGTCGGAAAGGACGCTAGAATTATTTCTTTAGCCGTCCCAGCCTCAATGTGCTCCTGGATTTTAAGGAGACAATGTTCTAAGTTGCGGGCCACAACTGTAACGGCCATCTCAGGCCTTAAATTACCCATAGTAGAGTCCCAGGTTTTCTTTAATAGGGAGTCTATCCTTTTGTCCATGACGTCCGCCAAAGCTCCCATGTCCTCGAACGCTAGGTCCGTGTTCCTAGAAACCTGTGAGAAGGCGGCGTCTAATTTGGGGTTTTTATTCCAAATGGACATTGGGTCATCCGAAAAAGGAAAGCTTCTTTTTAAAGATGTAGAAAAGAAGGGTTTCCTCTCGGGGTCCTGCCTTTCCCTTTTGACAGTGTCAATCAGTACATCGTGTACAGGGAAGACTTTTTTCTTCTGTTCACCCAGGCCCTTATACATTTTATCATGAAGGGTCAAGGGTTTTGTATCGGTCTGTATACCGAGGGTGGTATAAATTGCTCCCAAGAGGTCATCTACCTCATCCAGGGACAACTTATACCTGGAGGTTTTCCTGGACTCCCCGTCCTGGGTTTCTCCGTCCGAGTCCTCTTGAGACTCAGAGGTGACACTATCTGGATGTGCCTGTTGTACACCGGAAGGGCCTGCAACCTCCTCTGCCCTGGAAGTAGTGGCAGAGTTAGCCGGTACAGGGCCCTGAGCCGGTGAGGGGGTTGTAACCTGGGAAGTGGGAACAGAGGGGAGTTGAAATCTTTCAAATAAGCTTTTGAAAGACGAAAAGGTGGACGAGAGCTCCTTCACGGAAGCTGCCAGTTCAGACTCCTGCTCTGAATCCCTTTCTTTCACCAGGGTGTCAATACAATTTTTACATAAGACCTTCCCCCATGCCTCCTTTAGCGTGTCCCTACAGGAGGCAAACCTTTTTAGAGGTATGGGTTGATCGATTTCTCTGTAGCCTTCTAGAATACAGGAAGACAACAAAATCATACAAAAAAATTTAGTACAAAATATACTTTTTTTTTGACAAATAAGTACAACCCCTGGAGAGCGCTGAACCTTCTATATGTAAGGCATCAGTGTCTCCCCCCCTGACCACCCAGGGGGACTACCCCCCCATGGACAGGAACCATGCATGGAGGGGTATTCCTAGGTAGAGAGGAACCCACCCCAGGGTACTCTTACCTTAGGAAGGCTGGAGGTGGTGTCAGTGTGTGCCGCTTGAGCCTCTGCTTCCGACATGCTGACTGCAGGTGGCTGCTTCCGCTGAGTCCTACGCTAAGGACACTCCTTGCGTGATTTGGACTCTCTCCAGCTTCTGCCTGGGCCCCTATCAGCGCCGCGACCCGGAACCGGAAGTCGCGGGTTAAAGGGAAAGCATCCGCCCTCCGCCGGAAATGACGTCGCCACGTCGTCCGGCCCGCGAGTTCCAAAAAAAAAAAAAAATGTGGCATGTATCCATATACACGGAGGACAGATTGCCTCCTTGCTGCGGCCCTGTGGACGCGATAGGGGCCCCCCTCAGCCTTCAGCCGCACTCAACCAGGCTGGGGTGGCTCACGGAAAGTGGGTGACTAATCCACAATACCCTGGAAGCCCCTGCTTCCTTTCAGGCAAGAAATGCCTCAGTCCCCTGACTGACTTAGTCTGGCTCCTTGCACAGTGTCTCCCCTCCGGAGGAAACACTAACAACTGAAGGCCGGCAGGGGAAGTAAGAATTTATAGGGGCTGGCGCAGTGTTTCCTGTGGAAGGGGAGGAGCCTAGGTCTCTCATTGTGGCTGTCCTGAAAGACGAATAGGGAAAAATCTGTTTGGTGGACAAGAGAGAAACGCCATCTTGTACCCCGATGAAACCACTTCACAGACCCACTGGTTGGAAGTAGAGAGGTCCACTGAGCTGCAAACTCTCGAAGGCGACCCCCCCCACCCGAGTCGGGCAGGGGCAAACCTTCATGCTGCCGCAGATTTGTTTGCAGGCTGTTTTGCTTGCGAAAACCAGGGATGCTTTTGTCCCTCAGCGGGCACCTTGTCGGCCTGGGAACACATACCTGCGGGCCCGGGCGGACGAAAAAAAACACTTGTGAGCAGAAAAAGGAGGGCCCTGGCCCACGGCGTTGCTTCTTACCTTTTCTGGATTGTGGGAGCAGCATGCTCTTACCCCAATGACATTTTTATAATGTTGTCCAGCGAGGATCCAAATAGCCTCCCACCCTGGAAGGGCAATCAGCCAGAGCCTTCTTGGACGTCTGGCCTGCGGACCAGCATGTCAGCCAAATCAGGCGGCGTAGCCCCACAGCAGCTATTGAGGCTCTGGAAGGCCAGGGAGCTGTATCCAAGGCCGCATCGCAGACATACTTAAGGCCATGCACCAACTGGTCTGTCAGTTCCACGCAGACCGGGGAAGCCTGTTGCATTTGCAACTCACGGTGCAGCAAATTTTTGCCCATTCAGTAAGTGTCTGTGACACCAGGGCCGTGGCCAACATTGGCCGTAATGCTGACCCCACTACCGTGAACATGGACCAGGCCCACAGCCTCAGCCCTCTTGTCTGCAGGGTCCTTAAAAGCAGGGATCCCCTCCACCGGAATCGTGGTTATCTTATCTAACCTGGATACCGGGGGCCCACAATCGGGGGAGATGTCCAGTTTTTTTGGAAACTCTCTTAAAGAGGATAACGGACTGTCATGCGTTTTGGGACCGAAAAGGCCCGCTCCCATTCTGTGTTATCAACTTCTCAAAATAAGTTTGGTAGTGAAATACCCTAGCGGTGCGGGCCGGCTTGTGGGACCCAGAAGGGACCGACACCTCAGTAGATGCCCTCTTCCTGTGCTGACCCGGACACAGAGTCTATCCTCACTATGCGAATGGTCCTGGTCCGCATCTTCTGACACGTCAGAACAGGGGCCGTTTGCCACAGCAAGGCCTGAGTCTGAATCAGAGCATTCCCCAGACGACGGTGGGGGGAGGGGGTATTCTATACCCCCCTTGCGCCCGCACTGCGCTTCCACCCTGGCAACAAGGACTCCAGGACCGCCGGCAAAGCGTCCATAGGCACCGCAGGTGCAGGGGATCCGGTTGCTACCACAGGGATGTGGGGAAAGAGCGTCAGCATCTGACGCCATGCGGACCTGCACTCGCCTGACACCCTTCTGGGACAAAGTCAAGGCGCACCGCGTCCACCCTCTTGGCTGCTACAGACCTAGGGACCCCCCGCAGGACTCACCACCCTGACCCAGGTACCGCGCTGCCGAGCTGCCGTCTGCTCTTCCCCGTCAGTCACTAGGTGTTTTGTGCAGTCTGCGCCATTCAGAAGGAACATTCCCAGCGCTAGAGACAAAAACCAAGCTGGGGCTACAAGAAAATGGCCGCCGGGCCCTGCAAAATGGCTGCCGGCCTTTTCTGAGGTAAATAAAATGACCTACCAAGACACCCCCTATGGAGAGCAGACCACCCAAACCCAGCGCAGCCCCCAGCCAGGACTCTGAGCCCACACCCCGGAGGACCCCCGGTCAGGTACACAGCAGGCCCAGCCACCACAGCATGAGGAGGAGAGAAAGGACAGGGAGAGAAGAAATAGCGAGTGAGAGACCCCTCCCCAGGAATGCCCAGCTGTTTCATCCTGTCCAAACAGGGGGAACCCTACTTACCCATCCTGCGGGGACTGCTGGACACATTCCGGACAGACTCATCACCCGAGCCTTACGGGGTGGCTGTCGGCCACGACACTGACTCGGACAGCAGTAGCCCGGTCATATGTGTCCCCCGGAGCATATAGCTCACCGGCCACCCCTGGAGCAAACAGGGAATGTCGTGGCCCACCCAGCGCGTAGCTAAAGGTCTGCTCACACTCGATGGCCGAGCTGGGGCGATGGCCGGGCTGGGGAGACTACCAGGATCTATATTATCCAGCCTGTCACCCAGCCGGCTGTTGATAGTAGATCTCAGGGTCAAAAAAGTAGAAAGCAAAAACTCTCCAGGACCAATGGTCCCCACAGGGAGCCAGGTCCTTCTACACTAGGCAGAAAAAAAACTGAGCTGCTGAATGCAGTGTGAGGGGTTATAGCCAGTAGGACCGCCCCCTGGGCAGTACTGTTTTTACATGGTTTACATGTTCTGCCCAGTCCTCTCCTGATAGAAGGCATATAACGCTAAGGTCAAGATTAAAGGAGCTGTGTCCGTCAATGAACGAAAGAGAAATCCATTTTCAGACTCTTCATGATAGGTGAGAGACTATGGAAAGGTTTGAAGCTCTGAATGACATTATGCCGATGGAGCAAATGTTTGCTCAAAAAAAAAAAAAATAAGGGAGAAAAGTTCAGAGACATGTGAATCACGTGACCAATTTAAATCGGAAGCCCTAAATTTAAAGTACACATCTCCCATGAATCCCATGAATCCCCCACCTCTATTGCACTTTGACCAAATATTACCCCATACCAGAAAGGATGCATTCCTCTGGCTGACCCACAACACCCCCTGATCAATTCCCTCTTCCTTTCTTGCTTCTCCAATTACTCACCCCTATCATCTCTCTCTCTCCCTCTTCTCCTACATAACTTATCTATTCTTTCTCCCTGCTATAATTCAAAAGTGATAGGCATCTGTTATATATACTGTATTTAAAATATCTTCTCATGGTTGTAAATCACTGAAGTTGCCCCCTAACCAAGCCTATGAACAGACTACTGAAATAGTCAAATCTATTTCCAAGTCTTACTGCATGGTTTATTCTCATTTCTTTTTTTCCCCCCTCTCTAAATAAAATCTCAAAACAATTTCAGATAGCATACCCATCCATTACCCGTTCAAAACCTAAGCAAATTAATCTACACCTCAATTAGTTCTACCATCTACACCACATTAGCAAAATGGAGTGCTGCTTCAATTGGAATGGGCAAGGTTCTGCAAGATCATAACTGAAATGCTGCTTTGCATTCAGAGGTTATGAGGAGAATATCGCTGTAGTAGCCCTACTGCTGAAACAGTGTTGTGCAACACCTTAGGTCCTATTGTACATAAACTTCATGCATGTGAGCCAATTCGTCCATTCAGTTTGAGGTTTATAGTGTAAACTGCTTAACCATCTTACCTGATGATAAAAACCTGCTTGAGCCATGGGATCTGGCTGAGCCCACCTGTAACCAACATGAGGCCATGATGTGAAGGTCTCTCGCCTGTTTGCTTCACTGTACATCAAGGAGCTACAGTATAAATGATGAAAAGAGAAAGTGCTTATGAGCATACAGTTTACAAAAACAAGAGTTAAAACCCACGGGGGGGAAAAAAATAAAAATCTATAGTGTCCAGTAAATTAACATCTTGAATCTATCCCATTACAGTAAATTTGCTTGCTCGGTTCATGTGGAAGTCTCAAAACTACCACGTTAAGATAAAAAAGTTGATTTACACATTAGAGTTGAATACATCATGCACTAAAACATCCTAAAGCCCAAAATAGAAAGGCACAATTTAAGAGCAGCTTGTAAACAGCTTCTGCAACCATTAACAGTTGTGTACAGAACCTGTTCCAAATCGGCTACGCTGAGGACACTGAGCGGGAACAGAGAAGACACGCAGAGGTCATGAAGTGAGAATGCTGTATGAGGCTGGGCATAAGGAGCAGAGCCGAGCTGACTGAGAAGCAATGCAGAGTGTCAGAGGAGTGCATCGGGAGTCCAGCAGTGAATGGTGATAGTTTGAATCAAAAGCGGCAGAAGTGTGAGCGGATCGCTGCAGCTGGGACTCGGCTAACCCCGACTGAGTAACTGGGAGCATTCTGAGTCCTGAGGGCTGAGTAACTGGGAGCACTGCAAGTATTGAGGGCTGGGGCACTGGAGTACAAAGGCAATGTGAGCAGAAGGAATAGAGGACGCAGGGGGGACAGTAAACAGGATAATTAGAAGCGGACATCTGAAGCCGTGTGAGCTGCAGCAAAAGGAAAGGATGCCAAAGACGATGAGATAGAGAAGGAGAAAAGGACGCCAGGGGCTACGTGGTAAGTGAGCAGGGATAACACATCAGTGACTGGGAACAGGAGCAGAGGACGCCATGTGACCAGGGAGCAGGAGGAGGGGGCTGTGTGATCAGCAAGCAGGAGATCCATAAAAAAGCTAGAAAACTAGTGCTCAAAATAAGAGTCCGGAAGAAAGACAAAACACTAATTTGTTTAAAATAAAATTTCAAATCTTGTGTGGATTTATCCCCATTACATTAGTGGGTACCGTGCCGAACAGGAACGGTGGTATGACTTGGTGCACATCGTGCAGAACTCCGCATCGACTTAAGATGGGGGCAATGTTACAAGAATGGATAAGTCAGATACGTGTGGTAGGGGACTCTATAAGAAGGACAGATAGGACAATCACAAAGTCCATGGAAGCCAAATAGGATTTTTTGTACTCACCGTAAAATCCTTTTCTCTGACATCCATGGACTGACACAGCATCTTCAATCTTGACAAAGTGGGCTATGTTCCTGCTCATAGAAGACTAGGCATAATTACCAGAGCTGAACAGGCCCGCCCAGGGGGCAGTCCCTCCAGACATAACCCTCCTACCGGCAGCCAGCAGCCTCAGTTCGTATTAAAGCAGTTCGTATTAAAGCAGTACAAACTCAAAAAAAATAGGATTTTTATAACAGCTTACCTGTAAAATCCTTTTCTTGGAGTACATCACGGGACACAGAGCGACATAGTCATTACTAATGGGTTATATAGTTACCGTCAGGTGCTGGCACTGGCAACTTCCAAAACCGGAAGTACCCTCCCCTATATAAGCCCCTCCCATCCGGGAGCACCTCAGTTTTGTAGCAAAGCAATAAGTGTCCCCAAAGAGGGGCGGGAGCTCTGTGTCCCGTGATGTACTCCAAGAAAAGGATTTTACAGGTAAGCTGTTATAAAAATCCTATTTTCTTTCTCGTACATCACGGGACACAGAGCGACATAGTCATTACTAATGGGATGTCCTAAAGCAATGCCAAATGAGGGGGGGGATACACCATATATAAGCTGAGCGCTATCAGACATGAGGATCTTTTGCGGCCTGCAACACACTGCGCCCAAAGGCGACATCCTCCTGACTTCTAACGTCCACCTGGTAGAACCTAGTAAACGTGTGTACTGAAGACCATGTTGCGGCCTTACAGACTTGAGCCAGGGAGGCCTGGTGATGCACTGCCCATGAAGTTCCAACTGCTCTCGTGGAGTGCGCCCTAACTTTGAACGGAGGCGGTCTACTTCTCAAGCTATAGGCTTGTATTATGACCTGTCGAATCCACTTGGCTAAAGTAGATTTTGACGCTGCCTGACCCTTTCTGGGGCCTTCCGGCAGAATAAACAAAGTATCCGTTCTGCGAATCTGAGCAGTGGCTTTTAGATAAGCTTTAACTGCTCTTACTACATCCAAAGAATGCAATAACTTTTCCTCTACCGAAGTAGGCTTGGGGAAAAAAGAAGGAAGAACCACATCTTGGTTCAAATGAAAACTCGATACCACCTTAGGAAGAAAGGCTGGATGAGGACGTAACACTACTCTGTCCTTATGGATAACCAGATATGGCTCCTTACAGGACATAGCTGCTAATTCCGATACTCTTTTAGCCGAACAAATGGCTACTAGAAAAATCAATTTCCTGGTGAGAAGCACTAAGGAAATATGCTGTAATGGTTCAAATGGTTGTTTCTGTAGAACCGACAGAACCAAGTTTAGATCCCATGGACATATGGGAATATTAACCGGAGGACTAATACGCATCACTCCTTGTATAAAGGCTTTGACTAGTGAATGCAAAGCCAAGGGCCTTTGAAAAAATATTGACAAGGCCGAAATCTGACCTTTGATAGTACTCAAGGCAAGCTTCCTATCTACAGCCCATTGTAGGAAGTCCAGAATTCTACCTATTACATATTTACGTGGATGCCATTTCCTGGCCTCACACCAGGCGATGTACGCCTTCCAGATTCTATAGTAGATCTGCCTGGATACCGGTTTCCTGGCATTGATCATGGTAGACACCACAGCATTAGAGAGCCCTCTCCTTTTTAGAATGTGGGCTTCAATAGCCAGGCCGTCAAACCTAGGGCTGGTAAGGAAGGGTGGTATATCGGTCCCTGCGAAAGCAGGTCCGGACGATGTGGGAGGGTCCAAGGACTCCCCACAGACATTTTTACAATCTCCGCGTACCATGCTCTTCGGGGCCACGCTGGAGCCACCAGAATCACTGGTTTCTTTTCTACCCTGATTCTGCGGAGTAATCGAGGTAACAATTGTGGCGGTGGGAATGCATATATCAGCTTGAACTGATCCCAAGGGAACACTAGGGCATCCGAGCCGCACGCTAGGGGATCCCTTGTCCAAGAGACAAACCTGTCCACTTTCGTGTTGAACCTGGATGCTAGCAGATCTACATCCGGTGTTCCCCACCGCTGACATATTGTCCGGAAAACCTCGGGATGAAGGGACCATTCCCCTGGGCATAATTGTTGGCGACTTAGAAAGTCCGCCTTCCAATTCTCCACTCCTGGAATGAATACCGCAGATATGGCTGGGACATATTTTTCTGCCCATTTCAGGATGTAATTTACTTCCCTCTGGGCTGCACGACTCCTGGTGCCCCCCTGATGATTGATATATGCCACTGCTGTGGCATTGTCTGCTTGCATTCTGACAGGGGACCCTTGGAGTTTGGATGTCCATGCTACTAGGGCATACCGGGCTGCTCGTATCTCTAAGAGATTGATGGGCAGGGCCTTTTCTGCATCCGACCATCTGCCCTGGAGAGACTATTGCTCCAGTACTGCTCCCCAGCCTATAAGGCTGGCATCTGTAGTGACCACCTTCCAAGAAATCGGACTGAAGGATTTCCTTTTTTCCAGATTCTGGGGAACCAACCACCAACGGAGGCTCTTGCGAACGGAAGGGGACAAGGACATTGTAAGTCTAGGGCCTGAACTTTTTTGTTCCAGGCTGACAGTATGGCCCCTTGCAAATTCCTTGAATGGAATTGACCGTAGGGTACTGCTTCGAATGATGCCACCATTTTTCCCAGCAGCCTCATATACAGGCGTATGGACGGCTGTCTTTTTTGTACCCACTAAGTGGATCAAATCTTTCAAAGACAACATCTTTCCTCGAGGCAAGAATATTTTTCTCTGGCCTGAATCCAACCTTAGCCCCAAGTATTCCAGACTTTTGACTGGTTTTTAGGGCTGACTTGTCTCGGTTGATAATCCAACCGTGAGATTCCAGATACTTGATCGTCTTGTGAACGACCACGTCTAGTTTTTTCACTGAGTGGTCTATCAGCAACAAGTCATCCAGATATGCCATTATCATTACACCTTGTGTTCTTAGATTGGCCAATAAAGGGCCAGAATTTTTGTAAACACTCGTGGTGCTGTGGCCAAACCGAAGGGTAAGGCTCTGAACTGAAAATGGCGCCCTTCTACTGCAAAGCGTAGAAATTTTTGGTGGACTGGAAAGATGGGAATGTGCAAATAAGCATCTTTGATGTCGATCGTGGCTAACCAATCCTCCCCGTGTAGGGCAGTGGCCACCGATCGGATCGACTCCATCGGAAAGTCCTGATATACAGGAATTTGTATAGCCCTTTTAGAATTAATATGGGCCTCCCGTCCGCGTTTGCTTCGGGACTGTAAAGAGGTTTGAGTAAAACCCGAACCCTCATTCTTCCAGGGGAACCTCCATAATTACTCCTTGGAGCAATAGTTGTTCTAGTGCCAACAGGAGGGACTCTCTCTTCCGGGGATCCCTTGGCACGTTTGACCTCAAAAATGGGAAGGAGGAGAGTCTTTTAACTCCAAACTGTATCCCAAACCTACTGCGGAGAGCACCTATCTGTCTTGATCGTGTCCCGCCAGGTCTCTTGCGAACAACTGGAGTCCTCCCCCCACCCGACTGAGTGGGGGCTTCATGAATTTAACTTTGGGGGAGGTTTTGTACCTCCCCTAACCCAGGGTTTCTCATTACCCTGCTACTGTCCCTGTTTTTTACCCCCGGGATTTGACCGAGGAGGCCGTCGGAACTGTTACACAGCCGATGCCCCAGGGACTGGAGAAGCAGGCCTCTTAAAGAGGGACCTCTAACTCTGCTTTTAACCGGCAAGAGCGTATTTTTACCGCTGGAAATTTTCTGGATATATTTGTCCAGGTTTTCCCTGAATAAGCGTTCACCATGAAATGGGACGCTAACCAGCCATTCTTTACAGGGAGCTTCAGCAGACCAGTTTTTGAGCCATAGGAGCCTACGCATATGTACTATAGACAGCGTAAGGCGGGAGGCCTGATGGACTGAATCCTCTATGGCATCAACCGCAAAGCCTAAGGCTCTAGGTAGATCAGCTAGGGCAAAGCCTGCTGATCTGTCAAGTCCCTCAAGACCTGTTTCAACTGATCCTTCACTGCTTAGCAGACCCCAATAGCTGCTACTGCTGGTTGTATCACCAAGCAGATTTTCATAAGGACTCCAATCTTTTATCTATTGGGTTCTTGAACATTTGGACATTATCCACTGGACATGTCAGTGATTTATACATACAAGAGATGGCTGCGTCCATTGTAGGGACCTTCCATTTTTTTTTTTTTTTTTTGATGAACTTATCCTCCATGGGATAGACCACCGGAAATCTCTTGGGGGAATAAATATTTTCTCAGGACGTTCCCAATCCTGGTAAATGAGCCCTTTCAGTAAAGGGTGAAGTGGAAAAGAACAAACAGTCTGGGGGCTTCTAGCGACCCCAACGAGGATACAGTAGTGGTTGATGGTTCCGCAAGGTGCATTTTTAAATGCTGATCGGACCATGTTAGTCAGAGACTGAACCCATAATCTTTCAGCTTGAGATGCTGAGAAAAGGTTCCCCCACTGTTGATTCCTCTATAACAGAATCACCTTATCCTGATCCCCTTCAGGCAGGTCGATCCCTGTATGGGACTGTTGCTCTGCTAACAGGCACTCTGAAGGAGGAGACGGAGATCGGGCGTGCTTTCCCTGACAGGGAGGCAGCGGTAAATTTTGACAATCTCTCTCTAATCCTCCCAGAGCTGAGGAAAAAACCTCCTCTGTTACATACACAGGAGCAGGTGACTGAGGACAGCCACAGTACCAAGTACCCCTGCGGGGTCTCTACGGTCACTTACCTCTGAACTTCAGGGGAGACTGGTGCAGCAGGAGTATGCCCAAGATCCTCAGAGCCCGATGAGACCCCCTTCGCTTCCTGGAAGATTCAGTTCCGGAGCTACTGGACGGCATATTCCTAAGCCTAAAGCTGAGGTATTCCAGCCGTAATACACCACTTTTACTGAGAATAGTCTAGCACAATTGCTGCTATATCACAGTTGGTGTCTACTAATGTGCCTTTCTAGGGGATGCCTGTATCAACCGCTTGCTGTATGCCTTTAAATGTTGCCAGCTCTGTCTCTGTACTTCATAGCCAGCTTACTGCAATAATGTGGCTTTTTAAAAACCTGCTGGGACGCCCGCACATGCGCAGAAGCGCTGCGGCGCGCACAGAGCGTCATCCCCCAGGCCCCGCCCCTTTTTCCGGCCACCTCTATATATAGAGGCGCGTGCACGCGCACGCGCGCGGCCACGTGCGCCTCGGCGCTAATTTTCAAACATGGAAACCAGGGACAGGAGCCAGGGCCCCCTTTGCCGCAGGCCGGGGGATAGACGAACACTGCAACATGGCAGAGGAAACAGTTTCCTGTAGGAGAACTCACCAGCTGCCTGGACTTTGCTCTCTGAGAAGAAACTAGTCCATATGACAAGAAAAACATTCCACAGCGGCCTCTAGTGGACAAACACAGGTACCGCAGTTTAATATACTAAACATATATAGAAGAAACATTCTTTTTTTTTTTTTTTTTCTTGACCACCATTAAAAATTATTACATTTTTTTTTTAGTAGTTACAGGCATGCACAGATATTAGCGGGAATACCGTTAGGTAACAGACAGAAAGACAAATTAGGCTTGGGGGTCCCCCAATAGAACCAAGTTCCTGGGGGCCCCCACTTACCTGTTCCCCGCCGCAGGACTTTGTTTGGTCCACAAAAGCCCAAACTTCACCTATCACGGCAGGCATTGTAATCAAACCTTCAGGGACCGGGTTCCCAAGGATTCCACTCCCCTGGACCTGTATAGCACCCTGCACAGAAAACATCTTGGTCGTGGGTATGACCAGAGCTCTGGATCCCAGGGTCCAGCTCTCCTAAGAGAAGCATTACAGGCAGAACCTTGCTCTTCTCTGCAAGGCCCGGGTACCGACCGTTTAGCTATGAAGCTTTTTTGGTCGGATCCGGAATAGCTTACTGAGGCCCAAAAGAACCTGTACGCAAGCTCAGTGAAAAACACATGTTTCTTCTTGGCCAACACCTTAGACACTGGCAAAAAACTGAGGTGCTCCCGGATGGGAGGGGCTTATATAGGGGAGGGTACTTCCGGTTTTGGAAGTTGCCAGTGCCAGCACCTGACGGTAACTATATAACCCATTAGTAATGACTATGTCGCTCTGTGTCCCGTGATGTACGAGAAAGAAAAGATGGGTGCTGTGTCAGTCCATGGACATCAGAGAAAAGGATTTTACGGTGAGTACAAAAAAATCCTATTTTCTCTTACCGTCCATGGACCAACAGCATTTTCAATCTTGACACAGTGCGACATCCCAAAGCAGTGTCAAATAACGAGGGGTGGGAACAGTATCAAGGAAAAAAAATAAAAAAAACTTCACCCCAAACAAGCAGAGCTCCTCAACGAAGGAGTTGCAACATTAAACAGCCACCTGCAAGACCTTGGGGCCGAAGGAAGCACCCACATTAACCTGATAAAACTTTGAAAAGGTATGTGCGGACGACCAGGTCGCCGCCTTGCACACTTGTGCAAAAGACGCTTGATGTCGGAAAGCCCAGGAAGCACCAATTGCCCTGGTTGAATGTGCCGTAACCGGAAAGGGAGGCGCCCGCCCCTTAAGGGCATAGGCCTGTATGACAGTCTGCCTGATCCACCCAGAAATGGTGGCAGACGAAACCGCTTGGCCCTATTTTGGACCAGACACAAACACAAACAGCGAGTCAGACTTCCGAATCGAAGCCGTAGCAGGACAAGTACACCCACAGGGCACGTACCACGTCTAACGTGTGGAGCGCAAACTCTCTGGGATACGACGGACGAGGACATAAGGACGGAAGCACGATGTCCTCATTAAGATGGAAGGCCCAGACCACCTTCGGGAGAAAAGGCGGCTGCGGGTCCTCCATAAGGATAAGGCTGTGCTAAGTATGGCGGTTTGCAAGACAAGGCCGCCAACTCGGAAACCCTTCTGTCAGAAGTAATGGCTACCAGAAAAACCACCGTCTGAGATAAAGTTTAGAGGAATTTCTCTGATGTTCTGAAAAGGAGGTTCCTGAAGAACCGAGAGCACCAAATTCAAATCCCAAGGAGGAAGAGGTGGTTTAACAGGGGGGAGCACATGTCGGACCCCCTGTATGAAGGTACTAATCAAAGTATGGCCCACTAGCGGCCTCTGAAAGAAAATAGCCAAAGCTGAAATCTAACCCTTAATGGTGCTTAAGGCAAGCTTTTGGGTCACAGCCACGCTGTAAAAACAGCAAGATCCTGGGAACGGAATACGTCCGTGGACGCCAATCCAGCTCTTCGCACATAGCGATGCAGGCCCTCCAGGTACAGTGGGTATATCTTCCTGGAAAATTTCCGTGCCCTCAGCATGGTCGAGATAGCCGAATCCGACAGACCCCGGTCTCAGCACCTGGCTTTCAATAGCCATGCCGTTAAAGCCAGTGACTGTAAAGCAGGATGAAGTATGGGACCTTGAGACAGAAGGACCTCCCGCATCGGCCTTCGCCATGGAACGTCCGCCACTAGGCGCACGAGATAGTCGTACCAAGGACGCCAAGGCCAATTTGGAGCAATGAGGATTACCAGAATCCCCTCGGGCTCCACCCTGCGAAGCAATCGAGGAAGCAGCTTCAGTGGAGGATAGGTATAAATCAGCCAATACCGACCCCAGAGGGCCACCAACGCATCTGACACGTCTGCCCAGGGATCCCTGGACCTGGCCACGAATCTCGACACCTTGCGATTGAGTCGAGGCCAATAGGTCCACATCCGGCGTGGCCCACCTCCGGCAAAGGAGGTGAAACACCTCCGGATGCAAGGACCATTTTCCCCCTGGTCCAACATCTGGCGGCTCATAGTCCGCCCGCTAGTTGTCCACTCCTGGAATGTAAACGGCCGACAGAGCCGTCACACTTCTTTCCGCCCACCTTAGGACGCGAGCGACCTCGGACGCCGCAGCTGAGCTACGAGTTCCCCCCTGATGGTTGACATAAGCCACCGCCGTGGCGTTGTCCGATTGGATCCTAACCGAGCGTCCCTGCAGTCTCCTCGACCACGAGGAGAGACACAGTCTGATTGCCCAGAGTTCCAGGACATTGATCGGCAGACGGGACTTGTCCGGAGACCAGAGCCCTTGGGCTGACACAACTCCCCAGACTCCGCCCCAGCCCGAAAGACTGGCTTCCGTTGTGATCACAGTCCACTGAACAGGAAGGAACGACTTCCCCGACCGAAGGGCCGGGGATCTCAGCCACCACGTCAGGGATGTCCTGACCAGGTGACTCACCTGGATCTGACGATCCAGCGATAATGGAGACTTGTTCCAGCAAGCTAGGATCTCCTTTTGTAAGACTCTAGTGTGGAATTGGGCATACGGTACCGCCTCGAAGGAAAGCCACCATAAATCCCAGACCCCTCATGCAAAAACCGAGTGACGACCATTTGCGGGACGTCAGCACCCGTACCGCAGATTGAAGAGACTAACTTGTCTAAGGGTAGAAATGCCCTCGCCTCCGAGGAGTCCAGGCTCAATCTCCTAGGTACTCCAGACGCTGAGTCGGAACCAGGACCGACTTCTGAATGTTCATCAGCCAGCCGAATTCTCGGAGGGCCTGATTGGCTATCAACACATTTTCCTCTAATTCTGAGCCAGAGTCTGTTCTCAGAAAAAGATTGTCCAGATAGCCCACGATAGCAATGCCTTGCTGTCTCAGCAAAGCTAGAATTGGGGGAAGAAACTTGATGAAAACCCGCGGTGCTGACGCCAAACCGAAGGGAAGAGCCACAAAGTGATAGTGGTCTACAAAAAACTGATAGTGGTCTACGCCTATAGCGAAGCGCAGAAACTTCTGGTGACCCGCGCAGATTGGGACACGCAAGTAGGCGTCCTTGATGTCCAAGGATGCCAGAAAATCCCCGGGTGGAGCGCAGCAACCACCAAGTAAATGGATTCCATGCGGAATTTCCGAACCTTCACGAAAGGCATTTAGGGCCTTGAGATCCAGAATTGGACGGACTCCGTCCTTCTTTGGGACCACAAACAGATTCAAATAAAATCCCTGAAACTTCTCCTTTGACGGTACTGCCACAATTACTCCGCACCTCAGCAAGTCCTGCACTGACCCCAACAGGGCAGCCCGACGCGCTGGAAGGAGAGAGAGATTTGAGGGAAAGAACCTGTCTGGTGGCCAGGAAAGGAACTCCATCCTGTAACCCGAGGTAACCACCTCGCATACCCACCAGTCTGAGATCCGGGAGGTCCACCGATCTGCGAACCTGCGAAGTCATCCCTTCCGCCTTTGAAAGGCAAATCCGTCAGGAGCTTCTTAGAGGCCAGGTCAGCAGACCAGCATTTCAACCAGATTAGGCAACACAAAACCACTGCAGACACTGAGGCCCTAGAAATTAGGTGGGCAATGTCCATAGTGGCATCGCACACATACACCAGGCCCTGAACCATTTGGTCTGCCAGTGTAATGCATTCCGGAGGAAGATTATGCTCCTGCACATACTGGTGCATAAGCTTCACCCATTCCGTGAGCGTCTGAGTCACCAGAGTCGCCGCTACAAGAGGACGCAGCGCGGATCCCAAGATGGTGAACATGGCTCTGCTCACCATTTCCGACTTCCTATCAGTAGGGTCCTTAAAAGCAGGGGTCCCCTCAACCGGGAGAGTTGTGGCTTTATTCAACCGGGCGACCGGGGTGTCAACCACTGGAGGAGAGGCCCATTTTTTAATCAGCCTGTCCTCAAAAGGGGTACCTAACCACCAGACCGCAAAGGTCTTCTGTGGTTTGTCCCAAACCTGGTCTATGAATCCGTCAAAAAAAAGGTGTATAGGGAAAACTGTTTTTAGAAGGCTTAGCTTGAAAAGAACCAAAAAGGAGACCGACTCCCCCACAGGCTCCTCAGCATCCAGCTTGAGAGTGTCCTCACAGCATCAATGAGTTCACTAACAAGTGATCTGTCATGTACTGACCCAGATGAGGAGTCTTCCTCACAAGGAATGTCCTGGTCAAAAATATAAAAAAATTGAGAGCTAGGGTCCTGTGCCATAGCAATGCCCATATCTGAATCAGCACACTCCCCTGGAGATGGTGGGCAGGAAGAGGGCGCTTTATAGCTCCCTTGCACTCGCACGCCGCTTCCATCCTGTCACCAAATGATTCCAGGACTGCCGACAACTGGTCCATAGGGACCGCAGGTGCAGTAGTAAGGCCAGTTGCTTCTGACATGTAAGGGGAAGCAGGCGACACCGACTCCATGATACCACCACGAGAGAGAGAGAGCGAGAGAGAAAGACTGCACTGACTGTGGGGGGGGGGGTTACCCAGGGGACTCCCCAACCCGGCCAGGACTGCTGCCTGTGTCTGCCCTCAGCGAGTGAGGAGAATCGTGCCATTCCAGTCAGCGATAGAGGCCAGACCAGCACAAAAGAGCGCGACGTGGGGTATGTCATGAATCGATCTCATGCAGAGCAAGGATCAGCACGCTCGATGGTCGGACTGGGAAGACTACGAGGATAGCGAACTACCCAACCTGTTGCCCAGCCGACAGTTGATAGAAGAATCAAAAATAAAATAAAAAGTTCAAAAAAAAGAACAAAACATTTCTTCGAGACTGGCTCTGAAGAGAGCCACGTCCTCTCCTCTGCTAGGCAGAAAAAAAACGGAGGCTGCTGGCTGCAGGTAGGAGGGTTATGTCCAGAGGGACTGCCCCCTGGGCGGGGCTGTTCAGCGCTGGTAAGGGAATGTATGTTAAAACATCTAACATTCTGCCTAGTCTTCTCCTATGAGCAGGAACATAACCCACTTTTTCAAGATTGAAGATGCTGTGTCAGTCCATGGACGGTAAGAGAAAGGTGGTTTACCAGGTGCTCAGGTTAAGCAGATCGGATGGATTGTTAGGTGGGGGTGGGGAAGACCTAGTTGTCATGGAGCATATTGGTACCATTGAAAAAAAGTCAGAGGAAGACCGAGTGTCCCACCCGTATTTAGAACATGTATTTGGCTCCTGCCTCCCCCCCCCCCCTTTTTTGTGACGGCGGGCATCTGGACTAAAATTTATGAAAAAAAGATTAACAACATTTTTACAACAGAGACAAAGAACAGGTTTGTTTGTTTTTCTTCAAAATTTTCAGTCTTGTTTATTTAGCCAAAAAAAAAACAGTGGTGATTAAATACCACCAAACGAAAGCCCTATTTGTGTGAAAAGAATGCTAAAGATGCAATTTAATTTGGGTAAAGCCTGACTGCACAATTGTGACAGCACTGAAAGCTGAAAATTGGCATGGGGAAGGTGGTGGTAAAGTGTCTGGCACTGAAGTGGTTAAAATTATCCACTTCTTTTTTTCATGCAAAACCTTTATCCCAAAAAAGGAAAAGAAAACCGATTGCTCCGACTGTAAGGTCTCATGCACTGGACGTTTTTTACAGCTGCTGTTTTTGGCTTCAGACGTTTTTTTCTGCAGCCAGTAAACTCCCCAGCATACTATCCCATGTATCCATTCACACATATGCTGTTATCAGGGTTTTTTTTTGGCAAGGGCACCTTCTGGCAGGGAGGGGGGGAGGGAGTCGGAAAAAAAAAAACAGAACTAGTGGGAACTAGAGGGGAGTTTTTCACTCTGATAAAAGCCCAAAAAAAAATAATCGGAAAAATAGGATTTTTTACTCACCGTAAAATCCTTTTCTCTGAGTCCATGGACCGACACAGCTTCTCTATTGACAAAGTGGGTATTATCGGTTAATTAGGAGTGACTAGGCAGAAAAACTTGTAAAAAGTGTTGCATCACACCTTCTACAGTACCCCCCAGGGGGCGGACCCTCTGGGTATACCCTCTCAGTCTGCATCTTCGCAGATCAGTTCGTCAAAAAGCAGTACAAACTTAAAAGGAGGGGTGGGTGCTGTGTCGGTCCATGGACTCAGAGAAAAGGATTTTACGGTGAGTAAAAAATCCTATTTACTCTTTCGTCCATGGACCGACACAGCTTCTCTATTGACAAAGTGGGACGTCCCAAAGCAGTGTCAGAGAAAAAACGAAGGGTGGTAACAGCATAAAAACATACTTCACCCCAAAACACAAAACAGCACTCCTCCAACGGAGGAGTTGCAACTCTAAACAGCCGCTTGCAAAACCTTGCGGCCAAAAGAGGCATTCGAAGATGCACCTACATCAATTTTGTAGAATTTTGTGAAAGTGTGTGCGGACGACCAAGTCGCCGCTTTACATAATTGGGAAACAGACGCTTGATGTCGGAAAGCCCAAGAGGCACCTATTGCCCTGGTCAAATGCGCCGTAACAGGAAAGGGGGGCGCCTGACACTTTAAGGCGTAAGCCTGGATTACTATCTGTCGGATCCACCTAGAGATGGTGGCCGATGAGACTGCTTGGCCCTTCTTGGGACCAGCCACCGAAACAAACAGTGAGTCTGACTTCCGGAACAGGGAAGTAGCAGATAGGTATACTCTCAAAGCTCGGACAACGTCCAAGGAATGCAACGCCGACTCCTTAGGATTCGACGGCTGAGGACACAAGGATGGAAGTACAATGTCTTCGTTGAGATGAAAATCCGAAACGACTTTCGGAAGAAAGGAAGGCTGCGGCCGCAGCACCACCTTATCCTTGTGGAAAATCAAATAGGGAGCCTTGCAGGACAAGGCTGCCAGCTCAGAGACTCGTCTAACTGACGTAACAGCCACCAAAAAGACCACTTTCTGAGAAAGTGTCATCAGGGGAATATCTCTAATATTCTCAAACGGTGCCTTCTGAAGCACCGAGAGGACCAGGTTCAAGTCCCACGGAGGTAACGGGGGACGGACCGGAGGGGCCACATGTCGGACCCCCTGCACAAAAGTACTCACGAGAGAGTGAGTCGCCAGGGGTCGCTGAAAAAAGACAGCCAGGGCAGATATCTGTCCCTTAAATCATACTTAGGGCAAGCCCTTGGTCCACCCCATGCTGTAAAAACAGCAGGATTCTGGAAACCAAATAGGTACGCGGATGCCATTTCATTTCCTCACACATGGAGATGTAAGCCCTCCAGGTGCAGTGATAGACCTTCCTAGAGGACGGTTTTCGAGCACTTCTCATAGTAGAGATTACTGAGTCTGACAGGCCCCGGTCTCTCAGTACCTGGTTCTCAACAGCCATGCCGTTAAAGCCAGTGACCGTAAAGCAGGATGGAGTATGGGACCTTGCGATAGCAGGTCCTTCCGTAGTGGTAGGCGCCAGGGGACGTCTGCTACCAGACGTACTAGATCGGCGTACCAAGGACGCTGAGGCCAATCTGGAGCGATTAGGATCATTGGAATTCCCTCTGCCTCCACTCTGCGGAGCAGAAGGGGAAGAAGCCTTAAGGGAGGGAAGGCATAGATTAGCCGATACTGACCCCACGATGCTACCAATGCGTCCGTTGCGTCTGCCCATGGGTCTCTTGACCGGGCCACAAATCTCAATACCTTCCGATTGAGTCGGGAAGCCAAAAGATCTACGTCTGGTGTGCCCCATCTTTGGCAGAGGAGTTGGAACACCTCCGGGTGTAAGGACCCTTCTCCCTGGTCCAGCATCTGGCGGCTCAGGTAGTCCCGCCTGCCAGTTTTCCACACCCGGAATGTACACGGCCGACAGTGCCGGTACGCTCCTCTCTGCCCACTTCAGGATGCGAGCGATCTCCGATGCTGCAGCTGAGCTTCTTGTTCCTCCTTGATGATTGACATATGCCACTGCTGTGGCGTTGTCTGACTGGATCCTGACTGGACGCCCTTGCAGCCTCTGAGACCATTTGAAGAGGCACAGCCTGATCGCCCGGATTACCAGGACATTGATCGGCAGGAGGGCTTCCTCTGGGGTCCAGCGACCTTGCGCCGACTGAACACCCTAGACTCCCCCCCAACCTGTAAGGCTGGCGTCCGTCGTGATCACTATCCAGTAAACCGGAAGAAATGACTTCCCGGCCATTAGAGCCGGTGCTGTCAGCCACCATACCAGGGATCTCCTGACTAGGTGGCTCACTCGGATTTGATAATCCAGAGATGATGGACATCTGTTCCATCTGGACAGAACTTCCTTCTGTAACACTCGAGTGTGGTATTGAGCATATGGAACCGCCTCGAAGGAGGCTACCCTGAGGCCCAACACTCGCCTGCAAAAAACAGAGTGACGACCAATTCCTGGAAGTCAGCTGCCGTACTGCAGCCCGGAGGGTCTGCAACTTCTCCACAGGGAGGAATACCTTTGCCTCTGAAGAATCCAGAATCAACCCCAGGTACCCTAGGCGTTGAGTGGGCACCAATACTGACTTTTGCGTGTTTAGTATCCAACCACAGTCTCGAAGAGTCTGACAGGTAATGGACACGCTTGCCTCTAATTCTGAGCTTGAAGGGGCCTTCAGCAGAAGGTCGTATAAGTAGCCTGCGATAGCGATACCCCGCTGTCTTAGAAGTGCCAGAATCGGAGCGAGCACCTTGGTGAACGTCCTGGGTGCTGAGGCAAGGCCCAACGGGAGGGCCACAAACTGGTAGTGGTCCTTCCCGATAGCAAATCGCAGAAACCTCTGGTGTCTGGAGTATATGGGGACATGCAGGTATGCGTCCTTGATGTCCAAGGAGGCCAGAAAGTCCCCCGGATGGAGAGCCGTGACTACAGATCGAACCGACTCCATCCGAAAACTTTGTACCTTCACAAAGCAATTGAGGGCTCTGAGATCCAAGCTTGGACGAACCCCCTCCTTCTTTGGCACAATGAACAGATTTGAGTAAAAACCCCGTTCCAGTTCTGGAACTGGAATAACTACCCCGCGTTCCAGTAGACCCTGGACCGCCCCATACAGGGCCTCCCGACGGGTCGGTAGTAGCTGGAGATTGGAGGTGTTGAATCTGTCCGGTGGACAAGAGAGAAACTCTATCTTGTAGCCTGAGGAGATTACTTCGCAAACCCACCTGTCGGAGACTAGTGCTGTCCACTGAGTCGCGAATTTGCGAAGACGTCTCCCCACCCGAGAGCTGGGTGGGGGTGGACCTTCATGCGGACGCAAATTTGTCCGCAGGCTTATTGGGTATGCGGGACCAGGGACGCTTTTGTCCTTCGGCAGGCGCTTTATCGGCCTGGGGTCTTTTCCCTGTCGCCCTAGGGGGACGAAAAAAACACTTGTGAGCAGTAAAGGAGGGCCCTTGCCCTTGGCGTGGCCCCTTATCCTTGCTAATTTGGGGAAGCAAAAGTGCTTTTACTTCCTGTGGCATCCTTGATGATGTCATCCAGAGAAGCCCCAAAAAGTCTGTCGCCCTTAAAAGGCAGCTCCAACAGGGCTTTCTTGGAAGTCTGGTCCGCAGACCAGCCTTTTAGCCAGATCACGCGGCGTATTGCTACTGCATAAACCGAAGTTTTAGACAGCAGGGGAATAGTATTCATGTCTGACTCGCAGACAAACCTAAGGCCCTGGACCAACAGGTCGGCCAATGTTATCTCATCAGGAGGAGCATCTCGCTCCTTAACCCCTGGAGTAGCAATCTTGCCCATTCAGTAAGTGTGTGAGACACTAGGGCCCCCGCCAATGCCGGGCGTACTGCCGAGCCTACCACTGAGTATAGGTAGCAAGCGAGTGCTTCAGCCTTCTTATCCACAGGGTCCTTGAAAACAGGAGCCCCTTCTACAGGAATTGTGGTGGCTCTATTAAGTCTGGACACCGGAGGGTCCACTATAGGGGGGAGAGGTCCATTTCTTCAGAAAACTCTCCTCAAAAGGGGTACCGTACCGCAAACCTCTTTGGGGCTGTAAAGACCCTCAGTGGGTTCTCCCATTCCTTGTATAAGAGTTTATCAAAAGACACACAAGGGAACACCTTAGCAGTGCGGGCAGGTCTATGAAACCCAAGTGGACCGGAGTCTCTGCTGCTTCTGCAGTATTTTCCAATTTTGGCATATCCCGCACTGCAGTAATAAGGTCAGATACCAAAGCCGTCTCGCGTACTGACCTGGACTTGGAGTCATTCTCACTGTCCGGTCACGGTCTGCAGTCTCTGATGCGTCAGAATCTGGGCCCCGAGCCGTAGCTGGACCTGGTTCTGCACCAGAATTATCCCCAGAAGCTTGCAGGGGATGGGGCGTTTACTACCCCCTGTATTCCCGTGTGCTGCTTCCACCCTGGCAGCAAACGCCTCTAGGATTGCAGTCATAGCGTTCATAGACACCTCAGGGGCACCAGCTGCTAAATCTGGTGTTTCAGGGGAGAAGACATCTGGCTCAGATGCCATGCTGACCACACGCTGACACTCACAGGGCTCCAGGCAAGATATCAATAGGCCACCCTCCTGTGCTGCAGAGAGGCCGGGTCACCCAGAGGACTCACCACCCTGGATAGGTACTGCTATGCTGCGCCTGTGATGCTGTCCCCTGCTGCTGTGTCAGTCTGCTTCTTTTATCAGCACTTCCTGTGTGAATTTTCGCGCCAGTGTAATGCACCCTAGAGGCCGGAGGCTCTCGAAAAACGGTTGCCAAAAACGTCTGTATGGAAGATAATGTGGGCTCTAAGAAAATGGCCGCCGACAGAAGATAGAGGTCAAGCAGCCATAGCCCACAAAAAGATGGCTGCCGAACGGCAATATCTGCATACAGGGTGGACAAACATGGCCGCCGATCAGCTGATAGGGGCCAGTGGGTGTGGCCGAACCACAGGAAGATGGCCGCCGGGCAGTCACAAGAGGCCAAACCTAGCATGGACCACCTCAAAATGGCCGCCGACAGCATGGAGGAGGAAGGACACAAACACAGGTAAGAAAAAAAATAGGATTTTTTTGTACTCACCGTAAAATCCTTTTCTCTGACATCCATGGACTGACACGGTGTCTCTTTACACTTTACACGTGGGTTATGTCCCTGCTTGCAGGAGAAGACCTAGGCAGAATGTGAGATGTTATACATACATTCTAAAAGCCAGAGCTGAACAGCCCCACCCAGGGGGCGGTCCCTCCGGACATAACCCTCCCACTACAGTCAGCAGACTTCAGTTCGTAACAAAGCAGTACAAACTTAAAAAGGAAGGGTGGGTGCCGTGTCAGTCCATGGATGTCAGAGAAAAGGATTTTACGGTGAGTACAAAAAAATCCTATTTTCTCTCATCATCCATGGACTGACACGGTGTCTTTACACTTTACACGTGGGATGTCCCAAAGCAGTGTCAAGAGGGATGGGATCAGTATAAATGGAAAAACCAAAAACTTCACTCCAAGAAGGCAGAGCTCCTCAACGGAGGAGTCGCAACTTTAAACAGCGGCCTGCAGCACCCTGCGGCCGAAGGAAGCATCCGGAGATGCAGCCACATTAACCTTATAAAAAACTTAAAAGGCATGAACAGACGACCAGGTCGCCGCCTTGCACACTTGTGCAACCGACGCTTGATGACGGAAAACCCAGGAAGCACCAATTGCCCTGGTGGAATGCGCCGGAACCGGAAAGGGAGGCGCCCGCCCTTTGAGAGCATAGGCTTGGACGACGGTTTGTCTGATTCCCCTAAAAATGATGGCAGACGAAACCGCTTGGCCCTGTTATGGACCAGAGACAGTCACAAACAGTGAGTCGGACTTTCGAATAGAAGCAGTAGCAGACAGGTACACCCGTAAGGCTTGTACCACATCCAATATGTGCAGCGCAAACTCTCTGGGATGCGATGGGTGAGGACACAAGGACGGGAGGACAATGTCCTCATGTAGGTGAAAGGTCGACACCACCTTTGGCAAAAAAGGAAGGTCACGGATGCAACACCGCCTTATCCTTATGGATGACTAAATATGGCGACTTGCAGGACAAAGCCGCCAACTCAGACACCCGTCAAACAGAAGTGATTGCCACTAAAAGGCCACCTTCTGAGACGAGACAAGAGGGGAATATCCCGGATATTCCCAAAAGGAGGTTCCTGGAGGACCGAGAGCACCAAATTCAGATCCCACGGTGGGAGAGGAGGCTTGACAGGAGGGAGCACATGGCGAACCCCCAACACAAGGTGCTAACCAAGAAATTACCCGCTAGAGGTCGCTGAAAGAAGACGGCCAAGGCCGAAATCTGATCCTTGATGGTACTCAAAGCAAGCTTTTGGGTCACTCCACACTGCAGAGGACGCAGGATTCTGGGGAAGGAATACGTCCGAGGACGCCAGTCCAGCGCTTCGCATATGGCGATATAAGCTTTCCAGGCACGGTGATAGATCTGCTTGGAGGAAGACTTCCGTGTCCTTAACATGGTCAAAATGACCGAGTCCGAGAGACCTCGGTCCCTCAACACCCGGCTTTCAACAGCCCTGCCGTTAAAGCCAGAGACTGTAAGCCGGATGAAACATAGGACCTTGAGACTGAAGGTCCTCCCTCATCGGCAACCGCCAGGGAACGTCCGCGACGAGACGTACCAGATCAGCGTACCAGTGATGCTGAGGCCAATCCGGAACAATTAGGATCACCGGAGTTTATATCAGGCGATAAGGACCCTATGGGGCCACCAACTCATCCGAGGCATCGCCCAAGGATCCCTGGATCTGGCCACAACCTCGACCCTTGCGATTGAGTCAAGAGGCCATCAGGTCCACATCCGGCGTGCCCCACCGTCGGCAAAGGAGTTGAAATATGCAAGGACCACTCTTCTTGGTCCGGCGATTGGCGACTCAGATAGTCCGCCTGCCCATTGTCTATGCCCAGAATGTAAATGGCCTACAGAGCCGGCACGTTTCTTCCGGCCCACTTCAGGATACGGACTACCTCGGAAGCCGCAGCTGAGCTCCGAGTCCCCCCTTGATGGTTTACATACGCCACCGCCGTGGCGTTGTCCGACTGGCTCCTAATGGAGCGACCCCGTACTCTCTCAGACCTGAGGAGAGACAGTCCGATGGCCCGTATTTCCAGAACAGTGATTGGTAAACGGGCTCGTCCGGAGTCCAAGGCCTTGAGCCGACAGGACTCCCCAGACTCCACCCCAGCCCTTCAGGCTGGTGTCCGTCGTGAGTACCGTCCATTGGATGGGAGGGGAACGACTTTCTGGACCGAAGAGCCGAGGATCTCAACCACCATGTCAGGGGCGCCCTGACCAGGTGAATCACCTGGATCTGAAGATCCAAGGACAACGGGGATTTGTTCCAGGTGGACAAGATCTCCTTCTGCAATGCCCTGGTGTGTGATTGGGCATACGGAACGGCCGCGAAGGAGGCCACCACGAGTCCCGGGACTCTCATGCAAAAAAAACGGATTGACAACCATTTTCGGGATGTCAGCACCCGCACCGCAGACTGAAGTGTCAGCAACTTCTCCAGAGGTAGGATACCTTTGCCTCCAAGGAGTCCAGAATCAGAACTAGATACTCCAGACACTGAGTCGGGACCAGGACTGACTCCTGAATGATCAGGAACCACCCGAAGTCCCTGAGGGTCTAATTGATGATAGTCACCTTTCCTCTAAGTCTGAGCCACTTTCTGCTCTTAGCAGAAGATCGTCCAGATAGCCCACGACAGCAATACCTCGCTGTAACAGAAGGCTAGAACCGGAGCAAGCATCTTGGTGAACACCCTTGGTGCCGAGGCTAGGCCGAAAGGAAGAGCTACAATCGATAGTGGACTTCGCTGATCGCAAGCGCAGAAACTTCTGGTGACTTGCGCAGATCGGAACATGCAAGTAGGCGTCCTTGAAGTCCAAGGACGCCAGAAGAAAATCCCTTTGGTGGAGTGTAGCGATCACCGTGCGAATGGATTCCATGCGGAATTTCTGCACCTTCTCGAAGGCATTCAGGGCCTTGAGGTCCAGGATAGGTCGAACCACGTCCTATTTTTGGGACGACAAACAGATTCGAGTAGAATCCCTGAAAACTCTCCTGTGACGGAACCGGCACAATCACTCCGGACCTGATCAAATCCTGTACAGCCCCCAAGAGGGCTGCCCGACAGGTAGGAAGGAGAGGAAGATTTGAGGGAAAGAATCTGTCTGGGGGCCAGGATCGGAATACTATCCTGTATCCTGAGGTGACCACCTCGCACACCCACCAGTCGGAGATTCGGGAGGACCACCGATTCGTGACCTGCGAAGTCGTCCCCCCACCCCAGAGTCGGGCGGAGGCAAGACTTCACGCGGAGGCGGGCTTGGGAGCCGCTTGTTCGGCTTACGCACCATGGGGCACTTGTGCCCACCAGCCGCACTGCCGTCAGTCTGAGAGGACCTACCCGTGGACTCTGACTGACGAAAAAACCCCGTTTTGCTGGAAAGGAAGGCCCCTGTTTGCGGCGGGCCTCCTCACCCTTGCTAGTCTAAGGAAGAAGAGTGCTTTTACCTCCCATGACATCCATGACGATGTCATCCAGAGCAGCACCGAAAGGTCTACCACCTTTAAATGGTAGATCCGTCAGGAGCTTCCTAAGGCTAGGTCAGCAGAAAAGCACTTCAACCAGATAAGACGACGCAATACCACCGCCGAGACAGAGGCCCTGGATATTAAAGGCGTCGCACACATAATCCAGGCCCTGAACCAGTTGGTGGGCCAGAGCAACTGTGTCTGGAGGAAGATTATGCTCCTGTACAGCTAGGTGCAACATTTTTGCCCAACCTGTAAGTGTTTAAGACACAAGGGTCACCGCTACCACAGGCCGTAGGGTGGATCCCAACAAGGCAAACATGGCTCTGCTCACCACTTCTGACCTCCTGTCAGTGGGGTCCTCAAATGCAGGAGTCCCCTCCATTGGGAGAGTGATGGCCTTGTTCAACCAGGCGACTGGAGGGTCGACCCTGGGGGAGAAGCCCACTTTTCAAGTAGGGCATCTTCAAGGGCTATCTGATAGACAAACGCCGCGGGACCATAAAAAAATTCTTCTACGGCTTTTCCCAGACCTTATCAATGAGCTGGTCAAAGAAAGTACATATGGAAAAACCTCTTTAGAAGGCCTGGCCTTAAAAGAACCAAAAGGAGACTGTATCCGCCTGAGGTTCTGCATCCGCAGCATTTTAGCTTGAGAGTGTCCCTCACCGCAGTCATGAGTACAATAACAAGCGCCCTGTCATTTACTGACTCAGAACTGGAGTTTTCCTCATAAGGAATGTCCTGTTCAAAACCATCCATACATTCAGAACTAGGGTCCTGAGCGGTAGTGGCTAGGCCCATATCTGAATCAGCGCACTGCCCTCATGAATTAAAGTGGGGAGAGGGCGCTTTTTTTGCTCCCTTGCGCTTGCACACAGCTCCCATCCTGGTCAGAAATGATTCCAGGACTGCCCACAACTGGTCCCTAGGGACCGCAGGTGCTGAAGCACTGCCTGTTGTCCACTGACATTAAGGGGAAGCTGGTGACAGAGACTCCATATTGCCCCCCTCTGAGACTCCTAAGATAAAAAGTCCACCCACAGGCTGTGCTGACTGAGGAGGGGGCGCCCAGGGGACTCACCAAACCGGACCAGGGACCGCTCACTGTCTGTACTGCGCTGTGTCAGCGCTGGTGAGCTGTGAGGAGATTTGCGCTGTTACAGCAGTGCTAGAGGCCAAAACTAGTGCTGAAGAGCGTGCGGGCTACAAGAAAATGGCCGCCGCACTTCACTGAGGCGATCCGCGGCAAGATGGCCGCCATGACTCAGCAAAAGTGAAAAAAACAGCACACACACAGCGCCACTCAGGCCCCAAAACACACAAAAAAAGGCCCCAAGCATATCTGCAGACCAGCATTAGCCCCTCCAAGAACAGTGTGACCCCCAGGCACCCCACACAGCACAGCGCCAGCAATGGTGACAGAGAGTGACAATGAAATACAGGGGGAGACAGGGAAAATCCCCCACAGAGAAACACACAGCTTTTTGTACTCACCTGCAGGCAGGAGAGACTACTTACCCGTCCCCTGAGGGACCCACTGGTGTGTTTCTGACAGGACTATCACAGTGCAGTACCGAGTAGCTGTCGGCCCGGTCCACCGCGAAAGATACAGTCAGTCAGGAACTGTTCAGTCTTGAGAGGACCGTGGGAGCATGAAAGCAAACCCGGCCACCCCTGGAGTCATGGGGCCTGTCGTGAACTAAGTCTCACGCACACAAGGCGAGGATCAGCACGCTTGATGGTCGGACAGGGAAGACTACGAGGATATCTTGTACCCAACCTGTTGCCCAGCCGACAGTTGATAGAAGATTCTCAAA
Organism: Rana muscosa; assembly: GCA_029206835.1. NCBI lineage: Eukaryota > Metazoa > Chordata > Amphibia > Anura > Ranidae > Rana > Rana muscosa. Next base: position 56,297,898 of record CM055121.1, read on the forward strand.
AATAAAATAAAAAAGAATTCCAGAAAAGGAATAAAAATAGGTCAGGAGACTGGCTCCTGAGAGAGCCACGTCTTCTCCTTCTGCTAGGCAGAAAAAAAACTGAAGTCTGCTGACTGTAGTGGGAGGGTTATGTCCGGAGGGACCGCCCCCTGGGTGGGGCTGTTCAGCTCTGGCTTTTAGAATGTATGTATAACATCTCACATTCTGCCTAGGTCTTCTCCTGCAAGCAGGGACATAACCCACGTGTAAAGTGTAAAGAGACACCGTGTCAGTCCATGGATGATAAGAGAAATTACATTTCTTTTAAATGTTAGTTACAGCCAGCCCCGCTCCAGTGGGACCCCCTAGGTGACCCCCAGCACCCAGCAACCTTTAGCTAGAAGCCCAGGGAGGAGGGAAAGGCAGGGAGAGAGGGAAGAAAGGGGCCACAACCACTTACTTGATCTCTCCAGGAATGTCCAGCTAAATCACCCAGCCGAGGCAGGGGAGTTTTACTTACCTATCCTGCATGTATTCTGCTGGAAGACATTCAAAACAGATCATCGTCCGCGCACGGAAGGTGACTGTTGACCAGGCATGCTGTGATTGGACCCAGAAGGGACGATCATATGTATGCCCTGGAGCATGACGCTCACCGGACAGGCTGCTGCGACTCGGCCGTAAGGTCAGCCGAAGCTGAGCGGTCCGATGCAAGCCTTGGAGCGTAAGCTCACCGGCCAGGCTGCTGCGACTCGGCCGTAAGGTCAGCCGAAGCTGAGCGGTCCGATGCAGGCCCTGGAGCGTAAGCTCACCGGCCACCCGTGGAGCGACGGGCATGTCGTGGAAAACCCAGCGCGTAGCTAGGGTCGGCACATGCTCGATGGCCGAAACTGGGGAGACTACAAGGATCGAGGATCCAGCCTGTCACCCAGTCGGCAGTTGATCGAAGATCGCAGGAAACAACAAATGTAGCAAAAAAATTTTTATATATATATATATATATATATATATATATATATATATATATATATATATATATCTTTTTTCCCCGGACCAATGGGCCCGAAGGGAGCCATGTCCTACTCCTTGCTAGACAGAAAAAAACTGATCTGCGAAGATGCAGACTGAGAGGGTATACCCAGAGGGTCGGCCCCCTGGGCGGTACTGTAGAAGGTGTGATGCAACACTTTTTACAAGTTTTTCTGCCTAGTCACTCCTAATTAACGGATAATACCCACTTTGTCAATAGAGAAGCTGTGTCGGTCCATGGACGAAAGAGTAAACACATTTTTGGGCCATAAGCTTTTTTGGGAAAAAAAAAAAAAAACGAGAACACACACACACACACACACACACACACACACACACACACAAATGAAAAACACTACTGCAAAAATGCTGCTCATTCTACAGCTACGGCTTACGCTACTGACGTTTTTATAACGTCCAGTGTGCATGAGGCCAAAAGTATAAGCTGGACTTTGTCTTCAGTTTGTTAGTGTGATAACATCTACTAATACATTACACACTACCCTACCCCTCTCACACCAGCAATGCTGCTGTGCTTCTTATGCTCATTCTTCCGGAATTAGAGAGACAACTCTGGAGGTGTGGTACTGGCCAGATCACCAGGTGAAAATAGGAGGAGAAAAAAGCCAAGTGTAGAAAACAAATGCAGCCACCACATCGAATGATGATTGAGTTTAACACCGCTTTAAGTGTTACATTAAATGACATTACAATAAGTGTTACATTTAGTTATTACATAATTCATTTTAAAACAAGGGTACAGTTGTCTTAAAGCAGCACTGTAAAAACACAGATTTTAGCACGGTAGGAGGTGAGAGAATTACTTTAACCACTTAAGCCCCGGACCATTTGATAGCTAAAGGACCAGAGGTGAATTCTGAATTTTGCACTGCGCTGCTTTAACTGTAAATTGTGCGGACATGCAATGTTGTACCCAAACGAAATTTGCGTCCTTTTCTTCCCACAAATAGAGCTTTCTTTTAATGGTATTTGACTGCCTCTGCGATTTTTATTTTTTGCGATATAAACGGAAAAAGACCGAAAATTTTGAAAAAAAATGATATTTTCTACTTTTTGTTATAAGAAAAATTGAATAAACTCAATTTTATTCATACATTTAGGCCAAAATGTATTCAGCCACATGTCTTTAGTAAAAAAAATGTCAATAAGCGTATATTTATCGGTTTGCGCAAAAGTTATAGCGTTTACAAACTAGGGTACATTTTCTGGAATTTACACAGCTTTTAATTTATGACTGCCTATCTCATTTCTTGAGGTGCTAAAATGACAGGGCAGTACAAAACCCCCCCAAATGACCCCATTTTAGAAAGTAGACACCCCAAGGAAATTGATGAGAGGCATGTTGAGCCCATTGAATATTTTTTTTTTGTCCCAAGTGATTGAATAATGACAAAAAAAAAAAAAAAATTACAAAAAGTTGTCACTAAATGATATATTGCTCACACATGCCATGGTTATATGTGGAATTGCACCCCAAAATACATTCTGCTGCTTCTCCTGAGTACGGGGATACCACATGTGTGGGACTTTTTAGGAGCCTAGCCACGTACGGGACCCCAGGAACCAAGCACCGCCTCCAGGATTTCTAAGGGCGCAAATTTTTGATTTCACTCCTCACTACCTATCACAGTTTTGAAGGCCATAAAATGGCAAGATAGCCCAAAACCCCCACAAATGACCTTATTTTGGAAAGTAGACACCCCAAGCTATTTGCCGAGAGGCATGGTGAGTATTTTACAGCTCTCATTTGTTTTTGAAAATGAAGATTTTTTTTTTTTTTTCCTTTTTCAAATTTTAAAACTTTGTGACAAAAAGCGAGATCTGCAAAATACTCAACATACCTCTCAGCAAATAGCTTGGGGTGTCTACTTTCCAAAATTGGGTCATTTGGGGGGGGGGGGTTTGTGCCATCTGGGCATTCCATTGCCTCCGAAACTGTGATAGGCAGTGAGAAGTGAAATCAAAAATTGAAGGCGGTGCTTGGTTTTTGGGGTCCCGTACGCGGCTAGGCTCCCAAAAAGTCTCACACATGTGGTATCCCCGTACTCAGGAGAAGCAACAGAATGTATTTTGGGGTGTAATTCCACATACGCCCATGGCATGTTTGAGCAATATATCATTTAGTGACAACTTTGTGCAAAAAAAAAAAAAAAAAAAATTATTTTTTCCGCAACTTGTGTCAACATATAAAATATTCCATGGACTCGACATGCCTCTCAGTATATAGCTTGGGGTGTCTACTTTCCAAAATGGGGTCATTTGGGGGGGTTTTGAACTGTTCTGGCATTTTATACACAACATTAGGAAGCTTACATCCACTCTTCTAACCACTTGAAGACAAAGCCCTTTTTGACACTTTTTGTTTACATGAAAACATTTTTTTTGCAAGAAAATTATGTTGAACCCCCAAACATTATATATATTTTTAAAGCAAAGGCCCTACAGAATAAAATGGTGGGTGTTGCATTTTTTTTTCTACACAGTATTTGCGCAGCGATTTTTCAAACGCATTTTTTTGGGAAAAAATACACTTTTTTTAATTTTAATGCACTAAAACACACTATATTGCCCAAATGTTTGATGAAATAAAAAAGATGATCTTAGGCCGAGTACATAGATACCAAACACGACATGCTTTAAAATTTCGCACAAACGCGCATTGGCGACAAACTACATACATTTTTAAAAGCCTTTAAAAGCCTTTACAGGTTACCCCGTTAGATTTACAGAGGAGGTCTACTGCTAAAATTACTGCCCTCGATCTGACCTTTGCGGTGATACCTCACATGCATGGTGCAATTGCTGTTTACATATGACGCCAGACCGACGCTTGCGTTCGCCATTGGGCAAGAGCAGGGCAGGACAGGGGTGCTTTTTTTTTTTTTTTTTTTATTATTAATTTTGCTTTTTTATTTTATTTTTAAACTGTTGCTTCCATATTTATTTATTTTTATCACTTTTATTGTTATCTCAGGGAATGTAAATATCCCCTATGATAGCTATAGGTAATGACAGGTACTCTTTTTTGAAAAAACTGGGGTCTATTGGACCCTAGATCTTTCCTCTGCCCACACCAAGATCGGTGTGATAAAATGCTTTCCCAATGGCGCTTTTTATATCCGGGGGGGGGGGGGGGGGGGACATTCCCTCCCACTGCTTGTAAAAGCAGTCCAGAGGCTAATTAGCCACTAGGATTGCTTTTACATGAAAGCCGGCCGCTGGCTGAAAAGAATGATACCAAGATGATACCTAAACCCGCAGGCATCATTCTGGTATAAACATTCAAAGTCCAGCAACATACCAGTACGTTGCTGGTCCTTGTTGGACATGTATTGTAATCTTTTTTTTCATGCAGCCTGTTGGCTGAACGAAAAAAAAAAAAGATTAATCGGTGGGTATGCCCACCATTAGAATACCGCCCTTCATCCACCCACTTCTAATGATGGGCATACATGCACCATTTATATATGCCGAAGCATGGGGGCATCTTCTCGCAAAAGTTATGCCGCGTACACATGGTCAGACTTTTCCACGGGCAAGCCTCCGTCGGAATTTCGACCGTATATACGCGGCATTAGGAGCAAAATCGCTCCTCCGCTCCTGCTGCCCCAATGCTTCGGCATATATGCTTTTTTTTTTTTAACTGTGGTGGTGAAATCACCTCCTACAGCACTGGAGTCGCAGGGATCAGGCCTGTCTCTGCGAACGCTGCAGTTATGTGTGTTGTGTTTTGCAAGTGACAGTGATCGATCGATACTGCACTTCGGTGGCCTGGGCTGGACGGAGGGGCAAAACGCAGGTGCTAGCAGGTATCTGGGCTGATCCCACTAACAGTGCGTTTTTGGGAACCCTAAACTGCTGGGGACGCTAGTATAGATCTGATCAGATATTGAGCTGATCAGATACTATACCACTAAGGGGGGTGTATGCTTCATGTGTTGGTGTTAGCGCTACTGGCACTAACCTGACGCTGCCTGGGGTGTGACGCAGACCCCTCTCTGACGCTAAAACCTAACTGATATCACCCGCCGGGCGATCAGGGGGTTAAACCTTTATTGGGTTATATACGGCGGGTGCCCTGACACTATAAAAAGCAAACTAACTAACCAGCGTCACCCGTAACACTTATATGATGATCACTGGTGAAAGGGTTAACTAGGGGCAATTAGGGGGTTAAAACCTTTATTAGGTAATATATGGGGGTACCTGACGCTATATAAAAACCTGACGGCGAACCTAAAAAAAAATTACTGGCTACCTATCGGCATCACCGACACTAAGACAACGATCATAAAAACGATTGCTTAGCGACAGTGGTGATAGGGGGTGAAAGGGTTACCTGGGGGGTGATCAAGGGGGTTAAACCTTTATTAGGTAATATATGGGGGTACCCGACGCTATAAAAACCTGCGGCGAACCTAAAAAAAATTACTGGCTACCGATCAGCATCACCGACGCTAAGACATCGATCAGAAAAATGATTGCTTAGTGACGGCGGTGCTAGGGGGTGAAAGGGTTATCTGGGGGGTGATCAGGGGGTTAAACCTTTATTAGGGGGGGGTTAGGGGGCTACACTGGACCAAAAACTAAATGCAGTGACACTTTTACAGTCACAAATGTCACTGATTGCAGTGATCACTAAATAAATGGTCACTGCAATCAGTGACACTGTGACTGGGGGCTGGGGGGTGATCTGGGGGTGTCTGGGGGGGCGATTTATGTGCCTATGTGTCCTGGTGTCAGTGTGCTGTTTTGTGTACTAACCTGGCATCTTCTCCTGTACGGCGCTCGGTATATGTGAGCGCCCCAGGAGAGATGACATCACTTCCTCCTTCCTGGCAGGCAGGGGAAGCTCTCTCATTCGCCGGGAGCGATCGAGAGGGGGTGGCCGGAATCGAACGGCCGTCCCCTCATGCCGGATCGCTCCCGAAGGTAAAACGACCACCCACTGTAAAGAAGGGGGGTCCGATCGGACCCCCCAACTATACAAAGGCAATCACGTATATGTACGTGATTCTGCCTGTCGGTGCCATTCTGCTGACGTATATTTACAGTGGGCGGTCGTTAAGTGGTTAAGACAGCCGTATTCAACCAGTTATGATTTGTTGGTCCAACATCATATGTGTACTACTTTGCATCAACATAAAATCACAGATACAATTACAACAGTGGATGCATTAGACAGCAATTATTTTCTAGAAATAAAGAAAAAACACATACCGATCTACAGACCGTCCAGGCCCAACACCAAGCTCTGGCCTGGCGCTAGGCAGCAGATAAGCCAGTCTGTCCATTATAGAAGAGGCTACAGGCAGTGCAGCAATGTTTTGATTTATTTTCTTCAGCTCATTCACAATGGCACCAGTCACAGACTTTAACACATGATGAGGAAGATGAAATGTGACAGTCGCCCACTGCATGAAAAGCAAAAAAAATTGGACAAGTTTAATGTTAGAGGGGAGTTAGGCAGTACATTTAAAGCTACTTGTAGGAAGAAACTGTCTGTATTGCACATTCAATCTGCATACTGTTAAACAAGAGATATTAGATTACACTTGAAAAATGCAAAGAAAAAATGTAAATCTTGAAAGTAATTTCCAGACATTGTGACTCTGCCAGTCACACAGCAATGTTTAGACAACTTCATCCAGTTTTAACGTGATACTGAAGTCTATTTTTTTGTTCTTTAAAAATAAACAAACATACTTAGCTGCTTTGTGCAGTTGCACAGAGCAGCCCAAATCCTCTTCTCGGGTCCCTCTTCGGTGCTCCTGTCCCCTCCCCCGTTGAGTGCCCCCACAGCAAGCAGCTTTCTATGGGGCATCCAAGACGAGCCGCAGCTGCCTGTGTCCATTTAGAAAGAGCTGTGGTTCAGGCACGCCCCCTCTCTCTCCTCACTGGAAAACTGACTTTGAAAGAAGCTGAAGCCAAGAGCAGCTGCTGTGTCTCTGCCAATCAGAAAGAGTCCAAGGCACTCATGCACATTGTTGGATTGAGATGGGGCTCAGATAAGTATTAGGGGGGCTCAGGAGGGCTGCTGCAACAAGAATGCATCAAGATAAAAAAACCTTGTGCCTTTACAACCACTTTAAGATTCTCAGCACAAACTACCAAATGGATCTAGGTATCCTACCATCTAAAGTCATTCTGAACATCTGAAACCATTAAGGCTCACATCTCTGCGTATGGGGGGGAGACAATCGCGGTAAAAACATGCAAATAGAATCACAGGAAGCCCGTCGCCCAAAAGACGCTCCTGTCTTTCTTTTGGACGACCTGCGATTCTGTGTGCGCAATTTTACTATTGTCGCCCGACGAATCGCAGAAAAATTTTGCCGCGTTTGTGGTGGCATTAAAATTAACAGGCAACGCACCGGGAATGCACAGGCGTCTGGCGATTTGCCACTATTGCGAATCGCGGCAATTCCGCCCACAATTCGGAATGCGGAGATGTGAACAGAGCCCAAAACTCAGTGTGGTAGGTGGACTCTACCAGTTCGATAGGTTTTTATGCTTGTGCAAGGATGAAAAATGGCTGAAAATGTGCACAGCCAGCATGAAGCAGATTATGTGCCAAATGTGTTTGTGCAGGCACAGATTCACAGACAGGCGGCTACCACAGCCAGTCCTCCTACCATTTGTTGAATTTTTTTTTTTTTTAATATATATATGTTCCAACTGTGCCCCGTATTTTAAAACGAATAGCTTGAAGGCCAATTCACACTAGTGAGTTGACCACCATTTTTTCACACTCTAAAACTTTATTTACCAGTAGGACACACAGAAAACAATTGTTTTCAGTGTATCCTATTCACACTGAAACCGCACAGCACTGTGCTGCAGTAATCTGCAATTAAATGCAGACATATGTGTATTACATTTCATCTATTTCCATCTCACTCTTAAATACAGTAACTAACTTACCTTGTGAAGATCCCCACATTTACTTCATGGAATTCAGTGACAAGCGTTCTCCAAGCCTTAAGGGCCACTTGTCACAGAATCCAGGAGATCCTGCCTTCTGAACTTTAGAGGTGCTGAAGAGGAAGTTTCGGGAGGTACAGGAATCGCTGCAGACAGGCAGCAAGGTACCATGGGATATGAAGGCCTTAGGTAGTCAAAGTAAGATATCACAGGGGACACTGAAAAGCATGCTGGGCAGATAATCAGATTTTTTTTTTTTATAGAATTTTTTGGATTTAAAAACTTTGATTTTTAATCAAATTTTGATTTATAAAATGTTTGAGTAAAAATTTATCTAAGGATAGTTTTCTATTCAGAATAGTCATAATTTAGTTTATTCAGCATGAAATGGAGTTTAGTTATGTAGCATTAGGCTGTATATTCTGAAATATTTTAATTTTTGGTAAACTCATTCAATGAATCCAAGTTTGCAAGCTGAGATAAAATGCATTGACGCACACAATTTAACTGTAACCATGAGATAAAACAGGTTCAGGAATATTCCTTTAGCCCATTGTTTTGCAAATCTATGTACACTACAAACTGTATGATTGAATCGGTTCTGATATAGCTGTTTTACCAACATGACAGCTTATTATTTTAAATAGACTCTTTAATATTTGCTAACAAAATGAAGGTTTTTTAACTACCAGCAAGAATAAGTATTACATTTAAAGAGCACCTGTCATTTCAGATCCATCATGACCGCGCCTGTTAGCGGGCATCCACCAACCTGCTGCAGCATCACCAGCCATCCCATTAAAGTGAATGGGACTGTCGGTGAGTCAATAGCGGGTCAGAGGAGCTGATGCGGGACAGACATTAGTTGCTCTTTAAAAATTAGGATTTAAAAAGAGTTTTACTAGTGATTTAAATAAAATCCACCCTGATGCTGGGGATCAAAGAAGTTGTAGAAAGATGACCTCAGACAGGCAGCACTTAACATGAATGGAGAATTTTGATGTATTGCTGTAACAATGCTGATATAACATGAAAAGTATGCTGCGATTATAAAACCCCTTCAACTGCCTGCCTACCAATGTAAGTTAATAAACTGTGCAATAGTTAAATAAAGCTCATAGCTGCTACTGTAGCCATGAGCTTATTGCTCTTTAATATCAGCAAGACTTTCAGAGTAGTGTGAGCATGTGTAAAACAGACTGTGCCACTGCATGTGAGGTATGGCGGCAAACATCTGTAAAAGTAGTCATTTTAGGCACATAATTCATGGTGGACTCTAAACGGAAAATCTGTAATAACTTTTTTAGCACTGCCTATGGACAATTTTAGGTTCCACAGTTTAGCGATTTTAAAGCGGAAGTAACCCCATCGTTTAAACAGTTTCAAAAAGCAGTTACATTCCCGGCATGCCGGGAATGCTAACTGTCACATTGGTTGTGCTCTCAACCAAACTGTCAAACCATCCAATGGCTGGTGTCATAACTGATCACATGTGCAGCATCATGGCAGTTGAAGATTAAACAGAGGCCAAGATGGCAGCTTCCTTGCCTGAAAATGATAGGAGGGTTTACTTCCACTTTAAGGGTGTGTACAATATTAAAGTGGAAGTAAACTGCCATCTCTGACAAGGCTTAACTTTAAGTAGTGTAAATATCCCCTAAAAATCAACCTTAACGCAAGAATAGGCCAGTTAAAATTTGCCATGTTCTCAAGTTCAGCTGTAAAGTTTGTGATTTCTGGTTTTTATTAGTGCTATGTGTTCAGTGTGTGACCCTGTACCTTTGAGGGATGGCTCCTTCCAGGCTCACCTGTCACCTACCTATCCATTATAAATGCATGTGCTTCCAAGATGGAGACTTGCGGTAGTTAGGGGACTGCAGGAAAACAGGGTGCCTTGGCGGGGCCTGCAGCTTACGCATGTATTTGCATTTGTGTGCAACTAAACCGTTGTTCTTAAACGCATATTATGAGACAGGTCAAGTCGGTTGGTCGCTGGCTGGTTGGTAAGTTTGAGCTTGGAAATCCCTTTATATTTGTTTGACATGCGTTGCCCTTCTAGTGCTCCTTGCTACAAAGACCAGTTTATAAGTGGGGACAGTGGTCACATTTTGAATTCTGTTTTTTATTGTATAGTTACATTGGTCCAGCTTTGGCAGCATAAGTATACATATTCCAAACCTGCAGGACAAATGTGGAAGCAAAGAAGCACTGCAGTAATCAGTTCAGCTAAAGTAATAGCCAGTCTACAGGTACAAGCAGTTGCCCTTCTTCATAGTTAAACACAGGGTCTCGCTTAGCACAACTGCTATTCACAGAACGCCATGCATTTTTTCAATTAATATAAGGTATTCTCCCACTGGACGAGTTTGAGATCGTGATGTCAAGACCTCCACCTTAGCCAGATATTGCATTGATTCACTGAAAAAGAATATAAGGTTCTGTAAATGGCAACAGTTTCAAGTAAGCAACCACCTGTGCACACCATACAGAAAGGCAGGGGCTCTGCACAGGACCTGGAAGCCCAAAGTGATCACTGTAGTAGAGTATGACCACAACAGTGATTCCCCACTTCTACAGCAGTCCCATAGGTTATGGAATACGCATGTTTACATTTACAATGAACCAAGCTGGACCAATATAACTATGCAATAAAAATCATACCTGAAGTTCTGCTTTGACATTATTATATGCCTCTCTAAGTGTAATTTGGTAAGTGAAAATAAAAATGAATCAGTTAATTGCACCAGTATTGGCACAGAGATCTAACCATATGGGACAGAGAGAGAGGCAGCAGAGTAAAAATTTACTATAAAATAACTTGGAAAGCAATTCCCTACAAGAAAGCATATAGCATGAACAAAATAGGAGTTTAGATTTACCAGTAAAATCCATTTCCTGGAAAATACAAGACACAGGCTCATTAAATTATTACAATTGAGTTATATGCAGCCACCCTTCCGGTGTGTGAACCCTGGCAAAAGATAACTGCATGGAAACAACCCTGTAACTCTGTCCCTCTACTAGTCAGTCTTAGTTTCTATGTTCTCCTTATTGCATGACTCAAAACTGAGTATAGGGACATGCGTACAGAACTCCTACAGACATATTTTACCGGTAAAGTCGAAAATCCTATTTTCCCAGTAATACCGTACAGGTTTCAGGTTTTTTCATGACTGGGATGTCAAAAATAAGTCCAAGTGAAGGGTGGGCCTGCAAACATCGCCAACAGGCCCACAAAAAAAAAAAAAAAAAAAAACAACACACCACACAAATGGGTCAAGAAGGCTTAAAAAGGCTCAGGTTGTAAAACCTTAAACCCAAAACTGGCAGAGGTCGTCTCAAAACCAACCTAGTAAAATATAAAACATGTGAACAGACGACCATGGTGGTAGCTAGGGATGCACCGAATGGGTTTTTTTGGTGCCGAAACAGATACAGCACCGATACCGAAAGTGACTGTTTTTAAAATATATTTTTGTACAGGAGATGGCCAGAGACTGGGGACACGGTACAGGAGATGGCCAGAGACTGGGGACACGGTACAGGAGATGGCCAGAGACTGGGGACACGGTACAGGAGATGGCCAGAGACTGGGGACACGGTACAGGAGATCGGTGCAGCCTCCTCAGTGCCCCGTCAGGTGCAGCCTCCCCAGTGCAGCCTCCCCGTGCAGGGGAAGAGAGAGGAGAGCCACTGCCGCCTGGTGATTAGAGCGCAGGGAACATAATAGCTCTCATTTCAATAGCTGTGTGTTCTCTGCGGCGCACCATCACATACAGCCCCTCCCCCTTGTCCTGGGGAACTTTGATAGACAGATCACCCGTCCCAGGATTGGACGGGTGATCCGTCTATTAAAGTGCCTGGACAAAGAGGAGGGGCTGTATGTGATGGGGAGCCGCGGGGAACACACAGCTATTGAAATGAAATCTGTTATGTTCCTGGCGCTCTAATCACCAGGCGGCAGCGGCTCTCATCTGCAACGACACCCCCGTAAAGGGCGGCAACCAGGGGCGAGGCCCCGCCCCATTTTCGGCTCCAGTATCGGCCTAATTTCTCTTTCGGCTTTTTGCCGAAAGAGCCATTTTCGGCCGATATGTTTCGGTGGCCGAAATTTCGGTGCATCCCTAGTGGTAGCCTTGCAAACCTGAGAAACAGGTGCCAAAAAGCCTATGAAGCACTAATTGTACATTAACAGGGAAGGAATGAACCCCATTCTTTAGGCCTGAACAATACCTTGTCTGACTTGGGAAGCAGGGAGACCCCTAGGGGAACCTGCAGGGAGCACAAGGAAGGAATCCCAATTTCCTAAAGCAAGGTTTCTCAAGTACAGTGGTGTAGTGGTTAGCACTTTCACCTAGCAGCAAAAAGGGTCGCTGGTTCGAATCCCAACACCACCATCTGCCTGGAGCCGGCATGGTCTCCCTGTGCCTGCGTTGGTTTCCTCCGGTTACCTCCCACACTCTAAAGACATGCTGGTAGGTTATTTGGATCCTGTCTAAATTGGCCCTAGTTGGTATGAATGTGTAGTAGGGACCTTGGGTTGTAAGCTCCTTGAGGGACTGATGTGAATGTATAATGTATATGCAAAGTCTCAAGTCAACCTAGTCCTTTCAAAAACATTAAGAAATGTTACTTACAGGATAAAGGCTACTAACTCATACTTTCCGCACAGAGATGAAAGGAACAAGAAATGCCACCTACAGGTAAGATCAGATAAGGGAATATCCCGAATAGATTCAACGAGTGGCATATGCATAACAAAAAAACACCAGATTAAAATCCCAAGGGGCAAAAGGGAACAATGTGAGCCATGCACTGAACAAAGGCCTTAACTAGAGAGGTTAAAAGATCCCTAGTGGTACTGAAAGCCAAGTTCTAATCCAGACCAGATTGGAAGAAAACTGGATTCCATACCATGTAGTATACTCTTGGGTGAAAGTTACTCAACTCACACCAAGAAAAAGTAAGCCCTCCAGGGGCAATAGTAGACTTTTAAGGATGAGCTCAGGCATGTACGCAAACCGCACGTGCAGAGCCCGCCAGGAAGTCAGCACTGCACAGCGCTAATCACAAGCAGCGAGACATTGTCCTGATGCGCAGCTGCAGAGAACGGGAAAGGTCTCACTGCCTGATTAGCGCTGTGCAGTGCCGACTTCCTGCTCTGCACGTGTGGCTTGCGAACACGCCTGAGCTCATCCTTATAGACTTTAAGAGAAGTTAGGCCATAGGCCAATGGGTGCCAAGACCTGGCTACAAATCAGTAAAGTTTGTTGTTAAATAGGCCAGCAGGTCAACATCAAAACTCTCACACCAGTAGCAAAGGGTTTGAAACTCTTGACGGACAGCACAGTCCACTGGATACAGTCACTGACCGAGCTTCTGCCTGACGATTTTCCTCTTTACTACTACGGAGATGCAGACAGCAGAAAGGGCCAGGTCCTAAACCTCTGCCAAAAAGAGGAATAGGAATCCTCCTGACCACAGAGCAAAGCCAAAACTGAAGCAGGCACCTTGACGAAAACCCAATAAGCCATGGACAGACCAAAAAAGTTAAGGGTGACAAAATAGTAATGCTGATTGCGTGCATGAAGCAGTATGAAGTAGAGGAAGCGGCGTTTGAAACGCCAGTAATTAGGCCCTAGAAATGATATTAGACCTAGGCACCTGATGTTTTCAGAGACCAGAAGTCACCACCCCCAACATCTCCTACACCGGGCATCACTAAATGGCGGACCGCGGGCACTCTGCCATTCGGACCGCCGCGGTACCGCCATGTAGGAGCCTTTTCTTCCTCCTGCCGTTGCTCTGTAATCCTCACAGAGCCGACAGTGGGAGGCGGAACAATTCTGGGTGGAGGGCGGAGCTGCCCGAGATTATCAAACAGGCGATTGGCTGCTAGGACTGTCCATCCTAGCAGCCAATCACCTGTTTGTTGCCTCGGCCCTCCATCCAGAACTGTCCCGCCTCCCTCCCTGCAACTCCTCTCCTGCCCCTATCCAGACACGCTGTGCCTCCCTCCGATCTGCCTGTGTAAGGTAGGACAGTGAGGGGGGTGAAGTTGAGAGCTAACAATTGAATGTGTGGGGAGGATGCCGAGCCTCAGGATTGCAGTGATGTGGGGGAGGGGGGGGGAGCTGAGGACTGTAATGTGGGGGGTGGGGGGTACTGAGGACTGTAATGTGGGGGAGCTGAGCACTGTAATGTGAAGGAGCTGAGCACTGTAATGTGAAGGAGCTGAGCACTGTAATGTGAAGGAGCTGAGCACTGTAATGTGAAGGAGCTGAGCACTGTAATGTGAAGGAGCTGAGCACTGTAATGTGAAGGAGCTGAGCACTGTAATGTGAAGGAGCTGAGCACTGTAATGTGAAGGAGCTGAGCACTGTAATGTGAAGGAGCTGAGCACTGTAATGTGAAGGAGCTGAGCACTGTAATGTGAAGGAGCTGAGCACTGTAATGTGAAGGAGCTGAGCACTGTAATGTGAAGGAGCTGAGCACTGTAATGTGAAGGGAGCCGAGCACTGTAATGTGAAGGGAGCCGAGGACTGTAATGTGAGGGGAGCCGAGGACTGTAATGTGGGGGGAGCCGAGGACTGTAATGTGGGGGGAGCCGAGGACTGTAGTGTGGGGGGAGCCGAGGACTGGAGTGTGGGGGGAGCCGAGGACTGGAGTGTGGGGGGAGCCGAGGACTGGAGTGTGGGGGGAGCCGAGGACTGGAGTGTGGGGGGAGCCGAGGACTGGAGTGTAGGGGGAGCCGAGGACTGGAGTGTAGGGGGAGCCGAGGACTGGAGTGTAGGGGGAGCCGAGGACTGGAGTGTAGGGGGAGCCGAGGACTGGAGTGTGGGGGGAGCCGAGGACTGGAGTGTGGGGGGAGCCGAGGACTGGAGTGTGGGGGGAGCCGAGGACTGGAGTGTGGGGGGAGCCGAGGACTGGAGTGTGGGGGGAGCCGAGGACTGGAGTGTGGGGGGAGCCGAGGACTGGAGTGTGGGGGGAGCCGAGGACTGGAGTGTGGGGGGAGCCGAGGACTGGAGTGTGGGGGGAGCCGAGGACTGGAGTGTGGGGGGAGCCGAGGACTGGAGTGTGGGGGGAGCCGAGGACTGGAGTGTGGGGGGAGCCGAGGACTGGAGTGTGGGGGGAGCCGAGGACTGGAGTGTGGGGGGAGCCGAGGACTGGAGTGTGGGGGGAGCCGAGGACTGGAGTGTGGGGGGAGCCGAGGACTGGAGTGTGGGGGGAGCCGAGGACTGGAGTGTGGGGGGAGCCGAGGACTGGAGTGTGGGGGGAGCCGAGGACTGGAGTGTGGGGGGAGCCGAGGACTGGAGTGTGGGGGGAGCCGAGGACTGGAGTGTGGGGGGAGCCGAGGACTGGAGTGTGGGGGGAGCCGAGGACTGGAGTGTGGGGGGAGCCGAGGACTGGAGTGTGGGGGGAGCCGAGGACTGGAGTGTGGGGGGAGCCGAGGACTGGAGTGTGGGGGGAGCCGAGGACTGGAGTGTGGGGGGAGCCGAGGACTGGAGTGTGGGGGGAGCCGAGGACTGGAGTGTGGGGGGAGCCGAGGACTGGAGTGTGGGGGGAGCCGAGGACTGGAGTGTGGGGGGAGCCGAGGACTGGAGTGTGGGGGGAGCCGAGGACTGGAGTGTGGGGGGAGCCGAGGACTGGAGTGTGGGGGGAGCCGAGGACTGGAGTGTGGGGGGAGCCGAGGACTGGAGTGTGGGGGGAGCCGAGGACTGGAGTGTGGGGGGAGCCGAGGACTGGAGTGTGGGGGGAGCCGAGGACTGGAGTGTGGGGGGAGCCGAGGACTGGAGTGTGGGGGGAGCCGAGGACTGGAGTGTGGGGGGAGCCGAGGACTGGAGTGTGGGGGGAGCCGAGGACTGGAGTGTGGGGGGAGCCGAGGACTGGAGTGTGGGGGGAGCCGAGGACTGGAGTGTGGGGGGAGCCGAGGACTGGAGTGTGGGGGGAGCCGAGGACTGGAGTGTGGGGGGAGCCGAGGACTGGAGTGTGGGGGGAGCCGAGGACTGGAGTGTGGGGGGAGCCGAGGACTGGAGTGTGGGGGGAGCCGAGGACTGGAGTGTGGGGGGAGCCGAGGACTGGAGTGTGGGGGGAGCCGAGGACTGGAGTGTGGGGGGAGCCGAGGACTGGAGTGTGGGGGGAGCCGAGGACTGGAGTGTGGGGGGAGCCGAGGACTGGAGTGTGGGGGGAGCCGAGGACTGGAGTGTGGGGGGAGCCGAGGACTGGAGTGTGGGGGGAGCCGAGGACTGGAGTGTGGGGGGAGCCGAGGACTGGAGTGTGGGGGGAGCCGAGGACTGGAGTGTGGGGGGAGCCGAGGACTGGAGTGTGGGGGGAGCCGAGGACTGGAGTGTGGGGGGAGCCGAGGACTGGAGTGTGGGGGGAGCCGAGGACTGGAGTGTGGGGGGAGCCGAGGACTGGAGTGTGGGGGGAGCCGAGGACTGGAGTGTGGGGGGAGCCGAGGACTGGAGTGTGGGGGGAGCCGAGGACTGGAGTGTGGGGGGAGCCGAGGACTGGAGTGTGGGGGGAGCCGAGGACTGGAGTGTGGGGGGAGCCGAGGACTGGAGTGTGGGGGGAGCCGAGGACTGGAGTGTGGGGGGAGCCGAGGACTGGAGTGTGGGGGGAGCCGAGGACTGGAGTGTGGGGGGAGCCGAGGACTGGAGTGTGGGGGGAGCCGAGGACTGGAGTGTGGGGGGAGCCGAGGACTGGAGTGTGGGGGGAGCCGAGGACTGGAGTGTGGGGGGAGCCGAGGACTGGAGTGTGGGGGGAGCCGAGGACTGGAGTGTGGGGGGAGCTGAGGACTGGAGTGTGGGGGGAGCTGAGGACTGGAGTGTGGGGGGAGCTGAGGACTGGAGTGTGGGGGGAGCTGAGGACTGGAGTGTGGGGGGAGCTGAGGACTGGAGTGTGGGGGGGGCTGAGGACTGTAATGTGGGGGGGGCTGAGGATATTAAAGTGGAGAGGGGAGGAATGTAATGTGGGGGGGGGCTGAGGACTGTGATTTGGGGGACTGAGGACAGGGGTGTGGAGGAGGGACTGAGGAGAGTAATGTGGGGTTATGATGTTAATAGGGGCAGAGGACAGTACTGGGGGTTGATGTTAAGGAAGTGTGAGGACACTACTGTGGAAGGAGTGGAGGGGGATGATGTAAAGGGGGAGCTGAGGACACTCATCAAGAGGGGATCTTGATGTGAAGGGGGAGGGGACTGTGATGTGCACTGGGGACTAAGGAAGCTGATATAAGAATGGATTAAGATCTGTGCATGTGCATTAGGTGCACACGTCGTGGGTGGATCAGCCTATTTTAATGGGCTGCACTACCCACATGAAAAACGAAAGAAAGAAGTCCTTGACCTTTTTTTTTTTTAAAAGAAAATTGCGCCGCACCAAGCCACATTGTGCTGCAGCAACATGTCGTTTGGCGCATGCGAAAAGGCATGACAGGGAACCAAAATGATAATCGGACCTCTGCTATAAGAAAATTTTACTGACCGGACCTCGGCGAATTGTAATTCAATACCCGTCCTACACTATTAGAAGCAAGGGTGTCCCATCCCTAGCCGTTTTGGAGGGCCATGTGCTCCAATGCCAGCATGTTCCTGAGTTAAACTTGGTATTGGAGGACTGGGAGGCATGAAACTTGCTAACCATGTAGAAACCCTTCTGGTAAAAGGGAGAGCCTCCTACCCCCTATGATCTCCCTGATGTAGTTATCTAAGGAGGGATCAAACAAGTGTTAGCCTTCAAAAAGGTAACCACTCAAGGAGTTTGTTGGATAGGAGCTCAGCTGACCAGCATTTAGGCCAAAGAACCCCATGCATGTGGGTGGAGTGAAAACTCATCCTGGAGATATGACAACGCGCATCTGCCATTCATGCAGTAACAGATTTAATTAAAAAAAAAAGTCAAAACAGACACTGGACAGGGGCATATGTAAGGTTGGAACTAGGACCACGTGCTGAGTCTTGACAGTAAAAGGTGTAGAAGACTGCCACAGAAGCAACCACAGGTTGCATTGGCAGAGCCTTCCAAGGCCAAGACCTTTAACCTCTTGTCTATCGAGTCTTTTAACACTAGGTTATCCTTTAGGGTTTATTAGGAAAGACAAGAAATGGCAGAGTTCACCACAGGCGTGAGCAGACTCCAGCTGTTTCAGTGCCAACGCAAGAGCGCTCAGAATGCATCATAGAATACAGGTGTGTCAGCCTGATCCAATTTCTCAAAAAAGAGAGGAATCATCTTTAACTGCCACCTCCCACCCATGTAATGTGACTGGCTCAAGGACTTAAGCCTTGTACACACGGTCAGATTGGACGAATTTCTGGCAGTTTTTTGCTGGATGCTAGTCTCAAAATCGTAAGTGGAGAGGGTGCTCACTATCCGAAAATTCTGACGACAGAATTCAACGTCAGAAGTGACTTAATGTGTTGAATTGTTTTGTATGTGTTCTTTCATTTCTGAGCATGCCTAGCCTTTCTCTAGAAAAATTTTGGGCAGAAAACCGTACTAATGAACAGAAGTTTTTGTCTGACAAAAATTCGTAATCGGCTGTCAAAGTGAACGATCAGAAAAATCAGCAGATCGTTCATCGGACAAAGTTTATCTTCAGATTTTTTGACCATGTGTACGGGCCTTAACTTAACGACCGCTCACTGTATATATATATATATATATATATATATATATATATATATATATATATATATATATATATATATATATATATATATATATATATATATACACACACGTCGGCAGAATGGCACCGACAGGCACAATCACGTACAGTGTACGTGACTGCCTTTGTATAGTTGGGGGGTCCAATCGGACCCCCCTTCTATACAGTGAGCGGTCGTTATCCGTTGGGGAGCGATCCGTTCGATTCCGGCCACCCCCTCGTGATCGCTCCCGGCGAATGAAAATCTTCCTCTGCCTGTGTAATGTAAACACAGGCAGAGGAAGTGATGTCATCTCTCCTCGTGTCGGTCTTTTCGTTTGCGGCGCCGAGGAGGGAAGACGCAGGTTAGTGCACCAACAGTCCACTGACACGTAGGCACACATTTCACCCCCCAGTCACCCCCAGATCACCCCCCAGTCACAGTGTCACTGATTGCAGTGATCATTTTACTGATCACTGCATTTAGTGTCATCTGTGACAGTAAAAAGTTGCAGGGCAGTTAGGTTTAGGCCCCTTTAGGTCCAGGGTAGCCCCCTAATCCCCCCTAATAAAGGTTTAACCCCTTGATCGCCCCCCAGGTAACCCTTTCACCCCCCAACTCCAGCGTCACTAAGCGATCGTTTTTCCTATCGCTGTATTCGTGTCGCTGGTACCCTAGATAGCCAGTTATTTTTTTTTAGGTTCGCCGCAGGTTTTTATAGCGTCAGGTACCCCTATATATTATTTTAACACCCTGATTGCCCCTAGAGTTAACCCTTTCACTAGTGATCACCGTATAAATTTTACTGGTGACACTGGTTAGCCAGTTAGTCATTTAGTTTTTTAGGTTACCCGTCAGGTTTTTATATAGCGTCAGGTACCCCCATATTTAACCTAATAAAGGTTTTAACCCCCTGATTGCCCCTAGTTAACCCTTTCACCAGTGATCACCATATAAAGGTTACGGGTGACGCTGGTTGGTTAGTTTGCTTTTTATAGCATAAGGGCACCCGCCGTATATAACCCAATAAAGGTTTAACCCCCTGATCGCCCGGCGGGTGAGATCAATTAGGTTTTAGCACTAGAGGGTCTGCGTCGCCCCAGGCAGCTTTAGGTTAGTGCCAGTAGCGCTAATACCCACGCGCAAAGCATAAACCTCCCTTAGTGGTATAGATTCTGAACAGATAAATATCTGATCAGATCTATACTAGCGTCCCCAGCAGTTTAGGGTTCCCAAAAACGCAGTGTTAGCGGGATCAGCCCAGATACCTGCTAGCACCTGCGTTTAGCCCCTCCGCCCAGCCCAGCCCACCCAAGTGCAGTATCGATTGATCACTGTCACTTACCAAACACAAAACACATAACTGCAGTGTTCGCAGAGACAGTCCTGATCCCTGCGATCGCTAAAAGTTTTTTTTGAAGCGTTTGATACATTTGCTGACAGTCAGGTGCTTTTTTTACCTGTGAATCTTACTAGTGTACCCCTAAATTTAGAGCCCAAAATGGCAAATCGAAGGTACACTAGTAAAGAGGCCTACGAGATTCTGAGCATGACAGATAGTGAAGAGGAGGTCACGCATCTGTCAGATTCAGGCTCAGAATATCTTCCCGTAGAGGACAGTGAAGTCAGCGGCTCCACGTCAGATAGCTCTGACGACAAAGGTGAGGTCCCTGCTAAGGTCAGGCGTACCCGATCCCGATCTTCTGCTGTTAAGGAGCAAGAACCGTAGGTCTCTCGCATCATGGAGCAGAGTAGTACTAGTGCCGCCATTCCTTCTGGTGAATTGGCAAGCACCAGCGGCCTAGTACAGCCTGGGCGTACATCCAGCACCGCAGTATCACGTGGTGACGTGGTGAGTCCCATAAGTGCAGTTGAAGCTGGCGAGGTGGCAAGCACAAGTAGTGTCCCGCTGCCACCAAGAAGAAGACAAAGGCAGGCCTGTCTTGCCCTTCCTGCAGAATTCGCTTATCCTGATTGGGTCCGCGCCACTTCTGCAGAACCCGTACTTCCCCCATTCACTGCCCAACCCGGTATTCAGGTGGAAACAGCTGATTTTATGCCAACTGATTTTTATTCGCTGTTTTTCACGGAAGATCTCTATAGATCTATTGTGGACCAGAGTAATTTATATGCTGGTCAATTCATCGCCGCTAAAGCCCCAATTGCCTTCCATTGCCAAAGATTGGAAACCAATTACGGTTTCAAAATTTAAGACCTTTCTGGGCCTTTCCCTCAACATGGGCACACATAAATTTCCGTCATTGCGTGCTTATTGGTCCACACACCCAATTGACCACATGCCCGTGTTCTCTGCCTCCATGCCCAGGAAACGATACGAGCAGATTTTGCGGTTCATGCACTTCAACGACAATGAACTTTGTCATCCACGTGGAGACCCTGAATACGACCGGCTAGCCCCTCATAAACCACTTCAACGAACGTTTTGCAGCCTTGTTTATTCCGGATCAAGTTGTCTGCGTTGATGAGTCCCTGATTAAATTTTCTGGCCGCTTGTCTTTCAAGCAGTACCTTCCCAGCAAGCGTGCCAGATATGGGGTCAAGCTCTACAAGTTCTGTGACAGGGCAACAGGCTATGTATGGAGCTTTATGGTTTATGAGGGAAAAGATAGTCAGGTTGAGCCGGTCAACTGCCCGGATTACATAGGGAGCGCTGGCAAGATAGTGTGGAACTTGGTGTCACCCTTATTCGGAAAGGGGTACCACTTGTATGTGGACAATTATTACACGAGCGTGCCACTGTTTAGTCACTTGTTTGATCATCAGATTGGAGCATGTGGCACCGTGCGACCTAATCGCCGGGGCTTTCCCCAGCGGCTTGTAGATGCCCGTCTCAGGGAGAGAGCCTGCTTGAAGTGTAATAACTTGCTCGCTATGAAGTGGAGGGACAATAAGAATGTTTTCCTTCTTACCTCCCTTCATGCAGACACGACCGTTCAAATTCCTACGGCGACTGGTGTTGTGGAGAAACCCCTCTGTGTCCACGAATATAACAAAAATATGGGAGGGGTGAACCTCAACGACCAGTTGTTGGCGCCGTATCTAATTGACCGTAAGGCGGGACGCTGGTACAAAAAAAGTGTCTCTATCCTTATTCCAATTGGCTTTGCTGAACGCTCATGTGCTATACAGAGCTTCAGGCGGGACTTTATCTCTTCTAAAATTCCAGGATGAGATAGTCACAGAACTCCTGTATCCAGGCGGTTCTGCACCTCACCATCCCCTACCAAATGCAGTAAGCCGGCTGCATGAGAGGCATTATACATATGTCCTTGAGAGTACCCCTACCCAACGAGCCCCCCAAAAAAGATGTGTCTGTAGCAAGCGCGGATTTAGGCGTGACACCCGTTATTGTCCACGCTGTCCTGACAAGCCTGGTCTTTGCCTTGGTGAATGTTTTGAACGCTTCCACTCAAAAGTGAAGTTTTCGCGTAGAGTACAGCATTTCACAGACTAGGACACACTTACACAGGGTCTCCCAAGATGCCATCGCATTTTGAGAGACCCGAACCATTACAGTTGTTAAAGTTACAAAAAAAAGTGTAAAAAAGAAAAAAAAAAAACGTATAAACAAACAAAAAAAAAAAACACAAAAATATATAAAATAACAAAAACAAAAATAGTTGTTGTTTTATTGTTCTCTCTCTCTATTTTCTCTCTATTGTTCTGCTCTTTTTTACTGTATTCTATTCTGCGAAGTTTTATCATGCTTGCTTTTCAGGTATGTAATTTTTTGATTTCAGGTGCGCCATTCAGCTGCAGCGCGGAATTATTTATCTTGACAGCAACAGCGTTTGCTCCCACGATACATAAAGCCGTGACTCCAGTGCTGTAGCAGGTGATTTCACCACCACAGTTAAAAAAAAAAATGTTTTCATGTAAACAAAAAGTGTCAGAAAGGGCTTTGTCTTCAAGTGGTTAGAAGAGTGGATGATGTGTGACATAAGCTTCCTAATGTTGTGCATAAAATGCCAGGACAGTTCAAAAACCCCCCAAATGACCCCATTTTGGAAAGTAGACACATCAAGCTATTTGCTGAGAGGCATGTTGAGCCCATTGAATATTTTTTTGTCCCAAGTGATTGAATAATGACAAAAAGAAAAAAATGTACAAAAAGTTGTCACTAAATGATATATTGCTCAAACATGCCATGGTTATATGTGGAATTGCACCCCAAAATACATTCTGTTGCTTCTCCTGAGTACGGGGATACCACATGTGTGAGACATTTTGGGAGCCTAGCCGCGTACAGGACCCCGAAAACCAAGCACCGCCTTCAGGATTTCTATGGGTGTAAATTTTTGATTTCGCTCCTCACTGCCTATCACAGTTTCGGAGGCCATGGAATGCCCAGATGGCACAAAACTACCCCAAATGACCCCATTTTGGAAAGTAGACACCCCAAACGATTTGCTGAGAGGTATGTTGAGTATTTTGCAGATCTTGCTTTTGTCACAAAGTTTTGAAAATTGAAAAAATAAAATAAAATAAAATAATGTCTGTTCATTTTCAAAAACAAATGAGAGCTGTAAAATACTCACCATGCCTCTCAGCAAATAGCTTGAGGTGTCTACTTTCCAAAATGGGGTCATTTGTGGGGGTTTTGGGCTATCTTGGCATTTTATGGCCTTCAAAACTGTGATAGGTAGTGAGGAGTGAAATCAAAAATTTACGCCCTTAGAAATCCTGAAGGCGGTGATTGGTTTTTGGGACCCCGTACGCGGCTAGGCTCTCAAAAAGTATCCCCATACTCAGGAGAAGCAGCAGAATGTATTTTGGGGTGTAATTTCACAATGCCCATAGCAACTGTGAGCAATATATCATTTAGTGACAACTTTGTGCAAAAAAAAAAAAAAAAGTTTGTCATATTCCCGCAACTTGTGGCAAAATATAAAATATTCCATGAACTCAACATGCCTCTCAGTAAATAGCTTGGGGTGTCTACTTTCCAAAATGGGGTCATTTGGGGGGGTTTTGTGCTATTTTGACACTTTATGGCCTTCGAAACTGTGATAGGTAGTGAGGAGTGAAATCAAAAATTAGGCTCCTAAAAAGTCCCACACATGTGGTATCCCCGTACTCAGGAGAAGCAGCAGAATGTATTTTGGGGTGCAATTCCACATATAACCATGGCATGTGTGAGCAATATATCATTTAGTGACAACTTTTTGTAATTTTTTTTTTTTTGTCATTCAATTACTTGGGACAAAAAAAAAATATTCAATGGGCGCAACATGCCTCTCACTAATTTCCTTGGGGTGTCTACTTTCCAAAATGGGGTCATTTGGGGGGGTTTTGTACTGCCCTGCCATTTTAGCACCTCAAGAAATGAGATAGGCAGTCATAAATTTAAAGCTGTGTAAATTCCAGAAAATGTACCCTAGTTTGTAAACGCTATAACTTTTGCGCAAACCAATATACGCTTATTGACATTTTTTTTACTAAAGACATGTGGCTGAATACATTTAGCCTAAATGTATGACTAAAATTGAGTTTATTCGATTTTTCTTATAACAAAAAGTAGAAAATATTATTTTTCCAAAATTTTCGGTCTTTTTCCGTTTATATCGCAAAAAATAAAATCCGCAGACGCAATCAAATACCATTAAAAGAAAGCTCTATTTGTGGGAAGAAAAGGACGCAAATTTCGTTTGGGTACAACATTGCATGTCCGCACAATTTACAGTTAAAGCAGAGCAGTGCAAAATTCTGAAAACACCTCTGGTCCTTTAGCTACAAAATGGTCCAGGGCTTAAGTGGTTAAAGTGGTTGTAAACCCTCCGAGACAACTTAATCTTATAATATAGCAGATAACTCGCTGCCTGTGACAGTGTACTCACAGCTGCAATTCCACCTAAAATTGTCTTTTTCGTGTTCATGACGTCACCCACGATTGCGCAATATTGCCCCTCATTAACGGCACCTAAAGCGCGCCGTTCATTCATTCCCAGCCCGACAAGAAATGACTGTGCGATCTTCCACTCTGTACGGCACAAAGGAGAAGTCTCGCGATGATTGACTCATTTTCTTCCTGATACAGTACCCGCCCACGAGAATGTGTTTCCAGCGCGATCCCATTGCGCTGGTTCTCGGCGACAGGGTACTGTACATCTCACGCTCGCTGCAATAAAAAAAAACACATTTTCCTATTGCGGCGAGCGCGAGAAAGAAGCGACAAAGTCCCCTCTCTATGGAGACGACATTGTCGGGGATCCGACTTGGATCCCCGCCAATACCAAGCACTGCGTTTGGTATGAATCATGAGGGGGAACTCCACGCCAAATTTTAAATAAAAAACAGGCATGGGTTCCCCTTCTAGAGCATACCAGGCCCCTAGGTCTGGTATGGATTTTAAGGGGAACCCCCTACGCCGAAAAAAACGGCGTGGGGGTTCCCCCCAAAAATTCATACCAGACCCTTATCCGAGCATGCAGCCCGGCCAGTCAGGAAAGGGGGTGGGGACAAGCGAGCGCCCCCCTCCTGAACCGTACTAGGCAGCATGCCCTGAACATGGGGGGGATGGGTGCTCTGGGGCAGGGAGGCGTCCTGCGGCCCCCACACCCCAAAGCACCTTGTCCCCATGTTGATGACAAGGGCCTCTTCCCGACAACACTGGCCATTGGTTGTCGGAGTCTGCGGGCGGGGGGCTTATCTGAATCCGGGAATCCTTTAATAAGGGGGCCCCCACCCTATGTGAAGGAGTATGGGGTACAAGTTAAGTAATTAGGCAGCTCCGGGGGTCTTCTTCCGACGTCTCTCTTCTGACTCCCTCCGCTCTCCGGTGTCCTTCTGCCGGGCTCCTCCGCCATCTTCTTCCAGCTCTTTTACTAGTGTTGGCCCGGTCTTCTCCTTCCCCGTTTTCTTCCGATGTTGACAACGCTCTCTCCCACTGTAATGCCGTGTGAGCAACGATTTTTTATAGGCATGGGGCGTGGTCACCGAGTGAGGTCACCTGGTGACCCCGCCCCTTATGGCGTCACAGTCCCATCATGCCCCGGGACTGTGGCGTCATACTGGGTGGGGTCACCTGGTAACCACACCCCATGCCTATATAAATCGTTGCGCACTGCTCACACGGCATTACAGCGGGAGAGAGTGTTGTGTCAACATCGGAAGAAGAGAACAGGGAATAGACAAAGGAGAAGACCGGGCCAACGCTAGCAAAAAAGCTAAAAGAAGATGGAGGAGCCCGGCAGAAAGAGAGCGGGAGAAGAGGCCGGAAAGCGGGAGGAGAGCGGAAGGAGTCGGAAGAGACCTCCGAAGTCGGAAGACCACCCCCGGAGCTGCCTAATAAATTGCTTTAAAAACCTGTCTAGTGTGTTTTTTTATTGACACTTTTTTACCCCCAGGTGAATGGGTGGGGGTACGATGTACCCCATACTCATTCACATAGGGTGGTGACCGGGATCTGGGGGGCCCCCGGATTCCGATAAGCCCCCCGCCCGCAGACCCCGACAACCAACGGCCAGGGTTGTCGGGAAGAGGCCCTTAACATGGGGACAAAGTGCCGTTTCTTTTAATTTTTTTTTATTTGGCGTTGAGTTCCCCCTCATGATTCACACCAAACGCAGTGCTTGGTATTGGCGGGGATCCAAGTCGGATCCCCGGTCACTGAAAGTCAGACGTATGTCGGCTTCAAGTCATGTCTTGCTTATTGGGAAAGGAAAAAATAGGATTTTTGTACTCACCGTAAAATCCTTTGCTCTGACGTCCATGGACTGACACAGCTCTAATACTGAAACACGTGGGTATATGTCCCTGCTCGCAGGATAAGATCTAGGCAGAATGTTAGAAACATACATTCTAGAAAAAAAACAGAGCTGAACAGTCCCGCCCAGGGGGGCGGTCCCTCCAGACATAACCCTCCTACCTGCAGCTAGCGGCCTCAGTTCATAAAGCAGTACAAACCTTAAAGAAGGGTGGCTGCTGTGTCAGTCCATGGACGTCCGAGAAAAGGATTTTACGGCGAGTACAAAAATCCTATTTTCTCTCATCGTCCATGGACTGACACAGCTCTAATACTGAAACACGTGGGACGTCCCAAAGCAGTATCAGAAAAGGGTGGGAGCAGTAGTAAAGGAAAAACCAAACTCCACTCCAAACAAGCAGAACTCAACGGACGAGTTGCAACTTTAAACAGTGGCCTGAAACCCTTGCGGCCGAAGGAAGCATCCGAAGATGCAGCCACAATAACCTTATAGAACTTAGAAAAAGGTATGAACGGACGACCATGTCGCCGCCTTGCACACATGTGCAACCGACGCTTGATGTCGGAAAGCCCAGGAAGCACCAATTGCCCTGGTGGAATGCGCCGTAACCGGAAAGGGAGGCGCCCGCCCCTTCAGGGCATAGGCCTGTATAACGGTCTGTCTGATCCACCTAGAAAAAGGTGGCAGACGACACCGCTTGCCCCTATTTTGAACCAGAGACAAACACAAACAGTGAGTCAGACTTCGGAATGGAAACAGTAGCAGACAGGTACAACTGTAAGGCTCATACCACATCCAATGTATGAAGCGCAAACTCTCAGGGATGCGATGGGTGAGGACACAAGGTCTGAAGAACAATGTCCTCATTAAGGTGAAAGGCCGGAGACCACCTTTGAAAAGCAAAGACGGTCGTGGGCGCAACACCGCCTTATCCTTATGAAGGACCAAGTAAGGCGACTTGCGGGACAAGGCCGCCAACTCAGACACTCGAACAGAAGCAATGGCTACTAAGAAAGCCACCTTCTGGGACAAGGTCAAGAGAGGAATCTCCCTGATATTTTCAAAGGGATGTTCTTGGAGAACCAAGAGCACCAAATTCAGATCCCAAGGAGGGGGAGGAGGCTTGACAGGGGGGGGGGGGGGGGAAATCACATGGTGAACCCTCTGCACAAAAAGGTGCTAATCAAGGAATGGCCCGCTAGCGGTCGTTGAAAGACAGCCCGGGCCGAAATCCGACCCTGGATGGTACGCAAGGCCAGCTTTTGGGTCACACCACGCTGTAAGAACAGCATAATCTTGGGAACGGAATACGTCCGTGGACACCATCAAGCTCCTCGCACATAGCGATGTAAGCCTTCCAGGTACGGTGATAGATCTTTCTGGGAGGAAGATTTCCGCGCCCAAAATATAGATGAGATGACCGAATCCGAGAGACCTCGGTCTCTCAGCACCTGGCTTTAACAGCCGTGCCAAAGCCAAGGACTGTAAAGCAGGATGAAGTATGGGACCATGAGACAGAAGGTCCACCCAAATAGGCAGTCACCAAGGAACGTCTGCGACTAGACGAACTAGATCGGCGTACCAATGTCGCCGTCCCGGAGCAATGAGGATCACCGGAATGGCCTTCACCACTACTCTGCGAAGCAGGAGAGGCAACAGCAGTAGCGGAGGGTAAGCATACATCAGGCGATACTGCCCCCACGGGCCACCAACGCGTGTGACGCATCTGCCCAGGGATCCCCAGACCTAGCCACGAATCTCTACATCTTGCGAGTGAGTCGAGAGGCCAAAAGATCCACATCCGGTGCCCCACCTCCGATAAAGGAGGTGAAAACACCTCCGGATGTAAGGACCCTTCCCCTAGAATGCACACGGCCGACAGAACCGTCCTGCAGCGGGATGGGTATGATAAACCCAAGGAGGCCCCGGCTTACGGGGTGCCTCAATTGTTGGCCAAGAAAGGCAACCTGACAGAGCTTCACTAGAAACGGTCAGTGGACCAGTAACTCAGCTTCTACAGGTGGCGCAGACCCACCCCGGACACAGAAACCCTAAAGGCTAAAGCAGTTGCAGTGCACCTGCTGGTCTACTGATAGATGAAGCAGAGGCTTTTGCCCAGTCATTGAG
Organism: Rana muscosa; assembly: GCA_029206835.1. Classification (NCBI taxonomy): domain Eukaryota; kingdom Metazoa; phylum Chordata; class Amphibia; order Anura; family Ranidae; genus Rana; species Rana muscosa. The sequence continues at coordinate 56,326,357 of CM055121.1, forward strand.
CTTCAGGAACGCCAGAAAACGCAGCCACTACCGGGCGGAACGCTAACCTCAGCATGGCGAACACAGTCCAAGCAAGCGCTTCTGCTCCATTGATAAGTGCCGATTGTACAAACACATAGTTTATACTGTGTATTGCATCAAAACAAGCAATTGGAGCGTGGGAGGAAACCCCCTCAGCCACAAAGAGCATAGTACAACCACATACGGCGTATGCAGTTTAGTGGATAAACATATTAAACACGTTTATACTGTGCCAGCGAAGAAAGGCAAGCACATCATTGGGGCTTGGTGGAAACCAGCCACGCAGACTGCATACACAACCGTGTAGACATAAATAAAGAAAAAACTGCGCCAACTCTGTTTGCATACAAGACTCCTCAAGAGTCTCAATATAGTCCCAAAATTGAAGTCCAACAAATTATAAAAAAGGAATCCAAAATCCACTTGCAAACACGACTTTGTATGGATAATAATCCTCAGTAGGTGAAATGGCTCCTTACCACAGATCAAAGGGTAATATACAGATGGCTTTAACCCAGCCTAGGCCTTTGGTTCCTGGATGGAATATACCGGGTCTCCAAGCAATCTGTAAACTGATATAGGAACGCTCCTGACGGCGAAAATATATATATACACCATAGGGTGATATCGTTTTATATAGAACAAAAAGACCACCACTGTGCACAAACAAAAAAACTTGTGAGTGACCACCACCTATATACGAATTGGCTCCTTACCAGATCCCCATAGGAAACAAGCATGTAAAGCTGCAACTAGCCCCAATCCGTCACAGACAGCACCAGACCTCCAGATAGACCCTCTCCGTATCAAGCGCTGTTGAGCTCCAAATAGATACCAAAAACAGAGGGGGAGACCATAGCATAATACCCTCTAAATTATGGATATTTTATTAAAAATAAATAGTACTCACAAACACATGTCAATTTCAAGCATAAAAAAGCCGGCCGGCTCAAACAAAGTACCCTTCCATACTGATGGCGTGGTGACGTCACTGCGTGTCGACATGTTAGCATGCAAATAAACCAATTGCACATGTTTATGCTGTGCCTAGCGCTAAAAATGCGCACACCATTGGAGCGCGGGGGGAAAACGGAGCACGCAGACCGCGTACTATAGTATGTGTGATAAACATTTTGACCATGTCTATGTGTGCATAGCGGCGAAGGCGTGCACACCATTGGTGTGTGGGAGGAAACCGGAGTACCCGGAGGAACCCCACGCGGACCCAGAAAATACAATACATACATCTACTGTGAATGTATATAAACATAATGTGTATGTTTATACTGTGTATGGCACTGAAGGCGCGCATGTCATGTAGCGTAGGCGGAAACCGGAGGAACCGGAGGAAACCCACGCAGACTGCACACACATACCGTGTATGTATGTTAGCATGTGGATAATCAAATCGCATACGTTTCAGACTGCATACACATACCGCGTAGGTATTATAGTATGCGTGATAAACACATGGAAAATGTTTAAACTGTGCAGAGAGCCAAAGGCGCACATACCGTCAGAGCGAGGGAGGAAACCGAAACACCCGGAAGAAACCCACGCAGACAGCACACAGATACTGTGTAGGAATGATAGCATGTGAATGAACATATTGCACATGGTTATGCTGTGCATTACCCTTGGAGTGTGGGAGGAAACCGGAGTACCCGGAGGAAACCCACGCAGACAGCATACACATACTGTAAGTATTTATAGCATGTGCAATAAACATATTGAACATGTTTATACTGTGCAGAGAGCACAGTGTACCACTGTATCATCCATGCTGCTCTCGACGCAGCGTGTGAGGAAACTGTGTAAAAGAAAAGCTTGAAAAGAACCAAAACGGAGAAAGTGTCCACCTGAGGTACCTCAGCCACAGCATCCAGCTTGAGAGTGTCCCTCACAGCATCAATGAGTTCACTTACAAGCGCCCTGTCATTTACTGACTCAGAACTGGAGTCTTCCTAACAAGGAATGCACTGTTCAAAAACATTAAAATATTCAGAGCTAGGGTCCTGAGGAGCAGCAGCTAGGCCCATATCTGAATCAGAGCACTCCCCATGTGTGAGATTGTGTGGGGAGAGGGCGCTTTATAGCTCCCTTGTGCTCGCACACCGCTTCCATCCTGACAATAAATTTTTCCAGGACTGCAGACAACTGGTCCATAGGGACCGCAGGTGCTGGAGCACTGCCAGTTGCCTCTGACAAGAGTGGGGATGCAGGTGAACCAGACTCCATATTTGACACCCTCTGAGACCTTATACACTATAAAGTGAATAATACAGTCCACCCACTGGCTGTGCTGAGGCTGAGGAGGGGATACACAGAGGAGTCAACAACCCTTGTAAGGACCGCTCAGCTCTGCTGTATGTCACCGCGCTGCCAGCGCGAGTGACGTCTGAGGAGAGTGAGGATATTCACGCCGCAGCAGCGGCGATAGAGGCCAAAACCGAAAGTAAAAGCGCCGGGGCTTCAAGAAAATGTCCGCCGGCCACGTGTAAGCAGCGACGCTGATCCGCGGCAAGATGGCCGCCGAGCGCAGCTTAAACGGTAATAGCCATGCCAGCATGTGGCTTCTCCAAACACTCACACCTCACAGCCCCAGCACACAGACATGAGTGCCCCCCGCCAGGCCAGAGCGACCACCAAGTACCCTAACACAGCACAGCGCCAGTACCGGGTGCAGTGAGCAGCATAACAGGGGGGAGACAAGGAGAAACCCCCCAGACAGAGTAACACAGCCAGCATGTACTCACCTGAAGCAGGAGAGACTACTTACCCGTCCCATAGGCACCCACTGGCTTGTTTCAGACAGACCTATCACAGTAGTACTGAGTAGCTGTCGGCCCGGTCCACCGCGAAAGATACAGCAGGTACAGTTCAATCTTGTGAGGACCGCGGGAGCATAAAAGCCACCCGGCCACCCCTGGAGTCATGGGGCATGTCGTGAACTGAGTCTCACGCACACAAGGCGAGGATCAGCACGCTCGATGGTCGGACAGGGAAGACTACGAGGATACCAATGTACCCAACCTGTTGCCCGGCCGACAGCTGATTGAAGGTCTCAAAAATAAAATAAAATTCCCAAAGGAATAAAAATAAAATCTTCCAGGAGACTGGCTCCTGAGAGAGCCACGTCTTCTCCTGCTAGGCAGAAAAAAAACTAAGGACAAAAAGAAAAGTAAAACAAATCCCTAAAGTGCATTTTCTCCAGTCCTAATTTAAATCATGCAAGTCTAAATACCATTGGTCTGTAGTGGCACCATTGTTGTAGCAAAAGAAGCTAGGCAAAAAAGAGGGGGAACACCCCAAGATGTATAAAAGGGGTGTAAAAGTTGCTACTTAATACAATCGTAGGTATAGACTGAGACTGGGGGAAATGATTAAATAATTTATTATCAAAAAAGAATGCTCAGAAAATTTCAATTGGCATTAAAAATAACACGGATAACTGCTACCACAGACTACTGACGATCACCGATTGGTGATCTCAATAGGGGGGGGGGGGGTGGTCAAACAAGACAGGACTGGACTAACAGACATGACAAATAAAATAAGGGAACACACAACACAGAAAGTCCGGACATCGGCATGAAATTCGGAGTGCAGCTGAATAACGCTAATTACCTGAGATGTCAATTCTAATGATTGGGAAACCCCAAATTCAACTACTAAAGCGTATCCAGCTCCACTGCGAATTACCCCAGGGTGATACCATCAAACAAATGCCAATCCTAACATCTAGACACTGGTCCCAAAGTAATGTTCAATATCAGAAAAAATTTAATATATTGGCCAAAATTGACAAAAACAAGGGGCCTCAGTAAGCAAAAATGTCAGGGTTCATCCACAAAGGACTGCGGAACAATTTTCAAGATAATCAGTAGATAGTGGTGGTTATCATATTCTTCCTTTTCCCACTATTTGGAGACCAGCGGGTGGCTGAAGATTTTTTGTTATCTAATTTGTAGCTGATTGAGCCGCCAGCTGCTGTATCTCAAAGTGGTACAGAATCAGTGTTCATTCAGGGGAATAGAGCCACATTCAAAAGGTATCTGAGCATCAGCAAACTGTTCCTTAAGCATAAGTCTGTGGTAATCAAATTAGTTGAGCCCTGCAACTATATAGTAATGGCCAGTGGAGCCTGTTTCATACGTTACCATCCCGGGAGCGTTCATATATTGTAGTGGGCACCTGTAATGTTGCAGCTCTTTCCGGTACTAGTGAATGAGTAGTTTGGATTTACTCGGTCCGTTATCATCTGCTGCTATTTCAGGAGCCTTCTCCGCTCACCTGGGTGGATCACGTACTTGTGCTGACAGCGTCTGCGGAGATATCTATCTCTATGCTGAAGACGCCGCTCTCGGCTTCACGGCTATGCTGGGCGGGGATTGCGTTGCAGACGTCACGTGACCGCTGTGACGTCAACGCGTTTCGCTATCTGGATAGCGTAGCTTCGTCTGGACTGGGTTTGTCCTTCCGACAGGCCGCCCTCTTGTGAGAAAAAAGGAGTAGGCATGTAGTTCTCCCATCCTTAGTGGATGACCACAACAGATAAAAACTAACATACGAGGGAAGAAAATTTGGCCAATGTAACCACGGCTTTGGTTCGCATATACTATAATTAGGAGGAATAATATAGCTACGGTATTTTGGTTCATACTACTGCAACTAGTCATGGAATTGTTTATATATATATTTTAATCAGCATAAATCATATACCAATAATTGATATTCATTTCACATATTGTTACTTAAATCCATCATTCCCGTTAGGGAATGGAGATGACTCAATGATGGTAAACCCATGTCAAAAGCTGTAGATATGAATAATACCAATCAGAGACTCCGAGCTTTAGAGTCTATCTATAACTCAGTTTCGATGTGTTGGGATGCGCTGGGGTATATGCCAGGTGGCTTAAGCTTGGTAAATCACATAACCAAGACATCATGGTTTATTTCATATATTGAAACTCGCATGCTCCCAGGTGTGGCCCAGCGTCCACTCAGCCAATTTCCCTAGTAATATCCAGGTCTGCATAAATATAGCCAGCATCTCACCTTAATATGTGAATATACCCATAAAGGATTAGGGATATGGACAACGAGTCGCACCCAGGAAGCAATGCAGATATTAACCCCCCAGGGCAGCCCACACATCAAACAAGATCGGAGTCCATGATTAAGCCATACTTAAGCATGCCTGGTCAATACTGGAGATAGATTTACCAGAGGAGATCAAGCAAGAGGAGGTGATTAAATCAAAATCACCTATTTTTGATTTTTTTTAAAAGTTTTTTAGGAACACAGGATAAGGTTGTGGGATGAGGGGGAATGATGTTGGGAAGGGGGAGGGGGAAAAAATAATAATACGTTTTTGGTCAAGTGTCTAAAAAGACCTGAAGATTGAGTTCAGTGTTTAACCCCATAGGGGCCAAGGAGCCTAGGCGGAAAATCCACCATTTTTCCTTCTGAAGGAGAATGCGGTTAAAAACACCCCTTCTTTTGGGCAATTTAAGTACATAAATGCCTTTGATTTTTATACCATCTATCTTGCCATCATGGCACAGGGCAAAATGTTTAGCCAGTGGTTTTTCCTGACTTTTTTCAGGGTCCCTCTCTCTCTCTCCTTTTTAATGTCACGAAGATGCTCCCCTATCCTAACTTTTAGGGGCCTTTTGGTCTTACCTATATACATCTTCGGTCATGAACACGTGATCATATATATCACCCTGCTCGTAGAGCAGTTGATAAGATCACGTATTTTAAAGGTTTCCCGACCGAGTGCATCCATGAAAGATGCAGTTCGGTCCACTAAAGGACATACTTGGCATTTGTTACAAGGGAACATGCCTTTACTTCTGGGGTACTCTGAAAGCCAGCTGATACTAGGTTCCTTGGTAAATTCGGAATGAATTAACATATCCCCAAGATTCTTGGCCCTCCTTGCCACCAATTTGGGTGCATTTCCTACAATGTCCTGCATCCCAGGGCAATTGAGGAGAATGCCCCAATGTTTTTCCAGAAAAAAAACTAAGGCTGCTAGCTGCAGGTAGGAGGGTTAGGTCTGAAGGGAGCTCTGTTTTTTTCTAGAATATATGTTTCTAACATCTAACATTCTGCCTAGATCTTCTCCTGCGAGCAGGGACATATACCCAAGTGTTTCAGTATTAGAGCTGTGTCAGTCCACGGACGATAAAACGTCACTCCAAGGCAGAGCTCCTCAACGGAGGAGTTGTCACTTGAAACAGCGGCCTGCAACACCTTGCGGCCGAAGGAAGCATCCGGAGATGCAGCCACATCAACCCTATAAAACTTAGAAAAGGTATGAACAGACGACCAGGTCGCCGCCTTGCACACTTGTGCAACCGACACTTGATGTCGGAAAACCCAGGAAGCACCAATTGCCCTGGTGGAATGCGCCGTAACCGGAAAGGGAGGTGCCCGCCCCATGAGAGCATAGGCTTGAAAGACGGTTTGTCCGATCACCTAGAAAATGGTGGCAGACGAAGCCGCTTGGCCCTGTTTCTGACCAGAGACAGTCAAACAGAGAGTCAGACTTCCGAATAAAAGCAGTAGCAGACAGGCACACCCGCAAGGCTCGTACCATGTTCAAAGTGTGCCGCGCACACTCTGGGATGCGATGGGTGAGGACACAAGGACTGAAAGGTCGAGATCACCTTTGACAAAAGAGAAAGTCGCGGATGCAACACCGCCTTAACCTTATGGAGGACTAAATATGGGGACTTGCAGTACAAGATCGCCAACTCAGACACTCGTCTAACAGAAGCGATTGCCACTGAAAGGGGCCACCTTCTGAGACAAAGTCAAGAGGGGAATATCCCTGATATTCTCAAAAAGGAGGTTCCAGGAGAACCTAGAGTACCAATTCCGATCCCACGGGGGGGAGAGGAGACTTGACAGGAGGGAGCACATGGCGAACCCCCTGCACAAGGGTGCTAACCAAGGAATGACCCGCTAGTGGTCGCCGAAAGAAGACGGCCAAGGCCGAAATATGACCCTTAATGATACTCAAAGCGAGCCTTTGGGCCACTCCATGCTGCAGGAAACGCAGGATTCTAGGAACGGAATACGTCCGAGGACGTCAGTCCAGCTCTTCGCACATGGCGATGTAAGCTTTCCAGGTACGGAGATGGATTATTCTGGAGGAAGACTTCCGTGCCCTTAATATGGACAAAATGACCGAATCCAAGAAACCTCGGTCTCTCAACATCTGGCCTTCAACAGCCATGCCGTTAAGGCCAGAGACTGTAAAGGCAGGATGAAATATAGGACTTTGAGACAGAAAGTCCTCCCTTATTGGCAACCGCCAGGGAACGGCCGCGACGAGACGTACCAGATCGGCGTACCAGTGAAGCCGAGGCCAATCCGGAACAATGAGGATCACGGGAATTCCCTAGGTCGCCACCCTGCGCAGCAGCAGGCGAGGGAGCAACTGCAGCAGAGAATAAACGTATATCAGGTGATAAAGACCCCATGGGCCACTAACGCCTCTGAGGCATCCGCCCAAGGATCCCTGGATCTGGCCACAAACCTTGACACCTTGCGATTGAGTCGAGAGGCCATCGGGTCCACCTCCGGCATGCCCCACTGTGTGTGGCAAAGGAGTTGAAATACCTCCGGATGCAAGGACCACTCTCCCTGGTCCAGCGTCTGGAAACTCAAATAGTCTGCCAGTTCTATGCCCGGAATGTAAACGGCCGACAGAGCCGGCACGCTTCTTTTAGCCCACTTCAGTGTACGGGGGACCTCGGAAGCCGCAGCTGAGCTCCGAGTCCCCCCTTGATGGTCGACATATGCCACCGCCATGACTTTGTCCGACTGGATCCTAATGGAGCGATCCTGCAATCTCTCAGACCATGAGGAGAAGAGGCACAGTCTGATGGCTCGTATTTCCAGAACATTGATCGGCAAATGGGCTTCGTCCGGAGTCCAAGCCCTGGGGCCAACAGGACTCCCCAGACTACACCCCAGCCCTTCAGGCTGGCATCCGTAGTGAACACCTTCCATTGGACGGGGAGGAACGACTTCCCGGACCGAAGAGCCGGGGTGCCAAAAACCACCATGTCAGGGACGCCCTGACCAGGTGACTCACCTGGATCGGAAAATCCAAAGACAACGGGGATTTGTCCCAAGGGAACAAGACCGTGGTGTGCAATTGGTCCTACGGAATGGCCTCGAAAGAGGCCACTATGAGTCCCAGGACTCCCATGCAAAAACAGACTGACGACCATTTTTTGGAATGTCAGCACCCGCACTGCAGACTGAAGTGTCAGTAGCTTCCCCGGAGGTAGGAATACCTTTGCCTCCAAGGAGTCCAGAATCCGACCGAGATACTCCAGACGTTGAGTCGGGACCAGGACTGACTCCTGAATGTTTAGGAGCCACCCGAAGCCCGCGACAGTGATACCTCGCCGTCTCATCAAAACTAGAGCCGGCGTAAGCACCTTGGAGAACACCCTCGGTGCCAAAGCTAGGCCGAAGGAAGAGCCACAAATTGATAGTAGACTTCACCGATCTCAAGCGTAGAAACTTCTGGTGACTTACGCAGATCAGAACATGTAAGTAGGCATCCTTGATGTCCAAGGTCGCCAGAAAATCCCCTGGACGGAGTGTATTGATCACCGTGCGAATGGATTCCATGTGGAACTTTTGCACCTTCACGAAGGCATTCAGGACGTGGAGGTCCAAGATAGGCCGAACCCCGTCCCTTTTTTGGGACGACAAACAAATTTGAGTGGAATCCCAGAAACCTCTCCTGTGACGGAATCGGCACAATCACTCCGGACCTGAGCAATCCTGAATAGGCCCCATAGGGCTGCCCGACGGGCAGGAAGGAGAGGGAGATTCGAGGGAAGAATCTGTCTGGGACCAGGAACGGAAACCTATCCTGTAACCTTAATCACCTCGCCCACCCACCGGTAGGAGATCCGGGAGGTCCACCGATCGGTGAACCTGCAACATCGTCCCCCCTACCCCAGAGTCGGGTGGGGGCAAGACTTCACGCGGATGCGGGCTTGGGGAGCCGGCTTGTTTGGCATACGCACCCAGGGGCACTTGTGTCCACCAGCCGCACCGCTGTCAGTCTGGGAGGGCCTCCCCCTTGATTGACAAAAAAAAATAAAAAATTTTGCTGGAAAGGAAGGACCCTGCTTACGGCGGCCTCCTTACCTTGCTAGCCTGAGGAAGAAGAGTGCTTTTACCTCCGGTGACACCGAAAATCCTACCACCTTTAAATGGTAGATCCGTCAGAGGCTTTTTAGAAGCTAGGTCAGCAGACCAGCATTTCAACCAGATCAGACAACGCAATACCACTGCCAAGACAGAGGCCCTGAGATATAAGGGGCCGCGTCTAACGTGGCGTCGCAACATGAACCAGGCCCTGCACCATTTGGTGAGCCAGAGCAATAGTGTCTGGAGGAAGATTATGCTCTTGTACAGTTTGGTGAAAAAAATTTTTTTGCCCAACCCGTAAGTGTCTGAGACACAAGGGTCGCCGCTACCACAGGCAGAACCCCAACAAGGCAAACATGGCTCTGCTCACCACTTCTGACCTCCTGTCAGTGGGGTCCTTAAATGCAGGAGTCCCCTCCATCGGCAGAGTGGTGGCCTTGTTTAACCAGGCGACTGGAGGGTCGACCACTGGGGGAGAAGCCCACGTTTTAAGTAGGGCATCTTCAAAAGGGGTATCTGATAGGCAATCGCCGCGGGACCATAAAAGTCTTCTGCGGCTTTTTCCCCAGACCTCATCAATGAGCTGGTCAAAGAAAGGTACATATGGAAAATTTTTTTTTTTAGAAGGCCCGGCCCTAAGGAACCAGAGGAGACTGTCCGCCTGAGGTTCTACATCCGCAGCATTCAGCTTGAGAGTGTCCCTCACTGCATCAATGAGTTCACTAACAAGCGCCCTGTCATTTACTGACACAGAACTGGAGTCTTCCTCGCAAGGAATGTCCTGTTCAAAACCATCAAATATATTCAGAGCTAGGGTCCTGAGCGGTAGTGGCTAGGCCCATATCTGAATCAGCACACACTCCCTTTTTTTTTGTGTGGAAATAAAGGGGGGAGAGGGGCTTTTTTGCTCCCTTGCGCTCTCACACTGCTTCCCTCCTGGTCAGAATGATTCCAGGACTGCCGACAACTGGTCCATAAGGACCGCAGGTGCAGGAGCACTGCCAGTTGTCTCTAACAGCAGTGCCGCTAGAGGCTGAAAACGAAACTGAAAGTGCCGCGGCTACAAGAAAATGGCCGCCGGGTGCCTGTATAACTGTGCTTTGAGCCGCGGCAAAATGGCCGCCGATGGCGCACTTTTTAATTTTAAAACACCGCGCCAATGGCGCACGTAAAATAACACACATTCCCCCAGAACACTTCCCAAGTGACTAACAGCCGTGGAGCGCCCCCCCCCCCAGGGCAGAGTGACCCCCCAAGCATCCCCACACAGCACAGCAGCATAACAGGGTGTAGAGAGCAGCATAACAGGGGGGAGACAGGGAGAACCCCCCACATACAGAAAATAGGATTTTTATAACAGCTTACCTGTAAAATCCTTTTCTTGGAGTACATCACGGGACACAGAGCGACATAGTCATTACTAATGGGTTATATAGATACCGTCAGGTGCTGGCACTGGCAACTTCCAAAACCGGAAGTACCCTCCCCTATATAAGCCCCTCCCATCCGGGAGCACCTCAGTTTTGTAGCAAAGCAATAAGTGTCCCTAAAGAGGGGCGGGAGCTCTGTGTCCCGTGATGTACTCCAAGAAAAGGATTTTACAGGTAAGCTGTTATAAAAATCCTATTTTCTTTCTCGTACATCACGGGACACAGAGCGACATAGTCATTACTAATGGGATGTCCTAAAGCAATGCCAAATGAGGGGGGGGATACACCATATATAAGCTGAGCGCTATCAGACATGAGGATCTTTTGCGGCCTGCAACACACTGCGCCCAAAGGCGACATCCTCCTGACTTCTAACGTCCACCTGGTAGGACCTAGTAAACGTGTGTACCGAAGACCATGTTGCGGCCTTACAGATTTGAGCCAGGGAGGCCTGGTGATGCACTGCCCATGAAGTTCCAACTGCTCTCGTGGAGTGCGCTCTAACTTTGAACGGAGGTGGTCTCCTTCTCAAGCCATAAGCTTGCATAATGACCTGTCGAATCCACTTGGCTAAAGTAGACTTTGACGCTGCCTGACCCTTTCTGGGGCCTTCCGGCAGAATAAACAAAGTATCCGTTCTGCGAATCTGAGCAGTGGCTTTTAGATAAGCTTTAACTGCTCTTACTACATCCAAAGAATGCAATAACTTTTCCTCTACCGAAGTAGGTTTGGGGAAAAAAGAAGGAAGAACCACATCTTGGTTGAAATGAAACCTCGATACCACCTTAGGAAGAAAGGCTGGATGAGGACGTAACACTACTCTGTCCTTATGGATAACCAGATATGGCTCCTTACAGGACATAGCTGCTAATTCCGATACTCTTTTAGCCGAACAAATGGCTACTAGAAAAATCAATTTCCTGGTGAGAAGCACCAAGGAAATATGCTGTAATGGTTCAAATGGTTGTTTCTGTAGAACCGACAGAACCAAGTTTAGATCCCATGGACATATGGGAATATTAACCGGAGGACTAATACGCATCACTCCTTGTATAAAGGCTTTGACTAGTGAATGCGAAGCCAAGGGCCTTTAAAAAAATATTGACAAGGCCGAAATCTGACCCTTGATAGTACTCAAGGCAAGCTTCCTATCTACAGCCCACTGTAGGAAGTCCAGAATCCTACCTATTACGTACTTATGTGGATGCCATTTCTTGGCCTCACACCACGCGATGTACGCCTTCCAGATTCTATAGTAGATCTGCCTGGATACCGGCTTCCTGGCATTGATCATGGTAGATACCACAGCATTAGAGAGCCCTCTCTTTTTTAGAATGTGGGCTTCAATAGCCAGGCCGTCAAACCTAGGGCTGGTAAGGAAGGGTGGTATATCGGTCCTTGCGAAAGCCGGACGACGTGGGAGAGTCCAAGGACTCCCCACTGAAATTTTACAATCTCCGCGTACCACGCTCTTCGGGGCCACGCTGGAGCCACCGGAATCACTGGTTTCTTTTCTACCCTGATTCTGCGGAGTAATCGAGGTAACCATTGGCGGTGTGAATGCATATATCAGCTTGAACTGATCCCAAGGGAACACTAGGGCATCCGAGCCGCAAGCTAGGGGATCCCTTGTCCGAGAGACAAACCTGTCCCCCTTTGCGTTGAATCTGGATGCTAGAAGATCTACATCCGATGTTCCCCACCGCTGACATATTGTCCAGAAAACCTCAGGGTGAAGGGACCCTTCCTCTGGGCCTAATTGCTGGCGACTTAGAAAGTCCGCCTTCCAATTCTCCACTCCTGGAATGAATACCGCAGATATGGCTGGGACATATTTTTCTGCCCATTTCAGGATGTAATTTACTTCCCTCTGGGCTGCACGACTCCTGGTGCCCCCCTGATGATTGATATATGCCACTGCTGTGGCATTGTCTGATTGAATTCTGACAGGGGACCCTTGGAGTTTGGATGTCCATGCTACTAGGGCATACCGGGCTGCTCGTATCTCTAAGAGATTGATGGGCAGGGCCTTTTCTGCATCCGACCATCTGCCCTGGAGAGACTATTGCTCCAGTACTGCTCCCCAGCCTATAAGGCTGGCATCTGTAGTGACCACCTTCCAAGAAATCGGACTGAAGGATTTCCTTTTTTCCAGATTCTGGGGAACCAACCACCAACGGAGGCTCTTGCGAACGGAAGGGGACAAGGACATTGTAAGTCTAGGGCCTGAACTTTTTTGTTCCAGGCTGACAGTATGGCCCCTTGCAAATTCCTTGAATGGAATTGACCGTAGGGTACTGCTTCGAATGATGCCACCATTTTTCCCCAGCAGCCTCATATACAGGCGTATGGACGGCTGTCTTTTTTGTACCCACTAAGTGGATCAAATCTTTCAAAGACAACACCTTTCCTCGAGGCAAGAATATTTTTCTCTGGCCTGAATCCAACCTTAGCCCCAAGTATTCCAGACTTTTGACTGGTTTTTAGGGCTGACTTGTCTCGGTTGATAATCCAACCGTGAGATTCCAGATACTTGATCGTCTTGTGAATGACCACGTCTAGTTTTTTCACTGAGTGGTCTATCAGCAACAAGTCATCCAGATATGCCATTATCATTACACCTTGTGTTCTTAGATTGGCCAATAAAGGGCCAGAATTTTTGTAAACACTCGTGGTGCTGTGGCCAAACCGAAGGGTAAGGCTCTGAACTGAAAATGGCGCCCTTCTACTGCAAAGCGTAGAAATTTTTGGTGGACTGGAAAGATGGGAATGTGCAAATAAGCATCTTTGATGTCGATCGTGGCTAACCAATCCTCCCCTTGTAGGGCAGTGGCCACCGATTGGATCGACTCCATCGGAAAGTCCTGATATACAGGAATTTGTATAGCCCTTTTAGAATTAATATGGGCCTCACGTCCGCGTTTGCTTCGGGACTGTAAAGAGGTTTGAGTAAAACCCGAACCCTCATTCTTCCAGGGGAACCTCCATAATTACTCCTTGGAGCAATAGTTGTTCTAGTGCCAACAGGAGGGACTCTCTCTTCCGGGGATCCCTTGGCACGTTTGACCTCAAAAATGGGAAGGAGGAGAGTCTTAACTCCAAACTGTATCCCAAACCTACTGCGGAGAGCACCTATCTGTCTTGATCGTGTCCCGCCAGGTCTCTTGCGAACAACTGGAGTCCTCCCCCCACCCGACTGAGTGGGGGCTTCAATGAATTTAACTTTGGGGGAGGTTTTGTACCTCCCCTGACCCAGGGTTTCTCATTACCCTGCTACTGTCCCTGTTTTTTACCCCCGGGATTTGACCGAGGAGGCCGTCGGAACTGTTACACAGCCGATGCCCCAGGGACTGGAGAAGCAGGCCTCTTAAAGAGGGACCTCTAACTCTGCTTTTAACCGGCAAGAGCGTATTTTTACCGCTGGAAATTTTCTGGATATATTTGTCCAGGTTTTCCCTGAATAAGCGTTCACCATGAAATGGGACGCTAACCAGCCATTCTTTACAGGGAGCTTCAGCAGACCAGTTTTTGAGCCATAGGAGCCTACGCATATGTACTATAGACAGCGTAAGGTGGGAGGCCTGATGGACTGAATCCTCTATGGCGTCAACCGCAAAGCCTAAGGCTCTAGGTAGATCAGCTAGGGCAAAGCCTGCTGATCTGTCAAGTCCCTCAAGACCTGTTTCAACTGATCCTTCACTGCTTAGCAGACCCCAATAGCTGCTACTGCTGGTTGTATCACCAAGCAGATTTTCATAAGGACTCCAATCTTTTATCTATTGGGTTCTTGAACATTTGGACATTATCCACTGGACATGTCAGTGATTTATACATACAAGAGATGGCTGCGTCCACTGTAGGGACCTTCCATTTTTTTTTTTTTTTTGATGAACTTATCCTCCATGGGATAGACCACCGGAAATCTCTTGGGGGAATAAATATTTTCTCAGGACGTTCCCAATCCTGGTAAATGAGCCCTTTCAGTAAAGGGTGAAGTGGAAAAGAACAAACAGTCTGGGGGCTTCTAGCGACCCCAACGAGGATACAGTAGTGGTTGATGGTTCCGCAAGGTGCATTTTTAAATGCTGATCGGACCATGTTAGTCAGAGACTGAACCCATAATCTTTCAGCTTAAGATGCTGAGAAAAGGTTCCCCCACTGTTGATTCCTCTATAACAGAATCAACCTCATCCTGATCCCCTTCAGGCAGGTCGATCCCTGTATGGGACTGTTGCTCTGCTAACAGGCACTCTGAAGGAGGAGACGGAGATCGGGCGTGCTTTCCCTGACAGGGAGGCAGCGATAAATGTTGACAATCTCTCTCTAATCCTCCCAGAGCTGAGGAAAAAACCTCCTCTGTTACATACACAGGAGCAGGTGAACTGAGGACAGCCACAGTACCAAGTACCCTGCGGGGTCTCTACGGTCACTTACCTCTGAACTTCAGGGGAGACTGGTGCAGCAGGAGTATGCCCAAGATCCTCCGAGCCCGATGAGACCCCCTTCGCTTCCTGGAAGATTCAGTTCCGGAGCTTCTGGACGGCATATTCCTAAGCCTAAAGCTGAGGTATTCCAGCCGTAATACACCACTTTTACTGAGAATAGTCTAGCACAATTGCTGCTATATCACAGTTGGTGTCTACTAATGTGCCTTTCTAGGGGATGCCTGTATCAACCGCTTGCTGTATGCCTTTAAATGTTGCCAGCTCTGTCTCTGTACTTCATAGCCAGCTCACTACAATATTGTGGTTTTTTTAAACTGCTGGGACGCCCGCACATGTGCAGAAGCGCTGCGGCGCGCACAGAGCGTCATCCCCCAGGCTCCGCCCCCTTTCTCGGCTCACCTCTATATATAGAGGCGCGTGCACGCGCGCGGGCACGTGCGCCTTCGGCGCTAATTTCAAATATGGTAACAAGGGACAGGAGCCAGGGCCCCTCTTTGCCGCAGGCCGGGGGATGGACGAGCACTGCAACATGGCAGAGGAAGCAGTTTCCTATAAGAGAACTCACCATCTGCCTGGACTTTGCTCTGCTGAGAAGAAGCTAGTCCACATGACAAGAAAACATTCCACAGCGGCCTCTAGTGGACAAACACAGGTACCGCAGTCTAATATATTAAATATATATAAAAAAAAAATTTTATTTTTTTTTTCTTTCTTGACCACCATTAAAAATTATTACATTTTTTTAGTAGTTACAGGCATGCACAGAATTTTGCGGGAATACCATTAGGTAACAGACAGAAAGACAAATTAGGCTTGGGGGTCCCCCAATAGAACCAAGTTCCTGGGGGCCCCCACTTACCTGTTCCCCGCCGCAGGACTTTGTTTGGTCCACAAAAGCCCAAACTTCACCTATCACGGCAGGCATTGTAATCAAACCTTCAGGGACCGGGTTCCCAAGGATTCCACTCCCCTGGACCTGTATAGCACCCTGCACAGAAAACATCTTGGTCGTGGGTATGACCAGAGCTCTGGATCCCAGGGTCCAGCCCTCCTAAGAGAAGCATTACAGGCAAAACCTTGCTCTTCTCTGCAAGGCCCGGGTACCGACCGTTTAGCTATGAAGCTTTTTTGGTCGGATCCGGAATAGCTTACTGAGGCCCAAAAGAACCTGTACGCAAGCTCAGTGAAAAACACATGTTTCTTCTTGGCCAACACCTTAGACACTGGCAAAAAACTGAGGTGCTCCCGGATGGGAGGGGCTTATATAGGGGAGGGTACTTCCGGTTTTGGAAGTTGCCAGTGCCAGCACCTGACGGTATCTATATAACCCATTAGTAATGACTATGTCGCTCTGTGTCCCGTGATGTACGAGAAAGAAAATAGGATTTTTGTACTCACCGTAAAATCCGTTTCTCTGGCATCCATGGACTGACACAGCGTGTCTTATACACCTTTACACGTGGGTTATGTCCCTGCTTGCAGGAGAAGACCTAGGCAGAATGTGAGATGTTATACAAACATTCTAAACAGCCAGAGCTGAACAGCCCCGCCCAGGGGGGCGGTCCCTCCGGGCATAACCCTCCCACTGCAGTCAGCAGACCTCAGTTCGTAACAAAGCAGTACAAACTTAAAAAGAAGGGTGGGTGCTGTGTCAGTCCATGGATGCCAGAGAAACGGATTTTACGGTGAGTACAAAAATCCTATTTTCTCTTGTCATCCATGGACTGACACAGCGTGTCTTATACACCTTTACACGTGGGATGTCCCAAAGCAGTGTCAAGAGGGATGGGAGCAGTATAAATGGAAAACCAAAAACTTCACTCCAAACAAGGCAGAGCTCAACGGAGGAGTTGCAACATCAAACAGCGGCCTGCAACACCTTGCGGCCGAAGGAAGCATCCGAAGATGCAGCCACATCAACCTTATAAAACTTAGAAAAGGTATGAACAGACGACCAGGTCGCCGCCTTGCACACTTGTGCAACCGACGCTTGATGTCGGAAAGCCCAGGAAGCACCAATTGCCCTGGTGGAATGTGCCGTAACCTGAAAGGGAGGCGCCCGCCCCTTGAGAGCATAAGCTTGAATGACGGTTTGTCTGATCCACCTAGAAATGGTGGCAGACGAAACCGCTTGGCCCTGTTTTGGCCCATAGACAGCCACAAATAGTGAGTCAGACTTCCGAATAGAAGCAGTAGCAGACAGGTACACCCGCAAGGCTCGTACCACATCCAAAGTGTGTAGCGCAAACTCTCTGGGATGCGATGGGTGAGGACACAAGGACGGGAGGACAATGTCCTCGTTTAAGTGGAAGGCCGAGACCACCTTTGGCAGAAAGGAAGGTCGCGGACGTAACACCGCCTTATCCTTATGGATGATCAAAAAGGGCGACTTGCAGGACAAGGCCGCCAATTCAGACACTCGTCTAATGGAAGTAATGGCCACCAAGAAGGCCACCTTCTGAGACAAAGTCAAGAGGGGAATATCTCTAATATTTTTAAAGGGAGGTTCCTGGAGGACCGAGAGCACCAAATTCAGATCCCACGGGGGGAGAGGAGGCTTGACAGGGGGGAGCACATGTCGAACCCCCTGCACAAAGGTGCTAACCAAGGGATGACCCGCCAGCGGTCGCTGAAAGAAGATGGCCAAGGCCGAAATCTGACCCTTAATGGTACTCAAAGCGAGCTTTTGGGTCACGCCACGCTGCAGAAAATGCAGGATTCTGGGAACGGAATACGTTCGTGGGCGCCAGTCCAGCTCTTCGCACATGGCGATGTAAGCTCTTCAAGTACGGTGATAGATCCTTCTGGAGGAAGACTTCCGTGCCCTTAACATGGTCGAAATGACCGAATCCGAGAGACCTCGGTCTCTCAGCACCTGGCTTTCAATAACCATGCCGTTAAAACCAGAGACTGTAAAGCAGGATGAAATATAGGACCTTGAGACAGAAGGTCCCCCCGTATCGGTAACCGCCAGGGAACGTCTGCGACGAGACGTACCAGATCGGCGTACCAGTGACGCCGAGGCCAATCCGGAGCAATGAGGATCACCGGAATTCCCTCGGTCGCTACCCTGCGGAGCAGGCGAGGGAGCAACTGCAGCGGAGGATAAACGTATATCAGGCGATACTGACCCCATGGGGCCACCAACGCATCCGAGGCATCCGCCCAGGGATCCCTGGATCTGGCCACAAACCTCGACACCTTGCGATTGAGTCGAGAAGCCATCAGGTCCACATCCGGCGTGCCCCACCGTCTGCAAAGAAGTTGAAAGACCTCCGGGTGCAAGGACCACTCCCCCTGGTCCAGCGTCTGGCGACTTAGATAGTCCGCCTGCCAATTGTCTACGCCCGGAATGTAGACGGCCGACAGAGCCGGCACGCTTCTTTCGGCCCACCTCAGGATGCGGGCGACTTCGGAAGCCGCAGCTGAGCTCCGAGTCCCCCCTTGATGGTTGACATACGCCACTGCTGTGGCGTTGTCCGATTGTATCCTGATGGAGTGACCCTGTAGTTTCTCCGACCATGAGGAGAGGCACAGTCTGATTGCCTGTATCTCCAGCACATTGATCGGTAAGAGGGCTTCGTCCGGAGTCCAAAGCCCTTGGGCCGACAGGACTCCCCAGACTCCCCCCCAGCCCGTCAGGCTGGCGTCCGTCGTGATCACCGTCCATTGGATGGGGAGGAACGACTTCCCGGACCGAAGAGCCGGGGACCTCAACCACCACGTCAGGGATGCCCTGACCAGGTGACTCACCTGGATCTGAAGATCCAAGGACAACTGGGAATTGTCCCAAGTGGACAAGATCTCTTTCTGTAAGGCCCTGGTGTGCGCTTGGGCATAAGGAACGGCCTCGAAGGAGGCCACCTTGAGTCCCAGGACTCTCATGCAAAAGCGGATTTAAGACGACCCTTTCCGGGACGTCAGCACCCGTACTGCAGACTGAAGTGTCAGTAGTTTGTCTGGAGGTAGGAAGACTCTTGCTTCCAAGGAGTCCAGAATCAGACCTAGATACTCCAGACGCTGAGTCGGGACTAGAACCGACTTCTGAACGTTCAGGAGCCACCCAAACTCCCCGAGGGTCTGACTGACGATAGTCACACTTTCTTCCAATTCTGAGCCACTGTCTGCTCTTAGAAGGAAATCGTCCAGATAGCCCACGATAGCAATGCCTCGCTGTCTCAGCAAAGCTAGGACCGGAGCAAGCAGCTTGGTGAACACCCTCGGTGCCGAGGCCAGGCCGAAGGGAAGAGCCACAAATTGATAGTGGACTTCGCCGACCGCAAAGCGCAGAAACTTCTGGTGGCTTGCGCAGATCGGAACATGCAAGTAGGCGTCCTTGATGTCCAAGGATGCCAGAAAATCCCCTTGACGGAGCGTAGCGACCACCGTGCGAATGGATTCCATGCGGAATTTTTGCACCTTCACGAAGGCATTCAGGGCCTTGAGGTCCAAGATCGGCCGAACCCCGTCCTTTTTTGGAACAAAAACAGATTCGAGTAGAACCCCTGAAACCTCTCCTGGGACGGAACCGGCACAATTACTCCGGACCCGATCAAATCCTGTACAGCCCCCAAGAGGGCTGCCCGACGGGCAGGAAGGAGAGGGAGATTTGAGGGAAAGAATCTGTCTGGGGGCCAGGAGCGGAACTCTATTCTGTATCCTGAGGTGACCACCTCGCACACCCACCGGTCGGAGATCCGGGAGGTCCACCGATCCGTGAACCTGCAAAGTCGTCCCCCCACCCCAGAGACGGGCGGGGGCAAGACTTCACGCGGAGGCGGGCTTGGGAACCGGCTTGTTCGGCTTACGCACCCAGGGGTGCTTGTGCCCGCCAGCCGCACTATTGTCAGTCTGGGATGGCTTACCCGTGGACTCTGACGGACGAAAAAAACCCTTTTTTGCTGGAAAGGAAGGACCCGGTTTACGTCGGGCCTCCTTACCCTTGATAGTTTGAGGAAGGAGAGTGCTTTTACCTCCCGTGACATCCTTGATGATGTCATCCAGAGCAGCACCAAAAAGTCTACCACCCTTAAAAGGTAGATCCGTCAGGAGCTTCTTAGAGGCTAGGTCAGCAGACCAGCATTTCAACCAGATGAGACGACGCAATACCACCGCCGAGACAGAGTCCCTGGATATTAAAGGGGCCGCGTCCAACGTGGCGTCGCACACATATATATCAGACCCTGCACCATCTGGTGGGCCAGAGCAATAGTGTCTGGAGGAAGGTTATACTCCTGCACAGTTTGGTGCAAAATTTTTGCCCATTCCGTGAGTGTCTGAGACACAAGGGTCGCCGCTACTACGGGCCGTAGGGCGGATCCCAACAAGGCGAACATGGCTCTATTCACCACTTCTGACCTCCTGTCAGTGGGGTCCTTAAACGCAGGAGTCCCCTCCATCGGGAGAGTGGTGGTCTTGTTTAAACGGGCGACTGGAGGGTCGACCACCGGGGGAGAAGCCCACTTTTTAAGCAGGGCGTCTTCAAAGGGGTATCTAATAGACAAACGCCGCGGGACCATAAAAGTCTTCTGCGGCTTTTCCCAGACCTGGTCAATGAGCTGGTCAAAGAAAGGTACATATGGAAAAACCTTTTTAGAAGGCTTGGTCTTAAAAGAACCAAAGGAGACTGTATCCGCCTGAGGTTCTGCGGTCACAGCATCTAGCTTGAGAGTGTCCCTCACAGCATCAATGAGTTCACTAACAAGCGCCCTGTCATTTACTGACTCAGAACTGGAGTCTTCCTCACAAGGAATGTCCTGTTCAAAACCATCCAAATATTCAGAGCTAGGGTCCTGAGCAGCAATAACTAGGCCCATATCTGAAGCAGAGCACTCCCCTTGTGGAGATAAAGTGGGGAGAGGGCGCTTTTTTGCTCCCTTGTGCTCACACACAGCTTCCATCCTGGTCAGAAATGATTCCAGGACTTCCGACAACTGGTCCATAGGGACCGCAGGTGCTGGAGCACTGGCTGCTGCCTCTGGCATGTTAGGGGAAGCTGGTGACTCTGACTCCATAATGTCCCTCTCAGACCACCCACAGGCCGTGCTGACTGAAGTAGGGGAATGCCCAGGGAACCCACCAACCTGACCAGGACCGCTCGGTTTCGCCGCTCTGTCTCACTGCGCCGCGCTGCTCAGCGTGAGTGAGCTGAGAGGAGAGAGTGTGAGGAGATTCGCGCCGTTTCCAGCGGCGCTAGAGGCCAAACTAGTGCCGGAAAAGACGTGCGGCTACAAGAAAATGGCCGCCGCAATGTGCTCCGGCGGGCCCCGGCAAGATGGCCGCCAATGTAAAAATCAGCACACACACAAAACATGGCGCTGAACGGCGCCCAGGCCCCTCACCTCCAAAAACAAAACAGCCCCAGCGAGTGCAGAGCAGCATGAGCCCCCCCAGGACAGTATGGCCCCCAGGCACCCCCCATAGTACAGCGCCAGCACTAGTGAACAGAGAGTGACATTAAAAACACAGGGGGAGACAGGGAAATCCCCCCACACAAGAAACACACAGCATGTACTCACCTGCAGGCAGGAGAGACTACTTACCCGTCCCCTGAGGGACCCGCTGGTGTGTTCCTGACAGAACTATCACAGTGCGGTACTGAGTAGCTGTCGGCCCGGTCCACCGCGAAAGATACAGCCGCCGGACTGTTCTATCTTGAGAGGACCGCGGAGCTGGAAGCCCACCGGCCACCCCTGGAGTCGTGGGGCATGTCGTGAACTGAGTCTCACGCACACAAGGCGAGGATCAGCACGCTCGATGGTCGGACAGGGAAGACTACGAGGATATCTTGTACCCAACCTGTTGCCCAGCCGACAGTTGATAGAAGATCTCAAAAAAATAAAAAAAAATAAAAAATAGGAAAAAAACTTCCAAAAGAATAAAAATAGGTCAGGAGACTGGCTCCTGAGAGAGCCACGTCTTCTCCTTCTGCTAGGCAGAAAAAAAACTGAGGTCTGCTGACTGCAGTGGGAGGGTTATGCCCGGAGGGACCGCCCCCCTGGGCGGGGCTGTTCAGCTCTGGCTGTTTAGAATGTATGTATAACATCTCACATTCTGCCTAGGTCTTCTCCTGCAAGCAGGGACATAACCCACGTGTAAAGGTGTATAAGACACGCTGTGTCAGTCCATGGATGACAAGAGAAACACAGCCAGCATGTACTCACCTTGCAGCAGGAGAGACTACTTACCCGTCCCGCAAGCACCTTGGAGAACACCCTCGGTGCCAATAGAGGGACTCTGGCTTGTTTCAGACAGACCCATCACAGAGTCGTACTGCGTAGCAGTCAGTCCGGTCAACCGCAAAAGATACAGTAGGTACTGTTCAATCTTGAGAGGACCGCGGGAGAATGAAAGCAACCCGGCCACCCCTGGAGCCATGGGGTATGTTGTGAACTGAGTCTCACGCACACAAGGCGAGGATCAGCACAATCGATGGTCGGACAGGGAAGACTACGAGGATACTAGTGTACCCAACCTGTTGCCCAGCCGACAGTTGATTGAAGGTCTCAAAAATAAAATAATAAAATTCCCAAAGGAATAAAATTTAAAAGTAAAATCTTCCAGGAGACTGGCTCCTGAGAGAGCCACGTCTTCTTCTGCTAGGCAGAAAAAAACTGAGGCTGCTTGCTGCAGGTGGGAGGGTAATGTCCGGAGGGACCGCCCCCCTGGGCAGGGCTGTTCAGCTCTGGTTTGTTCTAGAATGTTTTAACATTTAATATTCTGCCTAGGTCTTCTCCTGCAAGCAGGGACATATATACTACGTTCAGTGATTAAGAGCCGCCGTGTCGGTCCATGGATAAGAGAAAAGGTATTTGCAGGCCTCATTTTTGGAAGAGAGATAATATAATATAATATATATATATATATATATATGCGCATTGCGATGAGTTTGTGTAACTTAATCAAAAAACAGAAAAGAAAAGAAAAAATCGGCCTGGGTTTACTTCCTCTTTAAAGACCGATTCAGAAGGGGATCCCCTGCTGTCTATAGCTTCAAAAGGGCCAGAAATTCAGTGAGGCAGATGGTCCAAAACAAATGCCTATAGAAAGGCAGGTAGTGAAAGTGGGGACAACCTAAATGGATAACCTACTACCCCCAAGAGGAAAAAAGTTAGCTAGCAAAGTTCACCTGACTCTTATTCACAAATCTAGGTGACATCTAACATGCAATTTTACAAAAAAGGTACACAAGAACATCTGTGGGCAAGTTTAACCACTTAAGCCCCAGACCATTTTGTAGCTAAAGGACCAGAGCTGTTTTCAGAATTTTGCACTGCGCTGCTTTAACTGTAAATTGTGCGGACATGCAATGTTGTACCCAAACAAAATTTGCGTCCTTTTCTTCCCACAAATAGAGCTTTCTTTTAATGGTATTTGATTGCCTCTGCGATTTTTATTTTTTGCGATAAACGGAAAAAGACCGACAATTTGGAAAAAAAATATTTTCTACTTTTTGTTATAAGAAAAATCGAATAAACTCAATTTTAGTCATACATTTAGGCCAAAATGTATTCAGCCACATGTCTTTAGTAAAAAAAATGTCAAGCGTATATTTATTGGTTTGCGCAAAAGTTATAGCGTTTACAAACTAGGGTACATTTTCTGGAATTTACACAGCTTTAAATTTATGACTGCCTATCTCATTTCTTGAGGTGCTAAAATGGCAGAGCAGTACAAACCCCCCGCCCCAAATGACCCCATTTTGGAAAGTAGACACCCCAAGGAAATTGCTGAGAGGCATGTTGAGCCCATTGAACATTTTTTTTTGTCCCAAGTGATTGAATGACAAAAAAAAAAAATACAAAAAGTTGACGCTAAATGATATATTGCTCACACATGCCATGGGCATATGGGAAATTACACCCCAAAATACATTCTGCTGATTTTCCTGAGCACGGGGATACCACATGTGTGGGACTTTTTGGGAGCCTAGCCGCGTACGGGACCCCAAAAGCCAAGCACCGCCTTCAAGATTTCTAAGGGCATAAATTTTTGATTTCACTCCTCACTACCTATCACTACCTATCACAGTTTTGAAGGCCATAAAATGCCAAGATGGCACAAAACCCCCCCAAAATGACCCCATTTTGGAAAGTAGACACCCCAAGGAAATTGCTGAGAGGCATGTTGAGCTCATTGAATATTTTTTTTTTGTCCCAAGTGATTGAATAATGACAAAAAAAAAAAATGTACAAAAAGTTGTCACTAAATGATATATTGCTCAAATATGCCATGGTTATATGTAAAAATTACACCCCAAAATACATTTTGCTGCTTCTCCTGAGTACGGGGATACCACATGCGTGGGACTTTGAGAGCTTAGCCGCATACGGGACCCCGAAAACCAAGCACCGCCTTCAGGATTTCTAAGGGCACAAATTTTTGATTTCACTCCTCACTACCTATCACAGTTTTGAAGGCCATAAAATGCCAAGATAGCCCAAAACCCCCACAAATTACCCCATTTTGGAAAGTAGACACCCCAAGCTATTTGCTGAGAGGCATGGTGAGTATTTTACAGCTCTCATTTGTTTTCGAAAATGAAGAAAGACTTTTTTTTTTCTTTTTTCAATTTTCAAAACTTTGTGACAAAAAGCGAGATCTGCAAAATACTCAACATGACTCTCAGCAAATAGCTTCAGGTGTCTACTTTCCAAAATGGGGTCATTTGGGGGGGGTTTTGTGCCATCTGGGCATTCCATGGCCTCCGAAACTGTGATAGGCAGTGAGGAGTGAAATCAAAAATTTACACCCATAGAAATCCTGAAGGCGGTGCTTGGTTTTCGGGGTCCTGTACGCAGCTAGGCTCCCAAAATGTCTCACATGTGGTATCCCCGTACTCCGGAGAAGCAACAGAATGTATTTTGGGGTGTAATTCCACATATGACCATGGCATGTGTGAGCAATATACCATTTAGTGACAACTTTTTGTACATTTTTTTATTTATTTTTTTATTTTAGTCATTATTCAATCACTTGGGACAAAAAAAAATATTCAATGGACTCAACATGCCTCTCAGCAAATAGCTTGAGGTGTCTACTTTCCAAAATGGGGACATTTGGGGGGGTTTTGAACTGTCCTGGCATTTTATGCACAACATTAGGAAGCTTATGTCACACATCATCCACTCTTCTAACCACTTGAAGACAAAGCCCTTTCTGACACTTTTTGTTTACATGAAAACATTTTATTTTTTTTGCAAGTAAATTATGTTGAACCCCCAAACATTATATATTTTTTTAAAGCAAAGGCCCTACAGATTAAAATAGTGGGTGTTGCATTTTTTTTTTCCACACAGTATTTGCGCAGCGATTTTTCAAACGCATTTTTTGGGGGGATAACACTCTTTTTATTTGTAATGCACTAAAACACACTATATTGCCCAAACGTTTGATGAAATAAAAAAGATGATCTTAGGCCGAGTACATGGATACCAAACACGACATGCTTTAAAATTGCGTACAAACGCGCAGCGGCGACAAACTACATTCATTTTTAAAAGCCTTTACAGGTTACCACATTAGATTTACAGAGGAGGTCTACTTCTAAAATTACTGCCCTCAATCTGACCTTCGTGGTGATACCTCACATGCATGGTGCAATTGCCGTTTACATATGACGCTAGACCGGCACTTGCGTTCGCCTTTGTGCAAGAGCAGGGGGAGGGGACAGCGGTGCTTTTTTTTTTTTTTTTTTTATTTAGTTTGCTTTTTTATTTTGTTTTTAAAACTGTTTCTTCCATAATTTTTTTTTTTTTTTTACCATTTTTATTGTTCTCAGGGAATGTAAATATCCCCTACGATAGCAATAGGTAGTGACAGGTACTCTTTTTTGAAAAAAATTGGGGGGTTATACCCTAGACCTTTCCTCTGCCCTCAAAGCATCTGACCACACCAAGATCGGTGTGATAAAATGCTTTCCCAATAGCGCTGTTTATATCCGGGGGGGGGGGGGGGGACATTCCCTCCCACTGCTTGTAAAAGCAGTCTAGAGGTTAATTATCTGCTAGAATTGCTTTTACATTAAAGCCGGCCGCTGGCTGAAAAGAATAATACCAAGATGATACCTAAACCTGCAGGCATCATTCTGGTATAAACATTCAAAGTCCAGCAACATACCAGTACGTTGCTGGTCCTTGTTGGACATGTATTGTGATCTTTTTTTTCATGCAGCCTGTTGGCTGAACGAAAAAAAGAGATTGATCGGTGGGTATGCCCACCATTAGAATACCTCCCTTCATCCACCCACTTCTAATGATGGGCATACATGCACCATTTATATATGCCGAAGCATGGGGGCATCCTCCCGCAAAAAAGTTATTCCGCGTACACACGGTCTGACTTTTCCACGGGCAAGCCTCCATCGGAATTTCGACCGTATGTACGTGGCATTAGGAGCAAAATCGCTCCTCCGCCCCTGCTGCCCCCATGCTTTGGCATATATGCTTTTTTTTTTTTGTAACTGTGGTGGTGAAATCACCTCCTACAGCACTGGAGGCACGGCTTTATGTATCGTGGGAGCAAACGCTGTTGCTGTCAAGATGAATAATTCCGCGCTGTAGCTGAATGGCGCACCTGAAAACAAAAAATTACATACCTGAAAAGCAAGCATGATAAAACATTGCAGAATAGAATGCAGTAAAAAAGAGCAGAACAACAGAGAGAAAATAGCGAGCGCGAGAGAGAGAGAGAGAGAGAGAGAGAGAGAGAGAGAGAGAGAGAGAGAGAGAGAGAGAGAGAGAGACCATTAAACGACAACCATTTGTTTTTTTTATTTTATATTTTTTTGCGTTTTGTTTTTTTTCCTTTTTTTACACTTTTTTTTTGTAACTTTAACAACTGCAATGGTTCGGGTCTCTCAAAATGTAATGGCATCTTGGGAGACCCTGTGTAAGTGTGTCCTAGTCTGAAATGCTGTACCCTACGCTAAAACTTCACTTTTGAGTGGTAGCGTTCAAAACATTCACCAAGGCAAAGACCAGGTTTGTCAGGACAGCGTGGACAATGACGGGTGTCACGCCTAAATCCGCGCTTGCTACAGACACGACATCTTTTTTGGGGGGCTCGTTGGGTAGGGGTACTCGGGAGGAGATGCGTATAATGCCTCTCATGCAGCCGGCTTACTGCATTTGGTAGGGGATGGTGAGGTGCAGAACCGCCTGGATACAGGAGTTCTGCGACCATCTCATTCTGGAATTTTAGAAGAGATAACGTCCCGCCTGAAGCTCTGTATAGCACATGAGCGTTCAGCAAAGCCAATTGGAATAAGGATAGAGACACTTTTTTGTTCCAGCGTCTCGCCTTACGGTCAATTAGATACGGCGCCAACAACTGGTCGTTGAGGTCCACCCCTCCCATATTTTGGTTATATTCGTGGACACAGAGGGGTTTCTCCACAACACCAGTCGCCGTAGGAATTTGGCCTGTCGTGTCTGCGTGAAGGGAGGTAAGAAGGAAAACATTCTTATTATCCCTCCACTTCATAGCGAGCAAGTTATTACACTTCACGCAGGCTCTCTCCCCCAGCCTAAGACGGGCATCTACAAGCCGCTGGGGAAAGCCCCGGCGATTAGGTCGCACGGTGCCACATGCTCCAATCTGATGATCAAACAAGTGACTAAACAGTGGCACGCTCGTGTAATAATTGTCCACATACAAGTGGTACCCCTTTCCGAATAAGGGTGACACCAAGTTCCACACTATCTTGCCAGTGCTCCCTATGTAATCCGGGCAGTTGACCGGCTTAACCTGACTATCTTTTCCCTCAAACCTCCATTCATAGCCTGTTGCCCTGTCACAGAACTTATAGAGCTTGACCCGGTATCTGCCACGCTTGCTGGGAAGGTACTGCTTGAAAGACAAGCGGCCAGAAAATTTAATCAGGGACTCCTCAACGCAGACAACTTGATCGGGAATAAACAAGGCTGCAAAACGTTCGTTGAAGTGGTTTATGAGGAGCCGAATTTTATAGAGCCGGTCGTATTCAGGATCTCCACGTGGACGACAAAGTTCATAGTCATTGAAGTGCATGAACCGCAAAATCTGCTCGTATCGTTTCCTGGGCATGGAGGCAGAGAACACGGGCATGTGGTCAATTGGGTGCGTGGACCAATAAGCACGCAATGACGGGAATTTATGTGTGCCCATGTTGAGGGAAAGGCCCAGAAAGGTCTTAAATTCGGAAACCGTAATTGGTTTCCAATCTTTGGCAATGGAAGGCAACTGGGGGTTAGCGGCGATGAATTGACCAGCATATAAATTACTCTGGTCCACAATAGATCTATAGAGATCTTCCGTGAAAAACAGCGAATAATAATCAATTGGCTTAAAATCAGCTGTTTCCACCTGAATACCGGGTTGGGCAGTGAATGGGGGAAGTACGGGTTCTGCAGAAGTGGTGGGGACACAATCAGGATAGGCGAATTCTGCAGGAAGGGCACTATGGGTACGACGGGCCTGCCTTTGTCTTCTTATTGGTGGCAGCGGGACACTACTTGTGCTTGCCACCTCGCCAGCTTGAACTGCACTTATGGGACTCGCCACGTCACCACGTGATAATGCAGTGCTGGATGTACACCCAGGCTGTACTAGGCCGCTGGTGCTTGCCAATTCACCAGAAGGAATAGCGGCGCTAGTACTACTCTGCTCCATGATACGAGAGCCCTGCGGTTCTTGCGCCTCAACAACCTCAGAAGATCGGGATCGGGTACGCCTGACCTTAGCAGGGACCTCAACTTCGTCAGAGATATCTGACGTGGGGCCGCTGACTTCACTGTCTTCTACGGGAAGATATTCTGAGCCTGAATCTGTCAGATGCGTGACCTCCTCTTCACTATCTGTCATGCTCAGAATCTCGTAGGCCCCTTTACTAGTGTACCTTCGTCTTGCCATTTTGGGCTCTAAATTTAGGAGTACACTAGTAAGATTCACAGGTAAAAAAGCACCTGACTGTCGTCAACAAATATCTTAAACGCTTCCAAAAAAATGGTTAGCGATCGCAGGGATCAGGCCTGTCTCTGCAAACGCTGCAGTTATGTGTTTGGTAAGTGACAGTGATCGATCAATACTGCACTTGGGTGGGCTGGGCTGGGCTGGGCGGAGGGGATAAACGCAGGTGCTAGCAGGTATCTGGGCTGATCCCGCTAACACTGCGTTTTTGGGAACCCTAAACCGCTGGGGACGCTAGTATAGATCTGATCAGATCAGATATTGCTCTGTTCAGATACTATACCACTAAGGGAGGTGTATGCTTTGCGCGTGGGTGTTAGCGTTACTGGCACTAACCTACCGCTGCCTGGGGCAACGCAGACCCTCTCTGGCGCTAAAACCTAATTGATCTCACCCGCCGGGCGATCAGGGGGTTAAACCTTTATTGGGTTATATACGGCAGGTGCCCTGATGCTATAAAAAGCAAACTAACCAACCAGCGTCACCCGTAACCTTTATATGGTGATCACTGGTGAAAGGGTTAACTAGGGGCAATCAGGGGGTAAAACCTTTATTAGGTTAAATATGGGGGTACCTGAAGCTATATAAAAACCTGACGGGTAACCTAAATAACTAACTGGCTAACCAGTGTCACCAGTAAAACTTATACAGTGATCACTGGTGAAAGGGTTAACTCTAGGGGCAATCAGGGGGTTAAAATATTATATGGGTGTACCCGACGCTATAAAAACCTGCGGCGACCCTAAAAATAAATAACTGGCTATCTAGGACACCAGCGACACGAATACAGCGATCGGAAATACGATCGCTTAGTGACGCTGGAGTTAGGGGGTGAAAGGGTTACCTGGGGGGCGATCAAGGGGTTAAATCTTTATTAGGGGGGGTTAGGGGGCTACCCTGGACCTAAACCTAACTGCCCTGCAACTTTTTACTGTCACAGATGACACTAAATGCAGTGATCAGTAAAATAAATGATCACTGCAATCAGTGACACTGTGACTGGGGGGTGATCTGGGGGTGACTGGGGGGTGAAATGTGTGCCTATGTGTACCTATGTGTCAGTGGACTGTTGGTGCACTAACCTGCGTCTTCTCTCCTCGGCGCCGGGAATGAAAAGACCGACACGAGGAGAGGTGACATCACTTCCTCTGCCTGTGTTTACATTATACGGGCAGAGGAAGCATTTTCACTCGCCTGGAGCGAGCGCGAGGGGGTGGCCGGAATCGAACGGCCGTCCCCTCATCTCGGATCACTCCCCAACGATTAACGGCCGCTCACTGTATAGGAGGGGGGTCCGATTGGACCCCCCAACTGTACAAAGGCAATCACGTACACTGTACGTGATTGTGCCTGTCGGTGCCATTCTGCCGACGTACATATACAGTGAGCGGTCGTTAAGTGGTTAACAAATACACACTTAATGAAAGCCTGTATTAACACAGGCGTATGCATTCTCCTCCAAATTACACCTTCTAACATGCAGTGAAGTCACGGATCGCTATCACATGGGGTAGACAATGGGACATGCGTACTCTCACATTCCCAGGTTTTTTTACTTTAAAACACTGCAAGCAGAGAAAAATACTTGCAGATCTTGCCAAGAAAACCAGCGAATTCCTAACTTTCTGTAGTGTGCCAACAATGCTGCCTTTGCTACACTGAAATCTAACTCATCAGTCCTGCAACTTCTTCCCCGTTGGACTAAATACCTTATGGTACAGAGTTGAGGAGACAGGGTTGACCAGTAGTCCAGCAGAGAAGAAAGCCTGCAGGACGGAAACACAGCTTGAGATTCCAGTGCAGCGCAAGTCACGCGATAACCTTCATACAGCAAATTAGAAGCATGCAGGATTAATAGGTATTTTTCAGACAAAAACCTTGGGCAAAGGTATATGAATTGCAGCAATGCACAACATGGGCTTTTTTGCTCAGACATACACCTTATCAGCATTGCAAAGAAGAGCAGTGTAACAGTACCATCAAGGTACCTGTAATTCAGAGCCAAGATGAGTTCAACACCTTTCCTGAGGTGCAGGCTTTTTCCCCCCGTAATGCACACAGCCCACACATGGGTGAGCACTGTGCCCACATAGATGTGAGCTCTTAAGTGGTTACAAAACTGCTTACTGAATTTTACAAAGAAAAAAATCACATGACAGAAATAAATAATTTTTTACAACAAAGAAAGGTAAAACCAAAACTAAGGGTTTTCTTACCTTAGCAACCTTATGATTTGCTGCGGTCTCATGTGAGGTATTTTTAAAGCCATCTTTCAGCTGCATAATGAACAAATCATAGCCTTCTGCACTAGACACGTCAATTTTCTCCAAGCACGCAGACAACAACTGCTGCACCTGCAAACAAAAAAGTAATATTCCACAAATGATTGCAAATATAAGCTCAAAACATTACCAGCGGGAAATACAACCATGTGTGGGGAAAAACAGTGGGGGAAATTACAGGGGAACCTTGGATTATGGGCATAATCCGTTCCAGGAGAATGCTCGTAATCCAAAGTACTCGCATATCAAAGCGAGTTTTCCCATTGAAGTCAATGGAAACTAAAATAATTTGTTCCGCATTGACTTCAATGGTACAGTAGGTGCCGCCGATATTGTGTCAATCTCGCCGCTTCTAGCGGCGAGATTGACACCCTATGAGCTCCGTCGCGAGAGCCAGCGCCGAGCTGTCTCATCATCGGGAAAGGAAAAATGTTCCTTTCACGATGAGCGACACGCATTGCCGATGGCGGGAATCCACGTCGGATCCCCGTCTAATACCAGGCACTGCGTTTGGTATGAACCCTGAGCGGGAACTCCACGCCAATTTTTAAAGAAAAAAACCGCGTGGGTTCCCCCTCCAGGAGCATACCAGGCCCTTGGGTCTGGTCTGGATTTGAAGGGGAACCCTACGCCGAAAAAACGGCGTGGGGTCCCCCTCAAAATCCACACCAGAGCCTTATCCGAGCACGCAACCTGGCAGGCCGCAGGGGAAGAGGGGGGGGGGGACCAGAGAGCGGCCCCCCCTCCCTTCTGAACCGTACCAGGCCGCATGCCCTCAACATGGGGGGTTTGGTGCTCTGGGGCAGGGGGGCGACCTGCGGCCCCCCCACCCCAGAGCACCCTGCCCCCATGTTGATGAGGACAGGGCCTCTTCCCGACAACCCTGGCCGTTGGTTGTCGGGGTCTGCGGGCGAGGGGCTTATCGGAATCCGGGAGCCCCTTTAATAAGGGGGCTCCCATATCCCGGCCCCCCCACCCTATGTGAATGAGTATGGGGTACATCGTACCCCTACCCATTCACCTGGTGGAAAAAAAAAAATAGTTTTTTAAAAGTATTTTATTGCACAGCTCCGGGGGTCTCCGGGGTCGTCGCCGCGCTCTCCGGTTCTTTCTTCTGCCGGGCCACCGCCATCTTCTTCCAGCTCTTTTGCTAACGGGGCCCGGTCTTCTCCGTCGCCTTCTTCTCCCGCTCTCCGGTTCTTTCTTCCGCCGGGCCTCCGCTATCTTCTTGCAGCTCTTTTGCTAGCGGAGGCCCGGTCTTCCCCGTCGTCTCGTCCGGCTCTCCGTTGTCCTTCTGCCGGCCCCTCCACTATCTTCTTGCAGCTATTTTGCTAGTGGAGGGGCCGGTCTTCCCGTCGTCGCCGTCTTCTTCCCTCTTCTCCTCCTCGATGTTGACTCGTCGCTTCCTCTCGCAGTAATGCTAAATCTTCGGTCCGCAGAGATATATATAGGCTTCTCATGACGTCAGTCACATGCTCCCATGACGTCACAGTCGCATGCTCCGGGGCCACCCGGAGCATGTGACTGACGTCATGAGAAGCCTATATAAATCTCTGCGGACTGAAGATTTAGCATTACTGCGAGACGAAGCGACAAGTCAACATAGAGGAGGAGAAGAGGGAAGAAGACGGCGACGACGGGAAGACCAGCCCCTCCACTAGCAAGATAGCTGCAAGAAGATAGTGGAGGGGCCGGCAGAAGGACAACGGCGAGCCGGACGAGACGACGGGGAAGACCGGGCCTCCGCTAGCAAAAGAGCTGCAAGAAGATAGCGGAGGCCCGGCGGAAGAAAGAACCGGAGAGCGCGGCGACGACACCGGAGACCCCCGAAGACAGAAGAGACCCCCGGAGCTGTGCAATAAAATACTTAAAAAAAAAAACTGTGTTGTGTTTTTATTGCCATTTTTTTTCCACCCGGTGAATGGGTAGGGGTACGATGTACCCCATACTCATTCACATAGGGTGGGGGGGCCGGGATCTGGGGGCCCCCTTATTAAAGGGGGCTCCCGGATTCCGATAAGCCCCCCGCCCACAGACCCCGACAACCAACGGCCAGGGTTGTTGGGAAGAGGCCCTGTCCTCATCAACATGGGGGCAGGGTGCTCTGGGGTGGGGGGCCACAGGTCGCCCCCCTGCCCCAGAGCACCAAACCCCCCCATGTTGAGGGCATGCGGCCTGGTACGGTTCAGGAGGGAGGGGGGGCCGCTCTCTGGTCCCCCCCCCCCTCTTCCCCTGCGGCCTGCCAGGTTGCGTGCTTGGATAAGGGTCTGATGTGGATTTTGAGGGGGACCCCCATGCCGTTTTTTCGGCGTAGGGTTCCCCTTCAAATCCAGACCAGACCCAAGGGCCTGGTATGCTCCTGGAGGGGGAACCCACGCCGTTTTTTTCTTTAAAAATTGGCGTGGAGTTCCCGCTCAGGATTCATACCAAACGCGGAGCCTGGTATTAGCGGGAATCCACGTCGGATCCCCGTTCAATACAGTGCCACGTCTACTCGCTATTGCAGCGAGCGCGACATGTGTCGCCACCCTGTCGCCGAGATGTCGGCACCCCTGTCGCCGAGAATCTCCGCGATAGGATCGCGATGAATATACAATGTTGGTGGCACCTACTGTATGCAATACCGCATGCGGCCAGAGGCGCCAGAGAGCCTCGGAAACGGCCGGTAAGGCCCGAGGACAGTTCGGCTGACCTTGGCAAACCTCGGATAGAGCCTTTCCGAGGTCAGCCGAACTGTTCTCGGGCCTTTCCGGCCGTTTCCCAACGCCGCCATTTGGTAAGTTTACTTAACTTTTTGATCACATGGGTTACAAGAGGGAATGTCCTTTTAGACATAGGTCTCTTAAAGGGGTTGTAAAGGTACAATTTTTTTTTCCTAAATAGCTTCCTTTACCTTAGTGCAGTCCTCCTTCACTTACCTCATCCTTCGATTTTGCTTTTAAATGTCCTTATTTCTTCTGAGAAATCCTCACTTCCTGTTCTTCTGTCTGTAACTCCACACAGTAATGCAAGGCTTTCTTCCTGGTGTGGAGTGTCGTGCTTGCCCCCTCCCTTGGACTACAGGAGAGTCAGGACACTCTAAGTTGCAGATAGAGAAAGGAGCTGTGTGTTAGTGGGCATCCTGACTCTCCTGTAGTCCAAGGGAGGGGGCGAGCACGACACTCCACACCAGGAAGAAAGCCCTGCATTACTGTGTGGAGTTACAGACAGAAGAACAGGAAGTGAGGATTTCTCAGAAGAAATAAGGACATTTAAAAGCAAAATCGAAGGATGAGGTAAGTGAAGGAGGACTGCACTAAGGTAAAAGGAAGCTATTTAGGAAAAAAAAAAATTGTACCTTTACAACCCCTTTAATACCCAAAAGGGGTTTTTTACTTAACTTTTTAGTAACATAGGTTAAAAAAAGATTTTTTGTGACAGGTTCTCTTTAATGATACACAAGATTCTTAATGACCCTTAACGTCTCATCTGTTCTCCAATGAACCAAATACAGTGCACAGCATTAGGGACTTCCCCAGCCTCACGTCACCTCCAGGTCAGCAAAAAGGGGTGGAGAGAGCATGTCCACTCAGCTCATTTCCAACTACCCAGCGCCACAGCGGTTCCAGGCATGTAGACAGCATGTTTCATACTTGCTGTGATGGTCAGAGAAACAAGTTGACCTTTATTTCCTGTCCCTCGTTCCTATATAGTGTCCTGGCCTCACGTGCATTTATTATTTTTATTAAAAAAAAGGTCAACTTATCCTTTAGGGAAGCCAAGCATGTATGAAGTTGGGGGGGGAACCAAACCTCCTACCAGAGGTTTCAAGTACAGTTTGTGGTTTTCTGTATTTATAGGAAAAAAAACAGCCAACATAACATCGAAGAAGGGAAAAGGGAAGGAAGGATGGAAGGAAGGAAGGGTGATGCAATAATTTTCCTGGGGGCGGAGACTGTTCTGAGGGTAGAGCCTTTTTCTGCTCTCTTCAATCTAAAATGCTTTTAGAGAGTTTTTGAAACACTTTTTTGCATACAAAGCCTTAGGAGTCCTAAGTTAGGATACCTGCAAAAGGTCCCAAAATAAATAAAAAGCCGATTTAAAACAACAAAAAAAAAAAAAAAAAAAAAAAAAAAAAAAAAAACTTTGCAAAACGGTACAGTTATTTAAATATTATGCTGCAAAATGAAGTAAAACACGCAATAAGCACTTACCTCCGTAACTGGCAATTCAAGCTGGACCACATCATCTGGTTTACCGACTGGAGTTTGAAGTGCCGTGTCTAGTAATAAAATACCATTTAAATCTTTCCGACAGCCCACCGCATAATCATCCACAAATATAACTTTATCTACAGTTGGGAAATATTGGCATTTCAACCGTCCACCAGGCTTTGCTATATTAAAAAAAAAAAAAAAAAAAAGTGTTAGTCACAAAATTGCACAGACGACTCCTACTTACAAACAGGGGTAGACAACAGGAAGTGAGAGGAAATCTACCCCTAGGAAGAGAAATTCTCTCCTGTAAGAGTCAATATGGGAAAAATGTGTCTCCACTGATGCCATCACCAATCCATGTTTCCACAAAACCAAATTTTCAAAATCGAATTGTCATTGGGACAGAAAGTGAGGTGAAATCTTCTGAACATGGGTCAGAGACAGCAAAAATAGGATTTTTACTCACCGTAAAATCCTTTTCTCTGAGTCCATCGACCGACACAACTTCTCTATTGACAAAGTGGGTATATCCCCTCAGTATGCATTTCGCAGATCAGTTAGTCAAAAAGCAGTACAAACTTAAAAAGGAGGGGTGGGTGCTGTGTCGGTCCATGGACTCTGAGAAGGATTTTTACGGAGTGTAAAAAATCCTATTTACTCTTTCGTCCATGGACGACACAGCTTCTCTATTGACAAACTGGGATGTCCCAAAGCAGTGTCAGAGAAAAAAGAAGGGGTGGTAACATGAAAATAAACTTCACCCCAAACACAAAACGGCACTCCTCCAACAGAGGAGTTGCAACTCTAAACAGCCACCTGCAAAACTTTGCGGCCGAGAGAGGCATCCGAAAATGCACCTACATCAACCTTGTAGAATTTTGTGAAAGTGTGAGCGGACGACCAAGTCGCCGCTTTACATAAATTGGGAAACAGACGCTTGATGTCGGAAAGCCCAAGAGGTACCTATTGCCCTGGTCGAATGCGCCGTGACCGGGAAGGGGGGCGCTTGACCCTTTAAAGGTGTAAGCCTGGATTACCATCTGTCGGATCCACCTAGAGATGGTGGCTGACGAGACTGCTTGGCCTTTCTTGGGACCAGCCACCGAAACAAACAGTGAGTCTGACTTCTGTAACAGGGAAATATAGCAGATAGGTATACTCTCAAACCTCGGACAACGTCCAAGGAATGCAACGCCATATCCTTAGGATTCGACGGATGAGGACACAAGGATGTTAGTACAATGTCTTCATTGTGATGAAAAGCCGAAACGACTTTCGGAAAAAAAGGAAGGCTGCGGCCGCAGCACCACCTTATCCTTGTGGAAAATCAAATAGGGAGCCTTGCAGGACAAGGCTGCCAGCTCAGAGACTCATCTAACTGACCTAACAGCCACCAAAAACCACCTTCTGAGAAAGTGTCAACAGGGGAATATCTCTAATATTCTCAAACTGTGCCTTCTGAAGCACCGAGAGGACCAAGTTCAAGTCCCACGGAGGTAGCAGGGGACAGACCAGAGGGGCCACATGTCGAACCCCCTGCACAAATGTACTCACGAGAGAGTGAGTCACCAGGGGTTGCTGAAAAAAGACGGCCAGGGCAGATATCTGTCCCTTAAATCGTACTTAGGGCAAGCCTTTGGTCCAACCCATGCTGTAAAAACAGCAGGATTCTGGAAACCAAATAAGTACGCGGATGCCATTTCATTTCCTCACACATGGAGATGTAGGCCTTCCAAGTGCGGTGATAACCCTTCCTAGAGGACGGTTTCCGAGTACTTCTTATAGTAGAGATTACTGAATCTGACAGGCCCCGGTCTCTCAGTACCTGGTTCTCAACAGCCATGCCGTTAAAGCCAGTGACCGTAAAGCAGGATGGAGTATGGGACCTTGCGATAGCAGGTCCTTCCGTAGTGGTAGGTGCCAGGAGACGTCTGCTACCAGACGTACTAGATCGGCGTACCAAGGACGCTGAGGCCAATCTGGAGTGATTAGGATCATTGGAATTTCCTCTGCCTCCACTCTGTGGAGCAGAAGAGGAAGAAGCCTTAAGGGAGGTAAGGCATAGATTAGCCGATACTGACCCCACGATGCCACCAATGCGTCCGTTGCGTCTGCCCATGGGTCTCTTGACCGGGCCACAAACCTCAATACCTTCCGAATGAGTCGGGAAGCCAGAAGATCTACATCTGGTGTGCCCCATCTTTGGCAGAGGAGTTGGGAACACCTCCGGGTGTAAGGACCATTCTCCCTGGTCCAGCATCTGGCGGCTCAGGTAGTCCGCCTGCCAGTTTTCCACACCCGGAATGTACACGGCCGATAGTGCCGGTAAGCTCCTCTCTGCCCACTTCAGGATGCGAGCAACCTCCGATGCTGCAGCTTAGCTTCTTGTTCCTTCTTGACGATTGACATATGCCGCTGCTGTGGCGTTGTCTGACTGGATCCTGACTGGACGCCCTTGCAGCCTCTGAGACCATTTGAAGAGGCACAGCCTTATCTCCTGGATTTCCAGGACATTGATCGGCAAGAGGGCTTCCTCTGGGGTCCAGCAACCTTGCGCCGACCGAACACCCCAGACTCCCCCTCAACCTGCAAGGCTGGCGTCCGTCGTGATCACTATCCAGTAAACCAGAAGAAATGACTTCCTGGCCATTAGAGCCGGTGCTGTCAGCCACCATACCAGGGATCTCCCGACTAGGTGGCTCACTCGGATTTGATAATCCAGAGATGATGGACATCTGTTCCATCTGGACAGAACTTCCTTCTGTAACACTCGTGTGGTATTGAGCATATGGGACCGCCTTGAAGGAGGCCTAACACGCGCATGCAAAAACGGAGTGACGACCAATTCCTGAAAGTCAGCTGCCGTACTGCAGCCCGGAGGGTCTGCAACTTCTCCACAGGGAGGAATACCGTTGCCTCTGAGGAATCCAGAATCAACCCCAGGTACACTAGGCGTTGAGTGGGCACCAATACTGACTTTTGCGTGTTTAGTATCCAACCACAGTCTCGAAGAGTCTGACAGGTAATGGACACGCTTAGCTCTAATTCTGAGCTTGAAAGGGCCTTCAGTAGAAGGTCGTCCAAGTAGCCCATGATAGCGATACCCCGCTGTCTTAGAAGTGCCAGAATCGGAGCGAGCACCTTGGTGAACGTCCTGGGTGCTGAGGCAAGGCCAAACGGGAGGGCCACAAACTGGTAGTTGTTCTTCCCAATAGCAAATCACAGAAACCTCTGGTGTCTGGAGTATATGGGGACAAGCAGGTATGCGCCCTTGATGTCCAAGGAGGCCAGAAAGTCCCCCGGATGGAGAGCCGTGACTTACAGATCGAACCCGACTCCATCCGAAATCTTTGTACCTTCACAAAGCAATTGAGGGCTCTGAGATCCAAGATTGGATGAACCCCCTCCTTCGGCACAATGAACAGATTTGAGTAAAAACCCTGACCCTGTTCGGGAACTGAAATAACTACCCCGCGTTCCAGTAGACCCTGGACCGCCCCATACAGGGCCTCCGGACGGGTCAGTAGTAGCTGGAGATTGCAGGTCATGAATCTGTCCGGTGGACAAGAGAGAAATTCTATCTTGTAGCCTGAGGAGATTACTTCGCAAACCCACCTGTCGGAGACTAGAGCTGTCCACTGAGTCGCGAATTTGTGAAGACGTCCCCCACCCGAGAGCTGGGTGGGGGCGGATCTTCATGCGGACGCAGATTTGTCCGCAGGCTTGTTGGGTCTGCGGGACCAAGGGCACTTTTGTCCTTGGGCAGGCACCTTATCAGCCTGAGGTCTTTTCCCTGTCACCCTAGGGGGACGAAAAAAAACGCTTGCGTGCAGTAAAGGAGGGCCCTTGCTCTTGGAGTGGCCCCTTACCCTTGCTAGTTTTGGGAAGCAAAGTGCTTTTACCCCCTGTGGCATCCTTGATGATGTCATCCAGAGAAGCCCCAAAAAGTCTGTCGCCCTTAAAAGGCAGATCCAACAGGGCTTTCTTGGAAGTCTGGTCCGCAGACCAGCCCTTTAGTCAGATCAGGCGGCGTATTGCTACTGCATAAACCAAAGCTTTTGACAGCAGGAGAATAGTATCCATGTCTGACTCGCAGACAAACCTAAGGCCCTGGACCAACTGGTCGGCAAAAGTAATCTCATCAGGAGGATCATCTCGCTCCTTTAGCCCTTGGAGTAGCAATTTTGCCCATTGAGTAAGTGTCTGAGACACCAGGTACCCCGCCAATGCCGGGCGTACTGCCGAGCCTACCACTGAGTATAGGTAGCGAGCGCGTGCTTCAGCCTTCTTATCCACAGGGTCCTTGAAAACAGGAGCCCCTTCTACTGGAATAGTGGTGGCTCTATTAAGTCTGGACACCGAAGGGTCCACTATAGGGGGAGAGGTCCATCTCTTCAGAAAACTCTCCTCAAAGGGGTACCGTACTGCAATCCTCTTTGGGGCTGTAAAGACCCTCAGTGGGTTCTCCCATTCCTTGTATAAGTGTTTGTCAAAATAAGACACACAAGGGAACACCTTAGCAGTGCGGGCAGGTTTACGAAACCCAAAGGGGACTGGAGTCTCTGCTGCTTCTGCAGTATTTTCCAACTTTAGCGTATCCCGCACTGCAGTAATAAGGTCAGATACCAAAGCCGTCTTGCATACTTACCTGGACTTAGAGTCATCCTCACTGTCCGATCGCTCACGGTCTGCAGTCTGATGCGTCAATATCTGAGCCATGAGCCGTAGCTGGACCTGGTTCTGTCTCAGAAATATCCCCAGAAGATTTCAGGGGACGGGGGCGTTTACTACCCCCTGTATTCCCGTGTGCTGCTTCCACCCTGGCAGCAAACGCCTCTAGGATTGCAAACATAGCGTCCATAGACACCTCAGGGGGACCAGCTGCTAAATCTGGTGTTTCAGGGGAGAAGACATCTGGCTCAGATGCCATGCTGACCACACGCTGACACCCACAGGGCTCCAGGCAAGGTATCAATAGGCCACCCTCCTGCGCTGCAGAGATGCTAGGTCACCCAGAGGACTCACCACCCTTGGACCGGTACCGCTATGCTGCCGTGTGCTTCGCCTGTGATGCTGTCCCACCGCTGCTGTGTCAGTCTGCTTCTTTTATCAGCGCTTCCTGTGTGAATTTTTCGCGCCAGTGTAATGCACCCTAGAGGCCGGAGACTCTCGCAAAATGGCCGCCAAAACATCTGTATGGAAGATAATGTGGGCTCTAAGAAAATGACCGCCGAGCCGAAGATAGAAGCAAAAGCAGCCGTAGACCACAAAAAGATGGCCGCCGAACGGCAATATATACATACAGTGTGGATCATTACAAACATGGCCGCCGATCAGTCGATAGAGGCCAGTGGGTGTGGAACTAAAAAATGGCGCAGAAACCACAGGAAGATGGCCGCCGGGCAGTCACTAGAGGCCGAACCCGGCATGGACCACCGCAAAATGGCCGCCGACAGCATGGAGGAGAAAGCACATACAGGTAAGCAGAAATTACATTTCTTTTAAATGTTAGTTACAGCCAGCCCCGCTCCAGCGGAACCCCCTAGGTGACCCCCAGCACCCTTAGCTAGAAGCCCAGGGAAGAGGGAAGGGCAAGGAGAGAGGGAAGAAAGGGGCCACAACCACTTACTTGGTCTCTCCAGGAATGTCCAGCCAAATCACCTAGCCGAGGCAGGGGAGTTTACTTATCTATCCTGCATGTATCATGCTGGAAGACATTCCAAACAGATCATCAACCACGCACGGAAGGTGACTGTTGGCCAGGCATGCTGTGATTGGACCCAAGGGGATGATCATATGTATGCCCTGGAGCGCGACGCTCACTGGACAGGCTGCTGCGACTCGGCCGTAAGAGTCAGCCGAAGCTGAGCGGTCCGATGCAGGCCCTGGAGCGTAGGCTCACCGGCCACCCGTGGAGCGACGGGCAAGTCGTGGAAAACCCAGCGCATAGCTAGGGTCGGCACACGCTCGATGGCCGAAACAGGGGAGACTACAAGGATCGAGGACCCAGCCTGTCACCCAATCGGCAATTGATTGAAGATCGCAGAAAAACAAAAAAATTTAGCAAAAAAAACTATAATATATTAGAGAGATAGATAGATATACAGGTCCTTCTCAAAAAATTAGCATATTGTGATAAAGTTCATTATTTTCTGCAATGTACTGATAAACATTCGACTTTCATATATTTTAGATTCATTACACACAACTGAAGTAGTTCAAGCCTTTTCTTGTTTTAATATTGATGATTTTGGCATACAGCTCATGACAACCCAAAATTCCTATCTCAAAAAATTAGCATATCATGAAAAGGTTCTCTAAACGAGCTATTAACCTAATCATCTGAATCAACTAATTAACTCTAAACACCTGCAAAAGATTCCTGAGGCTTTTAAAAACTCCCAGCCTGGTTCATTACTCAAAACCGCAATCATGGGTAAGACTGCCGACCTGACTGCTGTCCAGAAGGCCATCATTGACACCCTCAAGCAAGAGGGTAAGACACAGAAAGAAATTTCTGAACGAATAGGCTGTTCCCAGAGTGCTGTATCAAGGCACCTCAGTGGGAAGTCTGTGGGAAGGAAAAAGTGTGGCAGAAAACGCTGCACAACGAGAAGAGGTGACCGGACCCTGAAGAAGATTGTGGAGAAGGACCGATTCCAGACCTTGGAGGACCTGCGGAAGCAGTGGACTGAGTCTGGAGTAGAAACATCCAGAGCCACCGTGAACAGGCGTGTGCAGGAAATGGGCTACAGGTGCCGCATTCCCCAGGTCAAGCCACTTTTGAACCAGAAACAGCGGCAGAAGCGCCTGACCTGGGCTACAGAGAAGCAGCACTGGACTGTTGCTCAGTGGTCCAAAGTACATTCGGAAATCAAGGTGCCAGAGTCTGGAGGAAGACTGGGGAGAGGGAAATGCCAAAATGCCTGAAGTCCAGTGTCAAGTACCCACAGTCAGTGATGGTCTGGGGTGCCATGTCAGCTGCTGGTGTTGGTCCACTGTGTTTTATCAAGGGCAGGGTCAATGCAGCTAGCTATCAGGAGATTTTGGAGCACTTCATGCTTCCATCTGCTGAAAAGCTTTATGGAGATGAAGATTTCATTTTTCAGCACGACCTGGCACCTGCTCACAGTGCCAAAACCACTGGTAAATGGTTTACTGACCATGGTATTACTGTGCTCAATTGGCCTGCCAACTCTCCTGACCTGAACCCCATAGAGAATCTGTGGGATATTGGGAAGAGAAAGTTGAGAGACGCAAGACCCAACACTCTGGATGAGCTTAAGGCCGCTATCGAAGCATCCTGGGCCTCCATAACACCTCAGCAGTGCCACAGGCTGGTTGCCTCCATGCCACGCCGCATTGAAGCAGTCATTTCTGCAAAAGGATTCCCGACCAAGTATTGAGTGCATAACTGAACATAATTATTTGAAGGTTGACTTTTTTTGTATTAAAAACACTTTTCTTTTATTGGTCGGATGAAATATGCTAATTTTTTGAGATAGGATTTTTGGGTTTTCATGAGCTGTATGCCAAAATCATCAATATTAAAACAAGAAAAGCCTTGAACTACTTCAGTTGTGTGTAATGAATCTAAAATATATGAAAGTCTAATGTTTATCAGTACATTACAGAAAATAATGAACTTTATCACAATATGCTAATTTTTTGAGAAGGACCTGTATATATATCTATCTATATCTTTTTTCCCTGGACCAATGGGCCCGAAGGGAGCCATGTCCTACTCCTTGCTAGACAGAAAAAAACTGATCTGCGAGATGCAGACTGAGGGGATATACCCAGAGGGTCTGTCCCCTGGGCGGTACTGTAGAAAGTGTGATGCAACACTTTTTACAAGTTTTCTGCCTAGTCACTCCTAATTAACGGATAATACCCACTTTGTCAATAGAGAAGCTGTGTCGGTCCAGGGACGAAAGAGTAACAAACATTACAGCGGTGTTAACCCTTCCCTATGCTATACAAAAAAGCTTAAAGCGGGGGGATTCCAGACAGCGCAGGTTCCACTTTAGGGTGGAGCTCCACTTTAAGAACAAACACCTACAGTCCCCATTTGGTTTGTAACCCCGGGGACCGCCTGTATATCCTACTTCTGGGTGCAATATAAAAAAAATGTATGTATACATACACATAAACACTACTTTCATGGTTTCACAGTATAAATTGATCTGTTATAGTAGCAATTATCTGCTCTTTGTACTATAAAGGGCTAATTTTAGTTTTTTTAACCCCATTATGACAGGCAATAAAAAAAAGCTGCTGCTACTACTAAACATCTTAGGCCTGGTTCACACCAAGCGTTTTCTGGTGCTTTTTGCAGAAACCCACTACACAGTTCTAACATGGTTTACTATGGGGACACATTCACATCTATGCCAATTTCAGTCGCTGCATATTGGGAAAGGATCAAGGATTTTTCAACGCAAAACTTTCTTTTTTGGTTCAAAAGACTTCAATGGAGAAGCTGCAGAAAAGCATGTAGTGCTTTTTTTTGCCGCAATTTGCGTTTAATCTGCCCAACAAATTTGTAAAAAAAAAAAAGCGTAAAAAATGCAAATCGCAGCAAAAACTCAAAATGCACTGCAGAATCGGATCTAAAGCAAACTGTATAGGTGTGAACTGAGCCTCATGCTGGCCATACACGTATTGAATTTTGGACAAGAATATTCATATGAAAAATCTTTGTACATTCGCTGAAACAAAGAACGTTGTTTGAAAATTTCACTTGCTTTTAAAATTCAGTTTTTAAAATTAATGTAAATTTCTGAATGAAAAACCACATATACTGTCTGGAAAGTCCTTTGACCAAGACGTTATCTATTCTGCTCCTTCACATTTTCCCTTCACTGTGGTCGAAAACGAACGTCGATTTGACCCTACCAATGATTAGAAAATGGAACAAACGTTCTCAAAAAGATTTTTTTCTTTTTTGAAGGAAGACATTTTTTTTGTATGGAGTCCGTCAGTCATACATAATATATATTACAGTTCTGCCTGAAAAATCGCCCAAAAACCGTCTTTAATCTTTTTTTTTCCCCCTTTAAAAAAATACAAATCAATTTGAAAGGTGCCAAATGCGTGGGAGGGGGGGGGGGACCAGATCAGTGGAAGCGGACAAGCAAAACATTTTACAAAACTACAATTGTCTAAAGCAGGCCATACATGGTCTAATTTCGAACAAATTTTCTTTTCAAAATCAGAAAGTTCGTTTTTTTTGTGATCGGATGATGCCACCATTGATTTTCGAAATTCGGCCGCTAATATTATTTTCTTGCACATGCGCATTTTTTTTCTATTACATTTCTCGCACGATTCTCCCATCATTGATTAGAAAATCTTTTGTTTTTCAAAAAATTTCCAACATGTCTGATTCCTCAAATTTGATTGCCGCACGAAAATCGGCTGTTGCGGCAGCACACTAACGGTGCGGAATGCGTACGAAAATTCTTTGATACGATTTTCAAA
The DNA here is from genome assembly GCA_029206835.1 of Rana muscosa. Classification (NCBI taxonomy): domain Eukaryota; kingdom Metazoa; phylum Chordata; class Amphibia; order Anura; family Ranidae; genus Rana; species Rana muscosa. The sequence goes on from CM055121.1 coordinate 56,371,356, forward strand.
AGAAAATTCTTTCGAAATTCGAACCGTGTATGGCCGGCTTAAGAGTGCATTTTATAAATATACTTTGGAAAGGGTGACCTAATCCTTCAGCATTAGCATTCATTCAAATCCTGTACATACTTGGAGGATTTCACATTACCAGTGCATCGGGCACATACATTCAGGAAGGATTCAAAGTTTAGCCCATATAAACCTAAAAGGCTTGGTAGATGCCAAAAGAAACTTATGGTTGTTATACTCCAAAACACACACACACTTAAAAGAGAAGTGTGGTTTGTTTTTCCCCCTTTTACACTTACCTAGGTTGATGCTGCATCTTTCCCCCGGCATCTACACTGAGAACAGAGCCAGCAAACACCGCTGATGGCTTGGTTCTCACAGATCCCCAGGAGAGGAGCTGCTGACTGTAAATCAGCATATCTCCCCTCTGCTCCTCCACGATTAGCTGTGGAGGGGCTGTCTCAGGCTCTCAGTGGCTCACTGAGAGGCTAAGGCAGGCATCAGTCAAGGCACCTGGTGGATCCAGACTTCATTGTCGTGATGACGCGTTGCCTGGATTGATCTTGGTGACAGCAGAAAGCGGACTTCAGACCGCCCTCTGCTGAAAACGGGTCACAGGATTGCCAAACAAGCTCAGGCTGGACTTCTCTTTTAAAGAATTAGGTAAATCGGTAGAGATTTCTAAACATTATAGAGATTGTAAAAACTATAGTCGGCAGTGAAATTCCTCAGTCACCTGCAGTTTTCAGAAAACCCTAGCAGTAACTGCATCTGATTGGATACAGTCAGTCATTGATTAGCCAGCAAATTCCACCTAAGTGATTAGGAAATTTACTTTAAAGCAGATCTTCACTGAGACTTAGCACAACAAACCAAAAATGCTATTACATTTTTTTCCTATTCAAACCAAACTCCCCTATCCATTCATGTCGCTGCTTTATTTTGGTGAGAAATCTTTGAAAAACACCTAGCATTTCTGGCTGTGGCCATCTTAAGGGCAAATGATTCATGTAGCATTTACTTCCTGCCCTTCGCTCAAGTACGCATGCAGGAAAGTGTGCTTAGCTGGGAAAATACCTCCTCTCCTCCTGAATACTCCTGGGATGTATGATATTTGCCTAGGCGACAGGACACCAAGAAGTTACTTAAAGCGGAAGTAAACCCAACGATTTAATAATTTAAAAAAAACAGCATTTCCGGCATGCCGGGAACGTAACTGTCACATTGGTTGTGCTCTCAACCAAACTGTCACACCATCCAATGGCTGGTGTCATAACTGATAACATGTGCAGCATCATGGCAGTTGAAGATTAAACAGAGGCCAAGATGGCAGCTTCCTTGGCTGAAAATGATAGGAGGGTTTACTTCCACTTTAAAGAGGAGTTCCAGGCATTTTAGCATTTATTAACCACTTCAACACCAGGCTTTTTTTACCACCTCAATACTGGGCCTATTCTGGCACTTCTCTCCTACATGTACAAATCATCATTCTTTTGCTAGAAAATTACTCAGAACCCCCAAACATTATATATGTTTTTTAGCAGACACCCTAGGGAATAAATTGACGGTCATTGGAAAAAAAAAAGCTTTCATGAATTAAAAAATAACAAACAGTAAAGTTAGCCCAATTTTTTTGTAAAAGATGTTACGCCGAGAAAATAGATGCCCAACATGTCACGATTTAAAATTGCGCACACTCATGGAATGGCACCAAACTTTGGTACTTAAAAATCTCCATAGGAAACGCTTTAATTTTATATAAAGATTACAAAGTTAGAGTTAGAGGAGGTCTAGTGCTAGAATTGTTGCACGCGCTCTAACGCATGCGGCAATACCTCACATATGTGGTTTGAACGGCGTTTACATATGTGGGCGGGACTTACGTGTGCGTTCACTTCTGGTCGCGAGCTACCGGGGACAGGCGCGTTTTAAATTTTTTTTTTTTTTTATTATCACTTTTATTCTTATTACAAGGAATGTAAACATCCCTTGTAATAGGAATGGTGTGTGACAGGTCCTTTTTAATGGAGAGATGCGGGGTCAATAAGACCCCACATCTCTCCAGGCTGGAAAGCATGAGGAGATCGGTCACCAGTCATCTCTATGGTTCACCTCCGGCGCCGGACGATTCATTCTCCGGGCCCCCGATGGCACGGGAGGGCCCAGAGAAGCACCAGGAGGGGGGGGATGTCCCGCCGCCTATAAGAAGGATCAAGCGGCGTAACCGCCGCTATGATCGTTCTTATGGCGCATAGAATCGCTGGCAGAACAGAAGGATATCTGAATGATGCCTCCAGCTGCAGGCATCATTCAGATATCCCCCCACAAAGCCCAGGACGTCATATGACGTCCACCCAGGATCATATCTGTGGACGGAATTTGACTATGGGCGGTTAGGGAAGTGGTTAAAAGTCAGCTGCTGACTTAACACACTCACCTGTCGCATGGTCCAGTGATGCGGCCGCCCGAAGAGTCGGTTCTCTCCCCGGCCCCCGCCTCTCCCCAGGAGAGGCACCAGGCTGCGACAGCTTGCGGCTTCACAGCTGGGTGCGCACTGGGCATGTGCGACTCGCGCTGCACTTCCTGAATGGCCAGGCAATCTTCTGGGATCTGTGACGTGTCCCAGAAGATTGCAGGGAGGGGGGGAGAGGAGAACTTCCGCTCGGCGCTCCGAGCACAAATGGGCGTTGGGTACCCGTCAAAACTAGGTACTCGCAAACCCCAAAAAATGGAACACCAAATGTGGCAGGTCAGGAGTCCTTAAAGTGGAAGTTCCGCTTTAAGAGAAAAAAAAAAAACACAAGTGTAAAAACAAAAAAATACGATATACTTTCCAATTTCCTAATGCGAACAGCATGCTGATTAAAAGTAATCAATGTTGACTGGGAGAGTAAAATTTCACTTCACGAGCAGTGTCGAAAGAGGTTATGTCGGTGTAGATTATTTTTGTTTAGCCTATTTTCTTGTTTTCCCCCCTTCTGATATTCCTTCCCTAGTTAAAGTTTAAATGGGCTGAAGTATAGATTCACTTGGTGACCTCCCAGGCCTACAGTATGAACCCATTAGGGGTAGGCAGGTCCAGGTCATCAAGATATGAACTATGCCTATATAGTTTATTATTATTGTTGATTAACATTTACAGCAATTTTCTTTTTTATCCTTTTTTTTTTTTAAATTTAAAGATTTTAGATGAAGGAATAATAACGATTACAGAATATCAAATGACATCAAGGAAATACAACATTGGAGCATGGATTTATACAAATAAAATATAACATATTTGCCCTTTATGCGAAAAAACCACCATCCTATAATAAGAACTGATATTCATCTTTAAAATAAATTAATGAGTGTATAATCCCCTTTAACGTTCTGCTCCACCGTTTGGTAGAGCACATTTTGAGTAGAGGTCGACCGATATGGGTTTTTCTCTGGCCGATGCCGATATTTAGAAATTGGGGCGGCCGATGCCGATTTTTGTGGCTGATATTTTAGGCCGATGTAAAAAAAAAAAAACCTCACCCATTCCACTCTTTCCTGCTTACTCCTGTCACTCTAGCACACACTTAATGTCCTCAGTACAGATAGCACTGGTTGGCATTGGCAGGTGGCACTGGTTTGGCACTGACAGATGGCACTAGTTTGGGGCAGATGGCAGTGGCGGGTGACACTGGCTGGCAGTGGCGGGTGACACTGGCTGGCAGTGGCGGGTGACACTGGCTGGCAGTGGCGGGTGACACTGGCTGGCAGTGGCGGGTGACACTGGCTGGCAGTGGCGGGTGACACTGGCTGGCAGTGGCGGGTGACACTGGCAGATGGCACTGATTGGCACTGGCTGGTGGCATTGACAGATGGCACTGGCTGGTGGCACTGATTTGCAGTGGCACTGGCAGGTTTCACACTAAGCCGAGTGTGTGTGAAACTGACAGAGGAGAGAGAGAGCTGTCAGAATTGAGCTCGATGTGGGGGTGGGCGGGACCCGGCTGGGGTGGGACCCAGCAGCTAAATTACACCAGCCAATGATTGGGCTGCTTTAGAAAGGGGGCGGGCCACATACATGTAGCGGCCCGCCCAGATACCATCCCATTGGCTGGTGTAATATATCTGCTGGGTCCCGCCCACCCCAGCCGGGTCCCGCCCACCCCCGACATCGAGCAGACAGCTCCTCTCTCTCTCTCTCCTTTCTGTTACTTGCAGTTTCACACACACAGCGCAGTGCTTGATGCTGCTGGAGCCACTGAGTGTGGAGAAGGGAGGAGGTAGGCAGCCAGTGTAAAATATCGGCCGATGCCGATTTATCAAAAATGCCCAAATATCGGCCGATATATCGGCCGGCCTCTAATTTTGAGTCACGCTAACTCAATCTTGAGAGGACCGCGGGAGCATGAAAGCAACCCGGCCACCCCTGGAGTCATGGAGCATGTCGTGAACTGAGTCTCACGCACACAAGGCGAGGATCAGCACGCTCGATGGTCGGACAGGGAAGACTACGAGGATACTAGTGTACCCAACCTGTTGCCCAGCCGACAGTTGATTGAAGGTCTCAAAAATTAATTTTTATTCCTTTGGGAATTTTATTTTAAGTAAAATCTTCCAGGAGACTGGCTCCTGAGAGAGCCACGTCTTCTTCTGCTAGGCAGAAAAAAAAACTGAGGTCTGCTGACTGCAGGGGGTGGGTTATGTCCGGAGGGACGGCCCCCTGGGCGGGGCTGTTTAGCTCTGGCTTTTTGAATGTATGTATAACATCTCACATTCTGCCTAGGTCTTCTCCTGCAAGCAGGGACATATTCACTGAACGTGTGGGTTAAGAGCCGCCGTGTCGGTCCATGGATAAGAGAAAATGTGTTTTTAATTATTTCAACCTGATTAAGCCATTTCTACCATTTGGTTTATGCATGCTATACAAAATAAATCCACTAGATGTCGGCTTCTTACATCGTCTACTAATAGGAATTTGACAAAATCACTACAGACAGAATCTCTGATTGGCTGATTTTTCAAACATGCTCTACCAAACGGTTTATTTGGCCGTTTATGGTAAAATTAGCAACAACAGTAAATATGCATACGCAAGTCCCGCCCACATATGAAAACGGTGTTCAGAACACACGTGAGGTATCGCAGCTTACGTAAGAGCGAGAGCAATAATTCTAGCCGTAGACCTCCTCTGTAACTCAAAACATGTAACCAGTAAAAAAAATTAAATCATCACCCATGAGGATTTTTAAGTACCGAAGTTTGGCGCCATTCCACGAGCGTGTGCAATTTTGAAGGGTGACATGTTAGGTATCTATTTACTTGGCATAAATTCATCTTTCACATTATGCAAAAAAATTGGGCTAACTTTAATGTTTTAATATTTAATTCATGAAACAGTTTTTTTTTCCCCAAAAAAGCGCTTGAAAAATTATTGCGCAAATACCGTGCAAGATAAAAAGTTGCAATGACCGCCATTTTATTTCCTAGGGTGTCTGCTAAAAAAAACATATATAGCGTTTGGGGGTTGAGTAATTTTCTAGCAAGAAAAAAATTATGATTTTTGCATGTAGGAGAGTAGTGCCAGAATAGGCCCGGTAAGGAAGCGGTTAAGAACCAAGCCTGTTTTTCAGACTCTGTTTACAAGTTAAAAACGTTTTTTTTGCTAGAAAATTACTTAGAAAAAAAAAACTATAATGTTTGGGGGTCTTAACACCCTAGAGAATAAAATAGCGGTCATTGCAATACTTTTTTGTCACACCGTACTTGCGCAGCGGTCTTACAAGCGCACTTTTTTTGGAAAAAAATAGGATTTTTGTACTCACCGTAAAATCCGTTTCTCTGACGTCCATGGACTGACAGATCTCATACTGATTATGTGTGGTATATGTCCCTGCTTGCAGGAGAAGATCGGACATATACCCACACGTTTACAGTATCCAGCTGTGTCAGTCCATGGACGGTAAGAGAAAATAGGATTTTTGTACTCACCATAAAATCCATTTCTCTGACGTCCATGGACTGACACAGCTGGATACTGTAATTGTGTGGGTATATGTCCAATCTTCTCCTGCAAACAGGGACATATACCACACGTAATCAGTATGAGAGCTGTGTCAGTCCATGGACGATAAGAGAAATAAACTTTTTTGAAATAAAAAAATAAGACAACAGTAATGTTTGCCCAATTTTTTTTTATATTGTGAAAGATAATGTTACGCCGAGTAAATTGATACCCAACATGTCAAGCTTCAAAATTGCGCCCGCTCGTGCAATGGCGTCAAACTTTTACCCTTAAAAATCTCCATAGGCGACGTTTAAAAAAATTCTATAGGTTGCATCTTTTGAGTTACAGAGGAGGTCTAGGGCTAGAATTACTGCTCTCGCTCCAACGATTGCGGCGTTGCCTCACTTGTGTTGTTTGAACACCGCTTCCATATGCGGGCGCTACTCACGTATGCGTTAGCTTCTGCGCGCGAGCTCGTCGGGACGGGGTCCTTTAAAAAATAGGGTTTTTGTACTCACCGTAAAATCAGTTTCTCTGATGTCCATGGACTGACACAGCTGGATACTGTCAACGTGTGGGTATATGTCCCTGCTTGCAGGAGAAGACCTAGGCAGAATGTTAGATGTTAGAAACATACATTCTAGAACAAACCAGAGCTGAACAGCCCCGCCCAGGGGGGCGGTCCCTCTGGACATTACCCTCCCACCTGCAGCTAGCAGCCTCAGTTCGTAACAAAGCAGTACAAACCTTAAAAGTAAGGGTGGGTGCTGTGTCAGTCCATGGACATCAGAGAAACTGATTTTACGGTGAGTACAAAAACCCTATTTTCTCTTATCGTCCATGGACTGACACAGCTGGATACTGTAAACGTGTGGGATGTCCCAAAGCAGTATCAGAAGGGTGGGAGCAGTAGTAAAGGAACAACCAAAACTTCACTCCAAACAAGCAGAGCTCCTCAATGGAGTTGCAACATTAAACAGCGGCCTGCAATGCTTTGTGGTCGAAGGAAGCATCCGAAGATGCAGCCACATCAACCTTATAAAATCTTGAAAAGGTATGAATGGACGACCAGGTCGCCGCCTTGCACACTTGTGCAACCGACGCTTGACGTCGGAAAGCCCAGGAAGCACCAATTGCCTTGGTGGAATGCACCGCAACCGGAAAGGGAGGCGCCCGCCCCTTAAGGGCATAGGCCTGTATGACGGTCTGCCTGATCCACATAGAGACGGTGGCAGACACCGCTCAGCCCTGTTTTGGACCAAACACAGATTTCCGAATAGAAACAGTAGCAGACAGGTACACTCGTAAGGCTTGTACCCATCTTAATGTATGAAGCGCAAACTCTCAGGGATGCGATGGGAGAGGACACAAGGACGGAAGAACAATGTCCTTAGGGTGAAGGGCCGAGACCATCCTTAGAAAAGAAGGACGGTCGTGGGCACAACACCGCCATATCCTTATGGAGGACCAAGTAAGGCGACTTGCCCGACAAGGCCGCCAACTCAGACACCCGTCTAACCGAAGCAATGGCCACTAAGAAGGCCAACTTCCGGGACAAGGTCAAGAGAGGAATCTCTCTGATATTCTCAAAGGAATGTTCTTGGAGAACCGAGGTGCATCAAATTCAGATCCCAAGTAGGGAGAGGAGGCTTGACAGGGGGGATCACATGGCGAACTCCCTGCACAAAAGGTGCTAATCAAGGAATTGCCCGGTAGCGGTCGTTGAAAAAGACAGCCCGGGCCGAAATCCGAGCCTCAAAAAAAAAAAAAAGGTATGCAAGGCCAGCTTTTGGGTCACACCACGCTGTAAGAACAGCAAAATCCTGGGAACGGAATACATCCGAGGACGCCACTCAAGTTCCTCGCACATAGCGATGTAAGCCTTCCAGGTACAGTGAGATATCTTTCTGGAGGAAGATTCCCGTGTCAACAACATAGAAGAGATGACCGAATACGAGAGAACTCGGTCCTTCAGCACCTGGCTTTAAACAGCCATGACATTAAAGCCAAGGACTGTAAAGCAGGATGAAGTATGGGATCATGAGACAGAAGGTCCACCCCAATAGGCAGTCGCCAGGAACATCTGCGGCTAGCCAAAGTAGATCGGCGTACCAATGTCGCCGTTCCGGAGCACTGGAATGGCCTCAGCCCCTACTCTGCGAAGCAACAACAGTAGCGGAGGGCAAGCATATATTAGGCGATACTGCCCCCACGGGCTTCCAACGCGTCCGCCCAGGGGTCCCTGGACCTGACCAAGATCTTGCCACCTTGCGAGTCGAGAGGCCATAAAGGTCCACTTCCGGTGCCCCACCTCCGGTAAAAGAGTTGGAAACACCTCCGGATGCAAGGACCCTTCACCTGCAATGCACACGGCCAACAGGACCGTCTTGCAGCGCGATGTATGAAAATCCCAAAGAGACTCCGCAATGTATCGGAGAAGGGAGGCCCCGGTGTACAGGGTGCCTCTACTGTTGGCCAATAAAGGCAACTTGACGGAACTTCCCTAGAAACTCGGTCAGAGGACTAATACCTCAGCCTCCACAGGTGGCAGTACAAACACATAGTTTATACTATGTATTGCGTCAAACGCGCAAATAGAGTGGGGGGAAACCAACCCAGCCACAAAGAGCATAATACCACCACATACGGCGTATGTAGTTTAGTATGTGTGGTGTAACCTGGGGGACAGGTAGTAGGTACAAAAGCTCCCTGGGATGAGCAGGCACAGATACCAAGTCCATTGGATCAGTGAAAACACAGTGTGGTTTATTGGTGCTATATACAAAGTCAATGACAGGTGCTGTACAGTGTGCTAAAAACAAACAGAAGAAAAAATATCTAAACAAAAGCCTAGCCGTGTCTCGGCTCTAACTACACAGTATTTACAAGCCCTCACTACCAGGCTGGACAAGCCTACCGCTTGTCAGCTTCCACATCCAACAGAGAAACAAGTTTTTACGAACCTTCTTGCTCTCACAGACCAATGCTGTCTGTGTTTCCCAGGCTGAGCAAAGGCTGTCTGCTCAGGTGAGCTTTTAATTAACCTGGGGGAGAGAACCAACACCTGAAGTGGATCCTGGCTCAGAGATCCCTGAGGCCTGGTTCACACTGGGGCGACAAACGCTCCGACATTGGGAGCTCATGTCGCATGACGTGTGAAAATCAATGTTTCCCTATGGGAGCCGTCTTAACTGGTCCGACACATGTCGGTCCGACTTTGAGAATGCTCCCTGTACTACTTTAGTCCGACTTTGATCCGACTTCAGCCCATTGACTATCATTGAAGTCGGATCAAAGTCGGACCGCAGTCTTGCATGGTCCGACTTTGGCATGCGACTAGTGCTGTACTGCTCTTGAGGGGGAACTCCAGGCCAAATTTTTAATAAAAAACCGGCGTGGGTTCCCCCCGAAGTCGGAAGAAGACCCCCGGAGCTGTGCAATAAAATACTTTAAAAAGCTCTGTGGTTTTTTTATTGCAATTTTTTTCCACCAGGTGAATGGGTAGGGGTACGATGTACCCCATACTCATTCACATAGGGTGGGGGGGCCGGGATCCGGGGGCCCCCTTATTAAAAGGGGGCTCCCGGATTTCGATAAGCCCCCCCGCCCGCAGACCCCGACAACCAACGGCCAGGGTTGTCGGGAAGAGGCCCTGTCCTCATCAACATGGGGGCAGGGTGCTCTGGGGTGGGGGGGCCGCAGGTCGCCCCCCTGCCCCAGAGCACCAAACCCCCCATGTTGAGGGCATGCGGCCTGGTACGGTTCAGGAGGGAGGGGGGCCGCTCTCTCGTCCCCCCCCTCTTCCCCTGCGGCCTGCCAGGTTGTGTGCTCGGATAAGGGTCTGGTTTGGATTTTGGGGGGGACCCCCGCGCCGTTTTTTCGGCGTAGGGGCGCCCCTTCAAATCCAGACCAGACCCAAGGGCCTGGTATGCCTCTGGAGGGGAACCCACGCCGTTTTTTTAATTTAAAATTTGGCCTGGAGTTCCCCCTCAAGATTCATACCAAACACAGTGCCTGCTATTGGCGGGGATCCAAGTCGGATCCCCGTTCATTGAAAGTCGGACATATGTCGGCTTCATGTCGCAGGGCAAAGTCGGATCCAAAGTAGGACAGATGTCGTGTCGCACTAGTGTGAACCCAGCCTGAATGTATATGAGAGGAGCCTGGGAGATGTATAAACCCCGAATAGGACATTCCCAGGCTCTCTCTGGGATGCTCTGTCACAGTGGATAAACCTATTAAACACGTATATACTGTGCCAGCGACGAAGGCGCGCACATCGGGGCTTGGACGTAAACCAGCCACGCAGATTACGTACACAACCGTGTAGGTATGTTAGCCTACGAACAAATTGCACATGTTTATACTGTGCATAGCGCTGAGAATGCACACACCATTGGAACGCAGGGGAGAAACCTGAGCACCCGGATGAAACCCATGCAGACTGCATACGCATACCGTGTAGGTATTATAGTATGTGTGCTAAACATTTTGCACAAGCCCATGTGTGCATAGCACCGAAGGCGCGCACACTGTTGGCGCGTGGGAGGAACTGAAGTACCCCACGCATACTCAGAGAATGCAATACCTACAACTACTGTGAATGTATTTAGTGTATAGACATAATGTGTATGTTTACACCGTGTATTGCACCAAAGACATGCATGTCATGTAGCGTGGGCGGAAACCCACGCAGACTGCACAGACATACCAGGTAGGTATGTTAGTATGTGGATATCTAATCGCACAAATTTAGAATGTGCTTAGCGCCGAAGCGCCCATACCAATGGAGTGTGGGAGGGAACCGAAGTACCCGGAGGAAACCCACACAGACTGCATACACATACCGTGCAGGTATTATAGCATGCGTGATAAACATTGAACATGTTTAACTGAGCAGAAGGCCAAAGGCGCACATACCGTCAGCGCGTGGGAGGAAACCGGAACACCCTGAAGAACTCCACGCAGACAGCAAACAGATGCCGTGTAGGAATGATAGCATGTGAATCAACATATTGCACATGTTTATGCTGTGCATTTCCATTGGAGTGTGGGGGGAAACCGGAGTACCCGGAGGAACCCCACGCAAACAGTATACCCATACTGTAAACATGTGTAGTATGTGCAATAAACATATTGAACATGTCTATACTGTGCAGAAAGCCGAAGCGCACATACCATTAGAGCGCAGGACGACACCAGAGCCCCCGCCGACCCAGAGAGTATAATACATACATATACTGTGAATGTCTCTGGAGTCGTGCATAAAAATATTTTGGACGTTTATATAATGCATGGCACTGAAACACAGCATTGGAACGTGGGGGAACACTCACGCAGACACAGAGACCAATAACACATACATACACTGTTAATGTATGCAGTGTAGAGGTATAGGATGAGTTTAAATTATGGTGCAGAGGCGCATAATCTTCTCTGTATCATTTCAACCTGCTTGACTGTGCTGCCGAAGCAGCATGCAGGTAACAGGTAATCTCTGACCCTCAGACCGTGTGTCTGTCAGAGCTCAAGCGTTCCCCAGGAAATGGCGGGAAATGTTGCCTCAGGATATCACACAGAAGGCTTCACAGGGACTAGAGACATAAATGAATAAAGTTCTTCCCCCCCACCATGTATCATCCATGCTGCTCTGAGGCAGCGTGTGTGTAAAACAGTGAGGAAGCTGTGTAAAAGAAAGGCTTGTCACAGCAATTCCAGCTTGAGAGTGTTCCTCACATCATCAATGAGATCACTTACAAGCGCCCTGTCATTCACTGACACAGAACTGGAGTCTTCCTCACAAGGGAATGTCCTGTTCATAAATATTAAATATTCAGAGCTAGGGTCCTGAGTAGAGGTCGACCGATATATCGGCTGGCCGATATATCGGCCGATATTTAGGCATTTTTGATAAATCGGCTTTGGCCGATTAATATCAAAACTGGCCGATATTATTCACTGGCTGCACTTCCTCCCCCCTCCTCCTCCCTCCTCCACACTTCTCCACACTCAGCAGCATCAAGCGCCGTGCTGTGTGTGTGTGTGTGAAACTGAAAGTAAGAGGAGAGAGAGAGGATGTGTCAGCTTGATGTCGGGGGTGGGCGGGACCCGTGGGCGGGACCCAGCAGATATTACACCAGCCAATGGGATGGTATCTGGGCGGGCCACTACGTCTAAAGCAGCCCAATCATTGGCTGGTGTAATTTAGCTGCTGGCCCGCCCACCCCCACATCGAGCTCAATTCTAACAGCTCTCTCCCTCTCTCCCTCTCCTCTCTGTCAGTTTCACACATTACACTCGGCTTAATGTGAAACCTGCCAGTGCCCCAAGCCAGTGCCATCTGTCAGTGCCCAAGCCAGTGCCCCCAGCCAGTGCCATCTGTCAGTGCCCCCAGCCAGTGCCATCTGTCAGTGCCCCCAGCCAGTGCCATCTGTCAGTGCCCCCAGCCAGTGCCATCTGTCAGTGCCCCCAGCCAGTGCCATCTGTCAGTGCCCCCAGCCAGTGCCATCTGTCAGTGCCATCTGTCAGTGCCACCAGCCAGTGTCAATCAGTGCCACCAGCCAGTGTCAATCAGTGTCACCGCCAATCGGTGCCATCTGTCAGTGCCACCAGCCAGTGTCAATCAGGGCCATCTGTCAGTGCCACCCAAATCAGTGCCACCGCCAATCGGTGCCATCTATCAGTGCCACAGCCAGTGCCATCTGTCAGTGCCCCCAGCCAGTGCCATCTGTCAGTGCCCCCAGCCAGTGCCATCTGTCAGTGCCCCCAGCCAGTGCCATCTGTCAGTGCCCCCAGCCAGTGCCATCTGTCAGTGCCATCTGTCAGTGCCATCTGTCAGTGCCATCTGTCAGTGCCATCTGTCAGTGCCATCTGTCAGTGCCATCTGTCAGTGCCATCTGTCAGTGCCATCTGTCAGTGCCATCTGTCAGTGCCACCAGCCAGTGCCACCAGCCAGTGTCAATCAGTGCCACCAGCCAGTGTCAATCAGTGTCACCACCAATCGGTGCCATCTGTCAGTGCCACCAGCCAGTGTCAATCAGGGCCATCTGTCAGTGCCACCCAAATCAGTGCCACCGCCAATCGGTGCCATCTATCAGTGCCACAGCCAGTGCCATCTGTCAGTGCCCCCAGCCAGTACCAATCAGTGCCACCAGCCAGTGCCATCTGTCAGTGCCACAAGCCAGTGCCAATCGGTGCCATCTGTCAGTGCCACCAGCCAGTGCCAACCAGTGTCACACGCCAGTGCCACCCAGTTCCAATTGCAAGTGCCACTGCCAATCAGTGCCATCTGTCCCAAACTAGTGCCATCTGTCCGTTCCAAACCAGTGCCCCCTGCTGCCAATCGGTGCCATCTGTCAGTTCCGAACCAGTACCACCTGCCAGTGCCATCTGTCAGTTCCAAACCAGTGCCACCTGCCAGTGCCAATAGAGCCATCTGTCAGTTCCAAACCAGTACCGCCAGCCAGTGCCACCTGCCAGTGCCATCTGTCAGTTCCAAACCAGTGCCATCTGTCAGTTCCAAACCAGTGCCATCTGTACTGAGGACATCAAGTGTGTGCTAGAGTGACAGGAGTAAGCAGGAAGGAATAGAGTGGGTGAGGGTTTTTTTTTTAATCGGCCTAAAATATCGGCCACAAAAATCGGCATCATATATCGGCCATCGGCCGCCCCAATTTCAAAATATCGGCATCGGCATCGGCCAGAGAAAAACCCATATCGGTCGACCTCTAGTCCTGAGCCCAGTAGCTAGGCCCATATCTGACTCAGAGCACTCCTTCACTAAAGATTTTTGTGGGGGGAAGGGGGCTTATAGCTCCTTTTGCTCACACACCGCTTCCATTCTGACAAGGAATGATTCCAGGACTGCTGACAACTGGTCCATAAGGACCGCAGGTGCAGGAAACATATGAACATGTTTAACTGTGCAGCACTGCCAGTTGCCCCAGGCAAGTGTGGAGAGCAGGTGTATCAGACTCCATAACGCCACCCTCTGAGACCTTATACACTATACAGTGAATATACAGTCCACCCACTGGCTACGCTGAGGAGGGGGATACCCGGAGGACCCACCTACCCTTAAGGACCGCTCAGTCTGTGAGGAGATTGTGAGGGGATTCGCGCCGCCGGTAGAATCGAAAATAAATGCGCGACGGCCACAAGAAAATGGGCGCAGGCCGCAGCTACAACTGCGCCACTGAACGCCAAGATGGCCGCGGAGCGGGGAATTCAAAGCTCCCGCTAATGCGCGCGCTAACGGTGAATGCAATAATCACCTCACACACCAGAAAAACTGCAGACATGAGCGCCCAGCCAGGCCAGAGTGACCCCCAAGCACCCCACAGCACCAGTACAGGGTGCAGAGAGCAGCATAACAGGGGGGAGACAGGGAGAACCCCCCACACACAGAAACACAGCCAGTATGTACTCACCTTGCAGCAGGAGAGACTACTTAGCCGTCCCTAGAGGGACCCACTGGCTTGTTTCAGACAGACCTATTACAGAGTCGTACTGCGTAGCTGTCGGCCCGATACACTGCGAAAGATACAGTAGTACTGTTCAATCTTGAGAGGACCGCGGGAGCATGAAAGCAACCCGGCCACCCCTGGAGCCATGGGGTATGTCGTGAATATCGTGAACTGAGTCTCACGCACACAAGGCGAGGATCAGCACGCTCGATGGTCGGACAGGGAAGACTACGAGGATACTAGTGTACCCAACCTGTTGCCCAGCCGACAGTTGATTGAAGGTCTCAAAAATAAAATAATAAAATTCCCAAAAGGAATAAAATTTAAAAGTAAAATCTTCCAGGAGACTGGCTCGAGAGAGCCACGTCTTCTTCTGCTAGGCAGAAAAAAAACTGAGGCCGCTAGCTGCAGGTGGGAGGGTAATGTCCGGAGGGACCGCCCCCCTGGGCGGGGCTGTTCAGCTCTGGCTTGTTCTAGAATGTATGTTTCTAACATTCTGCCTAGGTCTTCTCCTGCAAGCAGGGACATATAACCACACGTTTACAGTATCCAGCTGTGTCAGTCCATGGACGATAAGAGAAAACAATTTGTTTTATTTTACTTGATTTTATTTATTTTTGTACCGTTTGAAAAAAAAAAAAAAAAAATGGTTCACTTTTATTTCTATTACAAGGAATGTAAACATCCCTTGTAATAGAAAAAAAAGCATGACAGGTCCTCTTAAAAATGAGATCTGGGGTCAAAAAGACCTCAGATCTCATATTTAGACTAAAATGCAATAAAAAAATTGTCATTTGAAAAAAATGGCAAAAAAAAATTAATGTCCCTTTAAGACGTATGGGCGGAGCCGACGTTTTGACGTCAGCTCCGCCCTGCTATGGTATGAAGACGGGTGGGGGCCATCTTCCCCTCACTCGTATCCATACAACAGAGGGACAAGGACCCGATCGCCTCCGCTGCTACCGATGGCTCCAGTAAGCGGCGGAGGGTGCGGGAGAGCGGCGGCCCTCTCCCGCCGCGGATAACAGTGATCTCGTGGCAAATCCGCCGCAGAGACCACCATTATCGTCTACAGGACCGGCTCCTGAAGAGATGGATATCTCGGTTGTGGCAGCAGGGGGGGGTGGGGGGAGTGAGAAAAATAAAGTGCTCACCGAAGCAGCAAATAAACATAATAAAAAGGGAAAGGGGACTAGTGGAGGGAGAGTGCAACAGAACTCCGAAGGCTAATTCCATATATACCATTAGAGTTCAGGGATCCCTGTAAGAGCAACAGTCACCATGATGAGAGAATGCTTATATCAAAAGTTTGTAGAAAAGTAGTATAAGATCCATGGATTCCATATGCTTTCAAATTTCTTTAGTTTATTTGTATCTAGTGCTTCACTTTTAGCATGTATAAAGGCTTGATTCATTCTCTTTTTGGTTTCTGCCAAGTTTACAACAGGTGATAGCAATTTTGTTCTTACAAAAAAAAATAAAAAAAAATATTTGTTGTTAATACAATAAAGGCCACCTATAGCTCCAATTTTGTCAAGTTAGAGGGTATCGATTGAAACAGGAGTCAATTATGGCAGTCTGTAGTTGTAAAGATGCCTAAAGAGATGAGACAGTTGTCAAAAGAGGCAATAACTAGAACCATGTATACTGGAATAGCAACCATAGCCCTACAGGATTCTAGAGGTCGGGGAGGATTGGTACGGCTAAGAGGCTACTATGTTTGCCTGATTTGACAGCAGAACAAAGGAATGTTTGCTATTCACACAGACCTACACTACCAATCAGCCATAACATTATGATTATTGACAGGTAAAGTGAATCACATTGATTATTTTGTTACAATTACATCTGAAAGTGGGTAGGATACATTAAGGCATCAAGTGAACATGTTGTTCCTGAATGTTAAAGGCAGAAAATAAAAATAAAAAATTGGGTGAACATAAGGATTTGAGCAACTAGGCACTGAAAGGTAGCATGGGAAATGCATGTAGTCAGCTGCAGGGTGCTATACAGGTCTAGGACTGTGGTTCATCTCTATGAAAACCCAGTCCTATAAAAGTGACACTTAAGCCCCGTACACACGGTCGGACTTTTGGCCAACAAACTTCATTTTGAGCAAGTTGGACCAACAATCCGACCGTGCGTACGCTCCATCGGACAAACTTTTTTTGCTTTTTTCTTGTTTTCATCGGACAAAAGTTGGGTCTGCAAACGGACAAACTTTTGCCCAACAAAAGTCCGATGGAGCAAAGTCCGACCGTGTGTACAGAAAACCATCGGACTTTTGTCCGATGGACAAAACAACTAATGTTAAAATCAACCAACAATAGCAGAAGTTGACCAAAGGGTGTCGGTAAAGAGCAGAAAAACCACGTGATGTTGCAAAAAGTTTAGGGAAAGTTTGCAGAAAAGTCAGAGTGTGTGTATGCTATGGGTTTTCCCGACCAACTCCGTTCGGACAAAAAACACGGAAAAATCAGATGGAAGTCCGACCGTGTGTACGGGGCTTAAGACCCCTTTCACACTGAGGAGTTTTTCAGGCGGGTAGTTAGTGCCTAAATACCGCCTGAAAACTCCTGCCCCTGCAGTCTCAATGTGAAAGCCCGAGGGCTTTCACACTGAGGCGGTACGCTAGCAGGACCGCTCCAAAAGTCCTGCTAGCAGCATCTTTGGAGTACAGGAGCGGTGTGCGTTAACCGCTCCTTCCCATTGAAAGTAATGGGAAACCGCGGTAATAGTTCCGGCAACGCGCCTCTGCAGAGGTGCGTTGCGCGCGGTATTAACCCTTTTTCGGCCGCTAACGGGGGTTAATGCCGCACCGCTAGCGGTCGAATACCACCGCAATTCTGACGGTATAGCGCCGCTAAAAATCGCAACGTTAGGCCGCCACCGCCCCAGTGTGAAAGGGGCCTAAAGGTTTGTTTTTTTAAACATATACTTACCTCCACCGTGAGGCACGTTTTGCACAGAGTGGCCCTGAACATACTCTTCTGGGGGTCCCTTGGCGGCTCCTCCCCACATTAGATAACCCCCTGGGAGAAGCACTCTCCCGAGGGGGTTACCTTGTGGGCGCGCTCCTGAGTCATTCATTCGGTGTGCAAAGACGCTGAGTTTATGACTAGGCCCCGCCCCCCACGTCATTGGATTTGATTGACAGCAGCGGGAGCCAATGACTGCACTGCTATGAATCTATTAAATCAAAGCCAGGACTCCGTTGAGAGGACGACGGCGTGAATGCGCCGGAGGAGATGAAGGGGCGCAGGCAAGTAAAACGGGGGGGCTGGTGGTCCGGTGACTGCCAGGTGTTTTTACAATCCCTTTAAAATCTGAGGGTTATGCTCACCAAGAAGTGCGAAGCCTACTTTATATAGTCCCACCTTATGGACAGGCAAGACAAGGTCACCGTCACCCAATACGCTTCTGACATTTCTTGTAAAAGACTGGGGGTGATGTTTAAATTGTATTTACTACAGTGTAACTTTTTAAACTTGCCACAAAAACCTCAGCCACTCATGTAGCTGTGGCAGAACCTAAGCAAAAAGGAGGCATTGCAAAACTGCAGGCAAACATTTGCTCTGCCAAAGGCCTGCACAACAGGCATTCTAGCCCAGGGCTTGACAAAGTTGCTTGGAATCTAGGAGCCAGCTAAAAAAGTTAGGAGCCAGGAACACGCCCTGTCCCGCCGAGCTCGTGCGCAGAAGCGAACGCATACTTGAGTAGCACCCGCATATGAAAGCGGTGTTCAAACCACACATCGGTAGATCGAGAGCAATAATTCTAGCCCTAGACCTCCTCTAACTCAAAACATGCAACCTGTAGAATTTTTTAAACGTCGCCTATGGAGATTTTAAAGGGTAAAAGTTAGTCACCATTCCACGAGCGGACGCAATTTTGAAGCGTGACATGTTGGGTATCAATATACTCAGCGTAACATTATCTTTCACAATATAAAAAAAATTGGGCTAACTTTACTGTTGTCTTATTTTTTTATTTTAAAAAAAGTGTATTTTTTCTCAAAAAAGTGCGCTTGTAAGACCGCTGCGCAAATACGGTGTGACAGAAAGTATTGCAACGACCGCCATTTTATTCTCTAGAGTGTTAGAATAAAAAATATATATAATGTTTGGGGGTTCTAATTAGAGGGAAGGAGATGGCAGTGAAAACAGACATGTAAACTCCATTAGCATTGCTGTTTTGTCATACCAACGGCCACCACAAGATGGCGCTAGATCACAGAAGGAAGCATAGGCCTGCAGAAGGCCGCAAAGCCGCGGCCTCAATTACCGGCCGGCGCGGCCCGACGCAATCCTGCGGCGCGGAGGGGGGGGGGGCACGGAGACACAGAATGCCCCAGGTCGCTAATTCTAGTCGCAATGGCGACCTGGCGCCCGTGGTTTGTCGAGCCCTGTTCTAGCCATTTCAGGAACACAAGCGATCTACCTGACAAAAGCAAACTTTTTTTCTAGTATTGTGGGGGGAACCCTTTTATAAAAAAGGCAAACGCATGCAAACGTGCCTGGACAATATGTTCCATAGGAGAATTCATACCACTTTTTTGCCAGCGGTTCTGACATTTTTTCTGCTACCAAGTTTGCATGGACCTTTAAAGCCTTTCACAGCTCCTGTTTGGAAATGTTATACACAAATCTTAATGGGAGTGCCAATTACTATTTTAAACAAGCTGCTAGCGGGCTTTCAACAGGCTTCAAATAGTGTTGAAGCCCGCTAGCAGCTTCCCAGTGACAGTCCCATTAACCACTTGAAATCCAAGGCACGTCCCTGGACGTCCTCGACTTTGAGCCGGGATATCTGAATGATGCCTGCAGCTACAGGCATCATTCAGATATCGTTTTTTTAGAGACGGCAATTCTGTGCACCGTAAGAACTATCACAGCGGCTGTTCCGCCGCTTAATCGTTCTTACAGGCGGCGAGAGGGGACGCCCCCCCCCCCCCACCCGCTGCGCTCCAGTGCTTCTACCGAGTCACCTGTGCGATCGGTGAGTCGGTGACAGGATCTGCCGGCCCCTTACCATAGAGATTTCCTGCAGACCATATGGTCGCCGGATTCTCTATGATCGTTCGGAGGCCGGGCGCGATGTTATGACTGCATTCAAAAACTGCGCCGCCTCGGCTAGGAAGCAGTAATTTTTTTATTTCAGGCTTCCCAGCCTAGGAGGTGAGATGTGGGGTCTTATTGACCCCATATCTCACTGTAAAGAGGACCTGTCATGCTTATTCCTATTACAAGGGATGTTTACATTCCTTGTAATAAGAATAAAAGTGTTCAAAAAAATAGGATTTTTTACTCACCGTAAAATCCTTTTCTCTGAGTCCATGGACCGACACAGCTTCTCTATTGACAAAGTGGGTATTATCCGTTAATTAGGAGTGACTAGGCAGAAAAACTTGTAAAAAAAGTGTTGCATCACACCTTCTACAGTACCGCCCAGGGGGCTGACCCTCTGGGTATAACCTCTCAGTCTGCATCTCGCAGATCAGTTCGTCAAAAAGCAGTACAAACTTAAAAGGAGGGGTGGGTGCTGTGTCGGTCCATGGACTCAGAGAAAAGGATTTTACGGTGAGTAAAAAATCCTATTTACTCTTTCGTCCATGGACCGACACAGCTTCTCTATTGACAAAGTGGGACATCCCAAAGCAGTGTCAGAAAAAACGAGGGGTGGTAACAGCATAAAAACAAACTTCACCCCAAAACACAAAACAGCACTCCTCCAATGGAGGAGTTGCAACTCTAAACAGCGGCTTGCAAAACCTTGTGGCCGAAAGAGGCATCCGAAGATGCACCTACATCAACTTTGTAGAATTTTGTGAAAGTGTGAGCGGACGACCAAGTCGCCGCTTTACATAATTGGGAAACAGATGCTTGATGTCGGAAAGCCCAAGAGGCACCTATTGCCCTGGTCGAATGTGCCGTGACAGGAAAGGGGGGCGCCTGACCCTTTAAGGCGTAAGCCTGGATTACTATCTGTCGGATCCACCTAGAGATGGTGGCCGATGAGACTGCTTGGCCCTTCTTGGGACCAGCCACCGAAACAAACAGTGAGTCTGACTTCCGGAACAGGGAAGTAGCAGATATGTATACTCTCAAAGCTCGTCCAAGGAATGCAACGCCGACTCCTTAGGATTCGACGGATGAGGACACAAGGATGGAAGTACAATGTCTTCGATGAGAGGAAAAGCCGAAACGACTTTCGGAAGAAAGGAAGGCTGCGGCCGCAGCACCACCTTATCCTTGTGGAAAATCATATAGGGAGCATTGCAGGACAAGGCTGCCAGCTCAGACTCGTCTAACCGACGTAACAGCCACCAAAAAGACCACTTTCTGAGAAAGTGTCAACAGGGGAATATCTCTAATCTTCTCAAACGGTGCCTTCTGAAGCACCGAGAGGACCAGGTTCAAGTCCCACGGAGGTAACGGGGGACGGACCGGAGGGGCCACATGTCGAACCCCCTGCACAAATGTACTCACGAGAGAGTGAGTCGCCAGGGGTCGCTGAAAAAAGACAGCCAGGGCAGATATCTGACCCTTAATCGTACTTAGGGCAAGCCCTTGGTCCACCCCATGCTGTAAAAACAGCAGGATTCTGGAAACCAAATAGGTACGCGGATGCCATTTCATTTGCTCACACATGGAGATGTAGGCCCTCCAAGTGCGGTGATAAACCTTCCTAGGACGGGTTGAGCACTTCTCATAGTAGAGATTACTGATTCTGACAGGCCCCGGTCTCTCAGTACCTGGTTCTCAACAGCCATGCCGTTAAAGCCAATGACTGTAAAGCAGGATGGAATATGGGACCTTGCGATAGCAGGTCCTTCCGTAGTGGTAGGCGCCAGGGGACGTCTGCTACCAGACGTACTAGATCGGCGTACCAAGGACGCTGAGGCCAATCTGGAGCGATTAGGATCATTGGAATTCCCTCTGCCTCCACTCTGCGGAGCAGAAGAGGAAGAAGCCTTAAGGGAGGGAAGGCATAGATTAGCCGATACTGACCCCACGATGCTACCAACGCGTCCGTTGCGTCTGCCCATGGGTCTCTTGACCGGGCCACAAATCTCAATACCTTCCGATTGAGTCGGGAAGCCAGAAGATCTACGTCTGGTGTGCCCCATCTTTGGCAGAGGAGTTGGAACACCTCCGGGTGTAAGGACCATTCTCCCTGGTCCAGCATCTGGCGGCTCAGGTAGTCTGCCTGCCAGTTTTCCACACCCGGAATGTACAAGGCCGATAGTGCCGGTACGCTCTTCTCTGCCCACTTCAGGATGCGAGCAACCTCCGATGCTGCAGCTGAGCTTCTTGTTCCTCCTTGATGATTGACATATGCCACCGCTGTGGCGTTGTCTGACTGGATCCTGACTGGACGCCCTTGCAGTCTCTGAGACCATTTGAAGAGGCACAGCTTGATCGCCCGGATCTCCAGGACATTGATCGGCAGGAGGGCTTCCTCTGGGGTCCAGCGACCTTGCGCCGACTGGACACCCCAGACTCCCCCCCCAACCTGTAAGGCTGGCGTCCGTTGTGATCACTATCCAGTAAACCGGAAGAAATTACTTCCCGGCCCTTAGAGCCGGTGCTGTCAGCCACCATACCAGGGATCTCCCGACTAGGTGGCTCACCCGGATTTGATAATCCAGAGATGAAGGGCATCTGTTCCATCTGGACAGAACTTCCTTCTGTAACACTTGTGTGGTATTGAGCATATGGGACTGCCTCGAAGGAGGCTACCATGAGGCCCAACACTCGCATGCAAAAACGGAGTGACGACCAATTCCTGGAAGTCAGCTGCCGAACTGCAGCCCGAAGGGTCTGCAACTTCTCCACAGGGAGGAATACCTTTGCCTCTGAGGAACCCAGAATCAACCCCCAGGTACACTAGGCGTTGAGTGGGCACCAATACTGACTTTTGCGTGTTTAGTATCCAACCACAGTCTCGAAGAGTCTGACAGGTAATGGACACGCTTACCTCTAATTCTGAGCTTGAAGGGGCCTTCAGCAGAAGGTCGTATAAGTAGCCTGCGATAGCGATACCCCGCTGTCTTAGAAGTGCCAGAATCGGAGCGAGCACCTTGGTGAACGTCCTGGGTGCTGAGGCAAGGCCAAACGGGAGGGCCACAAACTGGTAGTGGTTCTTCCCGATAGCAAATCGCAGAAACCTCTGGTGTCTGGAGTATATGGGGACATGCAGGTATGCGTCCTTGATGTCCAAGGAGGCCAAAAAGTCCCCCAGATGGAGAGCTGTGACTACAGATCGAACCGACTCCATCCGAAATCTTTGTACTTTCACAAAGCAATTGAAGGCTCTGAGAGCCAAGATTGGCCGAACCCCCTCCTTCTTCGGCACAATGAACAGATTTGAGTAAAAACCCTGACCCCGTTCCAGTTCTGGAACTGGAATAACTACCCCGCGTTCCAGTAGACCCTGGACCGCCCCATACAGGGCCTCCCGACGGGTCGGTAGTAGCTGGAGATTGCAGGTGACGAATCTGTCCGGTGGACAAGAGAGAAATTCTATCTTGTAGCCTGAGGAGATTACTTCGCAAACCCACCTGTCGGAGACTAGAGCAGTCCACTGAGTCGCGAATTTGCGAAGAAGTCCCCCCACCCGAGAGCTGGGTGGGGGCGGACCTTCATGTGGACGCAGATTTGTCCGCAGGCTTGTTGGGTCTGCGGGACCAAGGCCGCTTTTGTCCTTGGGCAGGCGCTATATCGGCCTGGGGTCTTTTTCCTGTCGCCTTAAGGGGGCGAAAAAAACGCTTGCGTGCAGTAAAGGAGGGCCCTTGGCGTAGCCCCTTACCCTTGCTAGTTTGGGGAAGCAAAGTGCTTTTACCTCCTGTGACATCCTTGATGATGTCATCCAGAGAAGCCCCAAAAAGTCTGTCGCCCTTAAAAGGCAGATCCAACAGGGCTTTCTTGGAAGTCTGGTCTGCAGACCAGCCCTTTAGCCAGATAAGGCGGTGTATTGCTACTGCATAAACCGAAGCTCTCGACAGCAGGGGAATAGTATCCATGTCTGACTAGCAGACAAACTTAAGGCCCTGGACCAACTGGTCAGCCAAAGTTATCTCATTAGGAGGAGCATCTCGCTCCTTTAACCCCTGGAGTAGCAATTTTGCCCATTCAGTGTCTGAGACACTAGGGCCCCCGCCAATGCCGGGCGTACTGCCGAGCCTACCACTGAGTATAGGTAGCGAGCGAGTGCTTCAGCCTTCTTATCCACAGGGTCCTTGAAAACAGGAGCCCCTTCTACTGGAATAGTGGTGGCTCTATTAAGTCTGGACACCGAAGGGTCCACTATAGGGGGAGAGGTCCATATCTTCAGAAAACTCTCCTTAAAGGGGTACCGTACTGCAATCCTCTTTGGGGCTGTAAAGACCCTCAGTGGGTTCTCCCATTCCTTGTATAAGTGTTTGTCAAAATAAGACACACAAGGGAACACCTTAGCCGTGCGGGCAGGTTTACGAAACCCAAAAGGGGACTGGAGTATCTGCTACTTCTGCAGTATTTTCCAACTTTAGCGTATCCCGCACTGCAGTAATAAGGTCAGATATCAAAGCCGTCTCGCGTACTGACCTGGACTTGGAGTCCTCCTCACTGTCCGATCAGTCACGGTCTACAGTCTCTGATGCATCAGAATCTGGGCCATGAGCCGTAGCTGGACCTGGTTCTGCATCAGAAATATCCCCAGAAGATTGCAGGGGACGGGGGCGTTTATTACCCCCTGTTTTCCCGTGTGCTGCTTCCACCCTGGCAGCAAACGCCTCTAGGATTGCCGACATAGCGTCCATAGACACCTCAGGGACACCAGCTGCTAAATCTGGTGTTTCAGGGGAGAAGACATCTGGCTCAGATGCCATGCTGACCACACGCTGACACCCACAGGGCTCCAGGCAAGATATCAATAGGCCACCCTCCTGTGCTGCAGAGAGGCTGGGTCACCCAGAGGACTCACCACCCTGGATAGGTCAGTCTGCTTCTTTTATCAGCACTTCCTGTGTGAATTTTCGCACCTGTGTAATGCACCCTAGAGGCCGGAGGCTCTCGCAAAATGGCTGCCAAAAACATCTGTATGGAAGATAATGTGGGCTCCACGAAAATGGCCGCGGAGCCGAAGATAGAGGGTCAAGCAGCCGTAGCCCACAAAAAGATGGCCGCCGAATGGCAATCTATACATACAGGGTGGACAAACATGGCCGCCGATCACCTGATAGGGGCCAGTGGGTGTGGCTGAACCACAGGAAGATGGCCGCCGGGCAGTCACAAGAGGCCAAACTTGGCATGGACCACCTCAAAATGGCCGCCGACAGCATGGAGGAGGAAGGACACACACACACACGCACAAATGAGATTTCTTTTAAATGTTAGTTACAGCCAGCCCCGCTCCAGTGGGACCCCTTAGGTGACCCCCAGCACCCAGCAACCTTTAGCTAGAAGCCCAGGGAGGAGGGAAAGGCAGGGATTGAGGGAAGAAAGGGGCCACAACCACTTACTTGATCTCTCCAGGAATGTCCAGCTAAATCACGCAGCCGAGGCAGGGGAGTTTTACTTACCTATCCTGCATATATTATGCTGGAAGACATTCCAAACAGATTATCGTCCGCGCACGGAAGGTGACTGTTGGCCAGGCATGCTGTGACTGGACCCAAAAGGGACGATCATATGTATGCCCTGGAGCGTGACGCTCACCGGCCAGGCTGCTGCGACTCGGCCGTAAGGTCAGCCGAAGCTGAGCGGTCCGATGCAGGCCCTGGAGCATAGGCTCACCGGCCACCCGTGGAGCGACGGGCATGTCGTGGAAAACCCAGCGCATAGCTAGGGTCGGCACACGCTCGATGGACGAAACTGGGGAGACTACGAGGATCCAGCCTGTCACCCAGTCGGCAGTTGATCGAAGATCGTAGGAAACAACAAATATAGCAAAAAATATATATATATATATATATATATATATATATATATATATATATATATATATATATATATATATATATATATATATATATTTTCCCCTGGACAAATGGGCCCGAAGGGAGCCATGTCCTACTCCTTGCTAGACAGAAAAAAACTGATCTGCGAGATGCAGACTGAGAGGTTATACCCAGAGGGTCCGCCCCTTGGGCGGTACTGTAGAAGGTGTGATGCAACACTTTTTACAAGTTTTTCTGCCTAGTCACTCCTAATTAATGGATAATACCCACTTTGTCAATAGAGAAGCTGTGTCGGTCCATGGACGAAAGAGTAATTGTATTTATTTTTTTAAAGTGTCAAAGTAAAAATTTTAAAGTAAAATTAACAAAAAAAAATAAAAAATGTTTTTTATTTTTTTTAAAATGCCCCTGCTCGAACGCAGAAGTGAACGCATACACAAGTCCCGCCCACATATGAAAACGGTGTTCAGAACACACGTGAGGTATCGCAACAAACGTTAGAGCGAGAGCAATAATTCTAGCCCTAGACCTCCTCTAACTCAAAACATGTAACCAGTAAAAAAAATTTAAGCGTCGCCCATGAGGATTTTTAAGTACCGAAGTTTGGCACCATTCCACAAGCATGTGCAATTTTGAAGGGTGACATGTTGGGTATCTATTTACTCGGCGTAACTTCATCTGTCACATTATGCAAAAAAATTGGGCCAACTTTAATGTTTTAATATTTAATTCATGAAACCGTTTTTTTTCCCAAAAATGCGTTCGAAAAATTATTGCGCAAATACCATACGAGATAAAAAGTTGCAATGACCGCCATTGTATTCTCTAGGGCAGGGGTCTCAAACTGGCGCCCCTCCAGCTGTTTGGAAACTACAAGTCCCATGAGGCATTGCAAGGCTGACAGTTACAAGCATGACTCCCACAGGCAGAGGCATGATGGGACTTGTAGTTTCACAACAGCTGGAGGGCCACCAGTTTGAGATCCCTGCTCTAGGGTCTTTGCTAAAAAAGCATACTTAATAAATATATATATATATATATATATATATATATATATATATATATAGTGTTTGGGGGTTCTATGTAATTTTCTAGCAATAAAATTAGGAATTTTTCATGTAGGAGCGAAGTGTCAGAATTGGCCCAGATGCGAAGTGGTTAAAATCGATTGCTCAACATTTTCAAAAACTGTCTTTAAAAGCTTCAACAAAGCTTAATAAAAACTCTGCAATTGCTTTGTAAAAGCTCAGGGTTTACACGGCTCTTAAACAAGCGGAAGTCTGTGTTAAGCAGGCCTTAATGGTGCTCTAATCTTTCAGGCCCAGCCAACAAACTAGCTCTTGCTGCAATTTCAACATGCCAAACTGCAGCCAACTGGACTAGGACAATGAACCACCAATATGGTCCAGTTTTTTCAAGAATATGCTTTAACTGAGCAAAAGCCCTCTGTTCTTTGTGTGTGGATGCCCTAAAACATGGTCAAGAAAATTTCTAAAATGGACAAACTCCATACACATGCACAGAACCTTATGGCTAAAAGCCTGGACAGTTTAAGTTACTTTTCAAGTAAAACATCTGCTCGGTGAGGCACTTGATCAATTAATAAAATATGTCACAGGAGGGAAGGTTTCACTTCCACCAGAGAAGATCCCATAACACCTTCTCTGGATCCTTAACCCCTGCAAAACAAAGTACCCAATTGCTCTACCCAGGCTTCAGCACTTCCCTTTCGGTATAAAGCCTCGTACACACGTCCGAGTTTCTCGTCAAAAAACAACAAGAAACTTGCTGGCAGAGCTTTCTTGCCGAGTAAATCGGTCGTGTGTACGCGGCTATCAGGTTTCTCGTCAAGAAAACCGGCAAGAATCTCGACGAGAAAAAGAGAACCTGCTCTCTATTTTCTCGTCAGGATTCTCCATTTTCTCGTCGAGATTCTCGTCAGCAGGTTTCTCGACGAGAAAAGTGTGTGTGTGTGTGTGTGTGTGTGTGTGTGTGTGTGTGTGTGTGTGTGTGTGTGTGTGTGTGTGTGTGCGCACACACTTACCTGTCGCCATGGAAACCCGCGCATGCTCGAAATGACTTTGACGCATGCGCGGTAGCTCCCTAGGCATAGGTAGGGTGTAGCAAGATGGCATTGAATGTGACGAGCGCACGCTCGCCGTAGTCGATTACGTCACCGCTTTCGCTCCATTCAAAGAACCGCGGGTTCTTTGAATCGAGCGTGTGTGTACACTCGGCAGGGACAAGTTTCTTGTCCAAGAATCTCGTGAAGAAAAACAACAAGTTTTTTCCTGACGAGATTCTCGCCCGTGTGTACGAGGCTTAAGACTTGGACCACATACCACAGCAAGTCTTCCCCAGAGCCCTCTTCCCAATGAAGGGTGCCCTTTTTCCTAAGAGTGGAGGGACATCTTTTACAGTTTGTCTCTCTTCAAGGGAGCACAAGATGGAGTTCAAAACTAACCACTAAACACTTTATTTCCTCAGAAAATGTCCACAGGACAATTAAATTGCTCCAGGCCATTGGCTGATCAATAGGGTTGTCCCGATACCACTTTTTTAGGACCGAGTACAAGTACCGATACTTTTTTCCAAGTACTCGCCGATACCGATTACCGATACTTTTTTTTCAATGTCATGTGACAGTTTGAAAGATGGGGACTGATAGG
This sequence comes from Rana muscosa, assembly GCA_029206835.1. NCBI lineage: Eukaryota > Metazoa > Chordata > Amphibia > Anura > Ranidae > Rana > Rana muscosa. The sequence goes on from CM055121.1 coordinate 56,399,415, forward strand.
TGGCACTGAGAGGTGGCACTTATGGGCACTGACTGGTGACTGGCTCTGATGGGCACTAATAGGTGGCTGGCACTGATAGATGGCACTTGTGGGCACTGATAGGTGGCACTTGTGGGCACTGATAGGTGGCACTGATAGATGGCACTTGTGGGCACTGACAGCACTGATAGTGCAATCAGTGCCACCAAGTGCTACCTATCAGTGCCCACAAGTGCTACCCATCAGTGCAATCAGTGCCATCTACCAGTGCCACCTGATAGGTGGCACTGGTAGATGACACTGATTGCACCGATAGGTAGCACTTGTGGGTACTGATAGGTGGCTGGCACTGAAATGCTGCGGGAAAAAAAATATGACACAGGATTTAAAATAAAAAAAACTAGTGCAACGCCCATCTTGGTACACCCTGCACTCGGCTGAAGTAAGCAACAGCAGACATCTTGTTACACCCAGCCCATATAGCTCAGGCTGGGTGTAACAAGATGTCTGCTGCTGCTTACTGCAGCCGAGTGCAAGGTGTACCAAGATGGGCGTGGGGACGTTCAGCCGCTGACGGCGACCGAATGCGACAGCACCGGTCACCAATCCTGATGCGGCTGCGCCCTGCACCCCTGCCAGCTTCAACTGCAGGTGAGGGACTCGCTCTCCGTCCCGCTCTCCGCCCCACTTTCCGCCCCGCTCTCCGCCTTGGTCTCCGCCCCCCGCTCTCCACCCCCTCTGCGTCCGCTCTGAAAAAAAAAAAAAAAAGTATCGGACTGGGCATCGGGAGCATTTGCGCGAGTACAAGTACTCGCGCAAATGCTTGGTATCGGTCCCGATACTAGTATCGGTATCGGGACAACCCTACTGATCAATAAATAAAAAAATCTGCTCCATTTTTTTTTCCAACTGGAATACTTGTGTGTGGCCCTGGAAAGCCCAAATAAAGGTTTTCCCTTCAGAAAAGAAAATTCACACACTTGAGTAGAGGTCAAAGATACATCCTACAATGAGATTCTCCATGAGAGTTCTCAGCCCCATGATTGCCTCCTTCGATGATACACCATTTGGCCAATTTCTTTTAACCACTTCCCGCCCCGTCAATAGCAGATTGACGTCCGGGAAGTGGTTCAGTTATCCACACTGGCCGTCATATGACGTCCTGCGGGATAACAGCCGCCGCGTGCCCGGGGGGGGGCGCGCATCGCGGCGATCGGTGGGTCAGTCTGACCCACCGCTACACTGATCTCGGTAAAAAGCCTCCGGCAGAGGCTTTTTACCACGTGATCAGCCGTGTCCAATCACGGCTGATCACAATGTAAACAGGAAGAGCCGTTGATCGGCTCTTCCTCACTCGCGTCTGACAGACGCGAGTAGAGGAGAGCCGATCGGCGGCTCTCCTGACGGGGGGGTTCGCGCTGATTGTTTATCAGCGCAGCCCCCCCTCGGATACCCACACTGGACCACCAGGGAAGCCCCCCAGGACCACCCAAGCATGTGGATGGCCAGGTAAGTCCCCCATGGCCATCCACATGCACAAAGAGAGAAAAAATATATGCCAATCAGTGCCCACAAATGGGCACTGATTGGCACCATCATGGCACAAAAAAAATGCATGATGCCCAGCAATGCCGTCCACCCGTGCCGCCTACGAGCGTCCACCCGTGCCGCCTACGAGCGTCCACCCGTGCCGCCTACGAGCGTCCACCCGTGCCGCCTACGAGCGCCCACCCGTGCCGCCTACGAGCGCCCACCCGTGCCGCCTACGAGCGCCCACCCGTGCCGCCTACGAGCGCCCACCCGTGCCGCCTACGAGCGCCCACCCGTGCCGCCCACCCCCCATCAGTGTCGCCTTATCAGTGCCTGTTAGTGCCGCCTTATCAGTGCCCATCATTGAAGTAGAAAAGGTACTTATTTACAAAAAAAAATTAACAGAAAAAACGTAGTTTTTTTCAAAATTTTCACTCTTAGTTATGTAAAAAATAAAAAAAATCGCAGAGGCGATCAAACACCACCGAAAGAAAGCTCTATTTGTGGATACAAAATGATAAAAAAATTGTTTGGGTACAGTGTTGCATGACCGCGCAATTGTCATTCAAATTGCGACAGCGCTGAAAGCTCAAAATTGGCTTGGGCAGGAAGCTGTATAAATGCATGGTATTGAAGTCGTTAAGAACTTCCCAACACAACATCTTGACGACCTGGAACAAACATGCCCCTTCCCCTGACCTACCCTTGCTCCTGTCCAGCCAGGTAAGGAATTCTTTAACTTAGCGAATCTTAAGCCCAGCCCTACCAATTAGGGAAATCTTTCCTTCCCCATCATTAGAAAGTGATAACAGATGTCAGTCCCTCAAAGTCCAGGGAACACATTCACCAGTGGAAGTTCAGCTCCTCATTAAGGATCCTACAATGTTGCAGAGCCAACAATTCAGATGGCTCTGCAACATTGGGCCCCTCTTCTGCCACCAAAATCAGGGTGCATTCAGACATACAATGCCACAGCTGTGGCTCACATCAACCAAGGGATCACAAGGAGTCTTGCAGCTTGAAATGAAGCAAACCAGATAAGCTCACTTTCCAGAGATCTCTCTGGTCCACATCCCAGGAGTGGTAAACTAGAAAGTGCTCATCAGATCAAATAGAATAGGCCTTTCACCCACATATCTTTTATCCGATGTTTCAGAAATGGGGGATGCTTGATGTAGATATCTAGCTTCCAGATCTAGAGGATCCCTGGTTCTGTCAACAGATGTCTTGATAACCCCCTGGTCTCAGGCAAGGCCAATTTATGCCTTCCTTTCAGTGAGAATTCTCCCTCATCTGCTCAAGTAAAAATAGAGCAAGAGGAGAATGGTGATTATAATTGCACCAAACTGGCTGGTACACAGAAATACTCAGACTTGTAGCAGACATCCCCTAGCCAGTGATGACAAACCTTGGCACCCCAGATTTTTTTTAACTACATTTCCCATGCTGCTCAAATACACTGCAGAGTGCATGAGCACCATGGAAAATGTAGATACAAAAATATCTTCAGTGCCAGGGTTCGCCATCACTGCAGCCTAGCCTCTTCCCAACAAATCAGATTGGCCATCTCAAGGCCCTCGGTTTAATCCTGCATCTCAGTCTCTGGCTTTTACAGCATGGCTGTTGAAACCCTCATGTAAAAAACAAATAGAGATTTCTAAGTCTGAATCCTACCTTTCTAAAAGCAAGTTAAGCCTCTTCCAGGAAGATCTATGATCACACCTGGAAACCTTTTTTGCCTGGTGTGAACACAGGCACCTCAGTCCCCGATGAGATTATACTGTACCTTTGATGCAAGCAATGCACAGAGTAGGGTAGGGTTATAGAAGAGGCGCCCAGTAAGCATGTCCTCAAAAGCTTGCCAGTGTCCAATCGCCTGAAGGTACAAGTCGATTACCTAGGGTTTATGAATACTTTGTGTGCAGTAAGAGAGGAATTTTGACTTGCCTGCAAATTCCCTATTTTGGAGTACAATACAGAACAAACACAATTTAAATACACAATTGTTTTGTCCAAAATAAAGATTAGGTACTGTCAGCAGCACTGTAAACCGATAAATAGCTCACGCCTCAAATCTGCATGCTTCTGCAAAATAGAAAAAAGATTACAGAACTCAAACATCACTAAAATGTCTATATAACCGCTTACGGACTGCACACACCTCAACTAAGTGTCAATTAGCGTCAGATTTGCCCGACGCAATGTCGCATTGCCATTTGGAAAAAAAATTAAAATCCATAAATCTATCCCATAGTTTGCAGACGCTATAAACTTTCTGCAAGCCAATCAATATACACTTCGAGATATATATTATTATTTTTTTAACCAAAAACATGTAGAACACATATTGGCCTAAATTGATTAAGAAATGTGATTTACATTTTTTTTTAAAGCGGATAATAGGATTTTTGTACTCCCCGTAAAATCCTTTTCTCTGTAGTTCACTGACTGACACAGCTCCTTTAGACCATCGGGATGTTACGCCACCTTCAGGAGAGGACTACGCAGAACATGTTAACATGTACAAAAAACAGAACTTTCTAGTTCCGCCCAAGGGGCGGTCCCTTCAGTAACAACCCCCCAGCCTGCACCTTGCAGCCTCAGTACGTCAACAAGCAGTATAACGTAAAAAATAGGAGGGGTGGGTGCTGTGTCAGTCAGTGAACTGCAGAGAAAAGGATTTTACGGCGAGTACAAAAATCCTATTTTCTCTTACGTTCACTGACTGACACAGCTCCTTTACTTTAGACCATCGGGACGTCCCCAAGCAGTGTCAAACGAGGGGTGGGAAAAGCATAAAAAAAAAAAAAAAAAAAACTTCACCTACAAAAAAACAGAAGTGCTCCCTAACAGGGGAGACACCACCTTATCTAACCGCCTCAGAACTTGCGGTAACAATGCAACAGTGCATTGACTGAAAAGTAACTGTAGTTCTTGCCAAAAATCAAGTGCAATTGCAAATTACACGGCCGCCTGCAAAACTTTGCGGCCAAAACAGGCATCAGCCGATGCACTGACATCTACTTTGTAGAATTTTGTAAAAGTATGAACAGACGACCAAGTCGCCGCTTTACACACTTGAGCGACAGACGCTTGATGTCGGAAAGCCCAAGGAGGTTCCAATTGCCCTGGTGGAATGGGCCGTGACCGGAAAGGGGGGCACCTGCCCCTTCAAGGCATAGGCCTTAACCACAATCTGTCTGATCCACCTGGAAATGGTGGCCGACGAGACTGCCATGCCTTTTTTCGGACCAGCTACCGAAACAAAACAGTCTGACTTCCGAAAGGGAGCCGTGGCAGACAAATATACCCTTACAGCTCAGACCACGTCCAGGGAATGGAGGGCTACCTCCTTGGGATGTGTCGGTCTAGGGCACAGAGATGGTAATACAATGCCTTCATTGATGTGGAACGCCGAAACCACCTTCGGCAGAAAAGGTTGCGGACGCAACACCACCTTATCCTTATGGATAACCAGATAAGGTGACTTGCAAGACAAAGCCGCCAGTTCCGACACCCTCCTGGCCGATGTAATAGCCACAAGAAGAACAACTTTTTGGGAAAGAGTCAACAAGGGAATTTCTCTGATATTCTCAAACGGCGGCTTCTGAAGCGCCGACAACACCAGGTTCAGATCCCACGGGGGTAACGGTGGACGCACCGGAGAAACCACATGCCGAACCCCCTGAACAAAAGGTGCTCACCAGAGAGTGAGATACCAGGGGTCGCTGAAAAAAGACAGCCAAGGCCGATATTTGTCCTTTAATGGTGCCTAGACAATTTCTTGTCAACTCCTCGCTGCAGAAACAGCAAGACCCTAGATACGGAATAGGAGCGGGGACACCAGCCTTTCTCCTCACACATAGCGATGTAGGCCTTCCAGGTACGATGATATATCTTCCGAGACAAAGATTTCCGAGCTCTCAACATAGTTGAAATCACCGAGTCCGATAGGCCCCGGTTCCTTAGCACCTGACTCTCAATAGCCATGCCGTTAAACCCAGCGATGGTAAAGGAGGATGGAGAATCGGACCTTGAGATAAAAGGTCCTCTCGTAACGGCAGACGCCAGGGGGCGTCCGCCACCAGGTCTGCGTACCAGGGACGCTGAGGCCAATCTGGGGCAATCAGAATGACTGGAATCCCCTCGGCCTCCACTCGTCTGGTGTGCCCCACCGCAGGCACAGTAGCCTGAACACATCCGGATGCAGCGTCCATTCTCCTGCGTCCTGCTTTTGGCGACTTAGGTAGTCCGCCTGCCAGTTCTCCACTCCCGGGATGTAAATGGCCATCAGGGACGGTACATGTCGCTCTGCCCACTGAAGGATGTGAGCGACCTTCCGTGCGGCGGCCGAGCTTCTCGTTCCTCCTTGATGATTGACATATGCCACTGCCGTGGCGTTGTCGGACTGGATCCTGATCGGACGTCCTCGAAGTCTCATTGACCACGTGGAGAGGCATAGCCTGATTGCACGTAGCTCAAGCACATTGATCGGCAACTTGGATTCCTCCTCCGACCAGAGGCCCTGGGACGACTATACTCCCAGTACTCCACCCCAGCCGGACAGGCTGGCGTCCGTCGTGATCACTGTTGAATGTAGAGGTAGGAACGACTTCCCGGACCTAAGTGCCGGGGATCTCAGCCACCAGAGCAGGGAGTCCTTGACCGACCGGCTCACCTGAATCCGCCGATCCAGGGATAACAGAGTTTTGTCCCATTTTGTCAAGATCTCCTTCTGCAAGACTCTGGTGTAAAACTGAGCATACGCTACTGCCTCGAAGGAGGCCACCATGAGCCCCATAACTCGCATGCAGAAGCGTAGGGACGACCACCTGCGGTTCACCAACAGGTTTACCACGGCTCAGAGTCTGTAGCTTGTCCGGAGGGAGAAACACTCTCGCTTCCACGGAGTCCAGCAGTAAGCCCAGGTACTCCAAACGCTGAGTCGGTAAAAGTACCGACTTTTTTAGGTTCCACAGCCACCCAAAATCCTGCAGGGTCTGCATGGTGATCGCCACATCCTCTAATTCCTGAGGCGGAAGATGCTCTCAGGAGGAGATCGTCTAAGTAGCCTACGATCGCGATCCCGCGTTGTCGCAACAACGCCAGAACTGGAGCCAATACCTTGGTAAAGACTCGGGGGGCTGATGCCAAGCCAAAAGGGAGAGCCACGAACTGGTAGTGGGCATCCCCAACTGTAAATCGTAGAAACTTCTGATGCCAAGGGTATATGGGTATGTGCAGGTACGTATCCTGGATGTCCAAGGACACCAGGAAGACCCCTTGATGGAGTGCAGCGACTACCAAGCGAACTGATTCCATTCTGAACCTCTGTACTTTCACGAAGCAATTGAGGGCTTTTAGGTCCAAGATTGGACGCACCCCTTCCTTTTTGGGAACTACAGATTGGAGTAGAACCCCTGGAATTTTTCCGGCTCCAGGAACAGGTACTATCACCCGTGACTCAGCAAGTCCCTTACTGCCCCCATGAGGGCCTCCCGGCGAGCCGTGAGAACGGGTATGCTGGAGGGGAAGAATCTGTTTGGTGGCCAAGAGAGGAACTCTATCTTGTAGCCAGAGGAAATCAGTTCGCAGACCCATCGGTCGGACAGCCGAGAGGCCCACCGGGCTGCAAACTCCCGAAGGCGACCCCCCCCCCACCTGTGTGGCGGGCAGGGGCAAACCTTCATGCGGTAGCGCTTTTGCTCGCAGGCTTGCGGTTCCAGGGACGCTTTTGTCCCTCAGAGGTCGTCCTGTCGGGCTGGGGACATTTAGCCGAAGCCCCCGAGGGACGAAAAAGTCGTTTGAGCGGAAAAAGAGGGCCCTTGCCTACGGCGTGGCTCCTTAGACTTCCTGGTCTGCGGGAGTAAGGTACTCTTCCCACCGGTGGCATCCTTAATGATGTCATCCAACGAGGCTCCAAAGAGCCGTTCGCCAAGGAAGGGTAGATCCGTCAATGCTTTTTTAGATGCCTGGTCCACAGACCAGCATTTTAGCCAAATCAGGCGCCTCAGCACCACTGCGGACACCGAAGCCCTGGATAACAGAGGGAGGGTATCCAGGGACGCATCACAAACGTACTTAAGGCCTTGTACCAACTGGTCTGCTAGTTCCACGCAGACAAAAGAAACCTGTTCCCCCAATTCGCGGTGCAAAAATTTTGCCCACTCGGTCAGTGTCTGTGGCACAAGCGCGGAGGCCAGTACTGGTCGCATCGCTGACCCCACAACCGTAAACAAGGAACGGGCCACTGCCTCGGCCTTCCTGTCCGTGGGGTCCTTAAAGGCAGGAGTCCCCTCTACCGGGATCGTGGTACAGGGGGGTCCACGACCGGAGGAGCTGACCATTTCTTAAGAAGGCTCTCCTCAAAGGGGTAACGCACCACCATATATTTTGGGACCGAAAAGGTCCGTTGCGGACGCCCCCATTCCTTGTATATGAACTTATTGAAATAAGTCAGATGATACGGAAACACCTTAGGTGTACGGGCTGGCTTACGGGACCCAAAAAGGGACCACTACTTTAGCAGAGGAATCTGCCGTATCCTGAATCTTTAGGGTATCACGCACAGCTGTGAGTAGAGCTCCAACTAGCGCTTTGTCACGCGCGGACCCGGACGGGGACTCATCCTCTCAGTCCTGGTCAGCGTCATCTGAAACAGAGCAGGGGGTCACCAGCCTCAGCGGGGCCCGAGTCTGCGTCAAAGCTCTCCCCGGAGGACAGGGGGGGGCGGAAGCCACTTTTTACCACCTTTGCACCCACGCACCGCCTCCATCTCGGCAACGAACGAGTTAAGGACCGCCGACAAAGCGTCCAGAGGCACCGCACTGACTGCAGGCAAACCGGTTGCAATTGCCTGAGTTTCGGGGGAGGAAACACTAGGTTCCGAAGCCATGCTGACCCACCCTGTCTGCCACCTGTTGGGGACTTAGGACAGTGAATGGTTCCACCCTCCTAACTGCTGCAGGCTGAGGGGCCCCCACCCTGACAGAGTTCTGCGCCGTCCAGCTAGGTGTGCCTGTGTCCTGTGTCAGCTCCCAGGTGTCTGAGAAGAAACCGCGCCGTTCTGAGCCTCCTGGATCAGCGATGAGCATAAAAAACGTGCCAGGCTACAACAAAATGGCCGCCGACCGTCCAGTATAAAGGACATAATCACAGGGAAAATGGCAGTCGAACTACAATAAAATGGCTCCTGACCATGCTTCTCCCTGGGCACACCAAAGATGGCCGACGAACAACTGTATGCAGGGAAAGACAGTGAAAAAAACGGCAGAGATCAGCATAGAAGCCCTCTAGCCACCCAGGGGAGAGACAACAGACACCCAGGACACAGCCACCCAGCGCAGTTCCCCCCGGGGAACCCCTGTCCATGTGGCACACACACAGTAGCAGCCCATGCAGCATCCCCCACAGGGGGGAGGGGGGGGGGGGAAGATAGGGACAGGGAGAGAAGAGAGGGAGGAGAGAGACCCCCGAATCTACCTCCCAGGGAATGCCCAGCCCCACCGGGACAGGGAGAGCTGTACTTACCATTCAGGACGAGCTGGGGACATTCCATCACAGACCCACTCTCTGATCAGTACAGGGTGGCTGTTGGCCCGGCACACTGACGCAAACATCAGTAGCCCGGTCATATGTGTGCCCTGGAGCATTACGCTCACCGGCCGCCCCTGGAGCCTGAGGGGCATGTCGTGGCCGACCCAGCGCAGAGCTCTGGTCTGCACATGCTCGCTGGCCAGGCTGGGGAGACTAAAAGGATAAGGTTATCCAGCCTGTCAGCCAGCTGTTGATAGCAGATCCCAGGATCCTAATCTTGCGCAAAAGGCAAACTTCTGCAGAAAACAAAAAAAAAGAAAAAAAACACGGACCGATGGGCCCGCAGGGTTCCTAGGTCCTTCTTCACTAGGCAGAAAAAAACTGAGGCTGCAAGGTGCAGGCTGGGGGGGGTTGTTACTGAAGGGACCGCCCCTTGGGCGGAACTAGAAAGTTCTGTTTTTTTGTACATGTTAACATGTTCTGCCTAGTCCTCTCCTGAAGGTGGCGTAACAACCCGATGGTCTAAAGTAAAGGAGCTGTGTCAGTCAGTGAACGTAAGAGAAAATTTGTTTTACAGCAGAAATTTTTACATTTTTTTTGTTTGTTTATAGCACAAAAAATAAAAAACCACAGGAGGTGATCAAATACCACCAAAAAAGAAAGCTCTATTTGTAGGAAAAGGACATACATTTTATTTGGGTACCTTGTCGCACAACCGCGTAATTGTCAGTTAACTACTTAAGGACTGGACCAATACGGACCATAAAGACCAGAGGTGATGTCACAATTTGGCACTGCGCTGCTGTAACTGGAAATTGTGCGGACATGCAATGTTGTACCCAAACGAAATTTGTGTCATTTTCTTCCCACAAATAGAGCTTTCTTTTAATGGTATTTGATTGCCTCTGCGTTTTTTTTTTTTTTGCGATGTAAAAAAAAAAAAAAAAAAAAAAAAACGGAAAAAATTATATTTTCTACTTTTTGTTATAAGGAAAATCGAATAAACTCAATTTTAGTCATACATTTAGGCCAAAATGTATTTAGCCACATGTCTTTAGTAAAGACAAAGTCAATAAGCGTATATTTATTGGTTTGCGCAAAAGTTATAGGGTCTACAAACTAGGGAACATTTTCTGGAATTTACACAGCTTTTCATTTATGACTGCCTATCTCATTTCTTGAGGTGCTAAAATTGCAGGGCAGTACAAAACTCCCCCAAATGACCCCATTTTGGAAAGTAGACACCCCAAGGAAATTGCCGAGAGGCATGTTGAGCCCATTGAATATTTTTTTTGTCCCAAGTGATTGAATGACAAAAAATAAAAAATTACAAAAAGTGGTCACTAAATGATGTATTGCTCACACATGCCATGGTTATATGTGGAATTGACCCCAAAATACGTTTTGCTGCTTCTCCTGAGTACGGGGATACCACGTGTGGGACTTTTTAGGAGCCTAGCCGCGTACGGGACCCCGAAAACAAAGCACCGCCTTCAGGATTTCTAAGGGCGCAAATTTTTGATTTCACTCCTCACTACCTATCAGTTTCGAAGGCCATAAAATGCCAAAATAGCACAAAACCCCCCCCAAATGACCCCATTTTGGAAAGTAGACACCCCAAGCTTTTTGCTGAGAGGCATGGTGAGTATTTTACAGCTCTCTGTTTTTGAAAATGAAGAAAGAAAAAATTTTAATTTTTTTTTTCAATTTTCAAAACTTTGTGACAAAAAGTGAGATCTGCAAAATGCTCACCATACCTCTCAGCAAAAATAGCTTGGGGTGTCTACTTTCCAATATGGGGTCATTTGGGGGGGTTTGTGCCATCTGGGCATTCCATGGCCTCCGAAACTGATAGGCAGTCAGGAGTGAAATACAAAATTGACACCCTTAGAAAGCCTGAAGGCGGTGCTTGGTTTTTGGGGTCCCATACGCGGCTAGGCTCCCAAAAAGTCTCACATGTGATATCCCCGTACTCATGAGAAGCAACAGAATGTATTTTGGGGTGTAATTCCACTTATGCCCATGGCATGTTTGAGCAATATATCATTTAGTGACAACTTAGTGCAAAAAAATAAAAAAAATTCATTTTTCCGCAACTTGGGTCATTTGGGGGGGGGGGGGGGGGTTTTGAACTATCCTGGCATTTTATACACATTAGGAAGCTTACATCCACACTTCTAACCACTTGAAGACAAAAGCCCTTACGGACACTTTGTTTACATGAAACCTTTTTTTTTTGCAAGAAAATCACATTGAACCCCCAAACATTATATATTTTTTTAAAGCAAAGGCCCTACAGATTAAAATGGTGGGTGTTGCATTTCCCCCCCCCCCCCACAGTATTTGCGCAGTGATTTTTCAAACGCATTTTTTGGGGAAAAAAATACACTTTAATATTAATGCACTAAAACACACTATATTGCCCAAATGTTTGATGAAATAAAAAAAGATGATCTTAGGCCGAGTACATGGATACCAAACACAACATGCTTTAAAATTTCACACAAAACGCGCAGTTGCGACAAACTACATACATTTTTAAAAGCCTTTACAGGTTACCACATTAGATTTACAGAGGAGGTCTACTGCTAAAATTACTGCCCTCGATCTGACCTTCGCGGTGATACCTCACATGCATGATGCAATTGCTGTTTACATATGACGCCAGACCGACGCTTGCGTTCGCCTTTGCGCAAGAGCAGGGCAGGACAGGGGTGCTTTTTTTTAATTATTATTAATTTTCCTTTATTTTATTTTTAAACTGTTCCTTCCATATTTTTTTTATTTTATATTGTTATCTCAGAGAATGTAAATATCCCCTATGATAGCAATAGGTAGTGACAGGTACTCTTTTTTGAAAAAAATGGGGTCTATTAGACCCTAGATCTTTCCTCTGCCCTCAAAGCATCTGACCACACCAAGATCGGTGTGATAAAATGCTTTCCCAATGGCGCTTCTTATATCCGGGGGGGGGGGGGGGGGGGACGACATTCCCTCCCACTGCTTGAAAAAGCAGTCCAGCCGGCCGCTGGCTGAAAAGAATGATACCAAGATGATACCTAAACCCGCAGGCATCATTCTGGTATAACCATTCAAAGTCCAGCAACATACCAGTACGTTGCTGGTCCTTGTTGGACATGTATTGTAATTTTTTTTTTCATACAGCCAGTTGGATGAACGAAAAAAAGATTGATCGGTGGGTATGCCCACCATTAGAATACCTCCCTTCATCCACCCACTTCTAATGATGGGCATACATGCACCATTTATATATGCCGAAGCATGGGGGCATCATCCCGCAAAAGTTATGCCACGTACACGGTCGGACTTTTCCACGGGCAAGCCTCCGTCGGAATTTCAACCGTATGTACGTGGCATTAGGAGCAAAATCACTCCACCGCCCCTGCTGCCCCCATGCTTTGGCATATATGCTCTTTTTTTTAACTGTGGTGGTGAAATCACCTCCTACAGCACTGGAGTCGCAGGGATCAGGCCTGTCTCTGCAAACGCTGCAGTTATGTGTGTTTTGTAAGTGACAGTGATCGATCGATACTGCACTTGGGTGGCCTGGGCTGGACGGAGGGGCAAAACGCAGGTGCTAGCGCAGGTATCTGGGCTGATCCCGCTAACACTGCATTTTTGGGAACCCTAAACTGCTAGGGACGCTAGCATAGATCTGATCAGATCAGATAATGATCTGTTCAGATTAGAGGTCGACCGATATATCGGCTGGCCGATATATCGGCCGATATTTAGGCATTTTTGATAAATCGGCTTTGGCCGATTAATATCAAAACTGGCCGATATTATTCACTGGCTGCACTTCCTCCCCCCTCCTCCTCCCTCCTCCACACTTCTCCACACTCAGCAGCATCAAGCGCCGTGCTGTGTGTGTGTGTGTGAAACTGAAAGTAAGAGGAGAGAGAGAGGATGTGTCAGCTTGATGCCGGGGGTGGGCGGGACCCAGCAGATATTACACCAGCCAATGGGATGGTATCTGGGCGGGCCACTACGTCTAAAGCAGCCCAATCATTGGCTGGTGTAATTTAGCTGCTGGCCCGCCCACCCCCACATCGAGCTCAATTCTAACAGCTCTCTCTCTCTCTCTCTCTCTCTCCTCTCTGTCAGTTTCACACATTACACTCGGCTTAGTGTGAAACCTGCCAGTGCCATCTGTCAGTGCCCAAGCCAGTGCCATCTGTCAGTGCCCCCAGCCAGTGCCCCAGCCAGTGCCCCCAGCCAGTGCCCCCAGCCAGTGCCCCCTGTCAGTGCCCCCAGCCAGTGCCATCTGTCAGTGCCCCCAGCCAGTGCCATCTGTCAGTGCCCCCAGCCAGTGCCATCTGTCAGTGCCCCCAGCCAGTGCCATCTGTCAGTGCCCCCAGCCAGTGCCATCTGTCAGTGCCCCCAGCCAGTGCCATCTGTCAGTGCCCCCAGCCAGTGCCATCTGTCAGTGCCCCCAGCCAGTGCCCCCAGCCAGTGCCCCCAGCCAGTGCCCCCAGCCAGTGCCCCCAGCCAGTGCCCCCAGCCAGTGCCCCCAGCCAGTGCCCCCAGCCAGTGCCCCCAGCCAGTGCCATCTGTCAGTGCCCCCAGCCAGTGCCATCTGTCAGTGCCCCCAGCCAGTGCCATCTGTCAGTGCCCCCAGCCAGTGCCAATCAGTGCCACCGCCAATCGGTGCCATCTGTTAGTGCCACCAGCCAGTGCCAATCAGTGCCACCCAAATCAGTGCCCCCAGCCAGTGCCATCTGTCAGTGCCCCCAGCCAGTGCCATCTGTCAGTGCCCCCAGCCAGTGCCATCTGTCAGTGCCCCCAGCCAGTGCCATCTGTCAGTGCCCCCAGCCAGTGCCATCTGTCAGTGCCCCCAGCCAGTGCCATCTGTCAGTGCCCCAGCCAGTGCCCCCAGCCAGTGCCATCTGTCAGTGCCCCCAGCCAGTGCCATCTGTCAGTGCCCCCAGCCAGTGCCATCTGTCAGTGCCCCCAGTCAGTGCCATCTGTCAGTGCCCCCAGCCAGTGCCAATCAGTGCCACCGCCAATCGGTGCCATCTGTTAGTGCCACCAGCCAGTGCCAGTGTCACCCAAATCAGTGCCCCCAGCCAGTGCCATCTGTCAGTGCCCAAGCCAGTGCCCCCAGCCAGTGCCATCTGTCAGTGCCCCCAGCCAGTGCCATCTGTCAGTGCCCCCAGCCAGTGCCATCTGTCAGTGCCACCAGCCAGTGTCAATCAGTGTCACCGCCAATCGGTGCCATCTGTCAGTGCCACCAGCCAGTGTCAATCAGGGCCATCTGTCAGTGCCACCCAAATCAGTGCCACCGCCAATCGGTGCCATCTATCAGTGCCACAGCCAGTGCCATCTGTCAGTGCCCCCAGCCAGTACCAATCAGTGCCACCAGCCAGTGCCATCTGTCAGTGCCACAAGCCAGTGCCAATCGGTGCCATCTGTCAGTGCCACCGCCAATCAGTGCCATCTGTCAGTGCCACCGCCAATCAGTGCCATCTGTCAGTGCCACCGCCAATCAGTGCCATCTGTCAGTGCCACCAGCCAGTGCCAACCAGTGTCACACGCCAGTGCCACCCAGTTCCAAGTGCCACTGCCAATCAGTGCCATCTGTCCGTTCCAAACCAGTGCCCCCTGCTGCCAATCGGTGCCATCTGTCAGTTCTGAACCAGTACCACCTGCCAGTGCCATCTGTCAGTTCCAAACCAGTGCCATCTGTCAGTTCCAAACCAGTGCCACCTGCCAGTGCCAATAGAGCCATCTGTCAGTTCCAAACCAGTACCGCCAGCCAGTGCCACATGCCAGTGCCATCTGTCAGTTCCAAACCAGTGCCATCTGTCAGTTCCAATAGTGCCACCTGCCAGTGCCATCTGTCAGTTCCAAACCAGTGCCACCTGCCAGTTCCAAACCAGTGCCATCTGTACTGAGGACATCAAGTGTGTGCTAGAGTGACAGGAGTAAGCAGGAAGGAATAGAGTGGGTGAGGGTTTTTTTTTTATTTTTTTTTAATCGGCCTAAAATATCGGCCACAAAAATCGGCCACAAAAATCGGCCATCGGCCGCCCCAATTTCAAAATATCGGCATCGGCATCGGCCAGAGAAAAACCCATATCGGTCGACCTCTAGTTCAGATACTATACCACTAAGGGAGGCGTATGCTTTGCGCGTGGGTGTTTGCGTTACTGGCACTAACCTGACACTGCCTGGGGCGATGCAGACCCTCTCTGACGCTAAAACCTAATTGATATCACCCACCAGGCGATCAGGGGGTTAAACCTTTATTGGGTTATATACGGCGGGTGCCCTGACACTATAGAAAGCAAACTAACCAGCGTCACCCGTAACACTTATATGGTGATCACTGGTGAAAGGGTTAACTAGGGGAAATCAGGGGGTTAAAACCTTTATTAGATAATATTTGGGGGTACCTGACGCTATAAAAACCTGGGGGCGAACCTATAAAAAAAAATAAAAAATAACCGACTACCTAGCGGCACCAGCATAACTAATACAGCAATCAGAAAAACGATTGCTTAGTGACAGTGGTGCTAGGGGCTGAAAGGGTTACCTGGGGGGCGATCAAGGGGTTAAACCTTTATTGGGGGGGGGGGTTAGGGGGCTACCCTGGACCCAAGGGACCCAACACTAACTGCCCTGACACTTACAGTGACAAATGACACTGATTGCAGTGACACTGACTGGGGGGTGATCTGGGGGGGCAATCGTGTGCCTATGTGTCCTGGTGTCCGTGTACTGCTTGTCCACTTACTTGATGTCTTCTCTCTACAGCGCTCCGGTATATGTGAGCGCCGCAGGAGATGACATCACTTCCTGCTGCTTCCTCTCTGCCTGTGTTTACATTACACAGGCAGAGGAAGCATTTGATTCGCTGGGAGAGATTGCGAGGGGGTGGCCAGAAATCAATCCAGAGCGATCCCGACCATCCACTGTACCGGAGGGGGGTCCGAACCCATACAAAGGCAGTCACGTACAGGTACGTGATTATGCCTGTCCATGCCATTTTGCAGACGTCTATATATACAGTGGGCGGTCGTTAAGTGGTTAAACTAACGCAGTACCGTATCGCAAAAAATTGCCTGGTCATGAGGGGGGGGGGGGGTAAACCTTCCGGAGCTGAGTGGTTAAACACTTTCACGGCTCATCATTTTACAGTTAAAGCAGAACTTCTCATTTTTTTATATATTTAATCTTCTGCCCTTGTTTTAACTTTGGATAGTAAAAATAGGATTTTTGTACTCACCGTAAAATCCGTTTCTCTGACGTCCATGGACTGACACAGCTCTCATACTGATTACATGTGGGTATATGTCCCTGCTTGCAGGAGAAGACCTAGGCAGAATGTTGGATGTTAAAATATTCTAGAACAAATCAGAGCTGAACAGCCCCGCCCAGGGGGGGCGGTCCCTCAGGACATTACCCTCCCACACGTAGCTAGCAGCCTCAGTTCATAACAAGCAGTACAAACCCTAAAGGAAGGGTGGGTGCCGTGTCAGTCCATGGACGTCAGAGAAACTGATTTTACGGTGAGTACAAAAATCCTATTTTCTCTTATCGTCCATGGACTGACACAGCTCTCATACTGATTGCATGTGGAACGTCCCAAAGCAGTATAAGAAAAGGGTGGGAGCAAAATAGTAAAAGGAACAACCAAAACTTCACTCCAAACCAGCAGAGCTCCTCAACGGAGGAGTTGCAACATTAAACAGCGGCCTGCAACACTTTGCGGCCGAAGGAAGCATCCGAAGATGCAGCCACATCAACCTTATAGAATTTTGAAAAGGTATGAACGGACGACCAGGTCGCAGCCTTGCACAACCGACGCTTGATGTCGGAAAGCCCAGGAACCACCAATTGCCCTGGTGGAATGCGCCGTAACCGGGAAGGGAGGCGCCCGCCCCTTAAAGGCATAGGCCTGTATAACAGTCTGTCTGATCCACCTAGAAATGGTGGCAGATGACACCACTTGGCCCTGTTTCAGACCAGAGAGACACAAACAGTGAGTCAGACTTCCGAATAGAAGCAGTAGCCGCCAGGTAGACCCGTAAGGCATGCACCACATCCAAATTGTGAAGCGCAACCTCTCTAGGATGCGATGGGTGAGGGCAGAAGGACGGAAGGACAATGTCATCATTAAGGTGAAAAGCCGAAACCACCTTAGGAAGGAAAGACGATCGCGACACTGCCTTATCCTTATGAAGGACCAGGTAAGGCGACTTGCATGACAGAGCTGCCAACTCAGACACCCATCCAACAGAAGTGATGGCCACTAAAAAAGCCACCTTCTGAGACAAAGTTAAAAGAGGAATATCTCTGATATTTTCAATAGGAGGCTCCTGAAGACCTGAGAGCACCAAGTTCAGATCCCAAGGAGGGAGCGGAGGCTTGGCAGGTGGAACCACATGGCGTACCCCCTGCACAAAAGTGCTCACTAAGGAATGACCTGCTAGGGGTCTTTGAAAGAAAAACGGGCAAGGCCGAAATCTGACCCTTAATAGTGCGCAAAGCCAGCCTTTGTGCAACACCACGCTGCAAGAACCGCAGGATTCTGGGGACCGAGTACGTCCGTGGACGCCAGTCTAGCTTTTCGCACATAGCGATGTAAGCTCTACAGGTACGGTGATAGATCTTCCTAGAAGAAGACTTCCTTGCCCTAAGCATGGTTGAAATTAGCGAATCCAACAGGCCTCGGTCCTTCAGCACCTGGCTCTCAATAGCCATGCTGTTAAAGCCAGAGACTGTAAAGCAGGATGAAAGATAGGACCTTGAGATAGAAGGTCCTCCCTCAAGGGCAGGCGCCAAGGGACGTCCGCGATGAGACGTACCAGGTCGGCGTACCAGTGACGCCGAGGCCAGTCCGGGGCAAAGGATCACCGGGATGCCCTCGGCCGCTACCCTGCGCAACAGACGAGGAAGTAACTGCAGCGGAGGGTAGACATACATTAAGCGATACTTACCCCACGGGGCCACTAACGCGTCCGAGGCATCCGCCCAGGGGTCCCTGGACCTGGCCACAAACCGACACCTTGCGAGTCGAGGCGCCATCAGGTCCACATCCGGAGTGCCCCACCGCCGACAAAGGAGTTGAAACACCTCCGGATGCAAGGACCACTCCCCCTGGTCCAGGGACTGGCGGCTCAGATAGTCCGCCTGCCAGTTTTCTACGCCCGGAATGTAGACGGCCGACAGCGCCGGCACGCTTCTTTCCGCCCACCTTAGGATGTGGGCAACCTCGGACGCCGCAGCTGAGATCCGAGTGCCTCCGATGGTTGACATACGCCACGGCCGTGGCGTTGTCCGACTGGATTATGACCGAGGGGCCCTGTAGCCTCTTCGACCACGCGGAGAGACAGTCTGATCGCCCGCAATTCCAGTACGTTGATTGGCAGACAAGATTCGTCCAGAGCCCTTGAGCTGACAGGACTCCCCACACTCCTCCCCAGCCCGTGAGGCTGGCGTCCGTCGTGACCACCGTCCAGTGGATGTGGAGGAACGACTTCCCGGCCCGAAGAGCCGGGGATCTCAGCCACCACGTCAGGGACGCCTTGACAGAGTGACACACCTGAAATCTTAAGATCCAATGACAATGGGGACTTGTCCCAAACAGACAGAATTCCCTTCTGCAATGCCCGAGTGTGTGATTGGGCATACGGAACCTCCTCGAAGGAGGCCACCATTAGTCCCAGGACTCTCAAGAAAAAAAGCGAATTGACGACCATTTTTGGTACGTCAGAACCCGCGCTGCCGACTGAAGTGTCAGTTACTAATATGAGGGTAGAAACACCTTTGCTGCCGAAGTGTCCAGGATCAGACCCAGATACTCCAATCGTTGAGTCGGGACTAGAACCGACTTCTTGTGTTCAGAAGCCATCCGAAGTCCCGGAGGGTCTGACTGACTTTGGTCACATTTTCCTCCAATTCTGAGCCATTTTCTGCTCCGAGAAGGAGATCGTCCAGATAGCCCACGATAACAATTCCTCGCTGTCTCAGCAAAGCTAGAACCGGGGCAAGCACTTTGGTAAAAACCCGTGGTCCCGACGCTAGGCCGAAGGGAAGAGCCACGAACTGATAGTGGACTTCGCCTATGGCAAAGCGCAGAAACCTCTGGTGGCTTGCGCTGTATGGAATGTGCAAGTAAGCGTCCTTGATATCCAAGGACGCCAAAAAATCCCCCTGGTGGAGGAATTTCAGCACCCACAGACATTCAGGGCCTTGAGGTCCAGGATTGGCCGGACCCCGTCCTTCGGGACAACAAACAGGTTTGAGTAAAACCCCTGAAACCTCTCGTGACGAAACCGGCACAATTACTCCGCACCCGAGCAAATCCTGTACGGTCCCCAAGAGGGCCGCCCGGCGGGCAGGAAGGAGAGGGAGGTTCGGAGGGAAAGAACCTGTTTTAGGGCCACGAGCGGAACTCTATCCTGTATCCAGAGGTGACCACCTCGCTCACCCACCGGTCGGAGATCCGGGAGGTCCACCGCACCGAGAACCTGCAAAGACGTCCCCCCACCCCAGAGTCGAGCAGGGGTAAGACTTCATGCGGTGGCGGGCTTGGGAGCTTGCTTGGTAAGCTTACGCACCCAGGGAAGTCTTTGTCCCCCAGCCGCACTTTTTTCAGTCTGGGCAGGCTTACCCGTGGAATCTGACTGACGAAAAAACTTATTCGCCGGAAAGGAAGGGCCCGGCCTGCGGTGGGGCTCCTTTCCCTTAATAGACTGGGGAAGGAAGGTGCTCTTACCTCCTGTGACATCTTTAATTATGTCATCCAGGGCGGCCCCAAACAGTCTACCGCCCTTAAAAGGGCAAGTCAGCCAGGAGCTTTTTGGAAGCTAGGTCGGCCGACCAGCATTTCAGCCAGATAAGGCGACGCAGCACCACAGCAGAGATAGAGGCCCCTGTTATTAAAAGGGCCGCATCCAAAGTGGCATCGCACACGAAGACTAAACCCTGCGCAAGTTGATGAGCCAGGGCAATGGTCTTAGGAGGGAGACTGTCTGGTGCAAAATCTTTTCCCATCCCGTGAGTGTCTGAGACACAAACGTCGCCGCCACTATAGGGCGTAACCCAGACCCCAATAAGGTAAACATAGTTGTACTCGCCACTTCTGACCTCCTGTCATCGGGATCCTTAAATGCAGGAGTCCCTTCCATCGGGAGTGTGGTAGCCTTATTCAAACGGGCGACCGGGGGGGTTGACCACTGGGGGGAGAGTCCACTTCTTAACCAGGTTCTCCTCAAAGGGGTACCTTAAAGCTATGCGCCGCGGGACCATCAGTCTTCTGCGGCTTATCACAGACTTGGTCAATGAATGTATAAAAAAAAGGCACATATGGAAAAACCTTTTTTGAAGAAACGGTTTTAAAGGATACAGCTTCCACCTGAGGTTCCTCCGTCTCAACATTCAGCTTGAGAGTGTCCCTCACAGCATCAATGAGTTCACTCACAAGCACCCTGTCAGTTGGTGGTTCAAGACAGGGGTCTTCCTCACAAGGAATGTCCTGTCCAAATACATCAAAATCCTCAGAGCTAGGGTCCTGAGCAGCAGTAGCTAGGCCCATATCTGAGTCAGAGCACTCCCCATGTGGAGATTGTGTGGGGAGGGGGCGCTTTACAGCCCCTGTGCGTTCGCACACTGCTTCCATCCTGCAAAGGAATGATTCCAGGACTGCCGACAACTGGTCCATAGGGACCGCAGGTGCAGGAGCACTGCCAGTTGCCTCTGACAAGTGTGGAGAAGCAGGTGAACCAGACTCCATACTGCCACCCTCTGAGACCTTATTCACTGTGAATAATATAGTCCACCCACTGGCTGTGCTGAGGCTGAGGAGGGGATACCCTGAGGACTCACCACCCTTAGGGACCGCTCGGTTCCGCTGTATGAGCCGCGCTGCAGCGCGAGTGAAGCCTGAGGAGAGTGAAGAATCTGTGAGAAGACTGAGGAATTTCACGCCGTCAGCAGCGCCGCTAGAGGCCGAAATCTAAAGTGAAAATGCCGCGGCTACAAGAAAATAGCCACTGGGCGCCTGTATAACTGCGCATTTGTGCCACGGCAAGATGGCCACCGAGCGCACTATTTAAATTAAAAAAAACAGCGCTAATGGCGCACGCAATACAGATTCACACACTCCACACCAGAACACTTCCCAGAGTTCAACAGCCATAAGCGCCCCCCCCCCCAGGCCGGAGCAACCCCCCCCCCCCAAGCACCCCCACACAGCACAGCACCAGTAGAAGGTGCAGAGAGCAGCATAACAGGGGGAGACAGGGAGAACCCCCCACAAAGAAACACAGCCAGCATGTACTCACCTGCATCAGGAGAGACTACTTACCCGTCCCTAGAGGGACCCACTGGCTTGTTTCAGACAGACCTATCACAGAGTAGTACTGCGTAGCTGTCGGCCCGGTCCACCGCGAAAGATACAGTCAGGTACTGTTCAATCTTGAGAGGACTGCGGGAGCATGAAAGCAACCCAGCCACCCCTGGAGTCATGGGGTATGTCGTGAACTGAGTCTCACGCACACAAGGCGAGTATCAGCATGCTCGATGGTCAGACAGGGAAGACTACGAGGATACCACTGTACCCAACCTGTTGCCAAGCCGACAGTTGATTGAAGGTCTCAAAGATAAAATAATAAAATTCCCAAAGGAATAAAAAAATTAAAAAAGTAAAATCTTCCAGGAGACTGGGTCCTGAGAAAGCCACGTCTTCTTCTGCTAGGCAGAAAAAAACTGAGGCTGCTAGCTGCAGGTGGGAGGGCAATATCCGGAGGGACCGCCCCTCTGGGTGGGGCTGTTCAGCTCTGGTTTGTTCTAGAATGTTTTAACATTTAACATTCTGCCTAGGTCTTCTCCTGCAAGCAGGGACATATAATCAGTATGAGAGCTGTGTCAGTCCATGGACGATAAGATAAATCTTTTTTTTCTCCCAGTAAATACCTTATACAACCCACTTCCTGTTTGTCTGGAAAAAGTCTAGGCTCATGACATTGTCCACAGCTCTCTCTGTCGTGAGAGTTTGCCTGGAAAAGGGAGGGGAGTGAGTCATAAGAGGGCAAATGAGAGCTGCAGAGCTGGAGGTGTGCCTCTGTGTAAATCCAGGAATTTAATAGGCAGCAGCTTCAGCTGCCCACAATTAAAATGATTGCAGCCAGACTCAGTGGAGGGAGATTTATGCAGCATATTTGGCAAGTACAGAATCACAGTATATATATAAAATATGCAAAGTGGTTGGAGGGAAGCTTCAGAATGACAAAGATGTTTTTTTTTTACAAATTATGTGAGCAGACTGCAGTTCCTCTTTAACCGTAAATGAGGAAACTAAAATTATTTTTCTGAGGATCGCAATGGTATAAAACGTGTGCATATACATGTGCATCTTATGCAAGCAGATGCTTGCTTTAGTGAAGATTGCGCAGGGAAACAGAGGTTGCTTTACATTTTTTGCTTTGTTATATAAAATGTGTTTATATTTATATATCTCCTCTCTGTCCAGTGCCCCAATGAGAAGCCGCTTCCCATGTTGGTACTCGCTCCCGAGCCCCACAGCTGTGTCCATTGACATAAAGAGCTGCAGCCGTGCACAGCGCTGGATCAAATGAGAGCTCAAGTAAGGGGGGGGGGGGGGGGGGCGGGGTGGGGCAGAGATGCTGGTGCCATAACAATGCATGAAGGTAAAAAAAAATAGGATTTTTGTACTCACTGTAAAATCCATTTCTCTGACATCCATGGACCGACACGGCGTGTCTTACACTTTACACGTGGATATATGTCCCTGCTTGCAGGAGAAGACCTAGGCAGAATGTTAAATGTTAAAACATTCCAGAACAAACCAGAGCTGAACAGCCCCGCCCAGGGGGGCGGTCCCTCCGGACATTACCCTCACACCTGCAGCTAGCAGGCCTCAGTTCGTAACTAAGCAGCACAGACTTAAAGGAATGGTGGGTGCCATGTCGGTCCATGGATGTCAGAGAAATGGATTTTACGGTGAGTACAAAAAGCAGAGTTAGTTTCTTACCGGTAACTCTGTTTCCAGTAGTCTTCCAAGGCAGCCCTTGAGAGATGGAGCTCCTACTCACAATCAGGAAACACATTGCCATTAATTTTTCCTCCCCTTAAGAGGCGGTCCCTCAGGTCCCTGGTCAGTCATCCCCGAGAACCGAAGGCCGGAATCTGAAACGATATAATACACAACACAACCCCACGAGGTTAGACATTTTAGGGTGGGATCGTGCTGCCTTGGAAGACTACTGGAAACAGAGTTACCGGTAAGAAACTAACTCTGCTTTTCCCCCAGTCGTCTTCCAAGTCAGCCCTTGAGAGGATAACCAAGAACTCACCAAATCTAGGGTGGGACAACGGCTTGGAGGACTTTCCTACCAAAAGCCTGATCCTGGCTGGAAATCAGATCCAGTCTGTAATGCTGAACAAAGGTCGAGAATCTTGACCAGGTTGCAGCCCTGCAGATTTGTTCTGGAGTGGCTCCTGCCCTTTCTGCCCATGGGGCTGCTGAAGCCCTTGTTGAATGAGCTTTAAGTTCTTTAGGTGGTGTAGTCTCCATGACCCTATAGCACTCTAGTATGGCTGTCTTGATCCATCTAGCTATTGTCCTTTTGGAGGCTTGTTTACCCTTTAGTTGGCCTGCGTATAAGACAAATAGGGCATCTGATGTTCTAAATTCATTAGTGATTTCTAAATATTGAAGTAGACACCTTCTGACATCAAGAAGACTTGGTTCCTGCTCTTTGCTGTTATTGGGAGAACTGCAAAATGAAGGCAAGACTATATCCTGGGATTTGTGAAAAGTTGACGTCACTTTTGGAGTAAATCCCGGATCTGTTTGAAGGACGATACGATCGTCATGAATCTTCAAAAAAAGGTTCCCTAACGGATAGAGCCTGTATTTCCCCTATCCTACGTGCCGTTGTGATGGCTACTAGGAAAACTGTTTTAAGAGTCAGTAATCTTAAAGATGTATCTTGTAGTGGCTCGAAGGGATGTTTAATGATTCCCCTGAGGACCACTGACAAATCCCAAGTGGGACATTTTTGTGCCTTGGGCTTTTTGTATTTTGCCAATGCCCTGCAAAAACGAGAGACCAAAGGGTCCTCTTGTAGTGTCCTTTCTAGATACACCGAGAGCGCTGCAATCTGTACTTTCAGAGTACTGAGCGCTAACCCTTTATCAGCGCCCTGCTGTAAAAATTCAAGGATGGTGGGTGTATCCATTTTTAGTCTTTTATTTTCAGTGCACCAACTGTTAAATTTTCTCCAGGTCTTTCTATAGATGGCTCTGGTGTTTGGTTTCCTAACGCTCAGAAGCGTTGTCACCACCTTATCTGAGAGTCCTTTAGATCTCAAGAGGTCCTCCTCAGTAACCAGGCCGCCCATTTGAAACTCTTGTTTTAGGCCTGTCAGGGGTCCCTGACACATCAGGTCTTCCCTGTGAGGTAGAAGCCACGGCTCTGCTGCCGAGAGACTGAGGAGTTGAGAGAACCAGGCTCTCTTGGGCCAGTATGGTGCGATCAGTATCAGTTTCGTCTGTTCCTGTAGAAACGTCTTTACCACCCGTGGTATCAGATGAACCGGAGGGAAGGCATAGCATAGTTTGAAGCTCCAAGGGTTTTGTAGAGCGTCTATCCCAAGAGGCTGATCTTGTTGGGTTAGCGAGAAGAAATGTTTCACCTGAGCATTCTTCCGAGAGGCAAACAGGTCTATGTTTGGCATTCCCCAGCGGGCTGTAATTTCCCTGAACACCTCCGGGTGTAATACCCATTCCTCTTGGGAGATCTCCTGGCGGCTGAGGAAGTCCGCTACTTGGTTGTCTTCCCCTTTTAGATGGACTGCTCCTAGTGACAGCAGATTCCCTTCTGCCCACCTGCAAATTTGGTTGGAGATGTGGCTTAGGGATGGGCTTCTTGTGCCCCCTTGCTTGTTCACATAAGCCACTGCTGTGGCATTGTCCGAAAGAATCAGAATGTGACGACTTCTGAGTTGGTTTTGGAAAAACTCCATGGCCTTGGCTATCGCCATAAGTTCTCTCCAGTTCGAAGATGCCTTGGCTTCTTCTGGGGACCATCTCCCCTGAGCAGGTTGCCCTGCTAGGTGAGCTCCCCAACCCCAACTGCTTGCGTCTGCGGTCAATTTCTGTGAGGTCGGAAATGACCAAGCCAGACCCCGATTTAGGTTTGTGTGGATCCTCCACCACCACAGCGACCTTTTTACGGATGTCGGGAGTAAAACTGACATGTCCAGATCTTCTCTTTGGTTTTTTAAGAGAAATACTTGAAGTGACCTTAGATTGTATTTTGCCCACTGGACTGCTGGTATCGATGATGTCATCAGACCCAGAACCGACATCAGCTCCCTGATAGATATTGGGAGGCTGTTCTGTATTAAACTCACCCTCTTGATGAGGTTTTGGATTTTCTCCTCCGGTAGGGAAGTCTTCTGTTCTATGGAGTTGAGCAGATATCCCAGGAACCGAATGTTCTGAGTGGGACACAGATTGGACTTTTCTACGTTTAGAATCCAGCCTAGTGACTTTAACCACAGTTGAGCTTCTGTGAGGTCTTTTGTCAGCTGTGCTTTCGAAGGCGCTGCAAATAGTAGATCGTCCAAGTATGGTATTACGGTCATCTTTTTTAACCTTAGAGGGGCCAGAGCTTCTGCTAACACTTTGGTGAATATCCTTGGGGACGAGGATAACCCGAAAGGAAGAGCTCTGCTCTGGAAATGATATTCCTTTCCCTCTATCTCCACTGCTAACCTCAGATATTTCTGGGACGCCTGTCGGATGGGAATGTGGAGATATGCATCCCTGAGATCCATGGTCGCCATGAAGGTTTCTGGTTGCAAAATGTTTTTGACCGAAAATATGGACTCCATGCGAAATTTTTTGTACTGAATCGCTTGGTTTAACGGTTAAGTTTAGTATTAACCGAAACTTCCCGGAAGGTTTTTTGATCACAAAAATGTGAGTAAAAACCCTTTTTCTTTTTTCCTTCTCTGGGACTGGAGTAAGGACCTTCTGGTCCACCATCTCCCCTAGTAACAGTGGAAGGGCCCTGG
The DNA here is from genome assembly GCA_029206835.1 of Rana muscosa. Lineage (NCBI taxonomy): Eukaryota > Metazoa > Chordata > Amphibia > Anura > Ranidae > Rana > Rana muscosa. Next base: position 56,425,535 of record CM055121.1, read on the forward strand.
CTTTCTCTGGATCCCTGGGAAGTCTTGTTACTAGAAATCTCTCTGGAGGATGACAATTGAATTCCAGAGTAGCCCCTTGCGATAATGTCCAGAATAAATTGATTGGCTGTCGCCTTCTGCCATTGAGGTAGGAAGGTAGCCAGTCTTCCCCCTACTGGCACTCTGTTGTCATTGTTTGGAAACTTGGTTAGAAGAGCCAAAGAGGACATTACTCTTTGGTTTCCCCTTGTGACCTGTCCAGTTTTTCTTAGGGTACTCTTTCTTTTCTTCCTGGGGACGATCTCTTCGCCCACGGAAAAACCTTTTTTGTGGAGGTTTTCGTTTTTCAGCAGGAAAGGCTTTCTTCCCGTCTGCTGTTCTTTCCAAGGCCTCGTCCAGGCCGGAACCAAAAAGCAAATCCCCAGTAAATGGGAGATTGCACAGCCTTGTTTTGGATGCAGCATCACCTGTCCAGGTCTTCATCCAAATCGCACGCCTTGCTGCAACTGCTAGTCCACCTGACCTTGCTGCCAGCTTGACGGATTCTGCGGATGCATCCGCAATATAGCCGACCGCTTTGGAGAGAACTGGAAGTGTATTCAGTATCTCCTCCCTAGGCGTACCATTTTTAATATGGTCTTGCAGCTGTGAGAGCCAAAACTCTAAGTTTCTTGCCACGCAAGTGGTGGCTAGGGCTGGCTTCAGACTAGCGACACTAGTCTCCTAAGCTCTTTTTAGGATAACGTCACACTTTTTATCCATGCCATCTTTTAGGTGTCCCATGTCTTCAAATGCCAATGAAGAATTTTTTGAGACCTTAGAAAGTGGCGCGTCCAATTTGGGATTTTTATTCCAAACCTCTTTTGGATCTTCACTAAAAGGAAATCGCTTTTTGTGACTGGCCGCAAAAAAAGGTTTCCTTTCTGGGTCTGCCCATTCGTTTGTCACGGTATCTGACATTATCGGATGAACTGGGAATACTTTGGATTTTTTCTTCCTCAGACCCTGGTACATCAGGTCATGTTTGGAAGGCAGTTCTTTTTCATGCTCAATTTCCAAAGTTTCGTAAACGGCCCCAAGCAAATCATCCACATTTTCTAGAGATAACTTGTATTTGGGTCCCTTTCTTTCTTCTCTCCCATCTTCCTGCTCTGGATCTGAGCTACCGGTAGCCATAACACTAGCTGTGCTGCTGCTTGCTCGCTCCCTCACCGACTCGTGCGACCCTGAGGCGACTTCTGATCTGGGTGAGGCCATGGGAGAGAACTCCAGTAGGGACCGCTGGAGATTTAGCTTCTGCGATAAACTTTTTGAGATCCTTAAAGGTGTTAGCCATATCATCTCTTACGGATCCAAAAATCTTCGCATAAACTGCATCTGACTGTTGTTCAACCAGTTTGTCAATGCATGTTTTGCATAGCGGCTGTGTCTTCCAAGAGCATCTTGGTATTACACTTTGCACACCGCTTCTTGGGAGTGGGCTTTGGCTCTTTAGGTGGTTTCACCTGCCAAAAGATAAACACAGGGGGACCCATGGCAGTGAGAAAAAAAACACACACTGCACCACACATTACTAAAGTGCACACCCAGTGACATTAGTAACCCCCTGGCCCCAGCTTGCTAGTGCACCATCACCACCTAGCTGCTGTCCCAATACAAAGGTCACCCACTGGTGCCTACCTGCATCCTGCTGGTGCTTTTGCCTCCTGGAGCCTGGGCCGATGGAATCTCATCCTCTTCCAGCATCCTGGCTTGCTGTGGCGTTCGGTACTGTCGTCTGCAGCCGCGTCCACGCTACTAGCACCAGCCGACCGGTCGAATTTCCCGCGCCTTTAAGGGGATTGGACCAGCTTCCACGGCGCACGCCGATTGCGTCATTCCTACCCGGAAATGACGCCCCGCGTCTTCCGGGTCAAGCGGCGTTCAGACGTGGGTACACGCCCCCCCCTGACGCCGCCAAGGGAACGCAGCAATGGCGCCTTTCTCCTCACCTGGGCACAGAGGAAATTCGAACCCGGGACACCTCCTGTACTCAGCCTAAGGAGGGTTGCCCGTGGTCAAGATCTGTCCTCCTCCACGCCAGTGACGCGGCTCTGGTAAGGTCCACTGACCCCCTGCCGCACAGGGACTCCATACAGTCAGCCCTGCTGACATACACTGCTGCACCCGCAGACACCTGTCCCGGTCAGCCCATGAGAGATGGAGCCCCCCCTCAGGTCCTTTTGGCAACATGTCTCCTCCGGACGGAGGAAACACTAAGACTGACCAGGGACCTGAGGGACCGCCTCTTAAGGGGAGGAAAAATTTATGGCAATGTGTTTCCTGATTGTGAGGAGGAGCTCCATCTCTCAAGGGCTGACTTGGAAGACGACTGGGGGAAAATCCTATTTTCTCTTATCCATGGACCGACACGGCGTGTCTTACACTTTACACGTGGGATGACCCAAAGCAGTGTCAAGAGGGATGGGAGCAGTATAAATGGAAAAAAAAAAAAAAAAAACAACAACTTCACCCCAAACAAGGCAGAGCTCCTCAACGGAGGAGTTGCCACTTTAAACAGCGGCCTGCAACCCCTTGCGGCCGAAGGAAGCATCCGGAGATGCAGCCACATCAACCCTATAAAAAAAAAAAAAACTTAGAAAGGGTATGAACAGACGACCAGGTTGCCGCCTTGCACACTTGTGCAACCGACGCTTGATGTCGGAAAACCCAGGAAGCACCAATTGCCCTGGTGGAACGCGCCGTATCCGGGAAGGGAGGCGCCCGCCCCATGAGAGCATAGGCTTAAAAGCCGGTTTGTCCAATCCACCTAGAAAAAGATGGCAGACGAAGCCGCTTGACCCTGTTTCTGACCAGAGACAGTCAACCAGAGAGTAGACATCCGAATAGAAGCAGCAGACAGGCACACCCGCAAGGCTCGTACCACACTCAAAGTGTGCCGCGCACACTCTCTGGGATGCGATAGGCGAGGACTCTAGGACGGTAGGACAATGTCCTCATTTTAGGTTAAAGGTCGAGATCACCCTTGACAAAAGATAAAGTCGCGGATGCAACACCGCCTTATCCTTATGGATGACTAAACATGGCGACTTGCAGTACAAGGTCGCCAATTCAGATACTCGTCTAACAGAAGTGATTGCCACTAAAAGGGCCACCCTCTGAGACAAAGTGAAGAAGAGGGGAATATCCCTGGTATTCTCAAAAGGAGGCTCCTGGAGAACCGAGAGTACCAATTCCGATCCCACGGGGGGAGAGGAGACTTGACAGGAGGGAGCCCATGGCAAACCCCCTGCACAAGGGTGCCAACCAAGGAATGACCCGCTAGTGGTCACCGAAAGAAGACGGCCAAGGCCGAAACTGACCCTTAATGATACTCAAAGCGAGCCTTTGGGCCACGCCATGCTGTAGGAAACGCAGGATTCTAAGGACGAAACACGTCCGAGGATGTCAGTCCAGCTCTTCGCACATGGCGATGTAAGCTTTTCCAGGTACAGAGATAGTTCTGGAGGAAGACTTCCGTGTCCTTAATATGGACGAAATGACCGAGTCCGAGAGACCTCGGTCTCTCAACACCTGGCTTTAAAACAATTATGCTGTTAAGGCCAGAGACTGTAAAAGCACGTGAAATATGACTTTGAGACAGAAAGTCCTCCCTTATTGACAACCATCAGGGAACGGCCGCGACGAGACGTACCAGATCGGCGTACCAGTGGACCTCGGTCGCCACCCTGCGCAGCAGGCGAGGAAGCAACTGCAGCGGAGGATAAACGTCTATCAGGTGATCATGACCCCATGGGCCACCGACGCCTCTGAGGCATCGCCCAAGGATCCCTGGATTTGGCCACAAATTTTCGACAACTTGCAATTGAGTCGAGAGGCCATCGGGTCCACCTCCGGCGTGCCCCACCGTCTGTGTGGCAAAGGAGTTGAAACACCTCCGGGTGCAAGGACCAACATCTGGCGACTCAATAGTCCGCCAGTTCTATGCCTGGAATGTAAGCGGCTGACAGAGCCGGCACGCTTCTTTTAGCCCTTTTCAGGGTACGGGGGACCTCGGAAGCCGCAGCTGAGCTCCGAGTCCCCCCTTGATGGTCGACATACGCCATCACTGTGACTTGTCTGACAGGATCCTAATGGAACGATCCTGCAATCTTTCAGACCACGAGGATAGGCACAGTCTGATGGCCCGTATTTCCAGAACATTGATCGACAAACGGGCTTCGTCCGGAGTCCAAGCCCTTGGGCCAACAGGACTCCCCAGCCCTTCAGGCCGGCGTCCGTAGTGAACACCGTCCATTGGACGGGGAGGAACGACTTCCCGGACCGAAGAGCCGGGGACCCAAACTCCATGTCAGGGACGCCCTGACCAGGTGGCTCACCTGGATCGGAAAATCCAAAGACAACGCGGATTTGTCCCAAGGGAACAAGATCTCCTTCTGCAATGCCCTGGTGTGTGATTGGGCATACGGAATGGCCTAGAAAGATCACCATGAGTCCCAGGACTCCCATGCAAAAAACGGATTGACGACCATTCTTTGGGATGTCAGCATCCGCACTGCAGACTGAAGTGTCAGTAGCTTCCCCGGAGGTAGGAATACCTTTTGCCTCCAAGGAGTCCAGAATCAGACCGAGATTCCAGATAGCCCACGACAGCAATGCCTTGCTGTCTCAGCAAGCTAGAACCGGCACAAGCACCTTGGTGAACACCCTCGGTGCCGGGGCTAGGCCGAAAGGAAGAGCCACAAATTGATAGTGGACTTCGCCGATCGCAAGTGCAGATCGGAACATACAAGTAGGCGTCCTCGATTTCCAAGGTCGCCAGAAAATCCCCTTGACGGAGTGTACTGACCACCGTGCGAATGGATTCCATGCGGAACTTTTGCACCTTCACGAAGGCATTCAGGACCTGGAGGTCCAAGATAGGCCGAACCCATTCGAGTAGAATCCCTGAAACCTCTCCTGTGACGGAACCGGCACAATCACTCCGGACCTCAAACCTGAATAGGCCCCATAGGGCCACCCGACGGGCAGGAAGGAGAGCAAGATTCGAGGGAAGAATCTGTCTGGAATTAGGAACGGAACCTATCCTGTAACCTGAGGTGATCACCTCGCACACCCACCAGTAGGAGATCCGGGAGGTCCATTGATCCGTGGACCTGCAAAGTCGTCCCCCCTACCCCAGAGTCGGGAGGGGGCAAGACTTCACGCGGAGGCGGGCTAGGGAGCTGGCTTGTTCGGCATACGCACCCAGGGGCGCTCGTGTCCACCAGCCGTACCGCTGTCAGTCTGGGAGGGCCTCCCCGTTGATTGACAAAAAAAAAACCTTTTTCTGGAAAGGAAGGACCCTGCTTATAGCGGCCTCCTTGCCAGCCTGAGGAAGAACAGTGCTTTTACCTCCCGTGACATCCTTGATGATGACATCCAGCGCAGCACCGGAAAGCCTACCACCTTTCAATGGTAAACCCTTCGGAGGCTTTTTAGAAGCTAGGTCAGCAGACCAGCATTTCAACCAGATCAGACAATGCAATACCCTGAGTTATAAGGGGCCGCGTCAAACGTGGCGTCGCCACATAAACCAGGCCCTGCACCATTTGTGGGCCAGAGCAATAGTGTCTGGAGGAAGATCATGCTCCTGTATTAGTTGCCCATCCCACAAGTGTTGGAGACACAAGGGTCGCCGCTACCACAAGCCGTAGGGCAGACCCCAACAAGGCAAACATAGCTCCACTCACCACTTCTGACCTCTTGTGAGTGGGGTCCTTTAATGCAGGAGTCCCCTTCACCGGGAGAATGGTGGCCTTGTGCAAACAGGCGACTAGAGGGTCGACCACTGGGGGAGAAGCCCACGTTTTAAGTAGGGCATTTTCAAAGGGGTATCTATAGGCAAACGCTGCGGGACCATAAAAGTCTTCTGCACCTTTTTCCCCAGACCTTGTCAGTGAGCTGGTCAAAGTAAGGTACATATTGGAAAAAAAAAACACTTTTTAGAAGGCCCGGCCCTAAGGAACCAGAGGAGACCGCCCGCCTGAGGTTCTACATCTGCAGCATTTAGCTAGCGAGTGTCCCTCACTGCATCAATGAGTTCACAAAACAAGCACCCTGTCATTTACTGACACAGAACTGGAGTTTTCCTTGCAAGGAATGTCCTGTTCAAAACCATCAAATATATATTCAGAGCTAGAGTCCTGAGCGGTAGTGGCTAGGCCCATATCTGAATCAGCGCACACCCCCCTTTTTTTTGTGGAAAAAAAGTGGGGATAGGGGCTTTTTTGCTCCCTTGCGCTCACACACTGCTTCCTCCCGGTCAGATTAATGATACCAGGACTGCCGACAACTGGTCCCTAAGGACCGCAGGTGCAGGAGCACTGCCAGTTGTCTCTAACAGTGTGAAGAAACAGGTGAACCAGACTCCAATATTGCCACGCTCTGAGACCTTATTCACCATTACAGTGAATAATACAGCCCACCCACAGGCCGTGCTGGGGCTGAGGGGATACCTGGAGTACTCACCACCCCTAGGGACCGCTCGGTACCGCTGTATGAGCCGCGCTGTATGAGTCGCGCTGTAGCGCTGGTGCAGCCTGAGGTGAAGAATCTGTGAGGATGTGTGTATTTCGCGCCGTACAGCAGCGCTGCTAGAGGCCGAAAACGAAAGTGAAAGTGCCGCGGCTACAAGAAAATGGCCGCCGGGCACCAGTATAACTATGCATTAAGCCCCAGCCAAAATGGCCGCCAATGGCGCACTTTTAAAAAAAAATAAAACACTGCGCAAATGGCGCACAGAAAACACAGCCAGTCCCCCAGAACACTTCCCAAACCAAATAACAGTCATGGAGCAGCCCCCCCAGGGCAGAGTGACCCCCCAAGCATCCCCACACAGCACAACAGGGTGCAGAGAGCAGCATAACAGGGGGGAGACAGGGAGAACCCCCCCCACACACAGAAACACAGCCAGCATGTACTTACCTTGCAGCAGGAGAGACTACTTACCCGTCCCGCAAGCACCTTGGAGAACACCCCCGGTGCCCATAGAGGGACTCACTGGCTTGTTTCAGACAGGCCTATCACAGAGTCGTACTGCGTAGCCGTCGGCCCGGTCCACCGCGAAAGATACAGTAGGTACTGTTCGATCTTGAGAGGACCGCGGGAGCATGAAAGCAACCCGGCCACCCCTGGAGCCATGGGGTATGTCGTGAACTGAGTCTCACGCACACAAGGCAAGGATCAGCACGCTCGATGGTCGGACAGGGAAGACTACGAGGATACTAGTGTACCCAACCTGTTGCCCAGCCGACAGTTGATTGAAGGTCTCAAAAATAAAATAAAATTCCCAAAGGAATAAAAATTAAAAGCAAAATCTTCCAGGAGACTGGCTCCTTAGAGAGCCACGTCTTCTCCTTCTGCTAGGTAGAAAAAAACTGAGGCCTGCTAGCTGCAGGTGTGAGGGTAATGCCCGGAGGGACCGCCCCCTGGGCGGGGCTGTTCAGCTCTGGTTTGTTCTGGAATGTTTTAACATTTAACATTCTGCCTAGGTCTTCTGCAAGCAGGGACATATACCCACGTGTAAAGTGTAAGACACGCCGTGTCGGTCCATGGATGATAAGAGAAAAAAATAAATTTAGGCTTTAGAACCACTTTAACTTCATTGTCATCACATAGGGGCCAACAAGATCCCTATTGGGTAGCATTAGGCAGGTGACAGGCACTTTTTTTTAGAGACATCAGGGGCCTATTTAGATGCCTAAAGCAGCTGTGAGCTTATTTTAAACACTTCAGACTCTGGATATAGTACACACATTCAAAGAGCTGAAGTATTTAAAACAATCATTACATGTAGTACCTTTTGGCATTCACTATACTCTCTACCAGCTAATATACACACACCATTTGTAATCAACCTGTCTAATTACATACAGGATTATTATGTTAAGCCGATTCCTGTCAGCTGAGGCTTCTGTCTTACTCTGAAGCATGGAACATTTCCTAGCCAATGTTCAGCTAAACACCACAACAAAAACATACCAAGTGCATTTCAAAGGGTTAATGTGATGAAATAGCCTCATCCATTTTATCTGAAACTGCTGTTTTAAAGGGACAGTCCATTCATGCATGAAAATGTAACCTTTAAACTCACTTTCATAGCAAAGACTAGATATAGATCTGGTGAGCAATTTTGATATTAATCAAATCGTAGTATCTGCTGAGTTTTGCCAAAACGTAACCCTGTGGAAATGCAGAATGATTGTTGCCAAGTTTTCAACACTTGCCTATATATTTTTTCGAGGACCAGCATGACAAGGCAATGAGCATTTTCAATACAAAGCAATTGTGTAAGCAGATTGCTTTAATTCTGGCTTTATTTAGACCTGTGCACAGAGAACGTGTGAATATATGAATTCAGGGGCACTGCATTGCAAAATGTATGTCCACTAAAACCTGTGTTGTGCATCAGAAGCATATTCAAAATAAATGGGCTTCCTTACCAAAAATCAACATGCAAAATACGGTATGTTAAAACACACAACTAGTAATGCAATACAGCACAAAATGTCTGAATGAACCTTGAAGGATTCTTTAGGATTTGTTCACATAAGTGGGTAACTTGCCAGGATTTTTTTTTTTTTTTTTAACAAACCAAGCTTACAGGTAGAAAATGTAATGTTCCCAAAGGCGAACTTATCCTTGAAACCATTCACTGTCAGCAGTTTTTGCACTAGTTTAACCACTTTTTTATTTATTTTTTTAAAGTCAGCAGCTACAAACACTGTAGCTGCTGACTTTTAATAAGGACACTTACCTGTCCTAGGCACCCATGAAGTCGGCCTCCCCCGAGGCCGATCGCTTGATCGTGGCAGGTCCCCGCGCCACCATCCTCACTAAGGGAAACAGGCAGTGAAAGCCTTGCGGCTTCACTGCCCGTTTCCTACTGCCCATGCGCGAGTTGCGCGACGCTTTGTGATACACAGTTCCCAGAAGGCAGCGTGCCCCAATCACCAGAAGACACCGGGAGTAGGACGAGGAAGAAGACCAGCCGCGGAGGATGAAGAGGCAGATTATGAACTTCTGCATAGCAAGCGCTATTTCTGGCAAGCAAAATAAAAAATAATTTTTTTTTTTAGCTTTTTGGTAAAAAAAAAAAAAAAATAATAATTCAGGGTGGAACTCCACTTAAGGCCGGGTTCACACCTATGCGAATTGGTTGCGGCTTACACCGCATCCAATTCGCATAACTTTAAAAAATACATTCTTTTCAATGAGGCTGGTTCACATATGTGCGATGCATTCGCACTGCGCATTACCAAAAAACCGTGTGCGTTTTCTAGACATTGCGGTGCGGCTCAGGTGCGAATGCAGGTCCATTATCTTCTATGGCCACGCATCTGATTTGCAGATGTCTTTCGTTCTGAACAGGACTTTTTTCAATGCTCACTACACTTCTTCCCCCCTTGCAGAGATAACAGAGCTGAAATTCGCACCGCACAAGTGTGAACCCAGCCTCCAGGATCGAGCATCTTTCGGAAATTTGGTGTTTACAAGTTAGGCTTCATGTACACCGAACGTTGTTCAACCTTTCCTCAACAATTTAACTTGACAGCTAGAAACCGGCATCTAAAAACGTCAGTTTAGCCACGTTTAGGAGCATTTGAAAAAAAATAAAAAATGAAAAAGGTCTGTAAACAAAAATGCTGCTAAATGAGTTACCGCTTGAAATGCCTCCAAACACAGCTTCTGAACACATTTGTGGGTTCCAGAAAAAGCCTCTAAACGCAACTGCCTAGAAACAACTATAGACGACCCTGTGTACATGTACTGATAAGATGAGAGGAGAGTTCAGGGGCAGTTGAAAAAAAATGCCCAACTGCTCCTAAACTTCCGTTTACCAGCAGCAGTGTACATGAGGCCTAAAAAAATGTTTTTTGCTAGAAAATTACTCAGACCCCCCAAACATTATATATTTTTTGGAAAAAAATACACTTTTTTTATTAAAAAAATAAAAACCAGTAAAGTTAGCCCAATTTTTTTTTATATTTTGAAAGATGTTACGCGAGTAAATTGATACTCAACATGTTGCGCTCCAAAGTTGCGCCCGCTCGTGGAATGGCGACAAACTTATACCCTTAATCTCCATAGGCGACGTTTAAAAAATGCTACACGTTGCAGGTTTTGAGTTACAGAGGAGGTCTAGGGCTGGAATTATTGCTCTCGCTCTACCGATCGCGGCGATACCTCACATGTGTGGGTTGAACACAGTTTTCATATGCGGGCGCTGGTCACGTATGCGTTCGCTTCTGCACGCGAGCTCAGCAGGACGGGGCGTGTTTAAAAATGTAAATCTTATTTATTTTACCTTTTATTTTTACACTTTTTTTTTTTTAAATAGCACTTTTATTTTGATTACAAGGAATGTAAACATCCCTTGTAATAGAAAAAAAAACATGACAGGACATCTTAACCACTTGCTTACTGGGCACTTAAACCCCCTTCCTGCCCAGGCCAATTTTCAGCACTGCGTCGCTTTAACTGACAATTGCGTGGTCGTGCAACATGGCTCCCAAACAAAATTGACGTGCTTTTTTTCCCCACAAATAGAGATTTCTTTTGGTGGTATTTGATCACCTCTGCGGTTTTTATTTTTTGCGCTATAAACAAAAATAGAGCAACAATTTAAAAAAAAAAAAAAAAAAAAACAATATTTTTTACTTTTTGCTATAATAAATATCCCAATTTATTTATTGATTTTTAAAAAAATTCTCAGTTTAGACCGATACGTATTCTTCTACATATTTTTGGTAAAAAAAATTGCAATAAGCGTTTATTGATTGGTTTGCGCAAAAGTTAAAGCGTCTACAATAGGGCATAGTTTTATAGCATTTTTATTAATATTTTTTTTTTACTAGTAATGGCGGCGATCAGCGATTTTTTTGTGACTGCAACATTATGGCGGACACATCGGACACTTTTGACACCATTTTGGGACCATTGTCATTTTTACAGCAATCAGTATAAAAATGCACTGGTTACTGTAAAAATGACACTGGCAGTGAAGGGGTTAATAACTAGGGGGCGCTGAAGGGGTTAAGTGTGTCTAAGTGGGTGGAGGGGACTGACTGGGGGAGGTGACCGATCTGTGTCCCTATGTACAAGGGACACAGCATCGGTCTCCTCTCCCTGACAGGACGTGGATCTCTGTGTTTACACACAGAGATCCACGTCCTTGTCTGTGTACCGGCCTATCGCGGGTGCTTGGTGGACATCGCGGCCGCCAGGCACGCGCATCTCAGTGAGACGCCGGGCGTGCGCCCCCCAGTGGCCGCAGAGAACGAAGCAAGGTCCACGCTGTAGCCATCATTCGACTACAGCGTGGGCCTGTAGTGGTTAAATACGAGATATGGGGTCAAAAAGACCTCAGATCTCATATTTACACTAAAATGCAATAAAAAAATAAAAAAAGGTGTCTCTTTAAGAGCTATGGGCGGAAGTAACGTTTTGACGTAGCTTCCACCCTGCAATGGTATGGGGGCCAACTTCCCCTCACTCGTCTCCATACCAGGGAGAGGACTACATCGCCTCCGCCGCTACCGACGGCTCAGATAAGCAGCGGAGGGCATCGAGGAGCGGCGGGCGCCACCAATAAAAGTGATCTGATGGTGAATGCGCCGCAGAGACCACTTTTATCTGAAAGAGGATACTGGGGTTATGGTAGCTAGCTTTTGCCATAACGGTACTCCTCTTCAAAGTACCGACTTATGACGATTGGGTCCTCTCCCTGGCTTGGTATGAAGAGGAGTGAGGGGAAGATGGACCCCACCCGTTTCCATACCATTGCAGTTGGAAGCAATGTCAAAACTTTTTTTTTTTTAAATGACAGCACCGGCCTGGCGACATGTCACCCCAGAGTTACTTCCAGGTATCGCGGCTCCAGCACTGTGATTGGCCGGAGCCGCGGTGAAGCCACTCCCGCGCATGCGTGTGGAAACCGCCAGTCAGGGCATGACCTCCTTTAGAAATGGCACGATCGCGGTTTCAAAGTGTTCCTTCACCGTTGTCTTCGGCGCACGTCTCTATTACAAATATCTCCCGCCCCCCTCAATCATACTTGCCTTGGTGGATGCAGCATTGGTCCGATGCTGCATCTGTCCCCTTGGGCCTCTACATTGAGAGCCGAGCGATATAACACAGCCGATCGCTCGGTTTTCAGAGCTCCGTGAGCAGAGAGCTGTAGACTGTCAGTCACATCTCTCTGCTCTTCTCCCTCCTCGCTCACTGAAGCGCTGAGCTGTGGAGGGGGCAGAGCGGCCATTTACAATAAACAAAGTTGTCCCATTACTGACAACCTGCAAGGTTTGACACCGTCTGCAAGTCCTTCCCTGGATGACTCATTTACGAAACTGTATTCATACAAAACGTCTTCCAATTTTTGAATTTTAAGTTATCCAAATAATGCTGTCACATGACATTTTCCCCAGAGCTTATGCTCATCACACCATAAAATGCAACTGCATGGATTTTACAGAATATAGGGATTTAAAAAGATCTCAGTCACTGATCACTAGCCCTACAAAACAAATTGAAAAATTACGCAATTTGTAAGAACAGAATTATAAAGTGACACGAATCTGCAAAATGAAATTGGCCATAGTCCTCTCACATGGGATGGGATTTTAGGCCCACAGCTGATCCCTACTGAGTAACCAATTACCCCACACACTGCGTAAAAACGGTTTTAAATCCAAAAATAAGTGGTAGGTGCATTAGTTCATTTTCTTTAGTCTTTTTCCATGTTTTCACCTGGTGATCTGGCCAGTAACACCCCTCCTGTATTAGAGAGCCAACACTCAATGAATGAGCAAAGGGAAAACATTTGGACAGCAATATTGTCAGTCTGGGGGTGAGGAGTGTTATATGTACTAGCAGATTTAAATACACCAAGGCCCCTTACAAACAGGACGGAATCCCACTGCAATCCACTTTTCCAACAGGGGGATCTGTCGGCGGATCCCCCACTGAGCAGGCGTTTGACAGTTCAGTGCCCACTCCACTAATGCAGAGCAGACAAGAACACAGCCCACTCTCCTTTATGGGAAATCAGATGTAAAATGGACCGGCCTGTTTACACCCCCAACTGCTATCTAATCAGGCGAAAGGGAACTAATCCCCTTCCGTTGGTTTTTGCCGGATGTCAACAGAGATAAGGCCGTTGACATCTGGCTACCCTTAGAGGAGGATGGAGGGTCCGGTCAGGTTCGTCTGCAAAATGAATAGGCGGACCTGACAGAACCACCCAGGTGACAGGGGCCTAACAAATCGAAGCCATATTAATATAAGCAGTCCTAACAACTGTTTTTTTTTCCCCTTTTGAGATAAAGGTTTTACCCGGTCAGTGGTATTTCTCGTCTCAACATTAAAAGTGATACTAAGTTTTTTTGTTTTTTGTTTTTTTTTAAACAAAACACGTTATACTTCCCTGCTCTGTTCATTGGTTTTGGACAGAGCAGCCCAGATCCTCCTCTTCTTGGGTTCTCGCTGGAGCTCCTCCCTCCTGCTGAGTGCCCCCACAGCAAGCAGCTTGCTATGGGGACACCCGAGCAAAGCTGTTGCTCTGTCTATTCAGACATGGTGCCGCGGCTCGGCCCCACCCCCTCTCTCACCTCACTGACTGAAAGCAGCGAGAGCCAATGGCACCTGCTGCTGGTTCTCAGCCAATCAGGAGGGAGAATCCTGGACAGCAGAGTCTCTCACACAACATCGCTGGATCGAGATCACGCTCAAGTATGTATAAGGGGGGCTTAGGGGGGGATGCTGCACACAGTTTTTTTTATCTTAATGCATAGAATGCAATATAAATAAAAATAATAAAAAACACACACCTTCTGCCTTTAGAGCCACATTAACTGCTACATTTGCAGGAGGGCTTGTGCTTTAATGGACATGTAGTCCTGGGCAGGAAAAGGACATGGTTTAAAGTGGTTCTAAAACAGAGGGGTTTTTTTACCTTAAAAAGGGATACTAAAAGGTTGTTTTTTTTTTTGTTTTTTTTAAAACAAAACATGTCATACTTGTGTCCACCGTGCAGTTTGTTTTGCACAGAGTGGCCCCGATCCTCCTGTTCTGGGGTCCCACGACAGCTCTCGCGGCTCCTCCCCGCAAGAGCTAACCCCCTCTGGGAAGCTCTCTCGAGGGGGTTACCGCGGGCGCGCTCCCGTGTGATACAATTGGCGGCCATAGCCGCGAAGTGTATGACTCGACCCCGCATCATTGATTTGACTGACAGCAGCGGGAGCCAATGGCTGCGCTGCTATCAATCATCCAATGAAGAGCCGACAAGAGCTGGGGTAAAGCAACGCGGGATCGCGCCCACGGAGATGAAAATGAGGTCTCGGGGGGCTGAGAGTGCAAGGTGTTTTTTCCCCTTCATGCATAGGATGCATGAAGGTGAAAAAACACGAACCTTTACAACCCCTTTAATGCATTAGGGTAAAAACCTACTGTGACCACCTCCCCCCCAGTCTCCGCTGTATAGTTACCTGATCCAGTACAGTGCCCGTAAGCAACATCATTGCTCTCTTTCCCTCCCTCCTCACAGGACTCCGATGCTATCAATCACAGCCTGTGAGGATGGAGCGTGGACAAGCACACAGTGCAGCTAGGGATAAAGCTTGTGGCCTGCTATAGGGGCACTCTGAAGGCAGGAGGAGCCAGGAGCGCCTGCAAAGGACCCTAGAAAAAGGAGGATTGAGCTGCTCTGTGCAAAACCTATGCACAGAACAGTTAAGCATTATAGGATTGTTATTTTAGAAAAATTTCCAACATTTACAAAGCAATTTAGGGGCTCCTTGTAGGGAAGAATCTGAACCCAGAGAAGCTGGAGGCTGATAGACTGGAGGAAAATGAAGACATGTAGCTTCATGTCTGACTCAGTTAAAATTCCCTGTATAGAAAAAAATATGTATTATGTATGTATGTATGTATGTATGTATGTATGTATGTATGTATGTATGTATGTATACACACATACACACACACACTGCAACTAACGATTATTTTCATAATCGATTAGTTGGCCGATTGTTTCGATTAATTGGTTAACATTTAAAAAAAAAAAAAAAAAAAAAAAAGAAGGGGGACAAAGAGAAGGCTAATTTATGAAATACTTTCTTCAGTTCTGTGTATACAAAGGAGCATGGGGGAGCTCATGTCCAAAATGGGGGTGGTAGTGACACAGCCCCAAATCCACAATGGCTCAAAAGTGATATGGTCCAGAAATATTTAGATGGAATAAAGGTGGATAAAGCACCTGGACCAGATGGCATACACCCACGGATCCTAAAAGAATTGAGCTCTGTAATTTCAAAGCCATTGTATTAAATTTTTAGGGACTCATTAATGACAGGAATAGTACCACTGGATTGGCGCAGGGCCAATGTGGTGCCTATATTTAAAAAGGGAATTAAGTGTTTACCAAGTAACTATAGACCTGTTAGTTTAACTTCTATAGTTGGGAAAATACTGGAGAGATTAATAAAAGACCACATAGATGAGTTCTTGCTGGAAAAAAACTATTTAAGCAACAGACAGCATGGATTCATGAAAGACAGAAGTTGTCAAACAAACCTGATTTCTTTTTATGAAGAGGTAAGTAAGACCTTGGACAGAGGGGTGGCAGTGGACGTGGTATACTTGGATTTTGCAAAAGCGTTTGATACAGTTCCCCACACACGGCTAATGTGTAAGGTAAAGTCTACAGGATTGGAAATATCAGTTTGTAAATGGATAGAAAACTGGCTAAAAGACAGAATTCAGAGAGTAGTGGTTAATGATTCTTACTCTGAATGGTCCAAGGTTATCAGTGGTGTACCCCAAGGTTCAGTGCTGGGACCCTTACTTTTTAATATGTTTATAAATGATATTGGGTCTGAGATCAAAAGTAACATTTCTGTCTTTGCAGATGACACCAAGCTATGCAGTGGAATAACGTCCTTACAGGATGTCGCCAATTTACAAGCCGACCTCAATGCTCTGTCTAATTGGGCGACTATGTGGCAGATGAGGTTTAATGTTGATAAATGTAAAGTTATGCACTTGGGGGCTAATAATATGAATGCATCATACATACTAGGGGGAGTACAACTGGAGGGATCCGTAGTGGAGAAGGATCTGGGGGTTTTGGTAGATCATAAGCTCAATAATGGCATGCAATGCCAAGCTGCGGTTTCCAAAGCGAGCAAAGTCCTTTCTTGTATTGAGAGGTATGGACTCCAGAGAGAGAGATATAATTTTGCCCCTGTTCAAATCATTAGTAAGACCTCATCTGGAATATGCAGTTCAGTTTTGGGCCCCAGTTCTCAAAAAGGATATTGGGGAACTGGAGAAAGTGCAGAGAAGGGCAACCAAACTGATAAGAGGCATGGAGGAGCTCAGCTATGAGGAGAGATTAGAGGAACTGAATTTATTCTCTCTTGAGAAGAGGAGATTAAGGGGGGATATGATCAACATGTACAAATATATAAGGGGTCCATATAGTGAACTTGGTGTTCAGTTATTCACTTTACGGACAACACAAAGGACAAGGGGGCACTCTTTGCGTCTAGAGGAAAAGAGATTTCACCTCCAAATACGGAAAGGTTTTTTCACAGTAAGAGCTGTGAAAATGTGGAATAGACTCCCTGCAGAGGTGGTTCTGGCCAGCTCAGTAGATTGCTTTAAGAAGGGCCTGGATTCTTTCTTAAATGTACATAATATAACTGGGTACTGACATTTATAGGTAAAGTTGATCCAGGGAATATCCGATTGCCTCTCGGGGGATCAGGAAGGAATTTTTTCCCCTGCTGTAGCAAATTGGATCATGCTCTTCTGGTTTTTTTTTGCCTTCCTCTGGATCAACTGTGGGTATAGAATTGGGTATATGGGATTGTACGATATATGTTTATTTTTTTTTTATTTATTTTTTTTATTTTTTTACGGTTGAACTGGATGGACTTGTGTCTTTTTTCAACCTGACTAACTATGTAACTATGTATGTAACTATGAAAGTAATTAACCTGCGATTTGCTTTTTACATTTTTTGGGGACAATTTGTTGTTGGGCAGATAAAAAAAAAAAAACACAAACACGCTTTTCTGCAGCTTCTCCATTGAAGTATATTGAACCAAAAATCAAAGTAGCACCGTTCTGCGTTAAAAAAAAGTCCTTACCCTTTCCAAATACGCAGCAGCTGAAAAAAATCATGGATGTGAAGGTGTCCCATAGGAAACTATGTAAATGAACTGTAGTGTGTTTCTGAAAAAAGCACCAAAAAACACAGAGATGTGACCCAGGCCTGAGATGTTTAGTAACATAATGGGGTTAAAAAAACTAAAATTAGTACAAAAAGAGCAAATAATCGCTACTGTAAGGGGTTAATTTTTTACTGTGGGGCAGTGAAATTTATATTTACAGTAGCGATTTTCTCTTTTTGTACTATAAAGGGCTAATTTTAGTTTTTTTAACCCCATTATGTTACTGGCCGATTAATCGATTATGAAAATGGTAATCGATTAATTTCATAATCGATTCGTTGTTGATCAATCGATTAGTTGTTTCGGCCCTAATTTATATTTTCTCACACACACACACACACACACACACACACACACACACACACACACTTTGCTGAAGTTCAAACCGAGCATCAGAATGGGGAAGAAAGGGTATTTAAGTGACTCTGAACGTGGCATGGTTAACGGTGCCAGACGGGCTGGTCTGAATATTTCAAAAACTGCTGATCTACTGGGATTCCACAATCTCTAGAGTTTACAGAGAATGGTCTGAAAAAAAGAAAATATCCAGTAAGCGGCAGTTGTGCAGATGAAAACGCCTTGTTGATGTCAGAGGAGAATGGGTTTGAAATGATAGAAAGGCAACAGTAACTCAAATAACCACTCGTTACAACCAAGGTATGCAGAATACCATCTCTGAATGCACAACACATCAAACCTAAAAGCAGATAGGCTATAGCAGCAGAAGACCACACCAGGTGCCACTCCTGTCAGCCAACAGGAAACTGAGGCTGCAATACGCACAGGGTCACCAAAATTGGACAATAGATAATTGGAAAAACGTTGCCTGGCTTGACGAGATGTTAGGGTCAGAATTTCGAGTAAACATGAAAGCATGGATACATTCTGCCTTGTATCAACTGTTCAGGCTTGGTGTGGGGGATATTTTCTTGGCACACTTTGAGCTCCTTAGTACCAATTGAGCATCGTTTAACCACCACAGCCTACCTGAGTATTGTTGTTGACCATGTTAATCCCTTTATGACTACAGTGTACCCATCTTCTGATGGCTACTTCCAGCAGGATAATGCACTATGTAACAAAGTTTAAATCAGGGATATGCAATTAGCGGACCTCCAGCTGTTGCCAAACTACAAGTCCCATCATGCCTCTGCCTCTGGGTTACATGCTTAATGCTGTCAGAGTCTCGCTATGCCTCATGGGACTTGTAGTTTGGCAACAGCTGGAGGTCCGCTAATTGCATATCCCTGGTTTAAAATGATCTCAAAACTGGTTTCTCGAACATGACAATGCGTTCACTGTACTCCAATGGCCTCCACAGTCACCAGCTCTTAATTCAATAGCGCACCTTTGGAATGTGGTGGAATTAGAGATTTTTATCATGGATGTGCAGCTGACAAATCTGCAGCGTGATGCCATCATGTCAATATGGATCAAAATCTGAGGAATGTTACCAACACCTTGTTGAATATCTATGCCACGAAGAAATAAGGCAGTTCTGAAGGCAAAAGGAGGGTCCAATCCGGTACTAGCCAGGTGTATTTAATAATGTGGCCAGTGAGTGTATATCTCTATCTTTATTCATCTTCTGTTATCCAGGAGTATTGGATGTTTTGTCCCCTAAACATATAAAAAGGTCATTTATTTAGCATTACAAATAGATACATTTAGAAATTATTCTTAACCACCTCCCACCCGGCCACTGTACATATATGGCCGGGCGGGCGTTTCCTCCTAAGTGGACATTCAGGAACGTCCTTCAGAAGGAGGGGGATCTCGCGCGCAGCGGCGCAATCTTGATGCGCCCGTGTCACCCGGACACGGCGCATCTCCGATCGGCAGGAGGGCTCTGTGATTGGCCCTCCTGATCACATGACAGCTGTGTCCAATCACAGACATCATATAATGCAAATTGAGAGCCGGTTGCTAGGTGATCGACTCCCCTTCCTCACATGGAAGTCGTCAGTGAGGAGAGCGGATCTCTGCAGCCGGCTGGTGATCAGCGAGTATGAGCTGTTTTTTACAACTTTTTACACACTGATCACCGGCCCAGTGTCCCCACACAACGTCCCCACACATGTTCCAACACAATGTAAACACACAAAGTCCCCACAGTAAAAAACACCTGTCCCCCACATATGTAACAGTAAAATCCTATGTCCCAATGATCATCTGCACACGTCCAGGATCACCTGCACTTATCTGCGTACATCTGTCCATGATCACACAAATTATACACTTAACGGGATTTTTTTTACCAAAGACATGTAGCAGAATACATTTTGGCTTAAATTTATGCCAAAATTCGATTTTTTTTTAGATTTCTTTTAAAAGAGAAGAATTTTACAAATTTCCACTTTTTCGCTTATATCGCAAAAAATAAAAAACAGTCGTGAATAAATATCACTAAAGCTCTATTTGTGTGAACAAAACGATAAAAAATGTAATATGGGTACAGTGTTGCATGACTGCACAATTGTCATTGAAAGTGCGAGAGTGTTGAAAGCTGAAAATTGACCTGGGAAGGAAGGGGGTGAAAGTGCTCAGTATTGAAGTGGTTAACTTTACTTATTAACCAAAATTGAACACCCCATTGAGGTTTTTAACAGATTAATCGAAAAAATAATCATCCAACTGATTATGAAAGTAATAGTCAGTTGCAGCACTAGTTGTATTTTGGGCCAATGTAACCAAGTCAATGTACACATAAATTTTAGCGACTTCCATTGTTTTAGAGAAGTTCTGGTCAAACACTGGACCAAGGCTATGTAAAAAAAAAAAAAAAAGGCAATAGCTTGACCAATGGCATGAAAGATACAACAGTGCCATCTACAGTTTTAGTTAAAAAAATGCTCTCATAGAAACGGCTATAGAAATGAAGAGGTAAAGGGATCGGTCCATGTGGGAATAACCACCCAAACGTTCTAAATTTAAGGCCAATAGCATAAGCAGACAGATGGCTCCATAAAAACAGAAGTAATAAAATGTTAAGTCTGTGCCAGAGGGGACTTCACAAGACCAAAGAAGGAACTTCACCTGGGGATGACAATAGCATCTAATTTCCTGCAAATGTTGAGTAAAGTCTTGACACTTGTTATTGATAATCAACTATAACCCAAGTAATTTTAGTGTATCCTTATTGTACACAGATCATTGTCTGTGCTCATTTGCATGGAAGGTTAGGTAGTATGTACATGTGTTGAATACACATCTGTAATACTTTTAAGTCTTGTATTGTTTTCCGGAGTTCTAAGGTATTGTAAGTCAATTAAAAGTCAGCAGCTACAAAAAGTGTAGCTGTGGTCTTTTAATAAACATACACTCACCTGTCCCACTATCCAACGCTGTGGCCGCCCGAAGCCTCGCTCCTCTCCCCCTCACCCCCTCTCCGGGGTGCCGTCATTACTTCTGTGGGCACCCAGCTGTGACAGCTTGCGGCTTCACAGCCGGATGTGGACTGCGCATGCGTGAGTAGTGATGCGCTCTCCTATAGGCCAGGCAATCTTCTAGGACCTGTGACATGTTACAAAAGATTGCAGAGAGGGAGGTGCCACCTAGAGGGTGAGACGGCGGAAGGTAGAGCTGCACAATAAATCATTAAAAAAAATCGTGATCTCGATTCAACCCCCCCTGACAATCTCCAATGCAGAGTTTGCAGATTCTTTCATATAACAAGTGGAGAGACTATCTGCTTTCTCAGCTGTCAAAAGAAAATATCTCAGGCAGTCTGCCAAGTTCTTAACAGGAAACATTGTAACTAATGCTTCCTTCTTAGATCAGAGGGATAAACTTCCGTGTGCGTGTAAAAAAAAAAAAAAAAAAAAAATCCAGGCAGTCTGCCAAGTTTGTAACATGAAACATTGTAACCAACTTCCTTCTAAAGCCCCGTACACACGGTCGGACTTCCATCAGACTTTTCCGTGTTTTTTTGTCCGAACGGAGTTGGTCGGGAACACCCATAGCATACACACCCTCTGACTTTTCTGCAAACTTTCCCAAAACTTTTTGCAACATCACGTGGTTTTTCTGCTCTTTACCGTCACCCTTTGGTCAACTTCTCTATTGTTGGTTGATTTTAACATTAGTTGTTTTGTCCATCGGACAAAAGTCCGATGGTTTTCTGCACACACGGTCGGACTTTGCTCCATCAGACTTTTGTTGGGCAAAAGTTTGTCCGTTTGCAGACCCAACTTTTGTTCGATGAAAACAAGAAAAAAGCAAAAAAAAAAAGTTTGTCGGATGGAGCGTACACGGTCGGATTGTTGGTCCAACTTGCTAAAAACGAAGTTTGTTGGGCAAAAGTCCGACCGTGTGTACGGGGCTTTAGAGTAAACGTCTGTGTGTGAATGCAGGAAGTTTAACCACTTAAAAGGCCAAATCTTTTTCTGACACTTGTTTAAGTTAAAATCAATTTTTTTTTGCTAGAAAATTACTTGGAACCCCCAAACATTATATATATTTTAGCAGAGACCCTAGGGAATAAAATGGCAATTGCTGCAATATTTTGTGTCATACTGTATTTGCCCAGCGGTGTTCCAAATGCCATTTTTTGGGGAAAAAAAATCGGGATTTTTTGTACTCACCGTAAAATCCTTTTCTCTGACATCCATGGACTGACACGGTGTCTCTTTACACTTTACACGTGGGTTATGTCCCTGCTTGCAGGAGAAGACCTAGGCAGAATGTGAGATGTTATACATACATTCTAAAAGCCAGAGCTGAACAGCCCCACCCAGGGGGCGGTCCCTCCGGGCATAACCCTCCCACTACAGTCAGCAGACTTCAGTTCGTAACAAAGCAGTACAAACTTAAAAAGGAAGGGTGGGTGCCGTGTCAGTCCATGGATGTCAGAGAAAAGGATTTTACGGCGAGTACAAAAAATCCTATTTTCTCTTATCATTCATGGACTGACACGGTGTCTCTTTACACTTTACACGTGGGATGTCCCAAAGCAGTGTCAAGAGGGATGGGAGCAGTATAAATGGAAAAACCAAAAAACTTTCACTCCAAAAAGGCAGATCTCCTCAACGGAGGAGTCGCAACTTTAAACAGCGGCCTGCAGCACCCTGCGGCCGAAGGAAGCATCCGAAGACGCAGCCACATCAACCTTATAAAAAACTTAAAAGGCATGAACAGACGACCAGGTCGCCGCCTTGCACACTTGTGCAACCGACGCTTGATGTCGGAAAACCCAGGAAGCACCAATTGCCCTGGTGGAATGCGCCGTAACCGGAAAGGGAGGCGCCCGCCCTTTGAGAGCATAGGCTTGAATGACGGTTTGTCTGATTCCCCTAGAAATGATGGCAGACGAAACCGCTTGGCCCTGTTATGGACCAGGGGCAGTCACAAACAGTGAGTCGGACTTCCGAATAGAAGCAGTAGCAGACAGGTACACCCGTAAGGCTCGTACCACCTCCAATATGTGCAGCGCAAACTCTCTGGGATGCGATGGGTGAGGACACAAAGACGGGAGGACAATGTCCTCATGTAGGTGAAAGGTAGACACCACCTTTGGCAAAAGGGAAGGTCGCGGATGCAACACCGCCTTATCCTTATGGATGACTAAATATGGCGACTTGCAGGACAAAGCCGCCAACTCAGACACTCGTCAAACAGAAGTGATTGCCACTAAAAGGCCACCTTCTGAGACAAGACAAGAGAGGAATATCCCGGATATTCCCAAAAGGAGGTTCCTGGAGGACCTAGAGCACCAAATTCAGATCCCACGGTGGGAGAGAAGGCTTGACAGGAGGGAGCACATGGCGAACCCCCAACACAAGGTGCTAACCAAGAAATGACCCGCTAGAGGTCGCTGAAAGAAGACGGCCAAGGCCGAAAACTGATCCTTGATGGTACTCAAAAGCAAGCTTTTGGGTCACTCCACACTGTAGAGGACGCAGGATTCTGGGGACGGAATACGTCCGATGACGCCAGTCCAGCGCTTTGCATATGGCGATATAAGCTTTCCAGGCACAGTGATAGATCTGCCTGGAGGAAGACTTCCGTGTCCTTAACATGGTCAAAATGACAGAGTCCAAGAGACCTCGGTCCCTCAACACCTGGCTTTTAACAGCTCTGCCGTTAAAGCCAGAGACTGTAAGCCGGATGAAACATAGGACCTTGAGACTGAAGGTCCTCCCTCATCGGCAACCGCCAGGGAAAGTCCGCAACGAGACGTACCAGATCAGCGTACCAGTGATGCTGAGGCCAATCCGGAACAATTAGGATCACCGGAGTTTATATCAGGCGATAAGGACCCTATGGGGCCACCAACGCATCCGAGTCATCGCCCAAGGATCCCTGGATCTGGCCACAACCTCGACCCTTGCGACTGAGTCGAGAGGCCATCAGGTCCACATCCGACGTGCCCCCCCGTCGGCAAAGGAGTTGAAATATGCAAGGACCACTCTTCCTGGTCCGGCGTCTGGCGACTCAGATAGTCCGCCCCTACAGAGCCGGCATGTTTCTTCCGGCCCACTTCAGGATACGGATTACCTCGGAAGCCGCAGCTGAGCTCCGAGTCCCCCCGTGATGGTTTACATACGCCACCGCCGTGGCGTTGTCCGACTGGCTCCTGATGGAGCGACCCCGTACTCTCTCCGACCTGAGGAGAGACACAGTCTGATGGCCCGCATTTCCAGAACAGTGATTGGTAAACGGGCTCGTCCGGAGTCCAAGGCCTTGAGCCGACAGGACTCCGCAGACTCCACCCCAGCCCGTCAGGCTGGCGTCCGTACCGTCCATTGGATGGGAGGGGAACGACTTTCCGGACCGAAGAGCCGAGGGTCCCAACCACCCTGTCAGGGACGCCATGACCAGGTGAATCACCTGGATCCGAAGATCCAAGGACAACGGGGATTTGTCCCAGGTGGACAAGATCTCCTTCTGCAATGCCCTGGTGTGTGATTGGGCATACGGAATGGCCGCGAAGGAGGCCACCAGGAGTCCCGGGACTCTCATGCAAACAACGGATTGACAACCATGTTCGGGATGTCAGCACCCGCACCGCAGACTGAAGTGTCAGCAACTTCTCCAGAGGTAGGATACCTTTGCCTCCAAGGAGTCCAGAACCAGCATGAGCCCCCCAAGAACAGTGTGACCCCCAAGCACCCCACACAGTCAGCGCCAGTAATGGTGACAGAGAGCGACAATAAAATACAGGGGGAGACAGGGAAAATCCCCCACAGAGAAACACACAGCCCTTTGTACTCACCTGCAGGCAGGAGAGACTACTTACCCGTCCCCTGAGGGACACACTGGTGTTTCTGACAGGACTATCACAGTGCAGTACTGAGTAGCTGTCGGCCCGGTCCACCGCGAAAGATACAGTCAGTCAGGAGCTGTTCAGTCTTGAGAGGACCGTGGGAGAATGAAAGCAAACCCGGCCACCCCTGGAGTCATGGGGCCTGTCGTGAACTGAGTCTCACGCACAGAAGGCGAGGATCAGCATGCTCGATGGTCGGACAGGGAAGAATACGAGGATATCTTGTACCCAACCTGTTGCCCAGCCGACAGTTGATAGAAGATTCTCAAAAATAAAATAAAAAAGAAATCCAAAAAGGAATAAAATAGGTCAGGAAACTGGCTCCTGAGAGAGCCACGTCTTCTCCTTCTGCTAGGCAGAAAAAAAACTGGAGTCTGCTGACTTAGTGGGAGGGTTATGCCCGGAGGGACCGCCCCCTGGGTGGGGCTGTTCAGCTCTGGCTTTTAGAATGTATGTATAACATCTCACATTCTGCCTAGGTCTTCTCCTGCAAGCAGGGACATAACCCACGTGTAAAGTGTAAAGAGACACCATGTCAGTCCATGGATGATAAGAGAAAATACACTTCAATGAATAAGGAAAAAAAAAACTAAACAGTAAAGTTAGCCCAATTTTTTTTGTTTTAATGTGAAAGATGATGTTACACCGCGAGAATCGTGATCTATCTTCTAAGCAAAAAAAATTGTGATTCTCATTTTAGCCAGAATCGTGCAGCTCTGTCAAAACCAAGTACCCACTCCCCCCCCCCCCCCCCCCCAAAAAAATGACACGCCAAATGTAGTATGTAGGGGAGCGAGGAGTGCTTAAAGCAGAAGTTCGCTTTAAGTTAAAATCTTTCTCCCAAAAAGGAAAAAGAA
Source organism: Rana muscosa (assembly GCA_029206835.1). Lineage (NCBI taxonomy): Eukaryota > Metazoa > Chordata > Amphibia > Anura > Ranidae > Rana > Rana muscosa. Next base: position 56,450,911 of record CM055121.1, read on the forward strand.
AAATCAGTTGACATAACTGCTTAAAAAGTGTTTCAGTTTGGCTTGAAATTATTAGTCAAGTCCATTTACTGTAAATCTGCCTGTGCATCCAACACTCCCTTGCTAGACAATGCTGCTATCTAAAGGTGTCTCCATTGCAGGACAAATAGTGTGAATCTCCTTAACAGGGACACAGCAATAAAAACCTGACAGCCTACCAAATTGGTAGGCTACAATAAATGTAATGTTAATTTTTAGGTCCGATACCGCTTTTTTAAACATTTTATAAAGCTTTTGTTTTTTTAATACCTACTTGGGCACCTGTACTGTATAGGATATTTTCTAGAAAAGGTGAACTTAAAAAGTTGAAGATAAGGATGATAGAATACTCTTCAAAATGTTTCCCCTCCTCCTACCTTGCCTACATAGTCTATAGAACTTACTTTTTTTAATCTGATCACATGATCCAGCGGCTCTTACCGGGGAGAGGAGGGATCGTCAACAACAGATAGGCATTGGAACCTATGGGTGACATTGCTGCTCCAGGAATTCACAGCCATTGTCTAGCGCTCCCTTACACATGATAGCTGTAGCTGCTGAATCACGTGACCCTACTAAAAAATAAAAAAACTGTACTTTTATTTACTTAATACAGGGTATGCAGGAGGTGTGGGCAGTAAGAAAATGTTTTAGGAATACTGACAGCTACTAGCCTTTACTAACACTTTAAAGTGCGAGTTTAAATTCAAAACGTTTACCTAAATTTATTTTCTGCATGAAGGCAAAAAAAGTCCCACTACTTTTTGTTCCCCGCCCCCCCCCCCCCTCCCCAAACACTTAGGGCCAATTATCACAGCAATAAACAGCTGCTGCACACTAAACCTCAGCAATTTTTGTGGCTGCTGTCCACTCTGGATGTAACGAACCAGGGGTCGTGTGCTGCACTAATGTACAGTGACAGGATCCTATTCAGTGCACTGTTATAAAATGCAGCACATCTACATTTTAATCGCAACTTACTGCAGAGCAACTCAGGTGTGCACTGCAGTGTGAATAGGACACACACAAAACGGTTTTGCTGTGTGTCCTAGAGGTGGCCTGTGTACTATACGTGAACAGTGCTGTCCTGGCTGCAGCATTGCTGCTCCCTCTTCCTGATTTCACAGGAGACACAGAGCAGTGGAAGCTGTAGGCTCCTGCTGCCGTCAGTAAAATCTTGGGCAAAGAGTGCGTTACGTGGCTAAGCTAGCGCTGCGTGCTTTGGATGCACACGGCCCGATTCAGGAGCAGGTACGCAGAAGTGCCCCCCAACCACACAGCTTGCTATAGAGCAGTGATGGCAAACCTTGGCACCCCATTTGTTTTGGAACTGCATTTCCCATAATGCTCAACACTGCAGAGTGAATGAGCACCATGGGAAATGTAGTTCCAAAACATCTGGGGTGCCAGGGTTCGCCATCACTGCTATAGAGGCACCCATAAGTTCACTGGTGTGCACTTCTGCACTCCTGTGACCAAGATTCAGCCGACAGTGGGCTAAACTGCACCATCGGCTGATGTCACTCTGCTTGTCCAGGCTCTGGAGACACCCAGTCTTTAACCACTTCAACACCAGGCTTTTTTTACCACCTCAATACTGGGCCTATTCTGCCACTTCTCTCCTACATGTACAAATCAGAATTCTTTTGCTAGAAAATTACTCAGAACCCCCAAACACTGTTTTTTTAGCAGACACCCTAGGGTATAAAAATGACTGTCATTGCAATTTTTTTTCTTGCACGGAATTTGCGCAATAATTTTTCAAACGCCTTTTTTTGGGAAAAAATAGGATTTTTGTACTCACCGTGAAGTCCATTTCTCTGACGTCCATGGACTGACACAGCTGGATACTGTAAACGTGTGGGTATATGTCCCTGCTCGCAGGAGAAGATCTAGGCAGAATGTTAGAAACATTCTAGAACAAACCAGAGCTGAACAGCCCCGCCCAGGGGGGCGGTGCCTCCAGACATTACCCTCCCACCTGCAGTCAGCAGACCTCAGTTCGTAACAAAGCAGTACAAACCTTAAAAGGAAGGGTGGGTGCTGTGTCAGTCCATGGACGTCAGAGAAACGGATTTTACGGCGAGTACAAAAATCCTATTTTCTCTTATCGTCCATGGACTGACACAGCTGGATACTGTAAACGTGTGGGACGTCCCAAAGCCGTATCAGAAGGGTGGGAGCAGTAGAAAAGGAACAACCAAACCTTCACTCCAAACAAGCAGAGCTCCTCAATGGAGGAGTTGCAACATTAAACAGCGGCCTGCAATGCTTTGCGGCCGAAGGGAGCATCCGAAGATGCAGCCACATCAACCTTATAATAAAATCTTGAAAATGTATGAACGGACGACCAGGACGTCGCCTTGCACACTTGTGCAACCAACGCTTGATTTCGGAAGGCCCAGGAAGCCCCAATTGCCTTGGTGGAATGCGCCGCAACCGGAAAGGGAGGCGCCCTCCCCTTAAGGGCATAGGCCTGTATGACGGTCTGCCTGATCCACCTAGAGACGGTGGCAGACGACACCGCTCGGCCCTGTTTTGGACCAGACACAGACTTCTGAATGGAAACCGTAGCAGACAGGTACACTCGTAAGGCTTGTACCCATCTTAATGTATGAAGCGCAAACTCTCAGGGATGCGATGGGAGAGGACACAAGGATGGAAGAACAATGTCCTTCTTAAAGGTGAAAGGCCGAGACCATCCTTAGAAAAGAAGTAGGACGGTCGTGGGCGCAACCCCTCCATATCCTTATGGAGGACCAAGTAAGGCGACTTGCCGGACAAGTCCGCCAACTCAGACACCCGTCTAACCGAAGCAATGACCACTAAGATGGCCACCTTCCGGGACAAGGTCAAGAGGAATCTCTCATATTCTCAAAAGGGATGTTCTTGGAGAACCAAGATGCATCAAATTCAGATTCCAAGTAGGGAGAGGAGGCTTGACAGGGGGGGGGGGGGGGGATCACGTGGCGAACCCCCTGCACAAAAGGTGCTAATCAAGGAATTGCCCGGTAGCGGTCGTTGAAAAAAAGACAGCCCGGGCCGAAATCCGAGCCTCAAAAAAAAAAAAAAAGGTATGCAAGGCCAGCTTTTGGGTCACACCACGCTGTAAGAACAGCAAAATCCTGGGAACGGAATACATCCGAGGACGCCACTCAAGTTCCTCGCACATAGCGATGTAAGCCTTCCAGGTACGGTGAGATATCTTTCTGGAGGAAGATTCCCGTGTCAACAACATAGAAGAGATGACCGAATACGAGAGAACTCGGTCCTTCAGCATCTGGCTTTAAACAGCCATGCCATTAAAGCCAAGGACTGTAAAGCAGGATGAAGTATGGGATCATGAGACAGAAGGTCCACCCCAATAGGCAGTCGCCAGGAATGTCTGCGACTAGCCGAAGTAGATCAGCGTACCAATGTCGCTGTTCCGGAGCAATGAGGATCACTGGAATGGCCTCAGCCCCTACTCTGCGAAGCCGGTGAGGCAACAACAGTAGCGGAGAGTAAGCATATATCAGGCGACACTGGCCCCACGGGCTTCCAAAGCGTCCGACGCGTCCGCCCAGGAGTCCCTGGACCTGACCACGTTCTTGCCACCTTGCGAGTGAGTCGAGAGGCCATAAGATCCACTTCCGGTGCCCCACCTCCGGTAAAGGGAGGTGGAAACACCTCCGGATGCAAGGACCCTTCCCCCGCAATGCACACGGCCGAGAGGACCATCTTGCAGCGAGATGTATGAAAATCCCAAAGAGACTCCGCAATGTATCGGAGAAGGGAGGCCCCAGTGTACAGGGTGCCTCAACTGTTGGCTAATAAAGGCAACTTGACGAAACTTCCCTAGAAACTCGGTCAGAGGACTAGTACCTCAGCCTCCACAGGTGGCACAAACCCACCCCGGGCACAGAGACCCTAAAGGCTAAAGCAGTTGCAGTGCACCTGCTAGACGACTGATGAAGCAGAGGCTTTTGCCCAGTCATTGAGCTCCAAAAACGCCAGAGGCACAGCCACTAACGGGCGTAACGCTAACCTCAGCCTGGCGAACACAGTCCAAGCCATCGCTTCTGATCACCACTGAAAGCAGGTGTTAAGTGATACCCCTGAAACCAGGGATCCTTGTGACAATGCTCCATCCAGCAGCTACACATGGATAAGTGCTGATTGTACAAACACAGTTTATACTATGTATTGCGTCAAACGCGCAAATAGAGTGTGGGAGGAAACCCACCCAGCCACAAAGAGCATAATACCACCACATACGGCGTATGTAGTTTAGTATGTGTGGATAAACCTATTAAACACGTATATACTGTGCCAGCGACGAAGACGCGCACATCGGGGCTTGGACGTAAACCAGCCACGCAGATTGCGTACACAACCGTGTAGGTATGTTAGCCTGCGAATAAACAAATTGCACATGTTTATACTGTGCATAGCGCTGAGAATGCGCACACCATTGGAACGCAGGGGAGAAACCTAAGCACCCGGATGAAACCTATGCAGACTGCATACGCATACCGTGTATTGCACCAAAGGCATGCATGTCATGTAGCGTGGGCGGAAACCCACGCAGACTGCATACGCATACCGTGTAGGTATTATAGTGTGTGTGCTAAACATTTTGCACAAGCCCATGTGTGCATAGCACCGAAGGCACGCACACCGTTGGCGCGTAGGAGGAACCAAAGTACCCCACGCATACCCAGAGAATGCAATACCTACAACTACTGTGAATGTATTTAGTGTAGTGTATAAACATAATGTGTATGTTTACACCGTGTATTGCACCAAAGGCATGCATGTCATGTAGCGTGGGCGGAAACCCACGCAGACTGCACAGACATACCAGGTAGGTATGTTAGTATGTGGATATCCAATCACACAAATTTAGACTGTGCATAGCGCCGAAGCGCCCATACCAATGGAGTGTGGGAGGGAACCGGAGTAAAACCACACAGACTGCCTACACATACCGTGTAGGTATTATAGCATGCGTGATAAACATTTAACATGTTTAACTGTGCAGAAGGCCAAAGGCGCACATACCGTCAGCACGTGGGAGGAAACCGCAACACCCGGAAGAACTCCACGCAGACAGCACACAGATACCGTGTAGGAATGATAGCATGTGAATCAACATATTGCACATGTTTATGCTGTGCATTTCCATTGGAGCGTGGGGGGAAACCGGAGTACCCGGAGGAACCCCACGCAAACAGTATACCCATACTGTAAACATGTATAGTATGTGCAATAAACATATTGAACATGTCTATACTGTGCAGAGAGCCGAAGCGCACATACCATGAGAGCGCGGGAGGACACCGGAGCCTGCCGACCCAGAGAGTATAATACATACATATACTGTGAATGTATCTGGAGTCGTGCATAAACATATTTTGTACGTTTATATCATGTATGGCACTGAAACACAGCATTGGAACGTGGGGGGACACCCACGCAGCCACAGAGACCAACAACACATACATACACTGTGAATGTATGCAGTGTAGAGTTATAGGATGAGTTTAAATTATGGCACAAAATCTTCTCTATATCATTCCAACCTGCTTGACTGTGCTGCCGAAGCAGCATGCAGGTAACAGGTAACCTCTGACCCTCAGACCGTGTGTCAGTCAGAGCGCAAAGCGTTCCCCAGGAAATGGCGGGAAATGTTGCCTCAGGATATCACACAGAAGGCTCACAGGGACTAGAGACATAAATGAATAAAGTCCTCCCCCCCCCCACCATGCTGCACCGACCAGGGGAGGGAAACACTGTGTACCAATGTATCATCCATGCTGTCCTTGAGGCAGCGTGTGAGGAAAACAGTGAGGAAGCTGTGTGTCACAGCAATTCCAGCATGAGAGTGTTCCTCACATCATCAATGAGATCACTTACAAGCGCCCTGTCATTCACTGACACAGAACTGGAGTCTTCCTCACAAGGGAATGTCCTGTTCATAAACATTAAATATTCAGAGCTAGTGTCCTGAGCACAGTAGCTAGGCCCATATCTGACTCAGAGCACTCCTTCACTAAAGATTTTTGTGGGGGGAGGGGGCTTATAGCTCCTTTTTCTCACACACCGCTTCCATTCTGACAAGGAATGATTCCAGGACTGCTGACAACTGGTCCATAAGGACCGCAGGTGCAGGAAACATATGAACATGTTTAACTGTGCAGCACTGCCAGTTGCCCCAGGCAAGTGTGGAGAGCAGGTGTATCAGACTCCATAACGCCACCCTCTGAGACCTTATACAGTGAATATACAGTCCACCCACTGGCTACGCTGAGGAGGGGATACCCGGAGGACTCACCAACCCTTAAGGACTGCTCGGTCTGTGAGGAGGGATTCGCGCCGCCGCTAGAACAGAAAATAAATGTGTGGCGGCCACAAGAAAATGGCCGCCGGCCGCAGCTATAACTGCAGCCTTGAACGCCAAGATGGACGCCGAGCGCGAAATTCAAAGCTCTAATGCGCGCCAATGGCGAACGCAATAACCACCTCAAAATGCGCGCGCTAACGGCGCACGCAATAATCACCTCACACACCAGAAAAAACTGCAGACATGAGCTCCCCCAGCCAGGCCAGAGTGACCCACAAGCACCCCACAGCACAGCACCAGTACAGGGTGCAGAGAGCAGCATAACAGGGGGGAGACAGGGAGAAACCCCCCATATAAAGAAACACAGCCAGCATGTACTCACCTGCAGTAGGAGAGACTACTTACCCGTCCCTTTCAGGGACCCACTGGCTTGTTTCAGACAGACCTATCACAGAGTAGTACTGCGTAGCTGTCGGCCCGGTCCACTGCGAGAGATACAGTCAGTCAGGTACTGTTCAATCTTGAGAGGACCTCGGGAGTATGAAAGCAACCCGGCCACCCCTGGAGTCATGTGGTATGTCGTGAACTGAGTCTCACGCACACAAGGCGAGGATCAGCACGCTCGATGGTCGGACAGGGAAGACTACAAGGATACCAGTGTACCCAACCTGTTGCCCAGCCGACAGTTGATTGAAGGTCTCAAAAATATAATAAAATTCCCAAAGGAATAAAATTCAAAAAGTAAAATCTTCCAGGAGACTGGCTCCTGAGAGAGCCACGTCTTCTTCTGCTAGGCAGAAAAAGCTGAGGTCTGCTGACTGCAGGTGGGAGGGTAATGTCTGGAGGGACCGCCACCCTGGGCGGGGCTGTCCAGCTCTGGTTTGTTCTAGAATGTTTCTAACATCTAACATTCTGCCTAGATCTTCTCCTGCGAGCAGGGACATATACCCACACGTTTACAGTATCCAGCTGTCAGTCCATGGACGATAAGAGAAAAAATGGTTTCATTAATTAAAAAAAAAGACAAAAAAACAGTAAAGTTAGCCCAATTTTTTTTGTAAAATATGAAAGATGACGTTACGCCGAGTAAATAGATACCCAACATGTCACGCTTTAAAATTGCGCACACATGGAATGGCGCCAAACTCCAGTACTTAAAAATCTCCATAGGCGACGCTTTGAAATTTTTACAGGTTACAAGGTTAGAGTTACAGAGGAGGTCTAGTGCTAGAATTGTTGCACGTGCTTCAGCGCACGCGGAGATACCTCACATATGTGGTTTGAACGGCGTTTACATATGTAAAGCTACCGGGGACAGGGGCGTTTAAAAAAAATAAAAGTTTTTTTTTATTTTACTTCATTTTTTTTAAGTTTACACTTTTTTTTTACATATTTTTTTTTTTTTTGACCACTTTTATTCCTATTACAAGGAATGTAAACATCCCTTGTAATAGGAATGGTGTGTGACAGGTCCTCTTTATGGAGAGATGCGGGGTCAATAAGACCCCACATTTCTCCTGCAGGCTGGAAAGCATAAGATCAGTGAAAAAAATGTCACCGATCTCATGCTTACTAGCCGCAATGGCGGCTTTGTTTACTTCTGAGGACCCGGGCGTCACGTCATCACATCGCGCCCGGCCTCCGATGGTCAGAGATGACTGGTGACCATCTGGTCACTAGTCATCTCTATGCTTCACCTCCGGCGCCGGACGATTCATTCTCCGGGCCCCAGATGGCACGGGTGAGCCCGGAGAAGCACCGGATGGCGGCGGGAGGGGGGGTGTCCCCTCCCGCCACCTATAAGAACGATCAAGCGGCGGAACCGCCGTCATGATCGTTCTTATGGTACGCAGAATCGCCAGAAGACAAGGATATCTAAATGATGCCTCTAGCGGCAGGCATCATTCAGATATCCCTCCATCCCTCATATTTCAGATATCCCTCAGATATCCCTCCATCCCTCATATCCCTCCGTCATATGACGTCCATCCAGGATGGGAGATCCCATCTGTGGACGTCATATTACTATGGGCGGGAAGGGAAGTGGTTAATGTCTTAATTTACCCAGATGCCTGACTAGCAGCTGGCTCAGCCTCTGAGCATGCTGCCGAGAGCCTGAGATGGCTGCTTCTGCCCCCTCCACAGCCCAGGAGAGGTTAAGCAGAGAACTGGAGACTTAAGCCTCGTACACCCAGCTGGTTTTCTCATCAAGAAACGAAAAAAAAACTGTTGGGAGAGCTTTCTTGCTGAGAAAACCGGCCGTGTGTACGAGGCTTTCAGGTTTCTCGTCAAGAAAACTGGCCAGAACCTCGACGAGAAAAATAGAGAACCTGCTCTCTATTTTCTCATCTGCCTGTTTCCCAACGAGAAACCCGAGCGTGTGTATACTTACCTGTCGCCGTGGAAACCCGCGCATGCTCAAAATGACTGACGCATGCGCGGTAGCTTCCTAGGCATAGGTAGGGTGTAGCAAGATGGCAGCGGCATCGAATGTGACAAGAGCACGCTCGTCGTAGTCAATGACTTTACCGTGTTCGTTCCATTCAAAAGAACGGCGGTTCTTTTGAAATCGAGCGTGTGTACACTTGGCCAGGACAAGATTCTTGTCAAGAATCTCGTCAGGAAAAACTACGTGTTTTTTCCTGACGAGATTCTCGGCCGTGTGTACGAGGCTTGAGTCACAGGATCTCTGCTCACTGAAGGCTGAGAACGGAGCAATCAGCGGTCTGATAACTAATTTCTTGGTGTGGCGGGGGACAGATGCTGCATCCACCTAACAGCCTCTCTAAGGGGACTTAACTGTGCAATACATTTGCACAGAGCAGGCAAGTAAAACACACACACATTTTTTTTCCTTCATTACAAACGCTTTAACCTCTTCTGGTCGATGTGGCACATATATGCAACCTCTCTGTGGGTGGGCTTTAACACCAAGAAACCGCATATGCGAGTCCCTATGTAAACACAGTAAACACCGGGTCACGGAAAGCTCTGGGTGCTTTCCAATCATGTGACCGCTGTGACTGGCCCTATCTTCCAGCATTTAGAGCCTGTTAAAGCTGTTAGAAAAACCAGGGAAAGGGGTTAACATTTAAAAAAAAGGAGCCTTAAAAGTATTCCATTTGCTATAACGAAGGCCAACAACCATGTCTACAGCAGTCATAAGTTCCTTCAGAGATTGATGGGGTTCCTTGAGCTGTAGCAGATTGACTTTCCATTTGATGGTGGCTGCTTGGTTCCAAGGCCCATCGCCACATTGCAGGGCCCATGGCAAGAACCCAAGGATCTTTTTAGTTGTCTGCAAGGTTGGCGTGCTTCCCACTGACCCAAGGGGAATTTTATTTTTATTTTTTTTATTTTTTTAGCTAGGGTCCCCTGAGATTAAAAAAAAAAAAAAAAAAAATCCTCTGGGGTAAGAAGGTCTGGAGGATGCAGTGCTCCACTAAACAGTATTCTCCATAACGGATTCCTGGGTGTCAGCTCTCTATGGTAACTGTCAGCGATCATGAGTGTGATAGAAAGGTGTCAGTTCGTAGTCAGTCCCTGTCAACATCAAACCCCCGCCGCCCCCCCCCCCCTTCAGGAGGTGAGCAGAGTACGTCACACAGAGCGGGGCCAATGTCAGAGGGGTGAGATCCGCACACACACACAGGACCGATCCCAGGACTTACCGTGAATTGCTGACGCCTGCAGGATGGCCCCGGATGTGCCATCGATGATTTTGATGCTGCCCCGCGCAGTGACGGCCAGGATGGCGTTGAGTGCCGGATGATAGGTCAGGCTGCTCACCCCGTGCTCGTCGCAGCGGAGACATCCGTCCCTTAGAACCAGCCACTCGGAGGAGCCCGCCGCTGCCCCCGCCGCCATTTTCGGCAGCCGGGCCCCCTCCGGGCGGGACACCGGGACGGGGAGGCCGGGGGAAGATACGGACGTTGTTGAGCTGGAGCTCCGGAGGCAGGAGAAGGACGAAACCGGCACAGGAGCTGGCTGAGGAGGGGGAGGAAGAGGGCCGCCGGCCGCTGCGTCAAGTGACAGGAGAGCAGCAGCCGCAGCAGCACCACTATAGCTATACACCATCCGGGGCAGCAGCCAGGAAGCCGCACGGGCAGGAGGAGGGGACAAAGGAAATGACGACACTTCTCTTAGGCTACCACACAGCTTGTACGTCTGTGCGTCAGGAGCACAGAGGAAGCTGTCTTTTTTTTTTTCTGCATACATGAACAACTTTATTGATAAAGACAATTTATACCCAACTTGAAAGACCCCTGTTCCAGAGTGGTTAAGGCTCCTTGCACACTGGCTTAAAAAACGATGTTTCTACAGGAGTTTTGTGTTCTGCCTGTAGAATAGGGTGACCAGACGTCCCCGGTTTCAGAGGACAGTCCCCGGATTGAGGACACTGTCCCCAGACCAAGTCTGTCCCCGGTTTTGTCCCCGGATTGGATTTGAACAGGGGCTGGGGCAGTGGAGGGCTGGGCCAGGGGGCAGGGTGGCAATTGCCTCCCAGGCCACCCTAACTTATGTTCAAAATGGCCGGCAGCCGCTGCCCGCTACCATTTTCTTTTTTATTCTGGTCTAGGAAGTCGGGCCGGGGGCATGGCCATGGCGGCCGACCACTAGCTGTTGCATTCCGGGAGTTGTAGTCCGCACTCAAGCTTCCGGTGGGTGGAAAACACAGAGCAGAGGAAATTACAACTCCCTGGGACCGGATTCTTGGAAGCAGGCAGAGGCAGGGCGTGCCAGGGAGTCGGGACGCAGGGCTGGGCACTAGCTGCAACTTTGACCCCAGGATCAGGAGCGTTACCCCCCAGGAGACCGTGGCGTGCAAGGACCTGCTGAGCTCAGTTCACTGAGGTGAGAGACCCTGACACCCCTAGCTGAACCCCATCTCCCCCCCATACACCCCATGTAACCTGCCCCAGTGATCAGGCTGCATTTATGGGCACTGGAGTTGGCTGCACTGATGGGCACTGGTGAGGCTGCATTGAAAAACCAAGTGGGCCATGGATGATGAGCTGATTCGGCGGTTCAATGGGTCACTTGACTGGACTTGCCCCCCAGGCCTAAGGCTGCCAGCCCTCCCCTGGGCTGGGGCAATTTCAAAGACATTCAGTGCAGAATAAAAAAAAAATTAATTACACACCCCCCGCTCTTGCTTGGGGGGGGGGGTGTATTTTTTTCATTATCTGTGTCCCTTTCTGATGATCATGTGCTGGTCGGAGCGGAGGGAATTCTTCTTCAGTTTCAGGTGCCGATTCAGCTCCGCCCACATGTTCTTCTGCCTTGGCTCAAGTCCCAGCCGGCCGCCTGCCAGCTTATCTCCTTCCCTTCCCTGGGGGAGTGATCTTCCTCCGCTCCCCACCCAGTAGTAGTCGGGGCCCCGAGAGTGAGACTTGACAGGCTGTGAGGCGGGCGGCGGTGGCAACGGGCAGAGAGTCGCTGATTGCCGCTATTACTAGTAAAAAAAAAAATATGTCCCCAGATTTCATTTTAAAGATCTGGTCACCTTACTGTAGAAGCAGCTCAGTGTTGCATAGCTCCCAACTGTCCCTGATTTTGGGGGACTGTCCCTGATTCGAGCAATGTCCCTCTGTCCCTCATTCCTCCTCATTTGTCCCTCAATTTGGTCTGATCCATATTGTGTAGTACACAGACCCTTCCGCTACATCCATATTTGCAGTAAGGCACACCTGCTACTTGCCCGTTGTCCAACTCCAGATATGGCGAAGCGAGCGGTGTTAGATTTTTGGGCCTTGCGGCGAGTTACCTCTCCAGAGTGGATCCCTGGTCTCCGTTGTCTTGGCGGAAGTCCTTTTTCTGTAATAAAGCCAATGTCCACACAGGTGTAAAACCTAAGCAGCAAGGTTTTATTATTTTCTTGAAGCGAACTTAGAAGAGAGAGAGAGTAGAAACGACAAGCAGGGGAAGGTTCAGGCACGCAACACTTAGAGAACACTTTCGTCGCCATTCAAGCCTGAGTGGGAATTGCTCACCCGGATAGTTCCTATGAGAGCAGTCCTAGCAGCCGGAGTGGAGCACGGATGTCAGAGATGATAGATCCCCTTTAGGTAGGCCTCCAGGCCTCTCCCCGAGATAGCAGTACCTTCGCTATCTCCGCCGGGACTGATCTTCCCCTGGAACTCCTTCCCTAAAGATGGGCCCCCTTCAACCGGGCAGCCTGGGATCCTTCTCTGAAGCGTAGGCCCTCGAAAGGAGAGGTGGGCCTACTATGCAGCAGTAGAGCCTCGGGCTTAAGGTGCCCGAGACCAATCACACATGTCCCGTACCATGAGGGCCACGAGACATGCTCACTGGACCAGAGGTCCCCCCCAACTCCTTGGGGTCCCCCTGGAATCGCCTCACGCCTAATGGCGTCTGCCCCTTTTGTACCCTCTCCCAGCACGCACAGTGGGTAGACCACGCCCACTGCACGGCTGCCGAGAGAGGACACCCAATGGTGCTGCGATACCCCCTGCGGTTCAACCTGACAGCACCACCCTCAGGCAACAGGGAACTATACTGCCAGGCAGCATCGCACCCAGAGCAGAAGCAATTTGATGTATAAACAGGTCTGAGCCGAACTATTAGCTCAGACCACCCCTAAATTTGCACATATAGCATCCCATGAATTGTGATGGGTGCTACACACACCCCTCCACTGAAAAAGACACTGTCCCCAGTGGCTAAAGAAACCAAAACCCTATAACTATAATACAACTGAAGTGGTGCCTGAACCAACATTTTTAGAAGATGGGAAGGGAAAAAGGGAAAGAAAAGAAAAGCAAACATATAAATGACATCCCATTCTCAAATGTCACATTTCAATTATACACTCCACCCATAACTAGTGTGACAGCAGGAAGGTAAAGTCACCTGGTTGCATCCAGGGGGGTAGATATATTTCTCCCAGATTCAGGCTTTATGCCGACTTATACAACTAGGGAGTTGATGAAGCCCAGCTGAGGCTAGTGGGCTCATGAATGACTCATACCTCTAGGGAGAGTGCTGGGCGTCGTGAGGCAGGGAGTTGATGAGACCAGCTGAAGCCTGTCAGTTCGTTTAAGGCCTCTATAAAAACTCCCAGATTCATTAGATGTTAGCTCATGCCTGGAACCAGACCTGTGTGGACTGTCTAGGGAGAGTGAACCCCTGTGCGGTGAGGCAAAGCCTGTGTGGCTATTTGTTTGGACTTTTACTAAACCAGGGACTTAGGGACTAGGACAGCACCAGGCTGATCCCAGTTGTTAGTTTAGGAAACCTGCATGTTTAGTCAGAGGTCAAACTGACCAGGATTTATTTTGTTTGTTTCTTTTTGGCTTTGCTGTGTTTTGTCACTGTACATAGAGAAATAAACCGCACCTTTTGATTTTGAAAACCACAACCTCCGTCTGCTGGCCCTGTTTTTGTGTGGGGAGCCCAACCAGGGGGTCACACACACCCGCTACCGAGTTAACCCCCTCACAGTTGGTGGAGAACCAGTGGCAGTTTTTTTTAAGCCAGCATGGAGGAGATACTGAAACAGCTGGCTCTAGCAAATGCCAATCAACAGCAGACAAATGCAGGTTTGCAAAGGAGCCTTGCAGCCCAGCAGCAAGCTCATCAACAAGCCCAGCAGCAATCTGAGGCCCGCTTCATAGACCTGTTACAGAAGCAAGAGCAGAGACTACAACAAATGGAAGCAGTAATGCAGCAACGTCCGCAGACCAGTGAGGAAAGCCGTCCCACTAATACCGCGTCCTTTGGGGTGAGTCGTTTATTGACAAAAATGACTGGAGAGGATGATCCAGAGGTATTTTTGACCACATTTGAAAGGACTGCTGAAAGAGAAAAGTGGCCTGAGGAGCAGTGGGCTGGACTGGTGGCTCCTCTGTTAACTGGTGAATCGCAGAAGGCTTACTATGACCTAGAGCCTGACCAAGCAAAAGACTATGTGATGCTAAAAGCTGAAATATTGGCAAGGCTGGGTGTCACCCTGGCTGTCCGGGCTCAGCGTGTGCATAACTGGACTTTCCAGCTTGGAAAACCCCCCAGGTCTCAAATGTATGATCTCATTCACCTGAGCAGGAAGTGGCTACAGCCAGAGACTTTGTCCGCACCGGAGATTGTGGAACGTGTTGTGATGGATCGTTTCTTGAGAGCTCTTCCTACCGCCATTCAAAAGTGGGTAAGCCATGGAGACCCAGAAACGGCCGGTAAACTTGTGGATCGTGTAGAGAGATACTTGGCTACAGAGAACCTGACGGCCTCTTCCAGAGACTCTCGGACTTTCCACCCTAAGACCAGACCATCCCCAGGGGCGGATAAGAGGATTCCAAGGGGTGAGGGTGGAGAGAGTGAGAGGGTGGGAGCTCTACCCCAAGTTTGGCGAGAACAGCCTGGGAAATCAGCGGCTCAAGAGGCCGCAAGAAGGATCGTTTGCTACCGCTGCCGGCAAGCGGGACATATTGCAGCAAATTGCCCGGTTGTGGAGGAACCCATGCAATGTGACTTTCTGATGGACAGACGTCAGTCGCTGTGTGCGACAGTCGCATGCACTGCCATTCGGGGAACTGAGAAACATTTATGCAAAATGTGTATTAATGGTAGAAATGTTGTGGTATTACTGGATTCAGGTAGCCTTGTGACCCTGATAAAGGCTGAATTAGTTAAAACAGAGGTCTCTGGGAATAGCAAGGTAGCTGTTATTTGTGTGCATGGGGACACCCGAGAGTATCCAGTGACTACAGTGTGTTTCGAGACCCCCAAAGGTACCCTCTCTCATCCAGTGGGGTTAGTATCTCAATTACCGCATGATGCCATTGTGGGAAGGGATTTTCCGAAGTTCTGGGAACTGTGGGATGATCCTGAGCCCCCCACTGGTGCCCCTATGTACCAGGAATGTGATAGCCAGAACTCCTCTGAGAGTGGTGAGGACTCTCCAGAATTTCCCTTGTCAGTATTGGCAGGGGAGACTCAAGAAACTGGAGAGGAGCCCACCTCCTCAGACGAAAACCTACCGTCTGTGGAGTTTTCTGATCTGGAGGTTCACAGGGAAAATTTTGCCACAGAACAGTTAAAAGACCCCGCCCTAATAAAGGCACGGGAAAACGTAGTGGAAATAGATGGCGAGTTAGTGAACCCAGATAATACCTGCACTTACCCATACTTCAGCGTAGAGAAGGACCTACTGTATCGGGTGGCAAAAAGGGCAGAAGAAACCGTTGAGCAGCTGGTGGTGCCCAAACCTTACAGGAAGTTGGTGTTGGAGTTGGCCCATGGGCACATTCTTGGAGGTCATCTGGGGACAGAGAAAACCCGGGAGAGGGTATTACAGAGATTCTATTGGCCTGGGGTGATGAAGGACATAGAAAATTATTGTTCCTCCTGCCCTGTGTGTCAGAGGTCGGCCCCGATGCCACATTTCCGTAGCCCGCTGGTCCCTCTACCCATCATTGAGGTCCCGTTTGAGAGAATCGCAATGGATTTGGTAGGTCCTATAATCAAGTCCGCTAGGGGGCACCAGTACATATTGGTTATAATGGACTATGCCACCCGTTATCCAGAAGCGATCCCTCTCAGAAATACCTCGGCCAAAACCATAGCCAAAGAGCTATCTCTTGTTTTTAGCCGGGTGGGTATTTGTAAAGAACTGCTTACGGACCAAGGTACACCCTTTATGTCCCGGGTTATGAAAGAGCTGTGTAAATTGTTCAAAGTGACGCAATTGCGTACATCTGTGTATCACCCCCAAACCGATGGGCTGGTTGAAAGATTCAACAAAACCCTAAAACAAATGTTGAAGAAAGTGGTGGATAGAGATGGAAAGGATTGGGACTGTCTACTTCCTTATTTGATGTTTGCTATTAGGGAGGTGCCCCAATCCTCTACGGGATTCTCCCCCTTTGAGTTACTGTATGGGAGACACCCAAGAGGGCTGTTGGATATTGCCAAGGAAACTTGGGAAAGTGAGAGTTCTCCCCACAGGAGTGTGATTGAGCATGTCGCCCTGATGCAAGATCGAATTGCACAGGTAATGCCCATCGTGAAGGAACATTTGGCCCAAGCGCAGTTGGCACAGCAGAGAGTGTACAACCGTGGAGCAAAGACCCGTACCTTTTCCCCGGGGGATAGGATATTGGTACTTGTCCCTACGGTTGAAAGTAAATTCCTTGCCAAATGGCAAGGCCCCTACGAGATAATGGAAAGAGTGAGCGAAGTGAATTACAAGGTCAGACAACCAGGAAGGCGAAAGCCCGAACAGATATATCACGTTAATCTGTTGAAAGCCTGGAGGGATAGAGAGTCCCTAGTCGCAGAAACTTGGTCACCAGCTCAAACTGGTTGCGTGATTCCGGAGGTTGGAATAGCAGCCACCTTGTCACAACCCCAACAACAGGAGGTTAAGGAGTTTGTGCTTCGCAACAAGGAGGTGTTCTCTGAGCTGCCGGGACAAACATCTGGGGTAGAGCATGATATTATTACCCCGCCCGGTGAAAGGGTGAAGTTAAAACCCTATCGGATCCCAGAGGCCCGACGGGAGGCAATACGGGAGGAAGTACAGAAAATGCTGAACTTAGGGGTGATAGAGGAGTCCCAAAGTGATTGGTCTAGTCCCATTGTGTTGGTGCCTAAACCGGATGGGAGCTGGCGATTTTGTAACGATTTTCGTCAGTTGAACAAAGTTACAAAATTTGACACCTACCCCATGCCACGTATAGATGAGTTGATCGACCGGCTGGGAACAGCCCGATACATGACGACTCTTGACCTCACAAAAGGGTATTGGCAAATTCCCCTGGCCAAGTCGGCCAAAGAGAAAACCGCATTTGTAACCCCAGACGGGGCGTTCCAATATAAGAGAATGCCGTTCGGGTTACAGAATGCGCCGGCCACATTCCAGCGGAAAATGGACCAGATGCTGAGGCCCCATCGGAAGTATGCTGCGGCTTACCTGGATGACGTAATTGTCCATAGCACAGATTGGGCCTCACATCTGCCAAAAGTGCAAGCAGTCCTGGACTCTGTTCGGGAAGCGGGGTTTACGGCTAACCCCAAGAAGTGTACCATTGGGCAGGAGGAGGCCAAATATCTTGGGTACACCATTGGCAGGGGAGTAATAAAACCCCAACTCAACAAAGTCGAGGCCATCCAGAGTTGGCCACGTCCCAACAGCAAGAAGCAGGTACGAGCCTTTCTGGGAATCGCGGGTTATTATCGGCGCTTCATTCCCCACTTTGCTTCTAAGGCTGTGCCCCTAACCAACCTGACGAAAGGGAAAGGGTCGGTCATGATTAAATGGACCCCCGAGGCTGAGGCAGCATTCCAATTCTTGAAACAAGCCTTATGTAGCCAGCCAGTGTTGTACTCACCCGACTTCTCTAAAGACTTTGTCGTACAAAGTGATGCGTCAGATGTGGGGTTAGGAGCAGTATTGTCCCAGGTCTGGAACGGGGAAGAGCACCCAGTCATTTACCTCAGCAGGAAGTTGAAGTCCCATGAGGTAAATTACGCCACGGTTGAAAAGGAGTGTTTAGCGGTGAAGTGGGCTCTAGATTCCCTTCGGTACTATCTGCTAGGTAGGCACTTTGACATGGTTACGGATCACGCTCCGTTAAAGTGGATGGCTCAAAACAAAGAGACAAATAGAAGAGTGAATAGGTGGTTCCTGGCCCTACAGGAATTCAACTTCACAGTAAAGCATCGCCCTGGCGTTCAAATGGGGAATGTGGATGCTTTGTCTCGAGTACATGAATGCCTGATTGCTGGTGTTCCAACCCCAAGGTTAAAACAAGAGGGGGGGGTATGTGACAGCAGGAAGGTAAAGTCACCTGGTTGCATCCAGGGGGGTAGATATATTTCTCCCAGATTCAGGCTTTATGCCGACTTATACAACTAGGGAGTTGATGAAGCCCAGCTGAGGCTAGTGGGCTCATGAATGACTCATACCTCTAGGGAGAGTGCTGGGCGTCGTGAGGCAGGGAGTTGATGAGACCAGCTGAAGCCTGTCAGTTCGTTTAAGGCCTCTATAAAAACTCCCAGATTCATTAGATGTTAGCTCATGCCTGGAACCAGACCTGTGTGGACTGTCTAGGGAGAGTGAACCCCTGTGCGGTGAGGCAAAGCCTGTGTGGCTATTTGTTTGGACTTTTACTAAACCAGGGACTTAGGGACTAGGACAGCACCAGGCTGATCCCAGTTGTTAGTTTAGGAAACCTGCATGTTTAGTCAGAGGTCAAACTGACCAGGATTTATTTTGTTTGTTTCTTTTTGGCTTTGCTGTGTTTTGTCACTGTACATAGAGAAATAAACCGCACCTTTTGATTTTGAAAACCACAACCTCCGTCTGCTGGCCCTGTTTTTGTGTGGGGAGCCCAACCAGGGGGTCACACACACCCGCTACCGAGTTAACCCCCTCACACTAGCTATCTATCCCACCCCCATTCTCCGATGGTGTTTACAGCCGTCTTCATACCTGCAAGAAACAACATGCAAGAGAAAAAAAAAACAATGCAAATCCTATTCCTAACATCTTATACAGTTAAGAAGTGAACCGCCTCCCCTAAAGGAAGCAACTCCCTTCTCTAAAATTCTTCTACGCTAGTCCTAGCATAAAGAGAAGAAGAGGAAAAAAAACCATCTAATGCCGCGTACACACGGACGTTTTTCTCGTCGAGAAAAACGACATTTTTTCCTTTCGACGAGAAAAACGATCGTCTGTGGGCTTTCTGCCGTTTTTTTTCGACGAGAAAAACGGCATTAAAAACGACGAGAAAAATTAGAACATGTTCTAATTTTTCTCGTCGTTTTTTTCTACATGTTTTCCGCGGCAGTGTTTCCCATACACTGGCCCAGAGCCCACACACGGTCGTTTTTTTCGACCAAAAAAAAAATGACATTTAAAACGGCCGTGTGTAGGGGAACAAGCCGTTCCTCGTTTTTCACGTCGATTTTGTCGACGGTGTTTTTACCGTCGAAAAAATTGATCGTGTGTACGCGGCATAAGCCTAAATGTTTTGTTTTGCTAGTGCAGCTTTTTTTTTCTGCAAACCGCTGCCACCTAGTGTTAGCATAAAGACATTACATCTCGCAGTAGCTGCGCATGGGACTGCAGCACAGCACACACGAACACTTTCACATCTTGACCATGGCGTTCCTTTGCATGACCTACAGACTGACTACCCCAGAGTTCAATTTGGAGGAAATAAATAGTCACTTTCTTTAGGAGAGAAAAAAAACAAAACAAGCTCTACAGTCTCTTTCCTTTCTAAGAGTAGACATCCCCCTTTAGCAGAGCAAGGTCATTTAGATTCAGAGCACGGTTTGTCCACGCAAAGACAGGATTATCAAAAAAAAGTTCCTGTCTTTAGAGGTAATAGTGGGGATCCGTGAGAATAAGAGTCTTCCACTGTTTGTCCAGAGTCTCTATAAAATAGACAGCGTCCTCTCTCCCTGGGCAACAGATCACCACCTTGTCGGCATGTATGTTCCGGCCATAGTTCCATTCCCGGCGGCAACATTTGAAACGCTCAGCCATGGCGGCTGAACAAGCGAAGTACCTGCGGGACTTGGGTACTTCAAGATAATCCCATATAGCTTCGGAGTACCACCTTTCTCGATAAGCTTCTATCTCCAACAGCAGTTCCTTAGGGACATAGGGGTACTCCCAACCATACTCACTGGCCACTCTCTTGTTGAGGATTCGCTGCAAGCGGGCGAGATGGGGAAGAGGTTTGCGATTCCCACTTCCAGTGAGTACAATGGCGTCCGGTGATCTCCGGACTGTGGCCATATCAGGCCCTGGTAGGGATTCTCCACTTGGGGCAGATATAGTCTTTCCTTCTATGGCCCGGGACCTCCACACGGGGTGTAGTACTCCCCGAACTCATGGGCGACCCCAATTTCAAACTGGGCCGGGGCGACAGGTTTCATCTTGTCCCATCCCTTTTCGGTAAAAAAATGTCATCTATCTCTGCATCGTCACCCACATCGGATGATGAGTACAAATCTGAGGTGTCATATTCCTCAGCCGGCAAGTCGTTTCAGGTTGACACAGACACATTTTCCCCAGACGGTAATAGTTCCCGAGTAGTGGTAAAAAAAAAAGCACTTGGGGGTTTAACCAATCTTGTTTTTTTGTAAATTCTCCTTTAAATGGGCGTGGCAAGGGGTGTGTCCTATGCCTGCATACTTTTGCTGATAGGTGTCCCTATTTTGGATCTCAAAAAGTTGGGACGTATGGTGTTATCCTACGTGTCCATGTACATTAGGCCCCTTTCACACTTATACGACTTGTCCCACGATTTGTGATGGCAAAGTAGCATTCCGATGAACCCTCTGTCCTCAAACAGATCCAGGTCTGCCGTCAATGCTTCCTCTGTGCAGAACCAGCACCCTCCAAGCTTCTTTAGCCCCCCAGTCCACAGACACAACACCTCATTGTAGGGTAAAACCACAAACTGCTTTATTCAAGCACATGTTAACAGATCACTTCCCTCCCACCCTTGGAAAACAGGGCGGGTTAAACTGTCCAATGACAATGGTGATACAGGTCAGGTGTGTTTAACCACTTAAGCCCCAGACCATTTGGCAGCTAAAGGACCAGAGGTGAATTCAGAATTTTGCACTGCGCTGCTTTAACTGTAAATTGTGCGGACATGCAATGTTGTACCCAAACGAAATTTGCGTCCTTTTCTTCCCATAAATAGAGCTTTATTTTAATGGTATTTGATTGCCTCTGCGATTTTTATTTTTTGCGATATAAACGGAAAAAGACCGAAAATTTTGAAAAAAAATGATATTTTCTACTTGTTGTTATAAGAAAAATCAAATAAACTCAATTGTAGTCATACATTTAGGCCAAAATGTATTCAGCCACATGTTTTTAGTAAAAAAAATTTCAATAAGCGTATATTTATTGGTTTGCGCAAAAGTTATAGAGTTTACAAACTAGGGTACATTTTCTGAAATTTACACAGCTTTAAATTTATGACTGCCTATCTCATTTCTTGAGGTGCTAAAATGACAGGGCAGTACAAAACCCCCCCAAATGACCCCATTTTGGAAAGTAGACACCCCAAGGAAATTGCTGAGAGGCATGTTGAGCCCATTGAATTTTTTTTTTTTTTGTCTTAAGTGATTGAATAATGACTAAAAAAAAAAAAAATGTACAAAAAGTTGTCACTAAATGATATATTGCTCACACATGCCATGGTTATATGTGGAATTACACCCCAAAATACATTTTTCTGCTTCTCCTGAGTACTTGGATACCACATGTGTGGGACTTTTTAGGAGCCTAGCCGCGTACGGGACCCCGAAAACCAAGCACCGCCTTCAGGATTTCTAGGCACAAATTTTTGATTTCACTCCTCACTACCTATCACAGTTTCGAAGGCCATAAAATGCCAAAATAGCACAAAACCCCCCCAAATGACCCCATTTTGGAATATAGACACCCCAAGCTATTTGCTGAGAGGCATGGCGAGTATTTTACAGCTCTCATTTGTTTTTGAAAATGAAGAAAGAAAATATATATATATATATATTTTTTTTTTTCAATTTTCAAAACTTTGTGACAAAAAGCGAGATCTGCAAAATACTCACAATACCTCTCAGCAAATAGTTTGGGGTGTCTACTTTCCAAAATGGGGTCATTTGGGGGGGTCTTGTGCCATCTGGGCATTCCATGGCCTCTGAAACTGTGATAGGCAGTGAGAAGTGAAATCAAAAATTTACACCCTTATGCCGCGTACACACGACCGCTTTTCTCGACGAGAAAAACAGAATTTTTTCTTTTCGCCGAGAAAAACGATCGTCTGTGGGCTTTATGTCGTTTTTCTCGTCGAGAAAAACGGCATAAAAAACGACGAGAAAAATTAGAACATGTTCTAAATTTTCTCGTCGTTTTTTCCAGCATTTTTTTCCGCAGCAGTTTTCCCATAGGGAAACACTGCCGCGGAGCCCACAGACGGTCGTTTTTCTCGTCAAGAGAAAAAATGACGGGAAAAACGACCGTGTGTAGGGAACCAAGCGGTTCCCTCATTTTTCCTGTCATTATTCACGGCGGTTTTTTAACCGCCGTGAATAATGATCGTGTGTACGCGGCATTAGAAAGCCTGAAGGCGGTGCTTGGTTTTTGGGGTCCCGTACGTGGCTAGGCTCCCAAAAAGTCTCACACATGTGGTATCCCCGTACTCAGGAGAAGCAACAGAATGTATTTTGGGGTGTAATTCCACATATGCCCATGGCATGTTTGAGCAATATATCATTTAGTGACAACTTTGTGCAAAAAAAATAAAAAATAAATAAAAATTGTCGTTTTTCCGCAACTTGTGTCAACATATAAAATATTCCATGGACTCGACATGCCTCTCAGTATATAGCTTGGGGTGTCTACTTTCCAAAATGGGGTCATTTGGGGGGGTTTTGAACTGTTCTGGCATTTTATACACAACATTAGGAAGCTTACATCCACTCTTCTAACCACTTGAAGACAAAGCCCTTTTTGACACTTTTTGTTTACATGAAAAAAATTTTTTTTTTGCAAGAAAATTATGTTGAACCCCCAAACATTATATATATTTTTAAAGCAAAGGCCCTACAGATTAAAATGGTGGGTGTTGCATTTTTTTTTCTACACAGTATTTGCGCAGCGATTTTGCAAACGCATTTTTTGGGTTAAAAAATACACTTTTTTTAATTTTAATGCACTAAAACACACTATATTGCCCAAATGTTTGATGAAATAAAAAGATGATCTTAGGCCGAGTACATAGATACCAAACACGACATGCTTTAAAATTTCGCACAAACGCGCATTGGCGACAAACTACATACATTTTTAAAAGCCTTTAAAAGCCTTTACAGGTTACCCCAGTAGATTTACAGAGGAGGTCTACTGCTAAAATGACTGCCCTCGATCTGACCTTCGCGGTGATACCTCACATGCATGGTGCAATTGCTGTTTACATATGACGCCAGACCGACGCTTGCGTTCGCCATTGGGCAAGAGCAGGGCAGGACAGGGGTGCTTTTTTTTTTTTTGCTTTTTTTTTATTATTAATTTTGCTTTTTTATTTTATTTTTAAATTGTTCCTTCCAAGTATTTTTTTTTAATCATTTTTATTGTTATCTCAGGGAATGTAAATATCCCCTATGATAGCAATAGGTAGTGACAGGTACTCTTTTTTTGAAAAAACTGGGGTCTTCTAGACCCTAGATTTTTCCTCTGCCCTCAAAGCATCTGACCACACCAAGATCGGTGTGATAAAATGCTTTCCCAATTTCCCAATGGCGCTTTTTATATCCGGGGGGGGGGCATTCCCTCCCACTGCTTGTAAAAGCAGTCCAGAGGCTAATTAGCCGCTAGGATTGCTTTTACATGAAAGCCGGCCGCAGGCTGAAAAGAATGATACCAAGATGATACCTAAACCCGCAGGCATCATTCTGGTATAAACATTCAAAGTCCAGCAACATACCAGTACGTTGCTGGTCCTTGTTGGACATGTATTGTAATCTTTTTTTTTTCATGCAGCCAGTTGGCTGAACGAAAAAAGAGATTGATCGGTGGGTATGCCCACCATTAGAATACCGCCCTTCATCCACCCACTTCCAATGATGGGCATACACGCACCATTTATATATGCCGAAGCATGGGGGCATCCTCCCGCAAAAAAGTTATGCCGCACACACATGGTCGGACTTTTCCACGGGCAAGCCTCCGTTGGAATTTCGACCGTATGTACGCGGCATTAGGAGCAAAATCGCTCCTCCGCCCCTGCTGCCCCAATGCTTCGGCATATTTGCTTTTTTTTTTAACTGTGGTGGTGAAATCACCTCCTACAGCACTGGAGTCGCAGGGATCAGGCCTGTCTCTGCGAACGCTGCAGTTATGTGTGTTTTTGTTTTGTAAGTGACAGTGATCAATCGATACTGCACTTGGGTGGCCTGGGCTGGACGGAGGGGCAAAACGCAGGTGCCAGCAGGTATCTGGGCTGATCCCGCTAACACTGCGTTTTTGGGAACCCTAAACTGCTGGGGACGCTAGTATAGATCTGATCAGATCAGATATTGATCTGTTCAGATACTATACCACTAAGGGGGGTGTATGCTTCACGCGTGGGTGTTAGCGTTACTGGCACTAACCTGACGCTGCCTGGGGTGTGACGCAGACCCTCTCTGACGCTAAAACCTAATTGATATCACCCGCCGGGCGATCAGGGGATTAAACCTTTATTGGGTTATATACGGCGGGTGCCCTGACACTATAAAAAGCAAACTAACTAACCAGCGTCACCCGTAACACTTATATGGTGATCACTGGTGAAAGGGTTAACTAGGGGCAATCAGGGGGTTAAAACCTTTATTAGATAATATATGGGGGTACCTGACGCTATAAAAACCTGCGGCGAACCTAAAAAAAATTACCAGCTACCGATCTGCATCACCGACACTAAGACAGCGTTTAGAAAAACGATCGCTTAGCGACAGTGGTGATGGGGGTGAAAGGGTTACCTGGGGGGCGATCAAGGGGGTTAAACCTTTATTAGATAATATATTGGGGTACCTGACGCTATAAAAACATGCGGCGAACCTAAAAAAAATTACTGGCTACCGATCTGCATCACCGACACTAAGACAGCGTTTAGAAAAACGATCGCTTAGCGACAGTGGTGATAGGGGGTGAAAGGGTTACCTGGGGGGCGATCAAGGGGGTTAAACCTTTATTAGATAATATATTGGGGTACCTGACGCTATAAAAACATGTGGCGAACCTAAAAAAAATTACTGGCTACCGATCTGCATCACCGACACTAAGACAGCGTTTAGAAAAACGATCGCTTAGCGACAGTGGTGATAGGGGGTGAAAGGGTTACCTGGGGGGCGATCAAGGGGGTTAAACCTTTATTAGATAATATATTGGGGTACCTGACGCTATAAAAACCTGCGGCGAACCTAAAAAAAATTACCGGCTACCGATCTGCATCACCGACACTAAGACAGCATTTAGAAAAACGATCGCTTAGTGACAGTGGTGATAGGGGGTGAAAGGGTTACCTGGGGGGCGATCAAGGGGGTTAAACCTTTATTAGATAATATATTGGGGTACCTGACGCTATAAAAACATGCGGCGAACCTAAAAAAAATTACTGGCTGCCGATCGGCATCACTGACGCTAAGACAGCGATCAGAAAAATGATCGCTTAGCGACAGTGGTGATAGGGGGTGAAAGGGTTATCTGGGGGGTGATCAGGGGGTTAAACCTTTATTAGGGGGGTTTAGGGGGCTACACTGGACCTAAGACTAAACTTTGGTGACACTTTTACAGTCACAAATGTCACTGATTGCAGTGATCACTAAATAAATGGTCACTGCAATCAGTGACACTGTGACTGGGGGCTGGGGGGGTGATCTGGGGGGGCCTGGGGGGGCGATTTATGTCCCTATGTGTCCTGGTGTCAGTGTAGTGTTGTGTGCACTGACCTGATGTCTTCTCTTGTACGGCGCTCGGTATATGTGAGCGCCGCACCAGAGATGACATCACTTCCTCCTGCTTCCTCTGTCTGACACAGACAGAGGGGGCATTTCCATTCGCCGGGAGCGATCGCGAGGGGGTGGCCGGAAACGAATGGCTGCCCCCTCATCCCGAAACGCTCCCGGACACTTAGCCACCGCTCACTGTATAGGAGGGGGGTCCGATTGGACCCCCCAACTATACAAAGGCAATCACGTATGCTCTACGTGATTGTGCCTGTCGGTGCCATTCTGCCGACGTATATATACAGTGAGCGGTCGTTAAGTGGTTAACTTCTCAGTACACAGTCTTATCAGCAGGGGGTTGGAGGAATCCCCCCTCCCTTTTTCCTCACAACAAACACACTTACACATCCCATAATAGTTAAGGCAGCCACAATAGACAATAGAATAGTCACACCCCACCCCATCACAGCAAATAGTCCAACAGCATGGGACAGCACACATTATATGTACATATTGTGACAGCAGGCAGGTAAAGTCGCCGGGTTGCATCCAGGATGGATGTGCTAGATTCAGGCTTTATGCTGATTTATACCACTAGGGGGGGTGCTGGGAGTCTTGCAGGGGAAGAGTTAATGAGCCCAGCTGAAGCAAGTGGGCTGGTTAGGGCCTCTACAAGAACTCCCAGCATGCTAAGGGAGATGCTCAAACCTGGAACCAGATCTGTGTGGATAGTCTGGGGAGTGTGATCTCTATGCGGTGAGCCAAAGCCTGTGTGGTTACTGTAAGAACTTCAAAAAGCAGGGAGCTAGGGACTGGGACAGCACAAGGCTGTACCCAGTTGTTAGTCAGGGACACCAACGTGTGTAGTAAGCGGTCAAGTTGACCAGGATTTCTTTTCATGTTTCTGATTGTTTTGTTGTTTTTCCCTTGTAAATAGTTTGAATAAACTGCACCTTTCGTTTTTGCAACTATAAACCCTGTCTGCTGTGCCTGTTTTTTGTGGTGAACCCATCCAGGGGGGTCACACACACCTGCTGCTGAGCTAACCCCCTCACAGTTGGTGGAGAACCAGTGGCAGTTTTTTTTTTTTAGGCCAGCATGGAGGAGATACTGAAACAGCTGGCTCTAGCAAATGCCAATCAGCAGCAGACAAATGCAGGTTTGCAAAAGAGCCTTGCAGCTCAACAACAGACAAATGCAAATTTGCAATAGAGCCTGGCAGCCCAGCAGCAAGCTCATCAACAGAGTCTGGCAGCTCAGCAACAAGCCCAGCAGCAATCTGAGGCCCGCTTCATAGACCTGTTGCAGAAGCAAGAACAGAGACTACAGCAACAAATGGAGACATTAATGCAGCAACGTCCGCAGACCAGTGAGGCAAGTAGTTCCGCTAATACTGCGTCCTTTGGGGTGAGTCGTTTACTGACAAAAATGACTTGAGAGAATGATCCAGAGGTGTTTTTGACCACATTTGAAAGGACTGCTGAAAGGGAAAAGTGGCCTAAGGAGCAGTGGGCTGGACTGGTGGCCCCTCTGTTAACTGGTGAATCTCAGAAAGCTTACTATGACCTAGAGCCTGACCAAGCAAAAGACTATGTGATGCTAAAAAATGAAATATTGGCATGGCTGGGTGTCAACCTGGCCGTCCGGGCTCAGCGTGTGCATAACTGGACTTTCCGGCTTGGGAAACCCCCCAGGTCTCAAATGTATGATCTCATTCACCTGAGCAGGAAGTGGCTACAGCCAGAGACTTTGTCTGCACCAAAGATTGTGGAACGTGTTGTGATGGATCGTTTCCTGAGAGCTCTTCCTACTGCCATCCAAAAGTGGGTAAGCCATGGAGACCCAGAAACGGCTGATAATCTTGTGGATCGTGTGGAGAAGTACTTGGCTACAGAGAACCTGACTGCCTCTTCCAGAGACTCACTGACTTTCCACCCTAAGACCAGACCATTCCCAGTGGCGGGTAAGATGATTCCGAGGGTGGAGAGAATGAGAGGGTGAGAGTTCTACCTAATGTCTGGCGAGAACAGCCTGGGAAGTCAGGGGCTCAAGAGGCAGCAAAAAGGATTGTTTGCTACCGCTGCCGGTAAGAGGGACATATTGCAGCAAATTGCTCAGTTGTGGATGAACCCATGCAATGTGACTTTCTAACGGACAGACGTCAGTCGCTGTTTGCGACAGTCGCATGCTCTGCCATTCGGGGAACTGAGAAACATTTATGCAAAATGTGTATTAATGGTAAAATTGTTGTTGTGTTGCTGGATTCAGGTAGCCTGGTGACACTGATAAAAGCTGAATTAGTCGCTACAGAGGTCTTAGGGAATAACAAGGTAGCTGTTATTTGTGTGCATGGGGACACCCGAGAGTATCCTGTGACTACAGTGTGTTTTGAGACCTCCAAAGGTAACCTCTCTCATCAGGTGGGGTTAGTGTCTCAGTTACCACATAATGCCATTGTGGGAAGGGATTTTCCAAAGTTTTGGGAACTCTGGGATCGCCCTGAGCCCCCCACTGGTGCCCCTATATACCAGGAATGTGATAGCCAGAATTCCTCTGAGAGTGGTGAGGACTCTCCAGAATTTCCCTTGTCGGTATTGGCAGGGGAGACTCGAGAAACTGGGGAGGAGCCAACATCCTCAGACGAAAACGTGCCGTCTGTGGAGTTTTCTGATCTCGAGGTTCACAAGGAAAATTTTGCCACAGAACAGTTAAAAGACCTCACCCTAATAAAGGCACGGGAAAACGTAGTGAAAATAGATGGCGAGTTAGTGAACCCAGATGAGACCTGCACTTACCCGTACTTCATCGTGGAAAAGGACCTACTGTATCGGGTGGCTAAAAGAGCAGAAGAAACCATTGAGCAGCTTGTGGTCCCCAAACCTTACAGGAAGTTGGTGTTAGAGTTGGCCCATGGGCACATTCTTGGAGGTCATCTAGGGACAGAGAAAACCCGAGAGAGAGTATTGCAAAGATTCTATTGGCCTGGGGTCATGAAGGAAACAGAAAATTATTGTTCCTCCTGCCCTGTGTGTCAGATGTTGGCACCGATGCCACATTTCCGTAACCCGCTGGTACCTCTTCCCATCATTGAGGTCCCCTTTGAGAGGATCGCAATGGATTTGGTAGGTCCGATAATGAAGTCCGCTAGGGGGCATCAGTACATTTTGGTTATATTAGACTATGCCACTCGTTATCCGGAAGCGATTCCTCTCCGAAATACCTCGGCCAAAACCATAGCCAAAGAGCTATCTCTTGTTTTTAGCCGTGTGGGTATTTGTAAGGAACTGCTTACGGACCAAGGTACACCCTTTATGTCCCAGGTTATGAAAGAGCTGTGCAAGTTGTTCAAAGTAACACAATTGCGTACATCTGTGTATCACCCCCAAACAGATGGGTTGGTATAAAGATTCAACAAAACCCTAAAACAAATGTTAAAGAAGGTGGTGGATAGAGATGGAAAGGATTGGGACTGTCTAATTCCCTATTTAATGTTTGCCATTAGGGAGGTACCCCAATCCTCTACGGGTTTCTCACCCTTTGAGTTACTCTATGGGAGACACCCAAGAGGGCTGTTGGATATCGCCAAGGAAACTTGGGAGAGTGAGAGTTCTCCCCACAGGAGTGTGATTGAGCATGTCGCCCTGATGCAAGATAGAATTGCACAGGTAATGCCAATCGTAAAGGAACATTTGGCCCAAGCGCAGTTGGCACAAAAGAGAGTGTACAACCGTGGGGCCGTACCTTTTCCCCGGGGGATAGGGTATTGGTGCTTGTCCCTACGGTTGAAAGCAAATTCCTCACCAAATGGCAAGGCCCCTACGAGATAATGGAAAAAGTGAGCGAAGTAAATTACAAGGTCAGACAATCAGGAAGGCGAAAGCCCGAACAGATCTATCACATTAATCTGTTAAAAGCATGGAGGGATAGGGAATCCCTAGTCGCAGAAACTTTGTCACCAGCTCAGTCTGATTGCGTGATTCCTGAGGTTGGAATAGCAGTCACCTTGTCAAACCCCCAACAACAGGAGGTTAAGGAGTTTGTGCTTCGCAACAAGGAGGTTTTCTCTGAGCTGCCGG
The DNA here is from genome assembly GCA_029206835.1 of Rana muscosa. NCBI lineage: Eukaryota > Metazoa > Chordata > Amphibia > Anura > Ranidae > Rana > Rana muscosa. Next base: position 56,480,788 of record CM055121.1, read on the forward strand.
GACAAACGTCTGGGGTAGAGCATGATATTATTACCCCGCCCGGTGAAAGGGTGAAGCTAAAACCCTATCGGATCCCAGAGGCCCGACGGGAGGCAATACGTGAGGAAGTAAAGAAAATGCTTAAGTTGGGGGTGATAGAGGAGTCCCAAAGTGATTGGTCCAGTCCCATAGTGTTAGTGCCTAAACCGGATGGGAGCTGGCGATTTTGTAACGATTTTCGACAACTGAACAAAGTTACAAAATTTGACACCTACCCCATTTCACGTATAGATGAGTTGATCGACCGGCTGGGAACAGCCCGATACATGACAACTCTTGATCTCACAAAAGGGTATTGGCAAATTCCCCTGGCCAAATCGGCCAAGGAGAAAACCACGTTTGTAACCCGGGGCGTTCCAATATAAAAGAATGCCGTTTGGATTACAGAACGCACCGGCAACATTCCAGAGGAAAATGGACCAGATACTGAGGCCCCATCAGAAGTATGCCACGGCTTACCTGGATGATGTCATTATCTATAGCACAGATTGGGCCTCACATCTGCCAAAAGTGCAAGCAGTCCTAGACTCTATCCGGGAAGCTGGGTTTACGGCCAACCCCAAGAAGTGTACCATTGGACAGGAGGAGGCCAAATATCTTGGGTACACCATTGGGAGAGGAGTAATAAAACCCCAGGTCAATAAAGTCGAGGCCATACAGAATTGGCCACGTCCCAACAGCAAGAAGCAGGTACGATCCTTTCTAGGAATCGCTGGTTATTATCGGCGATTCATTCCTCACTTTAAAGGGAAAGAGTCTGTCATGGTTAAATGGACCCCAGAGGCTGAGGCAGCATTCCAATTCTTAAAAAAAGCCTTATGTAGCCAGCCAGTGTTGTACTCACCAGACTTCTCTAGGGACTTTGTCGTACAAAGTGATGCATCCGACGTTGGGTTAGGAGCAGTATTGTCCCAGGTCTGGAACGGGGAAGAGCACCCAGTCATTTACCTCAGCAGGAAATTGAAGTCCCATGAGGTAAATTACGCCACGATTGAGAAGGAGTGTTTAGCGGTGAAGTGGGCTCTAGATTCCCTTCGGTACTATCTGCTAGGTAGGCACTTTGACATGATTACTGATCACGCTCCTTTAAAGTAGATGGCTCAGAACAAAGAGACAAATAGAAGAGTAAATAGGTGGTTCCTGGCCCTACAGGAATTCAACTTTACACACCCGCTGCACAGATCATAGTGGGGGTTCTCATTCACCCTGTGCCCCTATTAGAGACACAGGGTGATCTACACATAAGAGGGTCTGGGGAAGCTGGACAAGGAACCTCCAGAACTCTCCAGGACAAGCTGAGCCGCACAAACCCCCGACCCAAAGTCACTCCTGTCACACATCTCCCCTTTCGGCAGGAGACTAATGCAGGAGGAGACCCCAGACGGGTTGACTCCAAAGTTAGGCAGTAGTTCCAGTCCCCCAATGCCGGTATCCACACAGTACCCCAAATAAATTGTCCCAAACAGAGCATTACTTACCCAGCCAACCTCTGCCTCTCTCAGAGAACATGCCCGCCGCTGGGGAGAGGCCTGGACTGGCCCTTCTCCCTGGAGTCCTTTCAGCTGCTGGAGAGAAGACAGGGTGACTGGGCTCCTCGTGCCGCTGGGTGGCTTCCCGGCGGGCTTGATTTCGCGTGACGGCCCCGACAAAGTGACACTGGAGGTCACCTACATCATTCCCAAGAAGCACATCTGCAGGTAATCCTCCCATTACTCCGACATCACAGCGCTTGGGCCCCAGTTCATAGTCCAGGGTGACAGTAGCGAGGGGAATGAAGCGTTTGGTGCCGCCTGCCAAACGGATCACCATTCCTGGGCCAGGCTGGAGAGCACCAGGGCTCACAACTCGTGGATCCACAATAGTGAGGAACGCACCTGAATCTCGGAATCCCACTGCCTTTTGACCGTCCACGGTGACCTCTTGTAAGTGCTTTCCTTAGAGAAGCGATGTAGGGGCTTCCGCAGGTTGTATGCCAAAGACTCCTGGACGGGTGTCCCAGTCAGCAGAAGAGAAACACTAGTCTGGAGGGGTGGTGGCAGGTCCTCAGGAGCTTGGTACCGATCCACATAATGTACTGGCATGCCAGGGCTAGGTCCGAGAGTCTTGGTTCTGGCAGGGCAGCTGGCCTGATAGTAACCAGGCTGCCCACAGCCAAAACAGCGCCTGTCCAAGGTGGGTTTTGCGGTCCACTGTGGGGAAATCGGGTGGTGTAGTAGCGTGACCAGAGGGGTTGGTGCTGCCTGGGGGTTCATCTGACGATGGGGAGGCATGTAGGGCCCAGAGGTGGGGCTGGACACCTTGGGAACTTGGGGTGCCTCGGTGGGAGGCTTCCGCCATTGTGTGTTGATCAAGAGGACCTCATCCGCTAAGGCTGCAGCTTCCTCTAGGGTGGCAGGTTTTCGCTCCCGCGCCCACTGTCGAAACTCAGGGGGACACTTGAAAAATAATTGCTCCTTCAGGACAGCCTGTATGATGCCTTCTGGGGAGGTGGCCTTCTCCCCTTCCAGCCATTGGCGGCATGCTATGGACAGCTTGTGCGCAAACATTTTGAAGGAATAGTCCGAAACTGGGCACGATACGCCTCTGACGATACAGCGTAATAGTCCAGTACTGCCCGTTTTAGGTCCTCATAGCTACGTTTCTTGAGAGGGTCCATCATTTGATAAGCCTCAGCGGGCCCCCTTCCAGCAGTCCTACTACATGGCGGGTCCAGTCTGCAGGTGGGACCCCCAGTAGTTCGCATTGATGTTCAAAGTCCTGAAAGAACCCATCCACATCCCCTGTATTGTCTTGGTAGGGCTTAAAGTCCTTCCTGGAAATTCTTTGGGTCTCCCATACAGCAGGGAGAGACACGGGGGTGGTGGCTCGTTTTTTTGCAGTCTCCCATTCCATTTGTCTTTTTTGTGCCTTTTCAATGGCTGCAAGCTTTCTTTCGATGGTTGCATCCTTCCCCAGAATGGCCATCTCTTCCTCATACCAGACAACCCAAGGGCTCCTGCTGCCTGGGTTGGGAGGCTCTGCTCTTTCTTCGCTGGCAAATGCATGACCTCCATCTGTGGTCAACTCCTCCCCGCTGACTGTTTTCCTCCAGCAACTGGACCAGCTGGTCCTTACTCAGTCCCCTGTGGTTGAGACCCAACATTCTGGCTCTTTCTTGGAGACTGCTTGCTGTCCAATGGTGATACTCTGGGTCTTCAGTGCTCCTGGTGTGCAGACTTTCATCAGCCATCTTGAGCGCTCTCGTCCCGCTGCTGGGGTGACTGAAGGCTGCTATTCGATCTTGGATCCAGGTGGAGGTCTTCACAGCCAGGAAGCACGATCCCGCTGCTGCCAACCACTTCCTCTGTTCAGATCCAGCACCTTCCAAGCTTCTTTAGCCCCCCCAGTCCACAGACACAACACCTCAGTGTAGGGTAAAACCACAAACTGCTTTATTCAAGCACATGTTAACAGATATCTCTCTTCAAATCACCTCCCTCCCACCTTTGGAAAACAGGGCGGGTTAAACTGTCCAATGACAATGGTGATACAGGTCAGGTGTGTTTAACTTCTCATCAGTAAATAGTCTTAGCAGGGGGGCTACTGGAGGAATCCCCCCCATTTTTCCTCACAGCAATACACTTACACATCCCATAATAGTTAACGCAGCCACAATAGACAATAGAATAGTCACACCCCAAACCATCACAGCAAATAGTCTAACAGCATGGCACAGCACACATTAGTCCCACAAACCCCCGACCCAAAGTCTTTTCCCATGATTTCCAATGACAACCATTCATACTAGTACGACTTCAAGTCGTTTCGACTTCAAAGTAGTCCCTGCTCTACTTTGGTCCAATTTTGATGCTACTTGGACCCCTTTCACACTGAGGGCGTATTGCAGGCGCTATAGCGTTAAAAATAGCGCCTGCAATCCACCCTCAAACAGCTGCTCCATTGTCTCCAGTGTGAAAGCCCGAGGGCTTTGGAGCGGTCTTTGGAGCGGTGAAGGAGCAGTGTGTTAACCGCTCCTGCACATTGAAATCAGTGCTTCAGCAGCGCATTGCGGGCGGTTTTAACCCTTTCTCGGCCGCTAGCAGGGGTTAAATGCGCCCCACTAGCGGCCAAAATGCGTCGCAAATCCGCCCATAGCAGTGTTTTACCGCCGACGCTATGGGCAGCTTAGTGTGAAAGGGGTCTTAAACAGGCATTCCCTGGAATCGCGGTAAAATCGCACGACTTTGAAGTCGCACTAGTGTGAAAGGGGCCTTAGAGCCGGTTCACACTACAGTGACTTGGGATCCGACTTCTCAGAACTCAAGTCGCCCCAAGTCGCTTGACATCAGAAATTCAATTATACCTGTAGTTAATGAGAGCCGTCTTAATGTACACTACTGAAGTCGCTCCGACTTCAGAAAAGGTTCCTGTACTACTTCAAGACGACTTCTAGGCGACTTGTACCCATAGATTTCAATGGAAGTCGCCTCCAAGTCAGATCTCCATCTTAATTGAAGCAACTTTACAGGAAAATAAAATTGTTTACCCAGGCAAACCCCTCCCTCCCACAGAGCTGATTATTCTGTGATTGGCCACAGCCAAAGTCGCCTTTCCTGGAGGCAACTTAAGTCGCGTTGTAAGTTGCTCAAAGTCATGCTGAAGTCGCCTCCAAGTCGCCTTGCAATGTTGCGCTGTAAGTCGTGTTGCCCCTGTGTGAACCAGCACTCAGGATGATTACAGGCATATTTTGAGCTCAACGTTTAGACCCCTTTCACACTGGAGACATTTTTCAGGCGCTTTAGCACTAAAAATAGCACATGTAAAGCACTTGAAAAATGCCTCATCTGCAGTGTGAAAGCTCCTAAGGCGCCCCTGCCCATTGAAATGAATGGGCAGCCCGCTGCAGCGCTTTGCGGGTGCTTTTAACCCTTTATTTAGCCGATAGAAGGGGTTAAAAGCAGCTCTAAAATGACGGTTAAGCGCCGCTGTTAGTGTGAAAGGGCTCTTAGAGGCAGGAAAAAAAACAAGAGTTAATCAGGCCATACATGGGTCGAATTTTGAAAGAATTTTCTTTCGTATTTCGCACCATTAGTGGGCTGCAGCAACAGCCGATTTTCATGCAGCCATTGAATTTTATTAATAGGACATGTTGGAAATTTTTTGAAAAACAAACGATTTTCTAATCAACAGGGCTACCATCAGTTGGGTACAGGCAGTACACATGTAAGGGGCCCGGAGGTCCCCAGGGGCCCGGATGGCAACAACCTTTTTTTTTTTTATAATCTTTTTTTTTTTTTTCTTGTAAGGGGCCCTCCGGTCCCCATGGGACCTGTTCGGCAGCACCCAAAGCCCCCCCCCCGACCTTACGGCAGCACCCCTCGCTTCTCAATTCGCGGCACCCCCCGTTACTCAATTCGCGGCAGCCCCCCTGCTTCTCAACTTGCGGCAACCCCCCCCCTTCTCAACTAGCGGCACCCCCCGTTACTCAATTCGCGGCAGCCCCCCCGCTTCTCAATTTGCGGTGGCATGCCTGAAGCTGTGTATGGGGCCCCAAAATTCCTGATAGCGGGGCCCTGCTAATCAATGATAGTAGAATTGTGCAAGAAATTTAATCGAAAAAGAAATGCGCATGTGCAAGAAAAGAAAATTCCCAGAAAGAAAAGAAGATTCCCAGACACGAAAATAATTTTCTGTAGGAACATGAGGTGAAATTGAAGACTTGGTTGGCGAATTTCGAAGTCAATGGTGGCACCATCGGATCACAAAACGCACAAATTTTCTGATTTTCAAAAGAAAATTCTTTCGAAATTCGACCATGTACGGCCTGCTTAACTGTGAGGGGTTACAGTGTTCTGGCACCACCAAAACCAAAGGCCCAATTTTTCTGCCCCTGTTTAACCTGTTGCCGACCAGTTGTCGTCATTTTGCTGCGGCAGGTCGGCTCATTCCCGTGGACCGTCATAGCTGTACGTTGGTCCCTTTAAGCGGGCACATTGGGGGTGCCGATGCTTGTGACTGGCGGTTGCGACGACCGCCAGCCACAAGCGATCGCGGGCACGAGAGGCAGAACAGGAACGTGTGTGTGTAAACACACACGTCCCTGTTCTGTTCTGAGAGGAGATGCAGATCGTGAGTTCCCACAAGCTGGGAACCACGATCTGTCATCTCCTATAGTGAGTCCCATCCCCCTACAGTTAGAACACACATTAGGGAACACGGTTAACCCCTACCCTAGTGTTAACCCCTACCCTGCTAGTGACATTTATACAGTAATCAGTGCATTTTTAAAGCACTAATCGCTGTATAAATGCCAATGGTCCCAAAAATCTGTCAAACGTGTCCGATATGTCCGCCATAATGTCGCAGTCCCAAAAAAAACGCATATCGCCGCCATTACTAGTAAAAAAAAATAATAATAATAAAAATGCCATAAATCTATCCCCTATTTTGTAGAGGCTATAACTTTTGCGCAAACCAATCAATATACGCTTTTTGCAATTTTTATTACATAAAATATGTAGAAGAATACATATCGGCCTAAACTGAGGAAAAAATTAGCTTTTTTGAAAAAAATTGTGGCTATTTATTACAGAAAAAAATGTACAAAATACTGTGTTTTTTAAAAATTGACGCTCTTTTTTTGTTTATAGCGCAAAAAATTAAAAACGCAGAGGTGATCAAATACCACCAAAAGAAAGCTCTATTTGTGGGAAAAAAAAGACGTCAGTTTTGTTTGGGTACTACATCACACGACCGCGCAATTGTCAGTTAAAGCGACGCAGTGCCGTATCGCAAAAAATGGCCTGGTCATTGAGCAGCCAATTCTTTGACATGCTAGTTATTGTTTATACTATATTTTCATTTAAAACATTGTTTGGCTGTTTTTGTGTGTTTTTTAATTAATTTTGTTTATTTGTTTTTATATTAGACTGTAAGCTCCTGAAGAAGCGCATAAGGGCACGTAACATGTAGAGTTTTCTTCACTACTTCTCTACCACCATCCAGCTTTGCCTCCTACTGATATCACTTCATCTGAATCATTTGATCGATCTTTTTCACTGTGGTAATAGTTGGTTGTGTTAGGTAGTGCAAGCGTTGTTTAGACCAAACACCATGTTTTGTTTTTAACATGTTATGTCAACAATGTGAATTTTAAACATAAATAAAAGTTTATTTTGTATTTCAATGCTATGGATGTGCCTTAAGAGCCCATTCACACAGGGACGTTGTAACGCCGAGCGCTCCGGGTGTCCCATCCTTCCCGGAGCGCTCGCGGCGTCGGTCCCCCTGCAGCGCTCCGGTCAGCCCCCCTGGCCGTGGGCGCTGCTCTGTTACCGGCGGGGATGCGATCCACACGGCGGCACATCTCCGTCCGCGGATCGCATCCCATCCTACTCACCATCCCCCTCCTGCTCCTTCCCGGCGCGCGCGGCCTCGCTGCGCTCTAGGGCGCGCGCGCGCTGGCCTTCTGAGATTTAAAGGGCCAGCGCACCATTGATTGGTGCCTGGCCCAATTACTGTGTGCACACCCAAATCTGATATAAACCCACTTCCCCTTCCTGTCCTTGCCGGATCTTGTTGTCTTAGTACCCTGTGGAAGCGTTTTGTGAGTTGCCTTGCCTGTGTATCTGACCTGCTGCCATTGTCTCAGACTACGAACCATTGCCGCCTGCCCTGACCCTCTGCTACGTCTGACCTTGCCTCTGCCTAGTCCTTTTGTACCGCGCCTATCTCAGCCGCCAGAGAGGTGGAGTCGCTACTGGAGGACACGACCTGGTTGCTACCGCCGCAGCAAGTCCATCCCGCTTTGCGGCGGGCTCTGGTGAAAACCGGTAGCTGCTTAGAACCGGTCCCTCAGTACGACCCGTGCCATCCCCTCTCTGGTACAGAGGATCCACCTCCTGTATCCCCACTAGCCATCAGTCCGGCTCGTGACAGTAGATCCGGCCATGGATCCCGCTGACGTGCCGCTGCCTAGTCTCGCTGATCTCACTACCGTGGTTGCCCAGCAGTCGCAATTGATTGCCCAACAAGGACAGCAGCTGTCGCAGTTGACCGCCATGATCCAGCAGCGTCTGCCGCCACAAGCTCCAGCATCTTCCCCTCTCCGAGCTGCCGCTACTACCTCGAAGATCCGCTTGTCTCTTCCGGAGAAATTTGAGGGGATCCTAGGATGTGCCAGGGATTCTTGTCCCAATGTTCCCTGCATCTTGAGATGATGTCAGACCAGTTTTCCACAGAACGGTCTAAGGTGGCATTCGTGGTCTGTCTGTTGTCTGGGAAGGCCTTGGCCTGGGCCACGCCACTCTGGGACCGCAATGACCCTGCTACAGCCACCGTTCAGTCCTTCCTTGCTGAGGTTCGTAGCGTTTTTGAGGAACCAGCCCGAGCCTCATCCGCTGAAACCGCCCTGCTTAACCTTGTCCAAGGAAACTCCTCTGTGGGCGAATATGCCATACAGTTCCGCACACTGGCCTCAGAGCTAGCCTGGGATAATGAGGCTCTCTGCGCGACCTTCAAGAAAGGTTTATCCAGCCACATCAAGGATTGTCTGGCCGCACGAGAGATACCCTCCTCCCTGACGGAGCTCATCCACTTAGCTACCCGCATTGACATACGCTACGTTGAAAGACGCCAAGAGCTTCGCCAGGAGAAAGATCTTGTTCGCACCAGGCGTTATCCGCGCCTGGCTCCTCTCTTCCTGAATCCAACGCATCCTGATACTATGCCTTCCGTCGAGGAGGCCATGCAGGTGGACCGATCTCGCCTGACCCTACAAGAGAGGACTCGCCGTAGGAATGAGAACTTATGCCTTTATTGTGCGAGCTCTGAACATTTCCTAAAGGACTGCCCTATTCGTCCTCTACGTCAGGGAAACGCCCGCACCTAGTGAACGTGGGAGAGGCGTTACTAGGTGTGAATTCTTCCTCTCCACGTCTGACTATTCCTGTGCGGATTTCCCCTTCTGCTGGCTCCCCCTTCTCTGCGGTGGCCTTCCTGGACTCTGGTTCTGCAGGAAACTTTATTGAAGCCTCTTTCATCAACAGGTTCAACGTTCCTGTTATCCGTCTCATCAAACCCTTCTTCATTTCCTCTGTAAATGGAGAGAATCTGGATTGTACCGTGCGTTACCGCACCGAACCCCTGCTCATGTCCGTTGGTGTTCTTCACCAAGAAAAAATTTAATTCTTTGTTTTGCCGAACTGTACTTCTGACATCCTTCTTGGCCTACCCTGGCTCCAGCCCCATTCTCCTACCCTCGACTGGACCACTGGGGACATCAAATCCTGGGGCTACTCCTGCCACAAGCATTGTCTTAAGTCTGTACCCACCAGTCAAGTTCCCATCGCTACTCCTTTGCCCGGCCTTCCCAAGGCCTATCAGGACTTTTCTAATGTCTTTTTGCAAAAAACAGGCGGAGGTCTTACCACCACATAGACCCTACGACTGCCCCATTGACTTGCTCCCAGGTACTACACCACCCCGTGGCAGAATTTACCCTCTCTCCTGTCCTGAAACCAAGGACATGACTGATTACATACAGGAGAACCTCAAGAGAGGTTTTATTAGGAAATCATCTTCTCCAGCCGGAGCGGGGTTCTTCTTCGTTGCCAAGAAGGACGGATCACTACGCCCTTGCATAGACTATCGTGGTCTCAATAAAATCACTATTAAAAATCGCTACCCTCTGCCTCTCATCTCGGAGCTCTTTGGCCGTCTGCGCGGAGCAAAAGTTTTTTCGAAATTGGACCTCAGGGGCGCTTATAACCTCATCAGAATCCGTGAAGGAGATGAATGGAAAACCGCATTTAACACTGGAGATGGTCACTTTGAATATCTCGTCATGCCATTCGGACTTTGCAACGCTCCTGCAGTCTTTCAGGATTTTGTCAATGAAATGTTTCGGGACGTACTGTATACCTGTGTGGTTGTCTATCTTGACGACATCCTAATCTTCTCTACCAACCTTGAGGAACATCGGCTCCATGTCCGTCAAGTGCTCCAGCGCCTCCGCGTAAATCATCTTTACGCTAAATTTGAAAAATGCCTTTTTGAGCGCAGCAGCCTTCCTTTCCTAGGTTATCTGGTCTCAGGACAAGGCCTTCAAATGGACCCTGACAAGCTCTCCACAGTCTTGGATTGGCCACGCCCCTCTGGACTCCGTGCTATCCAACGCTTCCTTGGATTCGCCAACTACTATCGTCAGTTCATACCCCACTTCTCCACCATCGTTGCTCCTATAGGGGCACTGACTAAGAAAAACGCGAATCCAAGGTCCTGGCCGCCTCAAGCGGAAGAAGCCTTTACTCGCCTTAAGACCGCCTTCTCCTCTGCACCTATCCTGTCTCGACCAGACCCCATAAAGCCGTTCTTCCTTGAAGTTAACGCCTCCTCGGTAGGAGCCGGAGCTGTTCTTCTTCAAAAAAACGCTAAAGGAGGAAACGTCACGTGTGTTTTTTTCTCTAAAACCTTCTCCCCTCCTGAAAAAAACTATTCCATAGGTGACCGTGAACTGTTGGCCATCAAGCTGGCATTAGAAGAGTGGAGACATCTCCTGGAAGGATCCCTTCACCCTATCTCCATCTACACTGACCATAAAAATTTGTCCTACCTTCAGTCCGCTCAGCGCTTAAATCCTCGCCAGGCCAGGTGGTCATTGTTCTTTGCCCGGTTCAATTTCCAGATCCATTTTCGTTCCACAGACAAGAATGTCAGGGCTGATGCCTTGTCCCGTTCCTCCGATGCCTCTGAAACCAGGACTCCCCCTCAACACATCGTACCCCCTGAGTGTCTGATTTCCTCTGCTCCTGCTTCTCTGGTGCCAGTTCCTCCAGGAAAAACTTTCGTTCCTCCATGCCTTCGTCTCCAGATACTCAGGTGGGGCCATTCCTCCCATCTAGCCGGTCACGCTGGGATCAAAAAATCCATACAATTGATGGCCAGACACTATTGGTGGCCTACCCAGGAAAAAGATATGACTGACTTTGTACGGGCCTGCACTATCTGTGCACGTGACAAGACTCCACGCCAGAAGCCTGCAGGTCTTCTCCTTCCTCTACCTGTGCCTGAACAACCATGGTCCCACATTGCCATGGATTTCATCACGGACCTTCCTTTGTCTCATAGTAACACTGTCATCTGGGTGGTCGTTGACCGCTTTTCGAAAATGGCTCATTTTGTCCCGCTTCCTGGTCTGCCTACTGCACCTCAGTTGGTGAAGCATTTTTTTCTTCAAATTTTCCGTCTCCATGGGCTACCCTCACATATCGTCTCTGATAGAGGCGTTCAATTCATCTCAAAATTTTGGAGAGCTCTCTGTACTCAACTAAAGATTAAGTTGAATTTTTCTTCCGCTGATCACCCGCAATCCAATGTACAGGTGGAGAGAGTTAACCAGGTCCTTGGTGACTACTTACGACATTTTGTCTCCGCCCGTCAAGACGATTGGGTCGACCTATTACCCTGGGCAGAATTCTCATACAATTTCAAGAACTCTGAATCGTCCTCCAAATCACCTTTTCTTTGTGGTCTACGGCCGTCACCCATTGCCCCCCCCCCCATCCCCACTTCTTCTGGAGTTCCTGCCGTGGATGAATTAACTCAAGACTTCACCTCTATCTGGAAAGAGACTCAAAAGTCGCTATCACTGGCCTCTGCCCGCATGAAGAGACATGCAGATAAAAAAAGAAGAATTCCTCCTGTCTATGTCCCTGGTGACAAAGTGTGGCTCTCCTCCAAATATGTTCGGTTTCGGGTACCTAGCTACAAGCTGGGCCCTCGTTACCTCGGACCTTTTAAAATCAAAAACCAAATCAATTCTGTCTCTTACAAACTTCATCTTCCTCCTTCTCTTCGTATCCCCAATTCTTTTCATGTGTCTCTTCTCAAACCCCTCATTCTTAACCGATTTTCCCCCAAGGTCACTGCTCCTGCTCCTGTCTCTGGTTCTTCCGATGTCTTCTCGGTGAAAGAAATCCTCGCCTCCAAGGTCATCCGAGGTAAAATATTTTTTTTAATTGATTGGGAGAACTGTGGTCCTGAAGAGAGATCCTGGGAGCCTGAGACCAACATTTTAGACAAGGAGCTCATCCGAAGATTCTTGGGTTCCAAAAAAAGGGGGAGACCTAAGGGGGGGTACTGTAACGCCAAGCGCTCCGGGTGTCCCAACCTTCCCGGAGCGCTCGCGGCGTCGGTCCCCCTGCAGCGCTCCGGTCAGCCCCCCTGGCCGTGGGCGCTGCTCTGTTACCGGCGGGGAGATGCGATCCACACGGCGGCACATCTCCGTCCGCGGATCGCATCCCATCCTACTCACCATCCCCCTCCTGCTCCTTCCCGGCGCGCGCGGCCCCGCTGCGCTCTAGGGCACGCGCGCGCCGGCCTTCTGAGATTTAAAGGGCCAGCGCACCATTGATTGGTGCCTGGCCCAATTACTGTGTGCACACCCAAATCTGATATAAACCCACTTCCCCTTCCTGTCCTTGCCGGATCTTGTTGTCTTAGTACCCTGTGGAAGCGTTTTGTGAGTTGCCTTGCCTGTGTATCTGACCTGCTGCCATTGTCTCAGACTACGAACCATTGCCACCTGCCCTGACCCTCTGCTACGTCTGACCTTGCCTCTGCCTAGTCCTTTTGTACCACGCCTATCTCAGCCACCAGAGAGGTGGAGTCGCTACTGGAGGACACGACCTGGTTGCTACCGCCGCAGCAAGTCCATCCCGCTTTGCGGCGGGCTCTGATGAAAACCGGTAGCTGCTTAGAACCGGTCCCTCAGTACGACCCGTGCTATCCCCTCTCTGGTACAGAGGATCCACCTCCTGTATCCCCACTAGCCGTCAGTCCGACTCGTGACAGGCGTCTTTGGATCCGACTCCAAATCGCCCCAGGTCGCCCCTAGTCGCCTCAGGTCGCGCTGGCTGAAGAAATCAATGTAAGTTAATGGAGCCGTCCTTATGCACACTACTGCAGTCGCTCCGACTTCAAAAAAGGTCCCTGTACTACTTCAATCCGACTCCTAGGCGACCTGTAACCATTCATTTCAATGGGAGTCGCCTCTCACTGTCTTAATAGGAGCAACTCTCCAGGAAGAAAACATACATTTCTCAGGCAAACCTCTCCCTCCCCCCTCCCTCCCACAGAGCTGATTCTTGTTTGATTAACCACTGGAATGTCTCCTGTCCTGCAGGCAACTTGGAGTTGCCTTGTAAGTAGCTCCAGGTCGCGCTGTGATTCATTCTCAAGTCGTGTCTGAGTTGCCTCATAAAATCGCGCTGGAAGTCGTGTTGCCCCAGTGTGAACTGGCTCTTAAAGTCCATGTCTTCTTTTCTTGAATACATTTTGCAATACTGTATATATAGGATGTTGGCAAACTTATTCCTGTTTGTATCCACAACGCCATCTTGTGGTGATACGTTTAAATTTACATTTCAAAGCCATCTTTAACAGTCAATAACAATCCAAGTGTGAGTTTTCAGTCTCACCCGCAACCACTATTACCTCAGAGATAGAGAAAGGCAGCCATCTTTAACAGTCAACAGAGCTATTAGTTTCATCTTTAGTCACTATTACCCCAGGAAGTGGACAGCCGCCATCTTTAACTACCTCCTGCCCGCCATGTAGTAAGACTGATCCCCTGTCATTCTGGGGCAGTGCCACTCCAGTGTCACCGCTCTCACGCACCTGTGAGGGCGCGCAGTGCAGGGATTATGGTTGCACCATTGTCATGGATATGCAGTAATGTTTGTTTGCCAGCTTACCTTCCTCTCCATGTGTTCACCTTAGAGGCCAACCACTCTCACCTGGCTGCTTAAATCATCTCTCCTCCAAGCATGGCTCCACCCCAGGCCCTATCATGGAAGACTATATTAACCTGTGCACTGCAAGCCAGCCGTGCTGATCAACGTTGTTTGTTAAGCATTGTGTGTTTGGGTTCCTGCTTGCCGTGTGCTAGACATGTGCATTTTGTTTTGTTCCGAATCGAAATTTGGACAAATTTTTCATTATTCGGTAATTCGTATGCATCCGAATTTTCGAATGACAAAAGTAAAGAATTTAAACAAATCCGAAAAAAACGCAAACCAAATTCGATTTGAATCGAATTCGAAACAAATTCGAATCAAATTCGAAACAAATTCGAATCAAATTCGAAAACAAATTTGAATAAAATTTGAAAACAAATTCAAATCGAATTCGAAAAAATAGAAATTGATTTTCTAGGAAATACAATAAAATAGAATATAAAATAATAAAGCAATAGGATAAAGAAAAAGAATAGAATATAATTTAATAGTATGTAATAAAATAGAACATGACCGTCTTCCGAAATTCCAATAGTATAAATTTGAATTTGAGAATAGATTGGAAAATAATTCAAAACAATGCAAACTAAAATAGAAAAAAATAGAAAAACAGAATAGAATAAAATATAATATACCGTATTTGCCGGTGTATAAGGCGGCTGGGCACATAAGACGACCCCCTAATATTCAGTTTAAAACTGTGGTTTTGTTCTCTACTCACCGTATAAGACGACCCCCTTGTGCGACCCCCTTGTGCGGTAATACTGTTCAAAAACGAAGCCCGCCGGGTGCTCTGTAAAGCTCTATGTAATTCAGTACATGCGCCGCTCAACCAATCCCGGCGAACGATGCACTCTGTTAAGTGACTACAGAGACAAAAAACAAGAAGAAAAAACAAATCCCTAAAGTGCATTTCCTCGAGTTCTAATTTAATTAGTGTAAGTCTAAATACCATTGGCCTGTAGTGGCACCATTGTTGTAGCAAAAGAAACTAGGCAAAAAAGAGAGGGGGAAACACCCCAAGATGGTCTAAAGGGGTGTAAAAAGTTGCTACTTAGTACAATCGTGGGTATAGACTGAGACTGGGGGAAATGGTTAAATAATTTATTGTTATCAAAAAGGATGCTCAGAAAATTTCAAAATGCATTAAAAATTACACAGGTAGCTGCTACCACAGACTACTGACGATCACCAATTTGGTGATCTCAGTAGGGGGGAAGTGGTCAAACAGGACGGAACAGGACTAACAAACATGACAAATGACAAATAGGGGAACACACAACACAGAGAGTCCGGACATCGGCACGAAATTCGGAGTGCGGCTGAATAACGCTGATCAATACTTAAAGTGTCAAAAATAATGGGGAAACCCCAAATTAAAAATAATAAAGCGTATCCAGCTCCACTGCGAATTACCCCGGGGTGGTACCATCAAACAAGTGCCAATCCGAACATCTAAACAATGGTCCCAAAGTAATATTCAATATGCAAAAAAGTGTTGGCCAAGGTTGCCAAAAACAAGGGGCCTCAATAAGCAAAAATGTCGGGGTTCATCGTCAAAGGACTACGGAACAGTTTTCAAGGTAATCTGTAAAAGGTTATCCTATTCTTCCTTTTCCCACTATTTAGAGAACAGCAGACCTCGTTGTTTTTTGATATAGAGTTGATGTTTTATGGTTTGAACATTTGGTTGTCCATTGATCGTGAGGCGGCTAAAGATTTTTTGTCTGATTTGTGGCTGATTGAGCCGCCAGCTGCTGTATTTCTAAGTGGTACAGAATCAGTGTTCATTCAGGGGAATAGAACCAAATTCATTTGATATCTAAGCATCAGCAAGCTGTTCCTTTAGCATAAGTCTGTGGTAATCAAATTGGTTGAGCCCTGCAGCTATATAATAGTGGCCAGTGGAGCCTGTTTCATACGTTACCATCCCGGGAGCGTTCCTATATTGTAGTGGGCACCTGTGATGTTGCAGCTCTTTCCGGCACTGGTAAATGAGTAGTTTAGATTTACTCGATCCGTTGTCATCTATGATGAACTTGTTGCTGCCACTGTTTCAGGAGCCTTCTCCGCTCGCCTGGGTGGATTACGTACTTGCGGTGTCAGCGTCTGTGGAGATATCCTTCTCTACGCTAGAGACGCCGCTCTCGGCTCCACGGCTATGCAGGGCGGGGATTGCGTTGCCGACATCACGTGACCGCTGTGACGTCAACGCGTTTCGCTATCTGGATAGCATAGCTTCGTCTGGACTGGGTGGTGGGGCGGCTCCTGGCGGTTCTATTTATGGACATTGTCCTTCCGACAGGCCGCCCTCTTGTGTAAAAAGAGGGAATAAGCATGTAGTTCTCCCGTTCTTAGTAGATGACCACAACAAATAAATATTAACATACGAGGGAAGAAAAAAGTGATTACAGAGCCTGCTAAGCCTGCTCGGATTGGAGTAACAACCTCTGCCAATCCGAGCAGGCTTAGCAGGCTCTAGTCATAAACAGAGTGCATCGCCGGCCGGGATTGGCTAAGCGGCGCATGTACTGAATTACATAGAGCTTTACAGAGCACCCGGTGGGCTAATATCCATTGGGCAGCTGCTTCACCCGGCGTATAAGATGACCCCCGGTTTTTGGCTGTGTAATTCCCGGTGTAAAAGGTCGTCTTATACGCTGGAAAATACGGGTATATTATATTTTATTGTATTCTGTTCTATTGTTTTTCTTTTCTATTCTTTTCTATTCTATTCTAATCTTTTCTATTTGAATTTGAATTTCTTATAGAATGAAATCGAATTTGAATAGAAAAGATTATAATAGATTATTTTCGTATTAGAATTTCAAAACATTTTGACCGAATTCAAAAAAAATTGATCAAATTCAAAAAAAATCCACCGCATTCGAAAAAATTTGACTGCATTTGAAAAAAATCTACCGAATTAGAAAAAAACTATCAAATTTGAAAAAATTCTACAGATTCGATTTTTTTTTACCGAATTTGAAAAAAGTAAACTATATATAACCATTTTCCAAAATTCAAATTTCGTATAGAATGAAATCGAATTAGAATAAAAGAGATTAGAATAGAATAGAAAATAATAGAAAAAATTTAACTAGAAAAACAATAGAACAGAATAGAATAAAATATAATATATATTATATTTTATTCTATTTTGTTCAATTGTTTTTCTAGTATATTCTTTTCTATTATTTTCTATTCAAAACTTTTCTATTCAAATTCATTCTATAAGAAATTCGAACTTCTGAAGCCATCTCCTGAAATTTGAATTTAGTATAGAATGAATTTGAATAGAAAAGATTACAATAGAACAGAAAAGAAAATAATAGAAAAGAATAGCATAGAAAAACAATAGAACAGACTAAAAAAAATATTATATATATATATAGGCTATTCTTTTCTATTCTATTCTAATCTTTTCTATTCAAATTCAAATTCATTCTATACAAAATTGTAATTTCGGAAGATGGCTTCTGAAGCTCAAATTTTGTATAGAATGAATTTGAATTTGAATAGAACAGATTTGAATAGTCTAGAAAAACACTAGAACAGAACAGAAAACAGCTTCCGAAATTTGTATATATACATTATATATATTTATTATATATTTTTTCTGTTCTGTTCTATTGTTTTTCTATGCTATTCTTTTCTATTATTTTACATTCTATTCTAATCTTTTCTATTCAAGTTCATTTTATACAAAATTCCAATTTCAGAAGATGGTTATATATATATATATATATATATATATATATATATATATAAATATATAATATTTTTTTCTATTCTGTTCTATTGTTTTTCTATTATTTAAAATTCTATTTGTAACGACACCCCAAGTATGAAAGGGGTTAAAGCCGTTTATGATATGCCATTCCCGAACACCAAGGCAGCTACTGGCACTCCACAGTCAGGCGAACAAGACCCATAATGATAATTCCACCCTAATAACGAGACACAGCTCGGTTGTTAGGGTTTCCAGCAGGTCTGACAATCTTTATTGAGAAAGCAGGCTCTTATATACACTAAAAGAATACTGTAGTCCAAATGAACAACTCCACCCACAACATCACACAATGGTTACATAACGAGCCCCCAATACACATTATTCTGACATCCCTTAGCAGACAACAGGTGAGTTCATTAACTAATCCCTTTACAGCTTAAATGCCTAATATGCATGACCTTTATGTTTCCCAGACTGTCTCTCTGCTACCTTACAATAAAAACACCTTAGACCAGACCTAATTTACATGAGCTAATTACCTAATTCCTTTATACAATTATAGAATTAATGATCACAATCCATAATGAAAAGATTTTTAGAAGTTAGCCTGGACTCATTTACATTACACAGGCAGCCAGGTGGTTGGAGGTGATGACATTAACATCTTTCAATTAATCTTTTGAGTTCAGAATCAACCACCAGTAAATAGTTATTTTACTTATATCCTGGGGAATATTGTGTATTAATATTACAGACCCATTTTAAAGCAATCCAAGACACATTCTGAATGTCCATTATTTTCTGGCTCATACTTTCTAAGAGCTTCTGGGTTCCACGGGCCCTCCCGTTACACTATTCTAATCTTTTCTATCCAAATTCATTCTATATGAAATTCGAATTTTGTGAGATGTTAAATATATATATATATATATATATATATATATATCATCTTCCAAAATTCGAATTTTGTATAGAATGATATCGAATTTGAATACAAAAGATTAGAATAGAAAATAGAAAAGAATAAACTAGAAAACATAATATATTTTATTCTATTCTGTTCTATTGTTTTTCTATTCTATTCTATTATTTTCTATTTTCTATTCTATTCTAATCTTTTCTATTCTAATTCAAAATCATTCTATATGAAACTCGAATTTCGGAACATGGTTATATATATAAATATTAGGGTTAGGGTTAACCCTAACCCTATTATATATATATATATATATATATATATATATATATATATATATATATATAACCATTTTCCGAAATTCGAATTTCGTATAGAATGAATTTGAATAGAAAAGATTAGAATAGAAAAGAAAAGAATAGACTAGAAAAACAATAGAACAGAATAGAATAAAATATATGAATTGTTTTTCTAGTTTATTCTTTTCTATTATTTTCTATTCTAATCTTTTGTATCCTAATTCAAATTCATTCTATACGAAATTCGAATTTTGGAAGATGTTATATATATATTATACTTTTTTCTATTCTGTTCTATTGTTTTTCTATTTTCAATTCTATTCTAATCTTTTCTATTCAAAATCATTCTATACGAAATTCGAATTTCGGAAAATGGTTATATATAAAAATATTAGGGTTAGGGTTAACCCTAACCCTATTACATATATATAGCCATTTTCCGAAATTTGAACTTCGTATAGAATGAATTTGAATTTGAATAGAAAAGATTAGAATAGAAAAGAATAGAAAAGAATTGACTAGAAAAACAATAAAACAGAATAGAATAAAATATAATATATATATATTATAATTTATTCTATTCTGTTCTATTGTTTTTCTAGTCTATTCTTTTGTACTCTATTCTAATCTTTTCTATTCAAATTCAAATTCATTGTATACAAAATTCGAATTTCGGAAGATGGTTTATACAGTATATATATATATATATATATATATATATATATATATATATGTTTATATTTTTTTCTGTTCTGTTCTATTGTTTTTCTATGCTATTCTTTTCTATTTTTTTACATTCTATTCTTATCTTTTCTATCCAAATTCATTATATGTGAAATTCGAATTTTAGAAGATGTTTTATATTTTTTCTATGCTGTTCCATTATTTTTGGCTGAGCCAGTGTCAGGTCTAAATCTCAGTGCTAGCTGGTCCTGGAAGAGCAAGCAAGTGATGTGCTGGAGGTGTTAAGGAGAGATAGTCTGCAAGCAAGTGTTGTGCTGGAGCTGAAGTGAGGGAGTGTATATACAGAAGTGTATATAGGTTTAGTCCTGTGTACATTGTGCTTTAATCAAGTGGGTGTCCCATACTCCTGTAGTGGTACCCCCACAGGAGCTGCTGAGTGTAGTAGTCCATGTAGCCAGGAGCTGGATATCTGTTTATTTCTGCAATCAGAAGACGCTGTGTGGCATTGTTTCAGAGGAAGCTGCTTCCCTCTATTGTTCCAGTGTGGGATGTCCTGTTACATTCTAAATCAGAGACAAAAAGAGCAAAGCATCTTGGGACATATAGTTCATACATATAGGATTCACCCTCTGGCTGAAATATGTGAAACTACAACTACGAGCTGTGGGGGACTTTGGACTTTATAGGCACAAATTAGGCAGAATGCAATTATGAAAAAATATAACAATTTTATTAATTTACAAAAAGTAACATTAAAAAGATTTTCTAAAAACCAGTGTGGGATGTCCTGTTACATTCTAAATCAGAGACAAGAAAGAGCAAAGCATCTTGGGACATATAGTTCATACTAGGGTTGTCCCGATACCGATACTAGTATCGGTATCGGGACCGATACCGAGCATTTGCGTGAGTACTTGTACTCGCGCAAATGCTCCCGATGCCTTTGCCGATACCTGGGATGGGAGAAGTCAGCGGGCGGAGTCGGCAAGCGGAGGGCGGAGCGGAGAGCAGAGTGGAGAGGAGAAGTCAGCGGGCGGAGTCGGCGGGCGGAGTCGGCAAGCGGAGGGCGGGAGGGGCGGAGCGGAGAGCAGAGTGGAGCGGAGAGTCCTCAGGCGGGTAAGCTTGCAGCCGCATCATGATCCATCGTCGACCGGAGCCGTCACATTAAAGGAAGTGACGCTCCGTGTTACACTGTCAGTGCTTGAAAAATGCGACGCCCATCTTGGTACACCCTGCATTCGGCCTCAATAAAGCAGCAGCGGACATCTTGTTACACCCAGCCCATGTAGTTCGAGCTGGGTGTAACAAGATGTCCGCTGCTGCTTTATTGAGGCCGAGTGCAGGGTGTACTAAGATGGGCGTCGCAGAGGCAGCATAGAAAAATAAATCCTCTCGTGCCTATAAGTGCCCACTACCTGTCAGTGCCCGCTATCTGTCAGTTCTCATTAGTGCTGCTTACTCAGTGTCACCTGTTAGTGCCAGCCACCTGTCAGTACCATCTATCACTACCACCTGTCAATGCTATCAGTGCCAGCCACCTGCCATCTATTAGTGCCAGTGCCATCTATCAGTGCCAGCCCCCTGTCAGTGCCAGCCCCCTGTCAGTGCCAGCCATCTGTTGGTGCCAGCCATCAGTGCCACCTGTCAGTGCCACCTGTCAGTGCCACCTGTCAGTGCCAGTCATCAGTGCCCGCCACCTGTCAGTACTCATCAGTGCTGCATATCCGTGCCACCTAATCATATCAGTGCTCATCAGTGCTGCTTAATCTGTGCCACCTATCAGTGCTGCATATCAGTGCCACCTAATCTGTATTGTGCTTGAAAACTGTCACCTGACATTAAAAAAAGTATCGTAATCGGTATCGGCGAGTACTTGAAAAAAAGTATCGGTACTTGTACTCGGTCTTAAAAAAGTGGTATCGGGACAACCCTAGTTCATACATATAGGATTCACCCTCTGGCTGAAATATGTGAAACTACAACTACCAGCTGTGGGGGACTTTGGACTTTATAGGCACAAATTAGGCAGAATGCAATTATGAAAAAATATAACAATTTTATTAATTTACAAAAAGTAACATTAAAAAGATTTTCTAAAAACCATTTAAGCAATTATATGTATGGGCCGACCAGGTACAATCACTGAGGGATACAAAGTATACAATAACAGTAGGGTCTATAGGAGAATGATTCTCTGAATACCGTAGAGTCCAAACGGTTAGCTAGATACCGACAGTGAAGACTAGAATTGTAGTACCCAGTAGGTCCACAGCTTTAACAGGTTTCGTGTGAAAACACGCTTCTTCAGAAAGCAACAGCATACAAAGCGTAGAGTCCAAACGGTTAGCTAGATACTGACAGTGAAGACTAGAATTGTAGTACCCAGTAGGTCCACAGCTTTAACAAGTTTCGCGTGAAAACACGCTTCTTCAGAAAGCAACAGCATACAAAGCTAATGAAATAGAAATACAATGTATTAGAAATGTCATGGTTACCTAATGAATGCTTGTATAAGTAACAATACATAAAGATATACATAAAAAGAAAAAAGGAACTAGTCAGCCGGACAACAGCTCACAGGACAGCGAAAGGACATGAAGGCACATAGTCCATAAGGACGCAAACCAATCATGGGGGCATGGTAAACAATAAAACAATTGATATGTACATATTATAGACAAAGGGAATTGGTAGATATATAGTTTAATTGGGGTGCTCGATGGAGCATATAGTATAGCCATACAATTGGAAAAGTATTGAAAAGATAAATGGAAAACTACTTGGTAAGTAATACTCACACTCAGAAGTCTTTACGTTTGAATGTCACTGGAGTAAAATCCAATATCATTACAGAAGCCCTACCAGGGTGGGCTGAGGACTATTGGAGTGGGAAGGGTGGGTGGGGGAGGTAGGGAGGGAAGGGAGAGAGAGGAAAGGAACAAATCTAGGGCAGAAGATAAGACATGGGAAAAGGACGAGAGGGGAAGGGAGAGTGGGGGAAGGTAAGGTGTGGGAGGGAATGAGATAAGGGGTAAAATTGCCAGTTAGAACCGATGCCAGCCGAGCCGATGGTGAGGCACAAGCCAGATAGTTGTTAAGCTAGAACAAAAATAGTTTGAATGAGCTGATTGATATACAAAGTATGCCTGTAATAGCAGTGTGTGTAATATGGTACTCACCCTAAATCGCTGGGGTGAGACTAGATTGGTAATAGACCAAAATTCTGATGGTCTCCAAACGGTTAATAGTAAACTGATAAAGAGGGGGTATATATATATCATATATGATTAGCGGAAATTATACAAGCCGCAATGTCCAGTTGTCAGTGGATAAACCACATTGGTTTGGAAGATATGTATATTTACTATTGAAAACAAAAGAAAAAATTAAAAAAGAAGGGAGACCATCAATATACTAATAACAGATAAATTCAAAAGGGTAATAATAGCAGCTAAGCAGGATGCATAAAACAAAAAGGTAAAAAAAATAAAAAAAATAATGTATCCTTACCATTGAATAAGTGGCTAGCAGTTAGCCTGAATGGTAGCAAGGAAATTAATGGTATGCGAATGGTATAGGAAGCTGCAAAACTGCAAAACAGGTGTGGAGAAACAACAGAGCCCTGTGAGGGCGCAAGCATTAGCCTAGAACGACCATGTTAAAGCAGGAATGGGTATCACAAGAAAAGCAAAGCTGGGAGATGTGTACCTGTAATATCGGCGCGGCTGGCAACAGAGCAAACGGGCAGTGATATTGTGTGACCTAGTTGACACGCTGGAAACAGCGTGTTTAAGTAGCCATGTCCCATCGCTGATGAGTCAGTCCGTCAAGGCGGAGTGACGTCACCGGCGTCGGCCAAACACCAAGTGCGACGAGAGCCGCCCATTCAATGGGAGGAGCCTATGACCGGCGGACTCCACGTAAGCACAAGGTAACCAGGCAACCAGTCGAGAGCAAGGGAGACGCTCTCGAAGGATACATGGATGCGTCATCAACCTCAAGGGAAGGGAGGGAAGGGGATAAGAGGTGTATAGATGACGCTGAGCGGCCGCATGAAGGATTGAGTCCAAGGATCATGAGAAGCATGTCCAGTGCCGTAATAGAGAATGCCGGTCGGCATGACTGTTTCAAGCAAAATAGACAGTAAACAAAGACATATCTAATGATACTATTATAAAAATAAAAAAAAAACATATATTTTTCAAATCTCAATTTAGGTGGCCGTCATAGCAGACACAGCAATATGTCTTTCCTGACAGACTCCATGGCAGACTACGTGTGGGTTAACCCCGCCTCCTCTCCACAGCTATAGGACCCCTTACCCATAAATTTGAGCTCACCTCCACAGACAGGTGTTCCTTTTTTATCCTCCTCACATGGACCTTCATCATGCAATTCGGTGCGATGTCCAGGATGTGGATTGCTTGGATCGATCGGTACTGTTACTGCGGTGCACCCAGGGCCCAGCTATGAGCGGGCGAGTGGTTTCAGGGCTGGAAAATACCCCTATGGTGGAAGGGATGTGGCCCCAGAGTACCGGATCGGATGTCGCAGGATTCCTCGGCTGGCAAGGTCTGAAGATTTTGATTTCATATCTTCTTTCATGGCAGACAAGTTTGTGTATGTTGTTTTTGTCTCCCCTGTTTTCCTTCCTCCTGTGTGCGGCATGTGGAACGCTTTTTGCGTCCCAGGACGCCATTTCCCTTCCTGGTTCCCGGTCCGCCGCGCTTCTGCGCATGCGCCGAGCTGCGTGAAACCGAGGCTTGGTTTCCGCGCATGCGCAATGCGGCGGAGGGGTCAGGGGCCGCGCAGGCGCAGTGGGTCGGGTCTCTTCGGCGCATGCGCGCAGCGGGACCGGCCGTGACGTCATTTCGGCGGTTTATTTAAACCGCTGAAGAGCCCTATACAGGTGGGACAACCTGTGGGCATAGAGCGACAGCCTCCCGGAGCCTTATTACTGCTAGGACGGGGTAAGCACTTCATTATGCAATGTATGCTTGTTATGCTTAGTGTCTCTTAAAGAGACAGTTTAAAAAAAAAAAAAAAAAAACTTTTTTTCTTTTCTTATGCTTCTTTGCATTGATTTGCTTATCCTTAGTCTAGGCAGTGTAGTACGGATTCCTGTCTCCCTCATCATGGACTCATCCTCACCGCCATGTGGCCAGCCCTCCCGCACAAGGTATGTGCGGAGTGGGTAGGGGGTTGGTGTCTTTTGTGCCTATCTGGTGGTTGCTAACGGTTACATCCTGCCCACCTTCCCCCCTCCCTCTGTCTGTATTATCTCTTACAGCCCGGCAACTTCAGTTCATCGGTCACAAGAAAGGGACCTTGCCAGGCCGCATCATCACTCATCATCTAGGTCTAGACGCGACACTACGTCTAGGACCCATCATCATAGGGGACGTTCACATACCCCCTCTAGACATAGGAGATGTTCCCATTCCTCCTCTAGTCACCGCCACCACCACCGCGATGATCGCTCTGTCCACAGAGCCTGTTGGGGATGCAAGACCAGAATTCCGGAGGGCAAATCGCTATGCGACCCATGTTATGCCCGAGCGGTTGGTGAGAAAGAGACGGAAAATCAAAACCTTGAGTCTCTTGTGAAACGTGTGGTACAGCAATCTATGAAAGAAATAGTTGCCCCCCACACAAGGAGCCAGTCCACCACCTTGTCTGGCTCCTTGGCTGACGAGGCCCAGGAGGATCCCGGCCAATTCCAGCCCCATGATTCCTCCCATTATTCCTCGCAAGACGAGATGGAGGGAGATGATTCTACGGTGGGATTCGACTACGCCTTAGTCTCTCCACTGATCAAGGCAGTGAAGGAAACTTTGAAGTTGGAGGATACCACTGCCCCCCCAGAAAAACAAAGGAAATTGTTTAAACAACTGGGGAAAGAACGCTCCAATTTCCCACTTCCCTCTGAGCTGAAAGGAGTGTTTGAGGAAGAATGGAGCAAGGGAGATAAGAAGGTTTCTATGCTAAGCAAAACCTCTAGACTGTATCCCTTTAAATCGGAGGATGTCAAGCATCTGGAGAATGCTCCCCTCGTAGATGCAGCAGTAATGCGCCTAGCGAAGCATGTCACCCTCCCGCTAGATGACACCGTATCATTTAAAGATGGTCTGGATCGGAAGATCGACCAGGACCTCAAAAGAATATATAGCCTGGCCGGAACGGCATGCAAACCAGCTTTAGCCCTTGCAGTGACCTCCAAAGCAATGGAGGCCTGGGTGGAAAACGTAGACTCCATTCTGAAGGGTGTCTCGGAAGAACTGGCTCAAAGTTCAGCAGTGCAAGAACTTAAAATGGCAGTCGCCTTTTTGGGGGAAGCTTCAATTGACCTCATCCGTTTACTGGCCAGATCAATGTTGTCCTCGGTCACGGCCAAACGAGCACTGTGGTTACGTCCCTGGCTTGCTGATCCAGCCTCCAAGCAGGCGTGGTGCAAAATTCCCTTTGAAGGGACTTCGTTGTTTGGGAACAAACTTGACAACGCCATTTCAAAAGCTACAGGCGGAAAGTCGGGTTTTCTTCCCCAGGACAGGCGCCAGTTTAATCAGAGAAAACCTCAACAGAGACGCAGTACTGAGCACTCGAGAGAGGCACGTTCCTATAAGCCCGGACGGGACTTTAGGAGAAGCTGGAATTGGAATAGAGGCCAATCTTCTTTTCAAAAGTCTGGCAAGAAACAGACGCCCTGTGGGCGTGAACCAACCAAGTCTTTTTGAGATTGGGCCCGCCCAGGCGGGTCGGGTAGGGGCTCGCCTACGTCTCTTCCGGCACGTCTGGGTGGCCTCGATCTCGGACTATTGGACCATCAAGACGGTCTCAACAGGTCACACATGGTCCTTCACCAAGATCCCTCCATGCAGACCAATGCAAACCTCACTACCTCGGTCAGAAGAAAAACAGCAAGTTCTTCTCTCATATGTGAATGTCCTGAAAGATCAAGGAGCAGTGGTGCCCGTCCCAAAGAACGAGGAATTCCAGGGGGTATACTCCCCCCTCTTCCTAGTACAAAAGAAGAACGGCTCTTGGCGTCCAGTCATAGATCTCACTTTCCTGAACAAGTACATAAAGCACGAGAAGTTCAAAATGGAGTCACTCTCAACCATCCAAAAAATAGTTCAACCAGGCGACTGGTTGATCTCAATAGATCTAAAAGACGCGTACTTTCATGTTCCGGTGGCAGAAAACTTTCACAAATATCTGCGGTTCCAGGTCGAACAAGAGCACTTACAATTTATTTGTCTTCCATTCGGGCTAACGACTTCTTCAAGAGTCTTTTCCAAGGTGCTGTTAGCAGTTGTGTCCCTTCTCAGAGTACAGGGTGTGCGCCTGTATCATTATCTGGACGATCTACTAGTACTGTCCCAAGACAAGCAGCAGCTGCTAGTCCACAAAGATCAGGTGATCTCTACACTGTTGGAGTTCGGATGGCTCCTAAACCGGGAGAAGAGTCAGCTGGAACCGACCCAGCGCTTGGTCTATCTAGGAGCCCAGTTCGACACCATAGAGAACACCATCTCTCTTCCAGAAGAAAAAATACCGATCATTCGGGAAAGAATCTCCTTGGCTCTAAACTTCTCTCACCTAAGGGCATCACAGTGCCTGAAGATAATCGGCACAATGGTGGCCACATCCCCCATGGTCAAGTGGGCGATGTGGAGGCTTCGTCCTTTTCAATCCGGATTCCTCCAGCAATGGAAGACAGACGATCTCAATCAGCGGATCCGGATAACACAGTCAATGAGCAACAGTCTCCTCTGGTGGCTTCAAACCAAGAACTTGTCAACTTGCCACTCCCTTGCCCCCATCCATTGGGTGACTGTTACATCCGATGCCAGCAATGCGGGCTGGGGGGCACATTGTGGGGCAGAACTGGCTCAGGGCAAATGGGATGCCCGTCTCCACTCTCCAGGTTCGAACATTCTGGAACTGCACGCGGCATGGTGCGCCCTTCAAGCCTTCTCCCACCTTCTGAAAGGGAAGTCGGTCCTACTCAAAATGGACAATACCACCGCTGTGGCATATGTGAAGAGACAAGGGGGCACTCGGAGCTCTGCCCTTCTCCAAGAGGTCGAGCCCATTATGACCTGGGCTCAGAGGAATCTGCTCAACTTAACAGCAGTCTTCATTCCAGGGGAGCAGAACATTCAAGCGGACTTCCTGTCACGCAGCATGCTAGACAACAACGAATGGTCTCTGCATCCACAAACCTTCAAGTGGATCCTATCGTTGGATTTCGATCCAGAGGTGGATCTGTTTGCATCCCCCTGCAATTACAAGATCGACAGATACTACACCCGAGCTCGGTACAATCAAGCCTTCGGAATAGATGCATTAACGAGTCAATGGGACTTCAACAGGGCATATGCCTTCCCTCCTCTTCCGATCATGCTAAAATTCCTACAGCGGCTTCAGTTGGAGAAAGTCGAGGTGGTAACAATAGCACCATACTGGCCGAGCAGACCTTGGTTTCCTCTCCTGAATCTAATGAGCTTCAGGGACCCGCTGCTTCTTCCTCTCAGGCCGGACCTTCTTTCTCAGGGGACGACCCTGCACCCCTGTCCAGCAATGCTGAGACTGATGGTCTGGTTTTTGAGAGGGAGAGGCTAGAGTCTCTTGGGTGTGCTTCAGGGGTAATCTCTACCCTTATGAGCTCCAGAAAGTCCAACACAAATAAAACTTACAATAGAATCTGGGCCAGATTTGTCAGCTTCACGACTACTGCAGGAAAGTCATCTAGAAACCCTAGTGTTCAAGACATCTTGAGTTTTCTCCAATCAGGCTTAGACCTGCCTTTATCGATTAGTTCCCTCAGGGTACAAGTATCAGCCTTATCAGCTTTTTCGGGAACGTCATGGGCAACTCATCCCCTGGTTCAACAGTTCTTTCGGGGGGCATCGAGAATCAGGCCTCAGAGGAAACCTAGATTCCCCAAATGGGATCTTCCACTCGTCCTTGATGCTCTTTCAGCACTCAACAACAAGGATCTTTCTGTTAAGGACTTATCAATCAAACTGGCCTTTCTAGTGGCCATTACTTCAGCCAAAAGGGTTTCAGAAATAAGCTTCCTGGGTTGTCAAGAACCCTTTTTGACTTTCTTCCCGGACCGAGTGGTCCTTATTCCCATGCTTGGGTCAAAACCAAAGGTCACATCAGTTTTTCACGAAAACCAAGAAATTGTCCTTCCTACTTTCGATTCTCCAGATTCAGCAGATGTTCATCCCTTGGATGTAGGTGAGACTCTGAAAGAATACTTGCGAGTTACTTCATCTTTTAGAAGCTCGAACTACCTGTTCTTGTTACACACCGGTAGCAACAAAGGGAAGAGGGCTTCTTCCAGAACAATAGCAGCCTGGATCGTCCAATCTATTCAACAGGCTTACAGGGCAAAGGGCTTGGCTCCTCCAGAGGCGGTGACGGCTCATTCCACCAGGGGCATGGCAGCCTCATGGGCAGCAGCTCGACACGTGGCTCCTGAAGTGATATGCAAGGCAGCCTCGTGGTCTTCTATTCATACATTTATGTCTCATTATTGTATTGAGCCTGCTTCCCTTTCCTCTGTTAATTTTGGTCGAAAAATCCTGTCAGTTGACGGGAAAGATTAAATATATTTTTGTTCAGCATACCCTCCCGTGTGGTTTGGCTAGTTATTTCCCACACGTAGTCTGCCATGGAGTCTGTCAGGAAAATGGAAAATTTATTACCAAATACTTACCGTAATTTTCCTTTCCTGATAGACTCCATGGCAGACGGAGTTCCCACCCATGAATTAAAAATATGAGAGTTGAAATGTGAGTCGGCTAGTTACGGAACACCTGTCTGTGGAGGTGAGCTCAAATTTATGGGTAAGGGGTCCTATAGCTGTGGAGAGGAGGCGGGGTTAACCCACACGTAGTCTGCCATGGAGTCTATCAGGAAAGGAAAATTACGGTAAGTATTTGGTAATAAATTTTCCGTTATTAGACATGGGAGCTGTCAAAAAATTTGTTTTGTTTCGTTCTGTTCCGTTTCGTATTTAAAAAAAATCGTAATTCGTAATTAGTGTACGGAATTTAATTCGGATTTATACGAAATACGAATTTCGTGCGAATCGTTAATTTTGATAACGAATAGCCACACTCTACGAATAATAACGAATAATAACAAATGATTTGGAATTTCTGAAAGCCTTATTTTTAGTTGATTTATAATTCGTAATTTCGGTAGAGTACATTGTTTTCGTTGATTCTGGACACAACTCCTACTTTCGTAACTTTTTTTTTTGTTTGTTGATTCGTAATTTTCCGTGTCTCTTACAATGGCGCTGCCTAACGTGCTTCGAATGGATTCGTAAATTCGTTACTTTTTTTTGTTTGTTGATTTGTAATTTTATGTGTCTCTTACAATGGCGCTGTCTAACGTGCTTCGAATGGATTCGTACATTCGTAACTTTTTTTTGGTTCCTTGATTCGTAAATTTACATGTCTGACAGTGGCGCTGCGTGCTTCGAATGGATTCATACTTTTCTAATACATTGCGGTTATTCTTAACTATTCGAAATCTCGATTTTTTTTACTTTCGTTTTTGACATGTGGCACTGGCTATAGTCTCCGCCCCTGTATGTCATGGCACAGAGACAGAACGTCCCACCTGCTGCTCATGTACACTGCTCATAGCTCTCCCTCTCCCAGCAGCACTCTTGCTGCTTTTTTGGCCTTGTTTGCTGCTCATTTTTCCTTTAAAAGTTAGAAAAATATAGACAAAAAAAATATGATTTTGATCGCAGCAAACTAACACCAAAATCACCAAATGTACAAAAAAAATAAGTAGACCAACAGAAAATATCAAAATATTAACTAAATGAAACAAGAAATAAAAAAAGAAAATTATCTCTCAAAACCAACCAAAAAACTAATAAAACCAGAAACTAAACACTAACAGATGATACACTCGCACACTACAAGAGATATAAACTAAAATGAACAACGAAAATCAAAGGATTGCAAAGATATTCGCTCAGATGCACAGACAAATAATTGTGTGATCTGCTCCACTACACTAACTAACCCAAAAAGGGAAGTCACATGATCGGGCCTGCCCTGTAGGCCTCAGCATCAGAAAAAAACCTCTGATTGGTCAACCAACAGTCACATGTTTCTGTAGTAAAGAAATATGGACCGAAAACGAATTCGTTATTATTCGTAGAGTGTCGATATTCGTTATACTGAATCTCGAATTCATTCGAATCATTCATTATATCCGCTATAATTTCTTTCATATTAGTTGAAATTCCTTATTTGGTAGTTTGTATTCGGATAATTTGGAGCCGAAATTCGTAAACGAAGTTTCGTATTTCGTACAGAATTCGTATTCGTAAATATTCGTAATTCGGATTCGTAAAAATGTACGAATTTCGAAAAATTCGTACGAATTTCCGATTCGTACGAAACTAATCGCACATGTCTAATGTCTATCACAGTAACCAAACATAACGGATATATGTCGGACTGTAATAGCACATATACACAATATAGATAGGAAGGTAACAATAAAAAATATTATATAATTTTTCCCCAGATTCTAAAGGGAGAAGAGAGAAAAGAGACCATGAAGGTAGAAGGAAAACTAATGGGATAAGAATGCAATTGTGTAATAAACAGCTGTCAAGGGAAGGGAAAACAGGGGGATGACAAGAGTGGGAGTGGGATTCAGAGGACATTGAGATGAATGTTAGTAGCATGCAAATAGCAAGCATAGGTATTGCCTAAGATATATTGGGGCTGATTTACCAAACGTTTGCGCCATGAGTATTGGCGCATCTGCGTGCGCAATGGCTGTTTTGGTATTTACAAAAAAATAGCGCCGGTATCGCAGCCCTATTTCCCATTTGCTATAGTGTTCTCTGCGCCCGGGAGGAGGCGCTCAGTGCGCTACTATGGACCTGGCGCAGGGCATGTTAAAATCTAAATATAAAGAAGCTGGAAGTGAGAAAATATTGGGGGTGACATGGGGTGATGTGAGGAAGTGTAGTGACACCTGCCCAAATAACTAATATGCCCAAAATAGAGTGATAAAGTAACTTTTTCAAAACCAGCCCGCTGCGCCGGCAATTTCGATTCGAGCTGCGGGAGGTTTTTTTGAGCTCAGCGCGGCAATTTCAATGGTTTAAATGCGCCAAGACACTGCGCCGGCAAAATCTTAGTAAATGTCAAGTCACATAAGTCAATTTGCATAAGTTGAACAGGCGCAGCTCTGAAATTGCCAGTGCGCCTGCAAAATGACATTTCTAAAGGAAAAAAAAACCATTTAAAAGCAGCCGCGGCTATTATGAATTGTCGGCTCCCGGCAATATAGAGAAAGGTTATAGAAAGTCTTTGCTAACCAAAAAAAAAAGCGTGGGGGTCCCCCCAAATTCCATAACCAGGCCCTTCAGGTCTGGAATGGATATTAAGGGGAACCCCGCTGCAAATTTTTTTAAAAAATGACGTGCGGGTTCCCCCCAAATATCCAAATCAGGCCCTTCAGATCTGGAATGGATTTTAAGGGGAACTCCACCCCAAATTTTCTTAAAAAATGGCGTGGAGTCCCCCTAAAAATCCACACCAGACCCTTATCCGAGCACATAACCTGGCCGGCCGCAGGGGAAAAGGGGGGGACGAGAGCGGCCCCCCCTCCCTCCTGAACCGTACCAGGCCACATGCCTTCAACATGGAGAGGATGTCCCCATGTTGATGGGGACAAGGGCCTCATCCCCACAACCCTTGCCCGGTGGTTGTGGGGGTCTGCGGGCGAGGGGCTTATCGGAATCTGGAAGACCCCTTTAACAAAGGGGACCCCCAGATCCCGGCCCCCCCTATGTGAAATGGTAATGGGGTACAAATGTACCCCTACCATTTCACAAAGAAAGTGTAAAAAATTACAAGAGCCGGTTTTTGACAATTCCTTTATTAATGTCTTCTCTTTTCTTCCATCTTCTTCTTCTTCTTCCATCTTCTTCTTTTCTCCATTCGGGTTTCTTCCTCCATCTTCATCTTCCTCTTCATCTTTATCTTCATCTTCCTTCTTCTTTCGGTCTTCTCGTCTGCATCTTGCCCCGGCGTCTTCCCTTCTTCTTTCTTCTCCGGCCGCTCCGTTTGAATTGGAGGTTCCCGCTGTGCGACGCTTCAGTTCTCCACTTGGTCCGCTAACCACCCGGTGGCTCCGCCCCCCTCTGTCACCACGGGGAAAGTCCCCGTGAAATCCATGTGCGTCAGAGGGGGGCGGGGTCACCGGGTGTAAGCGGACCCGATGGGGAACTGAAGAACTGAAGCGTCGCACAGCGGGAACCCCCAATTCAAACGGAGCGGCCAGAGAAGAAAGAAGAAGGGAAGACGTCGGAGCAAGATGCGGACGAGAACACCGAAGGAAGAAGGAAGATGAAGATGAAGATAAAGATGAAGAGGAAGATGGAGGAAGAAACCCGAATGGAGAAAAGAAGAGGATGGAAGAAGAAGATGGAAGAAGAAGATGGAAGAAGAAGAAGATGGAAGAAAAGAAAACACATTAATAAAGGAATTGTCAAAAACCGTCTCTTGTCATTTTTTCCATTTTTTACGCTTTCTTTGTGAAATGGTAGGGGTACATTTGTACCCCATTACCATATCACATAGGGGGGAGGGCGGGATCTGGGGGTCCCCTTTGTTAAAGGGGTCTTCCAGATTCCGATAAGCCCCCCGCCCGCAGACCCCCACAACCACCGGGCAAGGGTTGTGGGGATGAGGCCCTTGTCCCCATCAACATGGGGACATCCTCCCCATGTTGAGGGCATGTGGCCTGGTACGGTTCAGGAGGGAGGGGGGCCGCTCTCTCGTCCCCCCCTCTTCCCCTGCGGCCTGCCAGGTTATGTGCTCGGATAAGGGTCTGGTATGGATTTTTAGGGGGACTCCACGCCATTTTTTAAAAAAAATTGGGGTGGAGTTCCCCTTAAAATCCATGCCAGATCTGAAGGGCCTGGTATGGATATTTGGGGGGAACCCCACGTCATTTTATAAAAAAAATTGCAGCGGGGTTCCCCTTAATATCCATTCCAGACCTGAAGGGCCTGGTTATGGAATTTGGGGGACCCCCACGCATTTTTTTTTGGTTAGCAAAGACTTTCAATGACTTTTATCTGTATTGACGGGAACCAGCAATTCATTATAGCCGCAAGGACTTTTAAATGACTATTATTTTACTTTAGAAATGTCATTTTGCTCTCCAACTGTTATAAACATGGAAAACATGCGCTACTTTACAGGCATACTATAGACATCCCCCGGGATGATATTTAGGGCCAGTTCACACCGGATGCAGTGCAGTGCGTTTTTTTGATGCCTGAAAAACGCAAAGAAAGTTGATCACATTAATGCCAATGGCATAGTTCACACCACTGCAGTCCGTTCCAGTGCATTTCAGAAAGCCAAAAAATAATTGGTCATGCTGCATTTTTTAGGTACAAAACTGTACTGGATCCCAGTAAAACACATCAAAAACGCAACGGAACGTACCAAAAATGCACTGGAATGCACCGCAACGCACCTAAATGCACCAACGACGCACTGCAACACACTTGTCCTAAGTGAAAAGAGGGGGAAAAAAACACTGGACTGTATCAAAAACGCCTCAAAAATGCACTGGAATGTGTCAAAAACGCGCATGCAGAAAAGCACCTGGAATGCACCCAGACTGCGTTTCTATAGTGTGAACTAGGGCCAGTTCACACATAGAAACACAATCCGGATGTGTTCCAGGTGCTTTTCTGCATGCACGTTTTTCATGCGTTCCAGTGCATTTTTGGTAAGTTTTTGATGCAGTCCAGTGCTTTTTTTTCACCCCTCTTTTTTAATAACCATAGATAAGGACAAGTGTGTTCCAGTGCGTTTTTGGTGCATTTAGGTGTGTTCCTGTGCGTTCCAGTGCGTTTATGATGCGTTTTGATGCGTTCCAGTACAGTCCAGTGCAGGTAAAATGCAGCATGTTCTACTTTTTTGGTGGAACTGGAACGCACTGGAACAAACACTGCCATTTAGAACCATATAACCAACTTTCCATGCATTTTGGATGCATAAAAAACGCAATGGACTGTATGTGGTGTGAAATGGCCCTTAAGCAATTTGGTATATTTAAAGGCACTTCTCCTTGTTTTGTTTTTGGTGTTTTCCAAATTGGTGACATTGATATATGTCCCTTAGGGTGGGACCTGAGCCCCCATTTTAAGGCCAATACCTAGAAGATAAGCCAGCCAAGTGGGGACTAGCAAAATTAACAAGTCAGTTCCCATAGACTGCAATGGGATTTGTTGGTGGGGGGGGGGGGAGGGGTGATTGTCCCATCTCTAATTTTGTAGCATGCTGGATGATGTGCTTAATTTTGGACGGGGGGAGTTATTTTTTGCTAGCTGCATTGGTGTTGTTCTGCACATGCCCAGCCAGTTAGTTTTTTTTTGGCGTGCTTTTTGTGTGTGAACAGCGCTTGGATATTTCTGGGCATGCTCAGAGAGTGTTTTGATGGGTTAGTAATTTAACAGGTGTGCCCACTTTGAATTTCAGTCTCTACATTGGGAGAACTTGCATTTTGGGTGTTTCATGGACTGTGCATGTGTTTTCAATTGCCTCATTAGCACACAAACCTATGTTATATAAAGCTTGCAGAGCATTCGGTCGTTTGCCTTGAGAAGAGGCAAGTGTGTGTGTGGGGTAAAATGTACATGTTGGTGTCCTTATCGAGTTTGTAACACATGTATTTTATTTGTTATGTCTTTGCAAAACAGGTGTTTGGTTTATTTTGTGGATTGTATATTTTTTGTGTGGGAAATGTTCCCCTGAAATAATTCTGATGTTAATGTGTGTTGTTTGTTCACTTTGATTTAATTGTCTGCTGCATTTTTTGGCCAAAAATTGCTCAAGATGTTGAGTCTGTAACTGTTTCAAATTGACCATGTTTTTTATTTTGCCTTCCCTTTTTGTTTTGTTGAACAATAAAATTAGATGCAAAATTTTGATGTTTGTTTTGTGTTTTCTTTGCAACAAATGTGACAGCTGATTGGCATGTCAAAACAAAACTGGTGTAATTTGTCTACCCTGGTGCCTTCATGGTAGTATATGCATGTATTGTGTGCTGCCATTGAAAGTCACCAGGAAATGAAAAATACAGAGCGGTAAGTATTCAATTTTCCTTTTTACTGCAGTGGTTCTCAGCCTCAGTCCTCAAGTACCCCCAACAAGACATGTTTTGTGAATTTATCTTATTGAGAATTGCTGTCCAAAAATCAAAACCATTGACTGTGATTTAAAGCACATGTGCAAGATGAAGGAAAACCTGCAAACATGGCCTGTTGGGGGTACTTGAGAAGCACTGATTTAGAGCACTGCACTTAAAAATGGCTCAAGGCCATACAATTCTAATTGTGGGCATTTTGAGGAAAACGAAGTAAGTTTTTTAGAACCCCTGTGTGTGTGTGTGTTTTTTTTTTTTTTTTATTTTTTTTTTTTTTTGTAGTTTGGCCTTGGTCTCCTTTTTCTTAACATTGGCTTCACTTCCTGTCACACAGCTAAACAGGAAGTGAAGGTAAAACCCTACCAATGGCTTTTCTTGGGGACACACAGATCAATCTAACTAGTGTCCCCCATTAAGCAAATTGCACTCTAGCACTTTGTTGTGTACACCCCAAATCATTGGGTAGTTTGGGGTTTAGTAAAGACAAATCCACTCTGCAGTAAAAGTGTAGCTGCTGAAAATCTGAGGGAAAGTACTGGTGATTGGATGTTACAATCATATAAAAGCAAAGATGTGTTTTTTTGGCTTGCATGTACCCCTCAGATATACAGCAAGTGCACTTGTAGTGCAAAGTAGATTTGCCTTTAGTAAACAAACCCCACAGTCCAAACTACCTAATAAATTGTGGCGTACCTTGCAATATGCTGGAGTGCAATGTGCATAATGGGGAAAGTATTTAGACTGACCTGTGTGTCCCCAAGGAAAGACATTGTTAGGGATTTTCCCTCACTTCCTGTGTGGCTATGTGACAGGAAGTGAATTATTTGGAAGGATAAAGTGGCCAAATTATTTAGTTTAACTTTTCAAAGACTCATTCCCAAGTTGAATTGAGATGCATGTAAATGGCCCATTTAGACACTCTTTAATCACTTGAGATCAGCGCTATAACTGATCGATGGTCCCCAATTGCCGGGAGTCCGTCAATAAACGTCCTCCCCTTTGCCCGCGCTGTGGTCAGAGTCACTGAGACTCAGGTGATGACAGATCCGAGTAAGGGGCCGATCCCTGCCCTTTACCATGTGATCAGCTGTCAGCAAATGACAGCTGATCACGTGAGGTAAACAAAAGCTGGGTAATGGTTTTTGTTTTCTCCTTGTGCTGACAGCGTGAGCATAAAAAAAGGCAATCACCGGCTTATGTGCAAGGGACATGGGGCCCGAAGAGGAAGAGGCAATTCTGCATCATCTGTGACAATTGGTAGCCCCTGCCAGTGCCACCTATCAATGCCCACCACTGGTGCCAATCAGTGGCACCTAGCAGTGCTGCCTATCAATGCCCATCACTGCCAACTATCATTGCCACCTAGCAGTGCCACTTCTCACTGCCCACCAGTGCCAAATAGCAATGCCACCTCTCAGTGCCCACCCTTGCCACCTTATCGGTGCCCATCAGTGCAGTCTCAGTGTACATCAATGAAGAAGAAAAATTACCTTTTTTAAAAATATTAACCAGTTTCCTACCGCCCACCGTCAAATGACATCCTTGGCTGCGGTGACATCTGAATGTTGGGTGCAGTTGCAGGCATCATTCAGATATCATTCTTTTCAGCCGGCGATTCTGTGCACAATAAAAACGATCATAGTGGCAGTTCCGCCGCTTGTTTGTTCTTATAGGCGGGGGGGAGACGACCCCCCCCCCTCTTGCCGCCATCCGGTGCTTCTCCGGGCTCTCCCGTGCCATCTGGGGCTCGGAGAACGATTTGGAGATGACTGGTGACCAGATGGTCATCAGTCATCTCTATGACCGTCGGAGGCGCGGGCACGATGTTATGACATCATGCCGTGTTCCCGTATGTTAACCAAGCCGTGATCTCAGCTGTCAGCATGAGATTGGTGTTTTTTTTGGACCAATATCATGCTTTCCAGCCTGGAGGAGAGATGCGGGGTCTTATTGACCCTGCATCTCTCCATAAAGAGGACCTGTCACACACATTCCTATTACAAGGGATGTTTACATTCCTTGTAATAGGAATAAAAGTGATCCCCAAAAATTTATAAAAAAAAAAAAAGAGTAAGAAATACAAAAAAGTAAAAAAAAAAACAAAAAAAAAAAGAAAAAAGGCCCATGTCCTCGCGCTCAGAAGCGAACACACACGTAAGTCCCGTCCTCATATGTAAACGCCGTTCAAACCACACATGTGAGTTATTGCTGCGTGCGTTAGAACGAGTGCAACAATTCTAGCACTAGACCTCCTCTGTAATGCCAAAATGGTAACCTGTAAAAAGATTTAAAGCATCGCCTAGGGAGATTTTTAAGTACTGAAGTTTGGTGTCATGCCATGTGTGTGCGCAATTTTAAAGCGTGACGTGTTGGGTATCTATTTACTCAGCATAACAACATCTTTCACATTATACCAAAAAATTGGCCTTAACTTTACTGTTTTGTAATATTTTTAGCAAACAAAAGGCGTTTGACAATTTATTGCGCAAATACCGAGCGAGATAAAAATTTGCAATGACCGCCATCTTATTCCCTAGGGTGTATGCTCCAAAAACATATATAATGTTTGGTGTTTTGAAGTAATTTTATAGCCATAAACTTATGATTTTTACATGAAGGAGAGAAGTGCCAGAATAGGCCCAGTGCTGAAGTGGGTAAAATATCCATTTTTATTTTTTTTTAAACTCGGTCTTTTGTATTTATAGAAAAAAATAAAAAATAAAACACAAAGGTGATCAAATAGCACCAAAAGCAAGCTCTATTTGTGTGCCAAAAAATAAAACATTTTCATTGGGTTACAGTGTTGTATGAGCGCGCAATTGTCATTAAAAGTGCATCAGCGCTGAAATGTGAAACTTGGTCTGGGCAGTGCACAAGTGGTTAATATAAGGCTACATGCACACGGACGTTTTTCAAGCCGCTTGTTTGAGCGTTTTTTGCAGCTTAAAAACATCTCTCCATGTTAGCCTATGGCCTCATGGCCACCATGGCGTTTTTGAGCTGTAAATGGCATAGGCGTTTTTAGGCCCCATGTAGACGGGACGCTGGTGCAAAGTGTTCAGAACTAAGGTTGAAAGTGGCGTTTAGAAAGGCGCGCTTTGTGGCGTTTGCATGCCGTGTTTTACCACATTTGCGTGTATATGATAAGGAGCCGCCCTAAGCTCCAGAAACAGTATTATTTATGATTTTAGCTATTTAGTGAGACCAGAGTGATATCAGCAGCTGAGAGCAGCAGTGTAGTTGTATTTAGCGTGTCACTTGCCACAAGTTGTGGATTGTCCACTTGCCACGTCAGCTGCCCCAAGTTGTGGATTGTCCACAATGCAATGGAAGCAACTTCTTTTATATATATATATATATATATATATATATATATATACACATATACGTGGAAATCTTTGGCGTCTGAAGGCATTTTGAGGGTTTGTGAAAAACGATTTTAAATGCAACTGCAGATTTTTTTGGCCAGGACAAAAACAGTGTTTTGGATGTAATAGAATTAAATGGACCCGCATCCAAAACGCAAGTACTGCAATTTTGCTGCGATTTTTTGTTTGACCTGTTTATAGCTGGTTGTTAAAGCAAATGTAAAAAAAAAAAAAACAGTTCAAAAAACCAAACCCAAAAAAAAAACAGCGTGGGGCCCCCCAAAAATGAAAAAAATGGCGTGGGGGTCCCCCCAGAATCCATACCAGGCCCTTCTGGTCTGGCATGTATTTTAAGGGGAACCCCGCACCAAAAACAAAAAAAAAATTGCGTGGGGTCCCCTTGGAATACACACCAGACCCTTTATCCGAGCACTCAACCTGGCAGGCAGCAGGGGAAAAGGGGGGGACGAGGGAGCGGCCCCCCCTTCCTCCTGAACCGTACCAGGCCGCGTGCCCTCAACATGGGGGGGTTTAGTGCTTCGGGGCAGGGGGGCGACCTGCGGCCCCCCCCACCCCAAAGCACCCTGCCCCCATGTTGATGGGGACAAGGGCCTCTTCCCGACAACCCTGGCCGTTGGTTGTCGGGGTCTGCGGGCGGGGGGCTTATCGGAATCCGGGAGCCCACTTTAATAAGGGGGACCCCAGATACCTGCCCCCCACCCTATGTGAATGAGTATGGGGTACATCGTACCCCTACCCATTCACCTGGTGGCAAAATAAGTCAATAAAAAAAAGACAACACAGGTTTGAAAAGTAATTTATTGGGCAGCTCCGGGGGTCTTTCTGCCGGGCCCCCACTATCTTCTGCCTAGCTCTTTTGCTAGCGGGGTCCCGGGCTTCGTCGCCATCTTCTTCCGACTTCGGGGGTCTTTCTGCCGGGCCCCCCGCTATTTTCTGCTAGCTCTTTTGCTAGCGGGGGTCTCGGGCTTCGTCGCCGTCTTCTTCCGACTTCGGGGGTCTCTTGTTCTGTTCTCCGGTTCTTCTCCCGCTCTCCGACGCCTTCTCCTCGATCTCCGGTTCTTTCTGCCGGATGCCCCGCTATCTTCTCGCAGCTCTTTTGCTAGTGGGGGCCGGTCTTCTATGTCACCTTCTTCCTTCTTCTCTTCGCCCGATGTTGACTCGTCGCTCTCCACCGCCGCAATGATCGTCTGAGCAGCGGTGCCACTTTTATTGGCATGGGGCGTGGTCACTGGCTTATGCCACCGCTGACCCCGCCCCCTTTGATGTCACAGTCCCGGGGAATGATGAGACTGTGACGTGAAACGGGGGCGGGGTCAGCGGTGGCATCATCCGGTGACCACGCCCCATGCCAATAAAAGTGGCACCGCTGCTCAGACGATCATTGCGGCGGTGGAGAGCGACGAGTCAACATCCGGCGAAGAGAAGAAGGAAGAAGGTGACGTAGAAGACCGGCCCCCGCTAGCAAAAGAGCTGCGAGAAGATAGCGGGGCGTCCGGCAGAAAGAACCGGAGATCGAGGAGAAGGCGTCGGAGAGCAGGAGAAGAACCGGAGAACAGAACAAGAGACCCCCGAAGTCGGAAGAAGACGGCGACGAAGCCCGAGACCCCCGCTAGCAAAAGAGCTAGGTAGAAGATAGCGGGGGGCCCGGCAGAAAGACCCCCGAAGTCGGAAGAAGACGGCGACGAAGCCCGGGACCCCGCTAGCAAAAGAGCTAGGCAGAAGATAGCGGGGGCCCGGCAGAAAGACCCCCGGAGCTGCCCAATAAATTACTTTTCAAACCTGTGTTGTCTTTTTTTTATTGACTTATTTTGCCACCAGGTGAATGGGTAGGGGTACGATGTACCCCATACTCATTCACATAGGGTGGGGGGCCGGCATCTGGGGCCCCCTTTTTAAAGGGGGCGCCCTGATTCCGAAAAGCCCCCCACCCGCAGACCCCGACAACCAACGCCCAGGGTTGTCGGGAAGAGGCCCTTGTCCCCATCAACATGGGGGCAGGGTGCTTTGGGGTGGGGGGGCCGCAGGTCACCCCCCTGCCCCGAAGCACCAAACCCCCCATGTTGAGGGCATGAAGCCTGGTACGGTTCAGGAGGGAGGGGGGCCGCTCTCGCCCCCCCCCCTTTCCCCTGCGGCCTGCCAGGTTGAGTGCTCGGATAAGGGTCTGGTTTGGATTTTGGGGGGACCCCCACGCTGTTTTTCGGCTTAAGGGGGTTCACCCTAAAATCCAGACCAGACCTAAGGGTCTGGTTTGGATTTTGGGGGGGATCCCCACGCCGTTTTTCGGCTTAGGGGGTTCACCTTAGAATCCAGACCAGACCTAAGGGCCTGGTATGCCCCTGAAGGGCAACCCATGCCGTTGTTTTCATTAAAATTTGGCCTGGAGTTCCCCTTCATGATTCATACCAAAACATGGGACAGCGAGGCTGCCGAGGACCAGCGCGATGACATCGCGCTGGACACATTCTTGGCCAGTTAGTCTCCTCTAGGACTTGAGCGGCTGCCTCACGCGCTCAGGTCGTGTCCAGGTCGCCTGGCAGAGTCGCGCTGTCCCTGTGTCAGCCGGCACATGAGTCGCCCGCAAGTCGGATCCGACTTCCCGGGCGACCTCTATTCAAATCAATGGGCTCCCATAGGGAACCATTCATTTTCAATAGAGCGCCGCTGACATTTCTATTTACTATAACAGTGCGCCGCTGCTTCCTGCGCCCAGTGAAGGAGTTATCCGGCGCACCAATTAAGGTTAGAAGCAGCGCAGCGCACTGTTATTAGTAAATCAGCCCCATTGAGTTACAGAAACGGTTTGTAAGAATGAGCTTCATTGATACCCGGGGCACATAGTGCATTAAGGCGTTATATCCATAAAGTTTCTTTGCAAAGTATCTGTTTGTCCCAATTACCTCCTCGTGGGTCACGAGGGATCACTGCAAGAGCTATGAAAGATATCAAAGATGTATCAAACCTATGGTAGAAATCTAGATGTCTACTCACAGAGGTCACCGTTTTGCCTCCTGCTGAATAGTATCTGTGATCTTTAATGCGGGCACGAAATTGTCGGATAATTTTACCCACATAGAAAGCCTTGCACTGACAGGACATTAGATATACTAGACCTTGCGTCTCACAATTGGCATAGAAATTGGGTGTAAATGTTTCCCCATTGGGGAGTACGAAACTAGTACCATTATTAATCCAAGGGCAAAATGCGCACTTACCGCATTTGGTAATGCCATTAGGCAAGTCCTTAGGGTTACATAGAGGCAAATAGTGACTCAAAGTCAATTTGTCACGTAATGAACGTGACCTTCTAAATGTGATGTCAGGTTTACTGTGTAAGTATTTTGCAAGGATGGGGTCCTCTGTCAGAAGTGACCAGTTGTTAATTAGTACATTACGCAATTCACTGTGTTGGCTAGAGTATCTAGTAATAAATCTAACCACCTGATCCGTCTTATTGGTTTTTGTCTTGTAGAGTAACGAGTTACGTGACTGGCGTAGGGCCTTGTTGTAGGCCTTTCGTAGAAGAGATTTCGTGTAGCCTCGTGCTCTAAGACGGTCACTAGTGATGAGCCGAACACCCCCGGGTTCGGTTCGCACCAGAACCCGCGAACGGACCGAACGTTCGTACGAACATTAGAACCCTATTAAATACAATGGATGCGAACGTTCGAATTCTAAAGTGCTAATTATAACGACTATTATGCATGTTATTGTCCTAAAAAGGGTTTGGGAACCCGGGTTCTGCACCAGGGGACATGTATCAATGCAAAAAGAAGTTTTAAAAACGGTCGTTTTTCGGGAGCAGTCATTTTAATGATGCATAAAGTGAAAAAAAAAGTCAAATATTCCTTTAAATATCGTACCTGGGGGGTGTCTAAAGTATGCCTGTGAAGTGCCACGTGTTTCCCGTGTTTAGAACTGTCCCTGCACAAAATGACACTTCTAAAGGAAAAAAAAGCCATTTAAAACTGCTTGCGGCTTTAATGTAATGTCTGGTCCCGGTAATATGGATGAAAATCTTTAAGAAAAATGGCATAGCTACCCCATGACCCCCCCCCCCCTACCCCAGCCCATTACCAGCCCCTTTGGGTCTTGTATGGATATTAAGGGGAACACCGCACACAAAATAAAAAAGGCCCTATATACTCTGAACAGCCGTATACAGGCGGTGCATACAAGACAGGGACTGTAGGTTTGTTCTTATGTAGAATGTGTTTGTAATTTTGAACAGGTACATTGTTTAAG
Source organism: Rana muscosa (assembly GCA_029206835.1). NCBI lineage: Eukaryota > Metazoa > Chordata > Amphibia > Anura > Ranidae > Rana > Rana muscosa. Next base: position 56,524,092 of record CM055121.1, read on the forward strand.
TGTAGCTCCAGCCCAAAAATCTATTTTTAAACTTTTTGGAAAACATAGGTAAGGGTTATCACCCCTGTAACATTTGTTTTGCTGTCTGTGCCCCTGTTCAGAACATTTCACCTCACTTTCCGTCCCAATGACAACTGTTTTTGAAATGTGGTGTTTTTCTTGAAACAAGGATTGGTGATAAAGCATCAGTACAGAGGAGACACCTTTCTCCCATATTAATTCTTACAGGAGAGAATTTTCCTTCCTAGGGGTAGATTTCCTCTCACTTCCTGTTGTCTTCTTGCGTTTGCAAGTAGGAGTCGTTTGTAAGTTGGATGTTTGAAAGTAGGGACCTGCCGTATATACTCTGCAGAAATAGGCCCCTTAGTTGTTGGTGTTGGCACAACACTGTAAGCACTCACAGTTACTCTTGGTTGGTGCTGGAACGCCCTGCTGTCAACTATTATATCAGGAATTGTAATTACATATAATTGTTGAACAGTGGTAGTAAAAATTGGGCCTTTGATGGTGGTGCTGGTGCCACAACACTGTAAGCCCTGACAGTTACTCTTGGTGGGTGCAGCAATGGGCCCTGCTGTGAATTATTAGATCAAGAATTGTAATTGCATGCCCCTGTTGAACAGGGGCTGAAAAATTGGGCCTTTCGTGGTGGTGGTGGTGTTGCCACAACACTGTAAGCCCTCAGAGTTACTCTTGGTGGGTGCAGGAATGGGCCCTGCTGTGAATTATTAGATCAAGAATTGTAATTACATGCCCCTTTTGAACAGGGGCTGAAAAATTGGGCCTTTCGTGGTGGTGGTGGTGGTGGCGTTGCCACAACACTGTAAGCCCTCAGAGTTACTCTTGGTGGGTGCAGCAATGGGCCCTGCTGTGAATTATTAGATCAAGAATTGTAATTACATGCCCCTGTTGAACAGGGGCTGAAAAATTGGGCCTTAGGCACTGGTGGCACAACACTGCAACCCCTCACAGATACTGTACTTGGAGCACAGCAATGAGCCCTGTTGCAAAGTATTGCTTCAAAAATTGTAATGACACGCCCCTGTTAAACAGGGGCTGAAAAATTGGGCCTTAGGCACTGGTGGCACAACACTCCAACCCCTCACAGATACTGTACTTGGAGCACAGCAATGAGCCCTGTTGCAAAGTATTGCTTCAAAAATTGTAATTACACGCCCCTGTTAAACAGGGGCTGAAAAATTGGGCCTTAGCCACTGGTGGCGGCACCCATAAACAAAAATGATCTTCCAAGCTATCATCATCAATCGTATCATTGAGGACTCGGAGGAGGAGGATAGCCAGTCAACATAACAGCACAGGCACTCAGCATCAGCATCAGTCTTGAAGGGATGTGACATGTTAAAATCAATTAGTCTGTTATATCAGCATCAGGTGTGTGGTAGCTGGTGGTGATCCAAGACTGGTTCATCTTGATGAAAGTCAGTCGATCAACCGAGTCGGTGGACAGGCGCACCCTGTGATCCGTGACAAATCCTCCAGCAGCACTGAATGTGCGTTCCGAAAGAACGCTGGATGCAGGACAGGCCAGTAGCTCAATTGCATACTGTGCAAGCTCTGGCCAGTGATCCATCCTCAAGACCCAGTAAGCCAGAGGATTTTCGGTGGGGAAGGTGTCCAAGTCTGACCTTGCCCCTAGATATTCCTGCACCATGTTTATCAGACGCTGGCGATGGTTGCTGGAACCGATCATACTTTGGGGCTGCGGACTAAAGAATTGTCTGAACGCATCAGTCAGACGGCCACCTTCCCCACCGCTCCTTCTTTGACTGGCCGAAGCCTCAGCAACTCGTTGTCCAGGACCAGGAGTTTGTAACCTCCCAGTCTCTGGGAACACGTTGCACAGACCTTTCTGCAAGGCCTTCCGGAGTTGTCTCATCCTCTGCTCCCTCTGCGACGGTAACATAAGGTCCGCAACCTTACCCTTGTACCGTGGATCAAGGAGAGTGGCCAGCCAGTAATGGTCCCTCTCCTTGATCCGAAGAATACGAGGATCCTTCCGCAGACTTTGCAGGATCAGGGAGGCCATGCAGCATAGGTTAGCTGAGGCATTCGGTCCGGAGTCCTCTGGGTCACTAAGGACGACATGATCCGCAGCCACCTCCTCCCAGCCACGTACAAGTCCACTGGTTTCTTGGGACTGTAAATCATCCCTAAAAGACTGCTGCTGATGATGCTGAGTGCCAGCCTCCACCTCCATGCTGACACAATCCTCCTCCTCCTCCTCCTCCTCTTCCTCTTCCTGTGCGATGGGTGGGACAGAAGGAACACTGTCTGGGTAAAGGGGGCCTTGAGAGGCAAGGAAGTCCTCCTCTTCCTGCCTCTGTTCTGCCTCAAGTGCCCTGTCCATTATTCCACGCAGCGTGTGCTCCAACAGGTGGACAAGAGGTACAGTGTCACTGATGCATGCACTGTCACTGCTCACCATCCTCGTGGCCTCCTCAAATGGTGCCAGGACAGTGCATGCATCCCTGATCATGCCCCACTGGCGTGGAGAAAAAAAACCAAGCTCCCCTGACCCTGTCCTGGTGCCGTAGTCGCACAGGTACTCACTGATGGCCCTCTGCTGCGTGTGCAGCCGCTGCAGCATGGCCAACGTTGAGTTCCACCTGGTGGGCATGTCACATATAAGGCGGTTCTTGGGCAGGTTCAACTCCTTTTGCAGCTCAGCCAGGCGAGCACTGGCATTATAAGATCTGCGGAAATGCACACAGACTTTCCTGGCCTGCCTCAGGACATCCTGTAAGCCCGGGTACCTGCCCAAGAACCACTGCACCACCAGGTTAAGGACGTGAGCCACACAGGGCACATGGGTCAGTTGTCCCTGTCGGAGGGCGGAGAGGAGGTTGGTGCCATTGTCGTAAACCACCATTCCTGGCTTAAGCTGGCGTGGCGTCAACCACCTCTCGGCCTGGCCCTGCAGAGCAGACAGGACCTCTGCCCCAGTGTGGCTTCTGTCCCCCAAACACACCAGCGCAAGCACGGCATGGCATCTTTTTGCCTGCGTACTTGCGTAGCCCCTTGAACGGCTACGGAGCACCGCTGGTTCAGAGGACAAAGCACAGGAAGAGGCCATGGAGGAAGAAGAAGAGGAGGGGGTGGAGGAGAGAGGTGTGTCACAACCAGTAGTAGCATTTTGGAGGCGTGGCGGTGGAACAACCTCCAACACTACTGCACCTTGTCCTGCATCCTTCCCAGCTGCCAAAAGAGTGACCCAATGGGCCGTGAAAGAAAGGTAACGTCCCTGTCCATGCCTGCTGGACCATGAGTCAGCGGTAATATGCACCTTACCGCTGACCGCCCTGTCCAGCGAGGCCAAGACATTGCCTTCCACATGCCGGTAGAGAGCCGGAATAGCCTTCCGTGAGAAAAAGTGGCGTTTGGGAACCTGCCACTGAGGAACCGCACATTGCACAAACTCACGGAAGGGGGCCGAGTCTACCAACTGAAAAGGCAGCAGTTGAAGCGCTAGCAATTTAGCCAAGCTAGCATTCAACCGCTGGGCATGTGGATGGCTGGGAGTGAACTTCTTTCGACGGTCCAGCAGCTGGGGCAGGGAAATTTGCCTGCTAGAATCGGACGTCGGTGTACTGCTAGCAGAGTGGCCGCAAGTACTTGGCTGTGACACACCTAATTCTACACCTTCATTCCTCTCAGTGCATGTTTCAGAGAGGACTGAAGTTATAGTGGGGTTGGAGATCCCAGCTGATGCGGTGCAAGGAGAGGTCCGCTTTGTTCTTTGGTGTGGGTCTTTGAGGTAGGCTTGCCAACGAGCTGCATGGCAGGTCAACATATGTCTGGTCAGGCATGTGGTACCCAAGCGACTGATGTTTTGGCCACGCGATATACGCTTGAGACATATGTTGCAAACAGCAGCTGTGCGATCTGATGCACTAGCCTCAAAAAAGGCCCACACCAAAGAACTTTTTGAATGACGGGCAGAGGCAGCGCCCTGCACAGGCGGAGCTCTGCGGCGTGCTTCTGTCGGTGTACTGCCCTTACGCTGGCCACCAAAGGGCATCCTGCCTCGTTGGAGATGTGCCTCCTCCTCATCCTCCTCCTCCTCCTCTCTCCTATTAGGCACCCACGTGGAGTCAGTGACCTCATCATCCCCTCCCTCCTCATCACTGGAGCCAATCTGGCAGTATGCTGCAGCTGCTGGAACATGACTGCCAGATTGGTGTCCTTCTTGAGCATCCCCTCTGTCTGCTCTCACGCTACTGCCTTCCTCTAGCTGGGTTTCATCATCAGACCCTTCGAAACGCTGGGCATCCTCCTGGAGCATGTACCCAACACTGTGCTCAAACAGTTCGGGGGACTCCTCAGGAGGAGGACATGGTGGGTCTAGGGAAGGAGTGACTGATGATGAGTCTGACATTGATACCAGGGAAGAGGACGCTTTGGCAGCTGCTTTGCCAGTACCCTGAGTCTGGGTGAGAGAGGATGAGGAGGAGGAGGAGGGCTTGGTCATCCACTCTACCAAGTCTTCGGCATGATGTGGCTCAACATGTCCAGCTGCCGAAAAGAAGGACAAGCGTGTCCCATGGCCATGTGCTGATGACAATGCACCGCGTCCACGACCAGCACTGTTGCCCCCAGACACAGAGCCTGCTTGCCCTCTTTTATTGCCTCCTGACTGTCTGCCTCTCCTTGTTTGCCTTCCAGACATTCTAATGGATGGCCTGCAGGGAGATGGGAAAAAAGCAATAAGGGCTACCTTCAGGTGTCCTTCTCTGTCCCTTTACTTAAGGATTTCTAAATATGGTTGAGGATGATTGCTTTCGCACAGAATAGCACAATGACAATTTCCCTGACTGTCCAAAAAACAAGGATTTCAAAGATGGTTGATGATCAATGCTTTAGCACAGTATAGCACAAGGATAATTTCCCTCACTGTCCTTCCCTGTCCCTACAAACAAGGATTAGCACAGTAAAACACACTGACACTCTCCCTACCTATAGTTTTCTGTCCCTATAAAAACATTTTTTTTAAAGATGGTTGATGATCAATGCTTTAGCACAGTATAGCACAAGGAGAATTTCCCTCACTGTCCTTCCCTGTCCCTACAAACAAGGATTAGCACAGTAAAACACACTGACACTCTCCCTACCTATAGTTTTCTGTCCCTATAAAAAATGTTTTTTTAAAGATGGTTGATGATCAATGCTTTAGCACAGTATAGCACAAAGAGGATTTCCCTCACTGTCCTTCCCTGTCCCTACAAACAAGGATTAGCACAGTAAAACACACTGACACTCTCCCTACCTATAGTTTTCTGTCCCTATAAAAATTTTTTTTTTAAAGATGGTTGATGATCAATGCTTTAGCACAGTATAGCACAAGGAGAATTTCCCTCACTGTCCTTCCCTGTCCCTACAAACAAGGATTAGCACAGTAAAACACACTGACACTCTCCCTACCTATAGTTTTCTGTCCCTATAAAAAATGTTTTTTTAAAGATGGTTGATGATCAATGCTTTAGCACAGTATAGCACAAGGAGAATTTCCCTCACTGTCCTTCCCTGTCCCTACAAACAAGGATTAGCACAGTAAAACACACTGACACTCTCCCTACCTATAGTTTTCTGTCCCTATAAAAAATGTTTTTTTAAAGATGGTTGATGATCAATGCTTTAGCACAGTATAGCACAAGGAGAATTTCCCTCACTGTCCTTCCCTGTCCCTACAAACAAGGATTAGCACAGTAAAACACACTGACACTCTCCCTACCTATAGTTTTCTGTCCCTATAAAAAATTTTTTTTAAAGATGGTTGATGATCAATGCTTTAGCACACTATAGCACAAGGAGAATTTCCCTCACTGTCCTTCCCTGTCCCTACAAACAAGGATTAGCACAGTAAAACACACTGACACTCTCCCTACCTATAGTTTTCTGTCCCTATAAAAAATGTTTTTTTAAAGATGGTTGATGATCAATGCTTTAGCACACTATAGCACAAGGAGAATTTCCCTCACTGTCCTTCCCTGTCCCTACAAACAAGGATTAGCACAGTAAAACACACTGACACTCTCCCTACCTATAGTTTTCTGTCCCTATAAAAAATGTTTTTTTAAAGATGGTTGATGATCAATGCTTTAGCACAGTATAGCACAAGGAGAATTTCCCTCACTGTACTTCCCTGTCCCTACAAACAAGGATTAGCACAGTAAAACACACTGACACTCTCCCTACCTATAGTTTTCTGTCCCTATAAAAAATGTTTTTTTAAAGATGGTTGATGATCAATGCTTTAGCACAGTATAGCACAAGGAGAATTTCCCTCACTGTCCTTCCCTGTCCCTACAAACAAGGATTAGCACAGTAAAACACACTGACACTCTCCCTACCTATAGTTTTCTGTCCCTATAAAAAATTTTTTTTAAAGATGGTTGATGATCAACGCTTTAGCACACTATAGCACAAGGAGAATTTCCCTCACTGTCCTTCCCTGTCCCTACAAACAAGGATTAGCACAGTAAAACACACTGACACTCTCCCTACCTATAGTTTTCTGTCCCTATAAAAAATGTTTTTTTAAAGATGGTTGATGATCAATGCTTTAGCACACTATAGCACAAGGAGAATTTCCCTCACTGTCCTTCCCTGTCCCTACAAACAAGGATTAGCACAGTAAAACACACTGACACTCTCCCTACCTATAGTTTTCTGTCCCTATAAAAAATGTTTTTTTAAAGATGGTTGATGATCAATGCTTTAGCACAGTATAGCACAAGGAGAATTTCCCTCACTGTCCTTCCCTGTCCCTACAAACAAGGATTAGCACAGTAAAACACACTGACACTCTCCCTACCTATAGTTTTCTGTCCCTATAAAAAATGTTTTTTTAAAGATGGTTGATGATCAATGCTTTAGCACAGTATAGCTCAAGGAGAATTTCCCTCACTGTCCTTCCCTGTCCCTACAAACAAGGATTAGCACAGTAAAACACACTGACACTCTCCCTACCTATAGTTTTCTGTCCCTATAAAAAATGTTTTTTTAAAGATGGTTGATGATCAATGCTTTAGCACACTATAGCACAAGGAGAATTTCCCTCACTGTCCTTCCCTGTCCCTACAAACAAGGATTAGCACAGTAAAACACACTGACACTCTCCCTACCTATAGTTTTCTGTCCCTATAAAAAATGTTTTTTTAAAGATGGTTGATGATCAATGCTTTAGCACAGTATAGCACAAGGAGAATTTCCCTCACTGTCCTTCCCTGTCCCTACAAACAAGGATTAGCACAGTAAAACACACTGACACTCTCCCTACCTATAGTTTTCTGTCCCTATAAAAAATGTTTTTTTAAAGATGGTTGATGATCAATGCTTTAGCACAGTATAGCACAAGGAGAATTTCCCTCACTGTCCTTCCCTGTCCCTACAAACAAGGATTAGCACAGTAAAACACACTGACACTCTCCCTACCTATAGTTTTCTGTCCCTATAAAAAATGTTTTTTTAAAGATGGTTGATGATCAATGCTTTAGCACAGTATAGCACAAGGAGAATTTCCCTCACTGTCCTTCCCTGTCCCTACAAACAAGGATTAGCACAGTAAAACACACTGACACTCTCCCTACCTATAGTTTTCTGTCCCTATAAAAAATGTTTTTTTAAAGATGGTTGATGATCAATGCTTTAGCACAGTATAGCACAAGGAGAATTTCCCTCACTGTCCTTCCCTGTCCCTACAAACAAGGATTAGCACAGTAAAACACACTGACACTCTCCCTACCTATAGTTTTCTGTCCCTATAAAAAATGTTTTTTTTAAAGATGGTTGATGATCAATGCTTTAGCACAGTATAGCACAAGGAGAATTTCCCTCACTGTCCTTCCCTGTCCCTACAAACAAGGATTAGCACAGTAAAACACACTGACACTCTCCCTACCTATAGTTTTCTGTCCCTATAAAAAATGTTTTTTTAAAGATGGTTGATGATCAATGCTTTAGCACAGTATAGCACAAGGAGAATTTCCCTCACTGTCCTTCCCTGTCCCTACAAACAAGGATTAGCACAGTAAAACACACTGACACTCTCCCTACCTATAGTTTTCTGTCCCTATAAAAAATGTTTTTTTAAAGATGGTTGATGATCAATGCTTTAGCACAGTATAGCACAAGGAGAATTTCCCTCACTGTCCTTCCCTGTCCCTACAAACAAGGATTAGCACAGTAAAACACACTGACACTCTCCCTACCTATAGTTTTCTGTCCCTATAAAAAATGTTTTTTTAAAGATGGTTGATGATCAATGCTTTAGCACAGTATAGCACAAGGAGAATTTCCCTCACTGTCCTTCCCTGTCCCTACAAACAAGGATTAGCACAGTAAAACACACTGACACTCTCCCTACCTATAGTTTTCTGTCCCTATAAATTTTTTTTTTTAAAGATGGTTGATGATCAATGCTTTAGCACACTATAGCACAAGGAGAATTTCCCTCACTGTCCTTCCCTGTCCCTACAAACAAGGATTAGCACAGTAAAACACACTGACACTCTCCCTACCTATAGTTTTCTGTCCCTATAAAAAATGTTTTTTTAAAGATGGTTGATGATCAATGCTTTAGCACACTATAGCACAAGGAGAATTTCCCTCACTGTCCTTCCCTGTCCCTACAAACAAGGATTAGCACAGTAAAACACACTGACACTCTCCCTACCTATAGTTTTCTGTCCCTATAAAAAATGTTTTTTTAAAGATGGTTGATGATCAATGCTTTAGCACAGTATAGCACAAGGAGAATTTCCCTCACTGTCCTTCCCTGTCCCTACAAACAAGGATTAGCACAGTAAAACACACTGACACTCTCCCTACCTATAGTTTTCTGTCCCTATAAAAAATGTTTTTTTAAAGATGGTTGATGATCAATGCTTTAGCACAGTATAGCACAAGGAGAATTTCCCTCACTGTCCTTCCCTGTCCCTACAAACAAGGATTAGCACAGTAAAACACACTGACACTCTCCCTACCTATAGTTTTCTGTCCCTATAAAAAATGTTTTTTTAAAGATGGTTGATGATCAATGCTTTAGCACACTATAGCACAAGGAGAATTTCCCTCACTGTCCTTCCCTGTCCCTACAAACAAGGATTAGCACAGTAAAACACACTGACACTCTCCCTACCTATAGTTTTCTGTCCCTATAAAAAATGTTTTTTTAAAGATGGTTGATGATCAATGCTTTAGCACAGTATAGCACAAGGAGAATTTCCCTCACTGTCCTTCCCTGTCCCTACAAACAAGGATTAGCACAGTAAAACACACTGACACTCTCCCTACCTATAGTTTTCTGTCCCTATAAAAAATGTTTTTTTAAAGATGGTTGATGATCAATGCTTTAGCACAGTATAGCACAAGGAGAATTTCCCTCACCGTCCTTCCCTGTCCCTACAAACAAGGATTAGCACAGTAAAACACACTGACACTCTCCCTACCTATAGTTTTCTGTCCCTATAAAAAATGTTTTTTTAAAGATGGTTGATGATCAATGCTTTAGCACACTATAGCACAAGGAGAATTTCCCTCACTGTCCTTCCCTGTCCCTACAAACAAGGATTAGCACAGTAAAACACACTGACACTCTCCCTACCTATAGTTTTCTGTCCCTATAAAAAATGTTTTTTTAAAGATGGTTGATGATCAATGCTTTAGCACACTATAGCACAAGGAGAATTTCCCTCACTGTCCTTCCCTGTCCCTACAAACAAGGATTAGCACAGTAAAACACACTGACACTCTCCCTACCTATAGTTTTCTGTCCCTATAAAAAATGTTTTTTTAAAGATGGTTGATGATCAATGCTTTAGCACAGTATAGCACAAGGAGAATTTCCCTCACTATCCTTCCCTGTCCCTACAAACAAGGATTAGCACAGTAAAACACACTGACACTCTCCCTACCTATAGTTTTCTGTCCCTATAAAAAATGTTTTTTTAAAGATGGTTGATGATCAATGCTTTAGCACACTATAGCACAAGGAGAATTTCCCTCACTGTCCTTCCCTGTCCCTACAAACAAGGATTAGCACAGTAAAACACACTGACACTCTCCCTACCTATAGTTTTCTGTCCCTATAAAAAATGTTTTTTTAAAGATGGTTGATGATCAATGCTTTAGCACACTATAGCACAAGGAGAATTTCCCTCACTGTCCTTCCCTGTCCCTACAAACAAGGATTAGTACAGTAAAACACACTGACACTCTCCCTACCTATAGTTTTCTGTCCCTATAAAAAATGTTTTTTTAAAGATGGTTGATGATCAATGCTTTAGCACAGTATAGCACAAGGAGAATTTCCCTCACTGTCCTTCCCTGTCCCTACAAACAAGGATTAGCACAGTAAAACACACTGACACTCTCCCTACCTATAGTTTTCTGTCCCTATAATTTTTTTTTTTTTAAAGATGGTTGATGATCAATGCTTTAGCACAGTATAGCACAAGGAGAATTTCCCTCACTGTCCTTCCCTGTCCCTACAAACAAGGATTAGCACAGTAAAACACACTGACACTCTCCCTACCTATAGTTTTCTGTCCCTATAAAAAATGTTTTTTTAAAGATGGTTGATGATCAATGCTTTAGCACACTATAGCACAAGGAGAATTTCCCTCACTGTCCTTCCCTGTCCCTACAAACAAGGATTAGCACAGTAAAACACACTGACACTCTCCCTACCTATAGTTTTCTGTCCCTATAAAAAATGTTTTTTTAAAGATGGTTGATGATCAATGCTTTAGCACACTATAGCACAAGGAGAATTTCCCTCACTGTCCTTCCCTGTCCCTACAAACAAGGATTAGCAGAGTAAAACACACTGACACTCTCCCTACCTATAGTTTTCTGTCCCTATAAAAAATGTTTTTTTAAAGATGGTTGATGATCAATGCTTTAGCACAGTATAGCACAAGGAGAATTTCCCTCACTGTCCTTCCCTGTCCCTACAAACAAGGATTAGCACAGTAAAACACACTGACACTCTCCCTACCTATAGTTTTCTGTCCCTATAAAAAATGTTTTTTTAAAGATGGTTGATGATCAATGCTTTAGCACAGTATAGCACAAGGAGAATTTCCCTCACTGTCCTTCCCTGTCCCTACAAACAAGGATTAGCACAGTAAAACACACTGACACTCTCCCTACCTATCCTTCTCTTTCCCTAAACTAAAGGAATCCAGGTTAAGCAAGAAAAAAAAATGTCACTGTCCCTGCCTATGCTTCTCTTTCCCTGCTCCGGAACACACTACACTAGGCCGCCGTGCTGGCGGCCTTTTATAGTGTGGGGCATGTACTAAACACCCTCAGCAATAATTGGCCACAGGCATCCTGCCTGTGGCCAATCATTGCTCTCCTCGCTGCCGGCGCTGTGATTGGCCAAGCATGCGGGGTCACAGTGCATGCTTGGCCAATCACAGCGCCTGGATGACACTGCGATGGCGTAGTGCATTGTGGGCCGTTCGCGTCACTCGAATTAGGCGCGAACGGCCCAAATCGTTCGATCTTCGTCGAACGATCGAACACCGAGCTCATCCCTAACGGTCACGCAAAGAACTTGTCTGTACTATAAAATCTCTGGTATGTGTACAATTCCGGCGTAACCTTAGATATTGTGCATAGGGTATGCTTCGGATTAGGCTTACAGGATGGGCACTGGTTGCATGTAGAATAGTGTTTCCAGCTGTTTCTTTCCGAAACAGCGTCGAAGCCAAACAACCGTTGGTATCTTTAGAGATTTTTTAATCTAGAAAAGTGATACAGTGGGTGTCATATGAAAAGGTAAATTTAAGATTATAGCAATTGTCATTGAGAATCTCAATAAATGTCTGGAGTAGGGTAGGAGTACCCGTCCAGATGATGAAAATGTCGTCGATGTACCTTAGCCAGCAAAGTGCGTGGCCAGTGTACATCGACAACAGCTCATCCGAAAAAAGAGCTCGTTCCCACCCCCCAGGTACAGGTTGGCGTAGGCCGGGGCACAAGATGTGCCCATAGCCACACCCTGTACCTGGAGGTAGTGGGACTCTTTGAAAACAAAACTGTTCCTGGTCAGAATAAATCTTAACAGTGAGATAACAAACTCGCAGAAATCCCAGTGATAATGGTCCTGTTCCCGAAGAAAGGTACGAACCATCCGGATGCCCTGCTCGTGAGGGATGCTGGAGTACAAAGCCTCCACATCCAAGGTCACGAGCAGGGCATCAGGAGGGACGACCATATCTTCTATCTGTTTGAGTAGGTCCAAGGTGTCACGGGTATAGGACGGAAGTGCAAGCACATGGGGCATAAGGATGGAGTCAACAAATCTACTGGCATTCTCAGTCAAGGAACCAATCCCTGAGACGATTGGTCTGCCAGGGGGAAGGGAAGGGTGCTTGTGAATTTTGGGAAGAGCATAGAAGGTGGCCAGTCTGGGGTTACGTGTATTCAAAAAGTTGTATAGATCTGAATCTATTAGGCCGTCTTGGTGAGCGGAACCAATGATATCCAAATATTCAGTTTTAAATTGGTTAATGAGGGTCTCATTAATTCCTCTATACCAGGGATATGCAATTACCGGACCTCCAGCTGTTGCAGAATTTCAAGTCCCATGAGGCATAGCAAGACTCTGACAGCCACAAGCATGACACCCAGAGGCAGAGGCATGATGGGACTTGTAGTTTTGCAACATCTGGAGGTCCGCTAATTGCATATCCCTGCTCTATACCATTATTTATTTCGAAGGATGTTAAATGCCATAGTCTCATAGTTGGACTTGGTCATCAGTACCACATTGCCACCTTTGTTGGCTGCCTTAATTTCCAAGTCTGGATGGTTTTGTAGGTGGAGAATAGCTTGTGTTTGAATAGGTGAAAGATTCGGGAACCAAAGAGGATATTTGTAATTGTTTGATATCATTTATGGTGCTCCGCAAGAAGGCCCAAATATTGGAGTTGGAAGCTAGGTCAGGAAATCTCTGAGATTTCAATTTGAATTTCTTGGTATTTTGGACGCCTATTTGTACAGGAATACTGGTAATGTCAGGAGTTTGTGTAAGAGTTTACTCATTTCCATCTAATAGTAACATAAGATCTCTCAGGGTTCTGAAGTCTTCCATTGTAAAGTGTTTTACTTGTTCGGAAATACGTTTATCCTGAATAGCACGTCCACGATCCCCATCAAAGAGGAATTTGTAGGTTAGATTACGTGAAAACAAATATAAATCTTTGATAGTTTCATATTTGTCCAAATTCATGGATGGACAAAAACTGAGACCAAGTCTCAGAACATCAAATTCATCTGAGGAAAAGGAGTACAGAGTCAAATTAATGACGTCCAGACTAGGTATTGTGAGGGGGTTAGCTCGGCAGCGGGTGTGTGTGACCCCCGAGATGGGCTCCCCACACAAAAACAGGCCCAGCAAACGGAGGTTGTGGTTTTCAAAATCAAAAAGGTGCGGTTTATTTTCTATTTACAGTGACAAAACACAGCAAAGCAAAAGAAAACATAAACAAAATAAATCCTGGTCAACTTGACCTCTGACTAAACATACAGGTTTCCTAACTAACAACTGGGATCAGCCTAGTGCTGTCCTAGTCCCTAAGTCCCTGGTTTTAAATGTCCAAGCAAATAGCCACACAGGCTTTGTCTCACCGCACAGGGGTTCACTCTCCCTAGACAGTCCACACAGGTCTGGGTCCAGGCATGAGCAAACACCTAATGAATCTGGGAGTTTTATAGAGGCCTTAAACGAACTGACAGGCTTCAGCTGGTCTCATCAACTCCCTGCCTGCACGACGCCCAGTCCTCTCCCTAGAGGTATGAGTCATCCATGAGCCTACTAGCCTCAGCTGGGCTTATACAACTCTCCATCTAGTTGTATAAGTCGGCGTAAAGCCTGAATCTGGGCGAAATATATCTACCCCCCTGGATGCAACCAGGTGACTTTACCTTCCTGCTGTCACAGTATTAAGGGGGTGGGAGGTGGGTGGGAAGCAACTGAAAATTAGACAAAGGAGTAGGGGTCTATGAAATATGTACATCCATGGTACTTTGGCGACGACACTGCTGTAGTTGGGTCAGCATTTGAGCATTTTCAGAAGAAGGATTAATTCTAGGTAATAGTGTATTAGGTTCACCTTGCACAGGACCACCTGTTGTAACCGATAAAGGGTTGGGGCCCTGTGTTTGGGAACTAAGTATGTGAATTGCTTGAAGTGCAGTATCCCCCATATATCGTGTTTGTGCAAAAGCTCCCTCAGTATTGGATAGTAAATTAGTCTGTATTGCATTAAGTTGTAATAGAGCAGTATCAACAGTAGGGGGACGTTTCTTAGAGACATATGGTGTATGTGACCCACCACCAAGATCCCGCTTACATGTTCCAGAATTAGCGAAAGGGTGCGTTGTGTTACGGAATTGTACACATACCAGAGATTTTATAGTACAGGCAAGTTCTATGCGTGACCGTCTTAGAGCACGAGGCTACACGAAATCTCTTCTACGAAAGGCCTACAACAAGGCCCTACGCCAGTCACGTAACTCGTTACTCTACAAGACAAAAACCAATAAGACGGATCAGGTGGTTAGATTTATTACTAGATACTCTAGCCAACACGGTGAATTGCGTAATGTACTAATTAACAACTGGTCACTTCTGACAGAGGACCCCATCCTTGCAAAATACTTACACAGTAAACCTGACATCACATTTAGAAGGTCACGTTCATTACGTGACAAATTGACTTCGAGTCACTATTTGCCTCTATGTAACCCTAAGGACTTGCCTAATGGCATTACCAAATGCGGTAAGTGCGCATTTTGCCCTTGGATTAATAATGGTACTAGTTTCGTACTCCCCAATGGGGAAACGTTTACACCCAATTTCCATGCCAATTGTGAGACGCAAGGTCTAGTATATCTAATGTCCTGTCAGTGCAAGGCTTTCTATGTGGGTAAAACTATCCGACAATTTTGTGCCCGCATTAAAGATCACGTATACTATTCAGCAGGAGGCAAAACGGTGACCTCTGTGAGTAGACGTCTAGATCTCTACCATAGGTTTGATACATCTTTGATATCTTTCATAGCTCTTGCAGTGATCCCTCGTGACCCACGAGGAGGTAATTGGGACAAACAGATACTTTGCAAAGAAACTTTATGGATAGAACGCCTTAATGCACTATGTGCCCCGGGTATCAATGAAGCTCATTCTTACAAACCGTTTCTGTAACTCAATATATCTTAGGCAATACCTATGCTTGCTATTTGCATGCTACTAACATTCATCTCAATGTCCTCTGAATCCCACTCCCACTCTTGTCATCCCCCTGTTTTCCCTTCCCTTGACAACTGTTTATTACACAATTGCATTCTTATCCGATTAGTTTTCCTTCTACCTTCATGGTCTCTTTTCTCTCTTCACCCTTTAGAATCTGGGGAAAAATTATATAATATTTTTTATTGTTACCTTCCTATCTATATTGCGTATATGTGCTATTACAGTCCGACATATATCCGTTATGTTTGGTTACTGTGATAGACATATTGCGGTGTCTGCTATGATGGCCACCTAAATTGAGATTTGAAAAATATATCGTTTTTTTTTATTTTTATAATAGTATCATTAGATATGTCTTTGTTTACTGTCTATTTTGCTTGGAACAGTCATGCCGACCGGCATTCTCTATTATGGCACTGGACATGCTTCTCATGATCCGTGGACACAATCCTTCATGCAGCCGCTCAGCGTCATCTATACACCTCTTATCCCCTTCCCTTCCCTCCCCCTCCCTTCCCTTGAGGTTGATGACGCATCCATGTATCCTTCGAGAGCGTCTCCCTTGCTCTCGACTGGTTGCCTGGTTACCTTGTGCTTACGTGGAGTCCGCCGGTCATAGGCTCCTCCCATTGAATGGGCGGCTCTCGTCGCACTTGGTGTTTGGCCGACGCCGGTGACGTCACTCCGCCTTGACGGACTGACTCATCAGCGATGGGACATGGCTACTTAAACACGCTGTTTCCAGCGTGTCAACTAGGTCACACAATATCACTGCCCATTTGCTCTGTTGCCAGCCGCTCCGATATTACAGGTACACATCTCCCAGCTTTGCTTTTCTTGTGATACCCATTCCTGCTTTAACATGGTCGTTCTAGGCTAATGCTTGCGCCCTCACAGGGCTCTGTTGTTTCTCCACACCTGTTTTGCAGTTTTGCAGCTTCCTATACCATTCGCATACCATTCATTTCCTTGCTACCATTCAGGCTAACTGCTAGCCACTTATTCAATGGTAAGGATACATTATTTTTTTTTATTTTTTTTTACCTTTTTGTTTTATGCATCCTGCTTAGCTGCTATTATTACCCTTTTGAATTTATCTGTTATTAGTATATTGACGGTCTCCCTTCTTTTTATCATTTTATCTTTTGTTTTCAATAGTGAATATACATATCTTCCAAACCAATGTGGTTTATCCACTGACAACTGGACATTGCGGCTTGTATAATTTCCGCTAATCATATATGATATATATATACCCCCTCTTTATCAGTTTACTATTAACCGTTTGGAGACCATCAGAATTTTGGTCGATTACCAATCTAGTCTCACCCCAGCGATTTAGGGTGAGTACCATATTACACACACTGCTATTACAGGCATACTTTGTATATCAATCAGCTCATTCAAACTATTTTTGTTCTAGCTTAACAACTATCTGGCTTGTGCCTCACCATCGGCTCGGCTGGCATCGGTTCTAACTGGCAATTTTACCCCTTATCTCATTCCCTCCCACACCTTACCTTCCCCCACTCTCCATTCCCCTCTCGTCCTTTTCCCATGTCTTATCTTCTGCCCTAGATTTGTTCCTTTCCTCTCTCTCCCTTCCCTCCCTACCTCCCCCACCTTCCCTTCCCACTCCAATAGTCCTCAGCCCACCCTGGTAGGGCTTCTGTAATGATATTGGATTTTACTCCAGTGACATTCAATCGTAAAGACTTCTGAGTGTGAGTATTACTTACCAAGTAGTTTTCCAGTTATCTTTTCAATACTTTTCCAATTGTATGGCTATACTATATGCTCCATCGAGCACCCCAATTAAACTATATATCATTATCTACCAATTCCCTTTGTCTATAATATGTACATATCAATTGTTTTATTGTTTACCATGCCCCCATGATTGGTTTGCGTCCTTATGGACTATGTGCCTTCATGTCCTTTCGCTGTCCTGTGAGCTGCTGTCCGGCTGACTAGTTCCTTTTTTCTTTTTATGTATATTTTTATGTATTGTTACTTATACAAGCATCCATTAGGTAACCATGACATTTCTAATACATTGTATTTCTATTTCATTAGCTTTGTATGCTGTTGCTTTCTGAAGAAGCGTGTTTTCACGCGAAATTTGTTAAAGCTGTGGACCTACTGGTTACTACAATTCTAGTCTTCACTGTCGGCATCTAGCTAACCGTTTGGACTCTATGCTTTGTATGCTGTTGCTTTCTGAAGAAGCGTGTTTTCACGCGAAACTTGTTAAAGCTGTGGACCTACTGGGTACTACAATTCTAGTCTTCACTGTCGGTATCTAGCTAACCGTTTGGACTCTACGGTATTCGGAGAATCATTCTCCTATAGACCCTACTGTTATTGTATACTTTGTATCCCTCAGTGATTGTACCTGGTCAGCCCATACATATAATTGCTTAAATGGTTTTTAGAAAATCTTTTTTATGTTACTTTTTGTAAATTAATAAAATTGTTATATTTTTTCATAATTGCATTCTGCCTAATTTGTGCCTATAAAGTCCAAAGTCCCCCACAATTCCTTTCTCTATAACTATAGGACGCGGCACACACTTATTATGTATCCACAATACCACTATGTGCTAAGATACAATTAAATTCCTTTTCACAACTACCAGCTGGCTGATGGAGAAAAGCAGACGATAAGAGAACAGGCTTGGGGCCTTGCGCGCTCTCTTGGGACCGGCGTGGATCTGCATGCAGGGATTCTCCAAAAAGCACCAGAAGATTCTGGAAAGAAGTGGAAGGTCTTAGTGACACCACCTGTGAGTCATCCAGCTCTATTCTAGGTCACTCCCAACCCAGATCACCAAAACACACACAGGCATGACTGCCAGCCAAGTCTGGAAATTTACCTACTCTCCAAAAAACTACATTACTCTTCTAGTACACTAGAAGGTGCTACACTTACCCCATCCGAGTTTAATACCCCTCAATAAAACAAAAAAAAAACAACGGCCTGGTTTTCTGCCTGAGGGTGAATGTGAACTGTGTACCTGGCTGGGCAGGGTGAGAGATGGACCACAACACTCAGCAGCCCTTACGAGGGTACACTACAAGAGCAAGATGGCGGAGTGTGCTCGCGTGTTTCCAGCGCTGACCTGGTTGCCTGAACTTCAGGAGCAGACGCTGGTGGACACCAGTGTCCAGTTGAAGCATCACAGGGAATTCACCCTCAGGGTGATCGAGGGGAAGGAGCGACAATGCCTGAGTGCCGGGTACCGACTGCTGTGGTCAGTGCCTGGATCCGGTGCGGGCAATGCAAATAGCTGCTTACCTGGCAAGTATCCAGCCAGCAGGGCCACAGTACTACCGTGTGGACCTGCAATCAGGACCATGCCAATTACAGCCGCGGAAGTCCCGGAAGGGTGGAGCCGGCCTTGGATCATCCAAGCAAGGCCTGTTCAAGTCGGAGCCTGGTGACCCCCCTGAGAAAATCAATGACATTGGGGAAGAAGAATGGAGATCTGCCGTGGCCTGCAGCCTGGTCTGGGGACCTGGTAACTGTAAATACTGCCCAGCAGGAACCAGATAATGTCCCTGAAATGCCAGCTGCTCCTATGTGCTCTGCTGACCCCACCTGGAAGGAGCCAGTGCAGAAGGGAGATGTGCCCTCCAGGTGAGCCAGAATAGGAAAGTGGAGACAGGGCCATAGATTGGGATTCGAAAATTCGGAAATTCTAAATACGGAAATTCAAAAATTCTAAATTGTGAATTCAAAAATCGGAAATTCGAAAAGCGTTAATTTGAAAATTCGAAATTCGAAAATTCGAAGTTAGGAAATTCAAAATTTCAGAAATTTGGAAATTCTTAAATCCAAAATTAGGAAATTAAAAATTTTGGAAAATTTGGAAATTCGAAAATGATAAAATCCGTAAATAAAAATGAAAATCTGAAAATTCTAAAGAATGAAAATCCAAAAATTCGAAAACCTGAAAATCTAAAATAATAACTAACAAATAATAATTTAAGTATTACTAACTATTAAATTATAGGTATTGGAATTTTCATTTCAAATTTGGCTGTTAAGTGAACGTAACGAATACGAATTTATCTGAAGCTACGAATTATCCAAAATGACGAATGCCACATCTAAATGAATGAAACATAATGATCTAATAATAATAAATAATAATAATAATAATAAAAACTTTTTATTATTATTATTTATTAATAATTTGTTCCATTCCATTTGTTTAGATGCGGCATTCGTTATTTCGGATAATTCGTAACTTCAGGAAATTTCAATACCTATAATTTAATAGTTATTATTAGTTAGTTATTATTTTGAATTTTACTGATTTTCTTTCTTTTTTCGAAAATCGGAAATTTGAAAATTCGAAAATCGGAAATTCGAAAATTTGAAAAATCGGAAATTCCAAAATTCCAAATTCCAACATTCGAAAATCTGAATCAGTTAGTCGTTAGTGGTATGATAGTTCCCAGCCATGGGACAGGCTGGACATTAGGGCAGGGTGAGTGTAGCTTCCCCTAACATTGCATTGCAAGATTGCTAGAGCAGGATGTTTTGTGTTAGTGTAGGTCAATTTTCAGGCTTGGCTGGCAGCCAAGCCTGTGTGTTTTTATGGGTCGGGTGAGTGACTCAGGTAGGCTGGATGACTCAGAAGAAACTTCTCTTATGAACTCCTTCCTGCTTGCTGGAAACTTAGGCCCCTTTCACACTGGGGTGTCGGCAGCAAAGCGCCGCTATTTTTAGCGCCACTTTACCGTCGTATTTGCGGGGGTATTCACTTTTTAACCACCGCAACGGCCGAAAAAGGGTTAAAACCACCCGCATAGCGCTGCTGCAGCAGCACTTTGCCGGTGGTATAGCCGCGGTGCCCATTGATTTCAATGGGCAGGAGCGGTGGAGGAGCGGTATACACACCGCTCCAAAGATGCTGCTAGCAGGACTTTTTTTACCGTCCTGCTAGTGCACCGCTCCAGTGTGAAAGCCCTCGGGACTTTTACACTGGAGAGACAGCAGCGGCTCTTTCAGGGCGCTTTGCAGGTGCTATTTTTAGCGTTATAGCGCCTGCAAAGCGCCCCAGTGTGAAAGGGGTCTTAGAGAAGGTGCCAGAAGCAGATAGAAGGAGTCCTGGAGGAGCTAGCTGGAGTGTTCTGAGGGCCCTGACCAATCCCCAACAGAAGTGTTGGCAGGGGGCAGACCCCCACAAATACTCAGGGTCAGCTTAGCAGGGGGAGTGTGGAGTTCCGTTGGAAGATGGAGATGGAGTGTTAGGCTGTCAGGGTCTTTGAGAGTAGCCCCCAAGTCACAGGGTAAACTTAAGCCTGGGCTCGGGTGCAAAAGGGACCCCTCTTTATGATACACAGGGGGATCCTGACCAGGAGGCATAGGAGCAAGGAGAGGACAGCAGGAGGACACTGTCGGGCAAAACAAACCAACTGTGCTAGCTGGTCCAGGGAGTTGTAAGAATAGGAGTGTGTATATACTGGATGTATATACTGTATGCATCCCATAATGACCCTTCCCCATCCAAGTTCAATTCCCCTAAATAAATAAAACAAAGCTTCAAGGACTGCTTCTTGTTTTAGGAATGATTAAGAAATTCATGTGCCTGGCTGTGCAGGGTGGGAGATAACCAACATTCACTAGCGGCTCCTGCGAGGGTAGCGCTACGTCAGTCTCACCCGCGACCACCTTTTCCTCAGAGCAGTAGCGGAACTACCAGGGTTGCAGCAGTCGCACTCGTGACCGGGCCCTAGCGTTCCGCCATTGTGGGGGGCCCCAAGACGGACAAATAATGCTCGGGTTTGGACAGACTAGGGGGCAAGAGGGCCACGTGGTACGTTTCTAGGAGGAGGAGGAGGGTAGGTCAGCACACACCAATCCTGCAGAACGTCTGCAGAGCCGCACTCCGGCCTGCCTGGACGGGACATCTCTCCCCCTCAGCTCTCCATCAGGAGGAGCCGGCCCCCTGCCAAGCCAATGTATCATATACACAAAGTGGAGTTGGTCTTCAACAATATGATGCCGGGGTATATGAAAAGGAGGAGTGGGAGAGCCGGAAGGAGAAGAGAAGAAGATAAAGCCAAGGTCTGACTGAGCCTGTCCTGCACCCGAGTATGGAGGAGGTGAGGTCAGTTTGACAGCTCCAGCCAGGCCACACAGAGTCTATGGGGGGGTCACTGTGGTCACCAGAGTCTCCCCTCCACATCACACCCTTTATAATGAAGTCTGCAGGATTCTCCACATTGCAAGGGAGAACTCTGTGGACCTTGATGTAAAGGGTTACTCTGATGTAAAAGGGAATGCTGTGGACCATGATTTAAATAGGAACTCTGTAGACTCTGATATAACAGGAGGGGCCACCTTACATCAGAGTTTCCCTTTACACTAGAGTCCACAGCATTCCCCTTTACATCATGGTCTGCAAGCATTACCCTTACCCATGTCAGAGTCTCCCTTTTACATCAGGGTCTGCAGAGTTCTACCTTACACTGTAATTGGGAACCCTGCAGACTTTGGTGTAATGGAGTACTCTGATGTAAAGGGGAACTCTGATGTAAAGGGAAATGCTGCAGACCATAATGTCAGAGGAACAAAGGTCACCAGAGCCCCCCTTACATCATCAAAGTCTACAGCGTTCCCCATGACTTCATGGTCCACCACAGTTCCACTTTACATCAGGATCCACAGAGGTCTCCTTTTCATCGGGGTACACTGTAAGGGGGAACCCTGCAGACTCTGATGTAAAGGGGACCTCTGGTGAAAAGGGGGACCATGATGTAAGAGAGAGCTCTGCTGTAAAAGGGAACGCTGTCGACTGTGATATAAAGGGGAACGCTACGGACCGGGATGTAAGGGCGGGGGGGGGGGGGGGTTGGGGTCATGGTTTCTTGCACTGGGGCTCTGAAGATTCTAGTGATGCCTCTGCCTCAAAGAGAGGAAGGCAGCTATCTTGAACAGTCAACAAAGCTGTCAATTTCTTCTTCAGTCACCAATAGTGATTCTAGCCATCTTTAACAGACAACAAAGCTGTCGGTTTTACCTGCGGTCACCATTACCTCCGAGAGAGGACAGCAGCCTTCTTTAACCACTTACAGACCGGAAGATTTCCACCCCTTAATGACCAGGCCATTTTTTGCGATATGGGACTGCGCCGCTTTAACTGACAATTGCGCGGTCATGCGACGCTGTACCCAAACAGAATAGACATCCTTTTTTTCCCACAAATAGAGTTCTTCTTTGGTGGTATTTGATCACCTCTGCGGTTTTTATGTTTTGTGCAATAAACAAAAAAAGAAATAAATATCCCCAAATTTTTAAAAATAAATACATTTCTTCATCAGTTTAGGCCAATATATTTTCTTCTACATATTTTTGGTAAAACAAAAATCATAATAAGAGTATATTGATTGGTTTGCGCAAAAGTTATAGCGTCTACAAAATAGGGGATAGATTTATGGCATTTTTATTTTTTATTTTTAGTAGTAGTGACATTGCGGCGGACAGATTGGACACTTTTGACACTTTTTTGGGACCATTGCACTAATTACTGTGTAAATGTCACTGGTAGAAAAGGGGCTAACACTAGGGGGCGATTAAGGGGTTAAATGTGTTCCCTCATAAGTGTTTCTAACTGTGGGGGGGATGGGACTGACCGGAGGAGGAGAAAGATCCCTGTTCCTAATTACTAGGAACAGCAGATCTGTCTCTCTCCTGTCAGAACGGGCATTTGTGTGTTTACACACATCCCCGTTCTGGTTCTCGTGCCCGCAATCGTGGGTGGCCAGCAGACATCGTGGCCGCCAGCCACGCGCATCGGGTCCCCCGCTGTGCAGTGGGTGCCTGCTATTGCCTTTAAAGGTGCGGACGGTAATTCAACGGTAATTCGAGGGATCGTGCCGACCTATCGCAGTGTAATCATACCTCCCAACCGCCCCGGATTGCCCGTGAAAGTCCCGCTGTGGGAGGTCTGTCCTGCATCCCGGGCACCTTCATTCCGTGACAATACAATGTCCCGGAATTGCCCCCTTGGCCGATCTGATGCCCCCTAAAAAATGCCGCTACATTGCCGCTGTCCCTCACTGCCCACTGTACTAGTTCTGGCCGAGACCGCTTCATTTCACCCCCAGACTGCCTGGCTTACTGCCAAAACAACTGGTTGCTATGCACGGCCCGCCTGGCGTCTAACAACCAGTGACGTCACGACGAGGAGGAGAGTGGAGCCCCAGCATTCAGAGCGAGTCGGAGGACAATTCCTCCTCCTTGCACCTAAACTCCGCCCCCGGCTACGCCCCGACTTGGGTCTTCCCTGAAGGCTGTTCCTGCGCTGGAAGAAAGGTAGGAGAAATGCTCCCTGCACTGCCCTGACTCTGAGTACGCTCATGGTCACTCTGCTCCCTCCCATACACTGCCCCCTCCAGTCATGCTGTACAGTCCCCCCATACTGCCCTCCACTACCCCCCCATTATACTGCCCTCCACTACCACCCCCTCCCATCATACTGCCCACCTCCCATTATACTGCCCTCCACTTCCACCCCTCCTATTATACTGCCCTCCACTATCCCCCCATTATACTGCCCTCCACTACCACCCCCTCCCATCATACTGCCCCCCCCAATATACTGCCCTCCACTAACCCCCTACCATCATACTGCCCTCCACTAACCCCCTCCCATCATACTGCCCTCCCTCCCATCATACTGCCCTCCACTACCACCCCCTCCCAACATACTGCACTCCACTACCACCCCTCCCATCATACTTCCCTCCACTAACCCCCCTCCCATTATACTGCCCTCCACTGCCACCCCTCCCATCATACTGCCCTCCACTACCTCCCCTCCCATCATACTGCCCTCCACCCCATCATACTGCCCTCCACTGCCTCCCCTCCCATTATACTGCCTTCCACTGCCACCCCTCCCATCATACTGTCCTCCACTGCCACCCCTCCCACCATACTGCCCTCCACCCAATCATACTGCCCCCCACTGCCACCCCTCCCATCATACTGCCCTCCACTGTCACCAACTCCCATCAAAAACTGTAAAAAAAATAAAATTGTAAAATAAAATATAATGGTAAAAAATAATAAAAAAATAAAATAACAAAAATTAAAAACTATTGATCCTGTCCACTGCCCTACTGGCCATGTCTACTGCTCTACTGACCACGTCCACTGCCCTACTGACCATGTCCACTGCCCTACTGACCACATCCACTGCCCTACTGACCACGTCTACGGCCCTACTGACCATGTCCACTTCTCTACTGACCATGGCCACTGCTCTACTGACCATGTCCACTGTGCTACTGACCATATCCACTGCTCTACTGACAATATCCACTACCCTACTGACCACGTTCACTGCCATAATGACCACGTCCACTGCCCTACTGACCACTTCCACTGCTCTACTGACCATGTCCACTGCCCTACTGACTGACACCATTCACAGTCCACACTGACACCACTGGCGGAACTACCATGGCAGGGCCCAAGACTGCAGGACTGCACAACATGTGAAAGGGATCCGCTGTGGGACCATAAAGGGTGGTGGGATCAGTGGGAAGGGCTCTGGGCTCAGAGGGAATGGCCCAGGCCAGAGGTTGGGGGGCCCTTCATGGTTTCTTGCACCAGGGCCCTGAAGTTTCTTATTACGCCTCTGCTGCACCCTGTATATAGGTCATCCCAGTACCCTGCGCCCATTATATAGCTCATCTCAGAACACTGCACCCTGTATATTGCTCATCCCAGAACTCTGCACCCTGTATATAGCTCATCCCAAAACCCTGCACCCTGTCTATAGCTCATCTCAGAACCCTGCACTCTGTACATAGCTCATCCCAGAACCCTGCACTCTGTACATAGCTCATCTCAGAACCCTGCACTCTGTACATAGCTCATCTCAGAACCCTACACTCTGTACATAGCTCATTCCAGAACCCTGCACTCTGTACATTGCTCATTCCAGATCCCTGCACTCTGTACATAGCTCATGCCAGAACCCTGCACTCTGTACATAGCTCATGCCAGAACCCTGCACTCTGTACATAGCTCATGCCAGAACCCTGCACTCTGTACATAGCTCATGCCAGAACCCTGCACTCTGTACATAGCTCATGCCAGAACCCTGCACTCTGTTCATAGCTCATGCCAGAACCCTGCACTCTGTACATAGCTCATGCCAAATCCCTGCACTCTGTACATAGCTCATGCCAGAACCCTGCACTCTGTACATGGCTCATGCCAGAACCCTGCACTCTGTACATAGCTCATGCCAGAACCCTGCACTCTGTACATAGCTCATGCCAGAACCCTGCACTCTGTACATAGCTCATGCCAGAACCCTGCACTCTGTACATAGCTCATGCCAGAACCCTGCACTCTGTACATAGCCCATGCCAGAACCCTGCACTCTGTACACCATTACCTCAGAAAGAGGACTGCAGCCATCTTTAACAGTCAGCAACATTTCAGAGAAATTGTCAGTTTTCACCTGCAGCCACCATTACCTCAGGGAGAGGACAGCAGCCATCTGTAACAGTCAGCAACATTTCAGAGTAACTGTTATGCCCTGTACACACGGTCGGATTTTCCACCAGCAAAAGTCCGATGTGAGCTTTTCGTCGGAAATTCTGACCGTGTGTATGCTCCATCTGACTTTTGCTGTTGGAATTTCCGCCAGCAAAAGTTTGAGAGCAGGTTCTCAATTTTTCCGACGGAAAAAATTCCTATCTGGAAATCCGTTCTTCTGTATGCTTTTCCGACACGCAAAAAAACACGCATGCTCAGAATCAAGTACGAGACGGGAGAGCTCGGTCTGGTAAAACTAGCGTTCGTAATGGAGATAGCACATTCGTCACGCTGCAAATTCTGGGATCTTTTAATGCAGCGCATTCATTTGTTCTTTATAATGCTAGGATAATGAAGTTGTTTTGCTGCTGATATTCACACAGAGTTCTGTCAAACTTATTTCTTTATTATTTCTCGTGATCTCATGAATAATCTTTTTTTTTTTTTTTTTTTAAGCCAGATCTCCGTATTAATGTTTAGAATTATTTTTTATAGTCATTTTTTTTTAATCCAGATCTCTTGTTTTTTTTTATTATTTTAAAATGATTTTCTAGTGATCTCCATATATTATTTTTTTTGTTTGTCAAGTTACCACAACAACATTATTATCTTGTATTTTTTAACCTAAAGGAGGTTGGTTGGTGTCCTTTGTTAATTTAACTTTGTATTTTTGAAATGTACTTGCCTACTCACAACCAAACTGTCCTATTTGAAGAAAAACACATAGGCAAGTATTTTCAGAAAACAAAATTTCCATTTACTCTGGCTCATTACAAAATAAAGAGGAAGGCAATGCTGGAGAAACTGCTGGAATTTGCGAAGCCTTTGGACCCCAGGGCAGACATCAAACTCTGTGGAAAAAAAATTGGTAGCCTGAGAAGTCCATATAATAGGGAGCGCAATTTGGTCCAGGACTCCCAGAGATCAGGAACAGCAGCAGATGACATATATGTCCCCAGTCTGTGGTACTACAACAGCCTGCATCTCCTGTCAGACCAGACAGAAGCCAGGCCATCACTTTTTTCCCTGCAGCCTTCCCTGCAGCCTTCCTTGGAGGCTGTGGCTCTGGAGGAGGACTTGTGGCAGGAGGAGGAGGAGGTGGAGGAGGATGGTCGAGCTCACATAAGTGCATGTAATGAGTCACCTGACCCCTCAACCCCTTATGAAGGGCCTGAAAAATAATTCCCTCACAGATGAGGCATTGGCCCTCCTCCATTTTCTGCATTCTACCAGATATATAGCAGCCATAGGCCTCTTCAGCGTCTGGGTGGGGGGGGGGGTTCTGAGGGCCTCACTAGCCTCCTTAATGAGGCCCAGTGCTGCCTCATCCACGTTCCTCCCCTTCCTGGCCCTTTTAGTTGGAAGGCGGAGGGGAGGCACCTGGAATTGGGTGAGGCCACTGGGCCCTGCCACCTCCTGGCTGACACTTACCCCCGCCTCCTCCTGACTGCCACTTTCCAGACCCTCATCCTGGCTGAGGTCTTCCTGTGTATAAAAAAGGGACATAGTTTTAGTTTTTCGTTCCTCAATCACACACAATTTTCAGCTCATGACTGTTGCAAATTGAATGTTAATAAATAGAAAAGACTATCATTCTGACCCCAGCATTTTTCATTCTTGTTCCAATAATTTTTGTGCACTACTGTCTACTGATATGTCAGACACTTTTTGGTAAATCATTAATTTGTTATCAATAATAACATCTAGTTAACAACAATAATTTTTTGGACAATAAATATGGTAAAAAATACTATACCTGGCTCCAGCTGAGCTCCTCCACTTCTTCCAGGATGGAAGGCCCAGGTTGGTCCTCGGAAGCCTCAGCTGGGGTTAAGAGAAGGCTGGAAGGAAGGGTGGAGGGAAGGGTGGAGGGAAGTGTGGAAAGTGATTCCCTGGCTTCAATCTGGTCTTCCAGAAACCGCATTCTGTTGTAGTACCACAGGCTGGGTGCATACACGCATACCTCCCAACTTTTGAACTTCAGAATGAGGGACACTGGAGGAGTAAAAAGACATGCGGCACGCTACGTCATGGTAAATTGTGGGCGTGGTCAAGCATCTAGCAGTGGGAGGGGCTTAAGCGATATGGTTAAACAAAACCCATGCTTCCTTGTACCTATAAAATATGCTTTGATTGCTTTGTCTGAGCCTAACTCAAATAACTTCTTTAAAATAGTCAGAGACTGCATAGCAGAGGTATGGACATAATAGAGAAGATGGTCAGACTACAGACATGATACAAGAGATGGTCAGAGACTGCAGATATGATACAAGAGATGGTCAGAGACTGCAGACATGATACAAGAGTTGGTCAGAGACTGCAGACATGATACAACAGATGGTCAGAAACTGCAAATATCATACAAGAGGTGGTTAGACACTGTGGACATGATACAAGAGACATAATACAGAAGAGGGTCAGAGACTGCAGACATGCTCTAAGAGACTGCAGACATGCTCAAAGAGACTGTCAGAGATTGCAGACATGCTCCAAGAGACTGTCGGAGACTGCAGACATGATACAAGAGATTGTCAGTGGCTGCAGACATGATACAAGAGACTGTCAGAGACTGCAGACATGATACAAGAGGTGGTCAGAGACTGCAGACATGATACAGAAATGGTCAGACTGCAGACATGATATAGGAGATGGTCAGAGACTGCAGACATGATACAGAAAATGCTCAGAGACTGCAGAGATGATATAGGAGATGATCAGAGACTGCAGACATGATATAGGAGATAGTCAGAGACTGCAGACATAGTACAAGAGATGATCAGAGACTGCAGACATAATATAGGAGATGGTCGGAGACTGCAGACATAGTATAGGAGATGATTAGAGACTGCAGACATAATACAGGAGATGATCAGAGACTGCAGACATAGTACAGGAGATGGTCAGAGACTGCAGACATGATACAGAAAATGCTCAGAGACTGCAGACTTGATACAGAAATTGGTCCACCCATAGCCTGCCACCAGATGCAGCGTGCCACTTTCCACCCGTAGCCTGTCACCTGCCACCAGATGCAGTTTTCCACTTTTCACCCATAGCCTGCCACCAGATGCAGTGTGCCACTTTTCACCCGTAGCCTGCCACCAGATGCAGTGTGCCACTTTTCACCCGTAGCCTGCCACTAGATGCAGTGTGTCACTTTTCCACCCGTAGCCTGCCACTAGATGCAGTGTGCCACTTTTCACCCATAGCCTGCCACCAGATGCAGTGTGCCACTTGTCACCTATAGCCTGCCACCAGTCCCACACACCGGAGCCTCAGGAAAGTGAATACCCGTCCCACCGCTGGCTGCTGATGTGACTCCTCCCATGTGGCGGCCGGGGTTGTCACATCTTCAGCTCTGAGGGGTTCATGCTGGGACCTGTAGTCCTTCACTTTTGGAAGTCACATCCCCCAAAAGTGAAGGACTACAAGTCCCAGCATGAACCCCTGATATCTAAGGCTGTGATGCCCCCCAAATTGAAGGACTACAGGTCCCAGCATGGACTCCTGAGAATTAAGGGTGTGAGCCCATAGATTTCACATGCGAATGCTGGGACCTGTAGTTCTTCACTGATTAAGGGTGGGCATCTTCAGTTCTGGGGGGAGTTCATGCTGGGACTTGTAGTCCTTCACTTTTGGGGGGTCACATCCCAGCATGAACCTTGCCCTGATATCTAAGGATCTGTCCTCCTTCCATCCCTCTGAGGGTGTAATCTCATCTGTCAGTGTCCTTTCTTCTTCCTTTCTTCTGCCAACCCCTTATCTGCCTGCCATCCTCTTATCAGTGCTAGTTCCAGGCTGACACACACTTGGAGCTCCTGTGAAGTGCTGACAGTTCAGCACAGAACGCTGGCTGCTGGGGGGAGAGCTGACTGAGGATTTTAACCCCGATCTGTCAAGGTGAGTGCATTGGATTGTACTTGCCTTCCATTCATCTCTCCTTCGTGAACTTCTGCATGCTGCTGGCTGGACGATGCAGGGAGGAGGTGGGTGGGGCTAATCAGTAGCGCGGAGGAGGAAGTTAAATTGTTCCCGCTCACACGCTGTGAATGCTGGGGCTTTGCCTCTCTCCTCCTCATGACGTCACTGGTTGCTACACGCCAGGCAAGCGGCAGCTAGCAACCATTTGGGCACTGAGCCAGCAGCTAATGTAAAAAGGGTCACACCAGCCAGGGGTCCACCACAGGCTGTCAGTGAGTGACAGCAGCGATGTGAGGGATATTTTAGGGGGCATCAGATCGGTCCAGGGCCAGGGGGCAATTCCGGGACACTGCATTGTCCCGGAATAAGGGTGCCTGCAACCGGGACAGAGCTGCCAATTGCGGGAATGTCCTGCAGAATCAGGGACGGTTGGGAGGTATGTACACGTCCTCTGCTGCTGATCCTGGATTTCTGGACCTTATTAAGCTCCTTCCTATATGTGCTCCTCAAGCTACCAATTTTCTTATCCACAAATGTGATGTCTGCGTCGGGGACCTGCGTCTTCACTAATTCCAGCAGTTTCTTGCCTTCCTAGCTAGTTTATTATGATATAAGAGGCTTTTAACCTCCCATAAATTCCTCAGCTCCCTGTACCTGTCTATGAACCTGCCCATGAATTCAGAGTCCTTAAACAGTTTCATATTTGCTTCAAGACAAAACACAAGACAAAAACACTAATGTCAGGCTAAACTCTCATAATCTTATCCCAATATAGGCCTCAATCTAGAATCAGTATAGGCCACTGATGCCCCAAGTTTTCTCTCTCATCCTCCCTCCCTTACCCCTCACCCCTCTCTCATTCCCTTTCTCTCTCTCTCTCTCTCTCTTATCCTCCCTCTCTCTCTTTAAGTTAATTTGTTATAACAAAAAATTGTTTGCATTTTTATTTATTTATTTATTATTTATAAAAGGCCCCACCAAAATCCTCAGCACCAGGCCCATGATGTTCTTAATCTGGCCCTGGATGGCTGATGTATGTTTATGCACTGCACTTCCAGGGGTGGATGCTGCCCTCTCTCATTCCCTTTCTCTCTCTCTCTCTCTCTCTCTCTCTCTTTAAGTTAATTTGTTATAACAAAAAATTGTTTGCATTTTTATTTATTTATTTATTATTTATAAAAGGCCCTACCAAAATCCTCAGCACCAGGCCCATGATGTTCTTAATCTGGCCCTGGATGGCTGATGTATGTTTATGCACTTCCAGGGGTAGATTCTGGCCTCTAGTGTCTGGGGCAGCAAGTGTCTTTGCCTTTTTATAACTCGGTTGCCTTCAGAGATCCTATGGATGAGACAGTGGACTTGTTCACACCAGATGCAGTCCAGTGTGTTTTTATTCTTCATCAAGAACGCATGGACAGTGTCTAACTTTGATTCCAATTACCTAGTTCACACTAGTACAGCGCATTCTAGTGCAGTCAACAAAAGTAGAATGTTGCATTGTTTCTGTATGGAACACATCTGGAAAGTGGCAAAAAGCATTGAGAATGCATCAAAAACACTCATGCAGAAACACATCTGGAACACAGAAATTCTGGTGATCTGGCCATCAGGTTTGCACCGAATCTATACAGTGACAGATCTTGCCTGCCAATCAGCAATAGAGTTAACTTCGCTATATAAACTTCAGAAATGGTATTACCTTCAACACTGAAAACTACACGATTTGGCATAGTTTCTGGAAAGAGTGGAACCTAGCAACTGACTTTTGGTTGATGCTTTTAATAGACCTAGTAAAAGCGCTCAACCATATTCGCCAGCACACCAAGGATCGTTTCAATTATGTCCAAAAAGTTTTATTGTATAAAAAACATCACAAAAGTGAAGCACTTTTGTGATGTTTTTTATACAATAAAACTTTTTGGACGTAATTGAAACGATCCTTGGTGTGCTGGCGAATATGGTTGATTGTTAATGTTTCCAGGACCCATCTGGTGATCGCTGCAGCACCCAGCATTTTACAAGAGCCGCCCTTCCAGGAACGTGTGCGAGTGGAATATTGACTAGACTAGTACAAGCGCTGGCGCACTCAGTCACTGCTATGAGAGCATTATGGTTACGCCACTGAAGAGCAGGCGGAACTTCTACACAAGCCTTCGACATTTCCTATAATGGGAGGTTATTGTTTGGCCAAACGATGAACAACGCAATTAAGCGAATGACAGGAGGAAAAGTCTGACTGTGGCCACAGACTAGTAAGAGGAAGCCGCCATCCTTTACTCAAGCCTACTGAACTTCAGAAGGTGCAGGAGGCCAAACCTTATAGGACAGGCTGCAGATTTAACAGATCACAGTGGAGGTGTCTCAAAGTTACTTTTGAAATCAAGTCCAGAGCAAGCTGCTAAGATGGCGGGAAAGTCTTTTTTAAGGTGCGTCCAACCAGTCTCTATCAGTTGGGACCAGGGGGCCTGAGTGAAGTTGATGATTGTAGCCTCCTTCTGGAGGGTTTGGATGACCATAATCAAAGACCAGTGGGTCCAGAAGACAGATGGGAGTACAATGGAGAATTCCAAAGTTGACCACTGAATTCATTTAATTTATGTTCAACAGATCTCAGAAGAGAAAATGTTTGCAAGATTTTTATACTGCTACAAGGCCATCATGCCAGTGATGCCAGAAACATAGAATCATCTGGGGGCCCTTCTCCCCAGCTTTTCTGGTACTTAAGGCAGGATCCTTCTGACCTGTTTCAGTTTAAAGGATTCAAATGTGTTCATACACACCAAGAGGTTTAAGATGGAGTCGCCTGAAGTTGCCTTCTTTAACGTATGAGCTGGACTGTCTATGGATCAGAAAATCATTGTGCCTATACAAATTCAACAAGAACTGGAATTTTAAAATTCGGCACTGTGCTTCTTTCGGAGGCATGCCTCTCAGCCCAGGAGATAGAATGATTCTGATGCCAGTCTCTGGGGCTGGGGCGTCCACAAACTGAAGATACAAGTGTGAGGCCCTTGGAATGATGTGACGAGCAGACTTCCCAAGTATCTTGAATGGAAGGAAGTCTTTTCTAGCAATGCAAGCCTTTCAGGAACTTCAAGGGGGCTGAGTAAGGTTGACAACAAGACAGAAGTAGCCTACATTGCCTGACAAGGGGACACCAAAAGTATTTTCTTGTTACAACTTGCAAAGAAACTTTTTATGGGGCAGAGAACCACTTAGTCAGTTGGGTTGGTCTTCTTGCCAGGGAAGCAAAATCTAATTATTGGTTTGGTTAGGCAGAATATTTTTTCAACAAGTGCCACATAACAATGTTGGCCCCTATGGGGCATCCCGGCAGTAGTTCTAAAGGGAGACTTCACTGAACATGCAGCTTCTGAAATTTGCAACAGGATACCAATGCAAAGACTCCATCATACAAGGTAGGTTCACAGTGCCATGGAATTTTCTGTTTGATCCTTGTCTCTGGTCGAATAAAATCTTTTATGGCAAGGTCAGTAACAGCACCCCAATCCAATGAGACTACTTTTAATAGACTGGCTATGGAATAGGCTACACTAGAGGTGAAGGGATTCTCATCTGAGGTTGTTCAGACCTTGGTAACCAGAAGATCATCCATGAACGCTACATATGAGAGGATATGAAAGAAGTTTGTTTTGTTTGCTCAGCAAAAGCTTTCTCTCTTGTGTTCCCTACTCTTGCCAATATCCTTGACATACAACTCCATTTAAGGTACATATTTCTACTTTATCTTTTCACAGGCTGCAGATGGGTGCAAAAGCCAGTGACCAGATGCTTCTTCCAGAGGACAATCTATATATGACCTTGAGGGAAATCATTGTTCCGTCTGTGGGAACTGTGTATGCCCCATACACTCTATTAGATTTTCTGCAGATTTTTGTCTTCAGATTTACCAAAACCATGTAGTACAAGAGCCTGCCTGATTGCATACAAATTGAAACTCCTAAGGTTTGACCTCATACTATAATGTTTTTGGTAAATCTGAAGACAAAAATCTGCAGAAAATCTAACAGTGTGTATGGGGCCTTAGGCTTGGATCTGAGAGCACCCTTTGCTCCAATAGGTTTCATTTTCTTTGAAGTACCTCATGGTAAAACTAGTTCTCCTGACAGCAACTACTTCAGATAGAAGAATGTTGAAGATTGCAACACTTTCCTGCAAGGGCCCCTTGGTGTCTTTTTTTTTTACCAGAGATGGGGATACCACCTCTATCTCCAAAAGTTACATTTTAGTATCCAGTTTCCAGAAAAACTGGGAAGTACAGTAGTCTGTCCGAGTTTCACACAAGAGTCACTGAGTGCACAGCAGGAAGACTTCAGTTTTGTTACACATGGTCAAGTTATTAACAGTGTACTTGGTCAAAAGAGGAAAGTGTACAATCCTTTTCATTTAGCCATCAGGCCCTCAAGAGTCATCCACTGTTGGGTTACCAGGGTTATTAGTTTAGAATGCAGTGAGTAAACTTTCCTGCTCTGAAACAATTGCAAGCCTATTTGACTAGAGGGGTGGCAGCCTTTGGGCAGTTATGCCAGGATTGCTTGGAAGATATAGGTAAGGGCTAGCTTGAAGGTCTGGTGCGGCCTTCATTCAACCTTACAAACTAAATATACGACCAGCAAGTTTGGGACAACAGAGATCAATTCTTTCTGGCTTTAGCATCTTTTCTTTGATTGTAAGAGTCTCTTTTCATTTGTTCTCTCCCGCCCTATATTAGCTTCAGTATATCCCATTGTGTGCTGACGTGGGGTGGGCCAGGAAAACAGAAAATTGTTATCAAATACTTACCATAATTTTCCTTTGCTGGCCCATCTGCACATCAGCACAGGACTCCCAAGTTATCGAACATCCTAGTTGGGGGAGGAGCTGTCTTTTATTCAGTTAGGTACAGGTGGTCATGTGGGGCTCCAGAGGAGGTGTTAACCCATTGTGTGCTGACATGATGGGCTAGGAAAGGAAAATTACAGTATGTATTTGATAACAATTTTCCGTTATTTTTACACCAATAAATGTAGTCTTAATTAAACATGTGCACTACCGAAAAATTTGTTTGCTTTCGTTTCATTCATTTTTTTGCTTTTTTCGAAAATTTAGAAATTCGAAAATTCGTAAATTTAAAAAAATACAAATTTCAGAATTTTCTAATTCTGAATTTGCGAATTTCCGGATTTCAGATTTTCGAATTTCCGGATTTCAGATTTTCGAATTTCCAGATGTTAAGATTTTGGAATTTCAAATTTCTGAATTTTTGGACTTTTAAATTTTTGGATTTCGAATTTTCAAATCTTCGTTTTTTTGAATTTTCATAATTTTGAATTTTGAATTTTCAAAAATGTGAAAATCTGAAAAAAAGAAAGAAAATCAGTAAAATTCAAAATAATAACTTACTAATAATAACTATTAAATTAGAGGTATTGGAATTTCCTTTCAAATTTGGCTGTTAGTGAATGTAACAAATACAAATTTATCTGAAGTTACGAATTATCCGAAATAACGAATGCCGCATCTAACCAAATGGAATGGAACAAATTACTAATAAATAATAATAAAAAGTTTTCATTATTTTTAATATTTATTATTATTAGATCGTTACGTTCCATTTGTTTAGATGCGGCATTTGTTATTTTGGATAATTCGTAACTTCGGATAAATTTGTATTCGTTACGTTCGCTAACAGCCAAATTTGGAAGGAAATTCCAATACCTATAATTTAATAGTTAGTAATAGTTATGTTTTCGAAGTGACAGGGGCGTGACCGGACATTGATGGAGGTGGTGGCTGTGTGTGAGGAATGAGGATGTTCGTGTGACCTCCATCCGTTCTATCTCCCCGTGCGGATAATGATACTGTGAGGGAGGCGGGTGTCAGATGAACTGCTATCAGACTATTACTGCCGTATCCATTTCCATACCTGCATACATGGCCGCGTCTGGCACCGTGAACCCAGCACTGCGTATCGTGCATTAGCAGCGGCATCACCCTCCGTAATCCCGCGGAACACCACGTGGTCTCACGAGATCTCGTACAGCGAGGCGGGAGCTACGAACTGAGGAGATGAGCACACCGGGAACAGACGCTACTTGCACAGTGGGGGTGAAGGGGACACGAGATACAGAGAGTGCTACTGATTACCGGACCCAGCAAGCGACAGAATTACCGGTATGTGCAGCAAAGTCTGAATAGATGTGTGAGCAGGAGAGTCTGTGATTAGAGAGCAGCAGCGCAGCAACAGCAGCCACACTAGGTAAAGTAAAGCTGTTCACTGACTCCAGCAGTTTCTTGCCTTCCTAGCTAGTTTATTATGATATAAGGGGTTTTTAACCTCCCATAAATTCCTCAGCTCCCTGTACCTATCTATGAACCTGCCCATGAATTCATAGTCCTTAAACTGTTTCATATTTGCTGCAAGACAAAACACAAGACAAAAACACTAATATCAGGCTAAA
The DNA here is from genome assembly GCA_029206835.1 of Rana muscosa. Classification (NCBI taxonomy): domain Eukaryota; kingdom Metazoa; phylum Chordata; class Amphibia; order Anura; family Ranidae; genus Rana; species Rana muscosa. The sequence goes on from CM055121.1 coordinate 56,560,330, forward strand.
CTCTCATAATCTTATCCCAATATAGGCCTCAATCTAGAATCAGTATAGGCCACTGATGCCCCAAGTTTTCTCTCTCATCCTCCCTCCCTTACCCCTCACCCCTCTCTCATTCCCTTTCTCTCTCTCTCTCTCTCTCTCTCTCTCTCTTATCCTCCCTCTCTCTCTTTAAGTTAATTTGTTATAACAAAAAATTGTTTGCATTTTTATTTATTTATTTATTATTTATAAAAGGCCCCACCAAAATCCTCAGCACCAGGCCCATGATGTTCTTAATCTGGCCCTGGATGGCTGATGCATGTTTATGCACTGCACTTCCAGGGGTGGATGCTGCCCTCTAGTGTCTGGGGCAGCAAATGTCTTTGCCTTTTTATAACTCGGTTGCCTTCAGAGATCCTATGGATGAGACAGTAGACTTGTTCACACCAGATGCAGTTCAGTGTGTTTTTATGCTTCATCAAGAACGCATGGACAGTGTCTAACTTTGATTCCAATTACTTAGTTCACACTAGTACAGCGCATTCTAGTGCAGTCAACAAAAGTAGAATGTTGCATTGTTTCTGTATGGAACACATCTGGAAAGTGGCAAAAATCATTGAGAATGCATCAAAAACACTCATGCAGAAACACATCTGGAACACAGAAATTCTGGTGATCTGGCTATCAGGTTTGCACCGAATCTATGCAGTGACAGATCTTGCCTGCCAATCAGCAATAGAGTTAACTTCACTATATAAACTTCTGAAATGGTATTACCTTCAACACTGGAAACTACACGATTTGGCATAGTTTCTGGAAAGAGTGGAACCTAGCAACTGACTTTTGGTTGATGCTTTTAATAGACCTAGTACAAGCGCTCAACCATATTCGCCAGCACACCAAGGATCACCAAGTGAAGCACTTTTGTGATGTTTTTTATACAATAAAACTTTTTGGACGTAATTGAAACGATCCTTGGTGTGCTGGCGAATATGGTTGATTGTTGATGTTTCCAGGACCCATCTGCTGATCGCTGCAGCACCCAGCATTTTACAAGAGCCGCCCTTCCAGGAACGTGTGCGAGTGGAATATTGACTAGACTAGTACAAGCGCTGGCGCACTCAGTCACTGCTATGAGAGCATTATGGTTACGCCACTGAAGAGCAGGCGGAACTTCTACACAAGCCTTCAACATTTCCTATAATGGGAGGTTATTGTTTGGCCAAACGATGAACAACGCAATTAAGCGAATGACAGGAGGAAAAGTCTGACTGTGGCCACAGACTAGTAAGAGGAAGCTGCCATCCTTCACTCAAGCCTACTGAACTTCAGAAGGTGCAGGAGGCCAAACCTTATAGGACAGGCTGCAGATTTAACAGATCACAGTGGAGGTGTCTCAAAGTTACTTTTGAAATCAAGTCCAGAGCAAGCTGCTAAGATGGCTGGAAAGTCTTTTTTAAGGTGCGTCCAACCAGTCTCTATCAGTTGGGACCAGGGGGCCTGAGTGAAGTTGATGATTGTAGCCTCCTTCTGGAGGGTTTGGATGACCATAATCAAAGACCAGTGGGTCCAGAAGACAGATGGGAGTACAATGGAGAATTCCAAAGTTGACCACTGAATTCATTTAATTTATGTTCAACAGATCTCAGAAGAGAAAATGTTTGCAAGATTTTTATGCTGCTACAAGGCCATCATGCCAGTGATGCCAGAAACATAGAATCATCTGGGGGCCATTCTCCCCAGTTTTTCTGGTACTTAAGGCAAGATCCTTCTGACCTGTTTCAGTTTAAAGGATTCAAATGTGTTCATACACACCAAGAGGTTTAAGATGGAGTCGCCTGAAGTTGCCTTCTATAACGTATGAGCTGGACTGTCTATGGATCAGAAAATCATTGTGCCTATACAAATTCAACAAGAACTGGAATTTTTAAATTTGCCACTTTGCTTCTTTCGGAGGCATGCCTCTCAGCCCAGGAGATAGAATGATTCTGATGCCAGTCTCTGGGGCTGGGGCGTCCACAAACTGAAGATACAAGTGCAAGGCCCTTGGGACGATGTGACGCGCAGACTTCCCAAGTATCTTGAATGGAAGGAAGTCTTTTCTAGCAATGCAAGCCTTTCAGGAACTTCAAGGGGGCTGAGTAAGGTTGACAACAAGACAGAAGTAGCCTACATTGCCTGACAAGGGGACACCAAAAGTATTTTCTTGTTACAACTTGCAATGAAACTTTTTATGGGGCAGAGAACCACTTAGTCAGTTGGGTTGGTCTTCTTGCCAGGGAAGCAAAATCTAATTATTGGTTTGGTTAGGCAGAATATTTTTTCAACAAGTGCCACATAACAATGTTGGCCCCTATGGGGCATCCCGGCAGTAGTTCTAAAGGGAGACTTCACTGAACATGCAGCTTCTGAAATTTGCAACAGGATACCAATGCAAAGACTCCGTCATACAAGGTAGGTTCACAGTGTCATGGAATTTTCTGTTTGATCTTTGTCTCTGGTCGAATAAAATCTTTTATGGCAAGGTCAGTAACAGCACCCCAATCCAATGAGACTACTTTTAATAGCCTGGCTATGGAATAGGCTACACTAGAGGTGAAGGGATTCTCATCTGAGGTTGTTCAGACCTTGGTAACCAGAAGATCATCCATGAATGCTACATATGAGAGGATATGAAAGAAGTTTGTTTTGTTTGCTCAGCAAAAGCTTTCTCTCTTGTGTTCCCTGCTCTTGCCAATATCCTTGACATACAACTCCATTTAAGGTACATATTTCTACTTTATCTTTTCACAGGCTGCAGATGGGTGCAAAAGCCAGTGACCAGATGCTTCTTCCAGAGGACAATCTATATATGACCTTGAGGGAAATCCTTGTTCCCTCTGTGGGAACTGTGTATGCCCCATACACTCTATTAGATTTTCTGCAGATTTTTGTCTTCAGATTTACCAAAACCATGTAGTGCAAGGGCCTGCCTGATTGCATACTGTCTTGGATATGCAGTAGTGTTTGTCTGTCAGCTTACCTTCCTTCCCATGTGTTCATCTTAGAGGCCTGAGCCCTTTCACCTGGCTTCCTTTATAATCTCCTCCCAGCCTGACTCCACCCCAGGCCCTATCACAGAACACTATATTAACCTGTGCACTGCAAGCCTGCTTTGCTGATCAACATGTTTGTTAGGCATTGTGTGTTTGGGTTCCTGCCTGCCGTGTGCTACGTCTGTCTCTCTGTTACGTTATTGGCTTGTCCCCGACTATCCCTGTCTGCTCGTGACCCTTGACCTTCGGCTTGTCTTTCGTTATCCTTGTCTGCTTGTGGCCCTTGACTTTCAGCTTGTTATTCGTTACTCTTATATCTCGTGCTGCTGCTTCCCCTCTTGTCCCCTTATCCTATGGGGCGTGAGCTAGGAGACTCTAGGGGCCGCGACCTGGACCCAGCCTGCAGCATAACATCCTCACCACTAGAGGCTCTGGAGAAGACCTGCTGGGTCTTAGACTCCGCGCCCTGGGGAATCTTGGCTCTAGCTTCCCATAGGATCCCGGTTGTGCTCCTCTGGTCCCACTTTCCACAACCACCCAGTTTCCTATCCGCAGCAGTCAGCCATAGGGTTCACTACCTTGCGGTGCACTCCCGTCCCCCTACGGTGTGCATCTGTCACCTGACAGTTTGATCAGCCATGAACCCGGCTGACATCCCGCTCCCCGCAGATGACCCATTGCAGGGCATAGTTTGCAGACTTGAAACCCAGGAATCTAATCAGACTCAGGTGATGCGATTCCTCCAGGATCTGGCTTCTCGCTTCGAGCAGCTTCAGGCCTCCTTGGGAACCCTGAATCCGCAACCTCAAATACAACCAGCGGCTGCACCTATTGCACCAGTCGCAGCCACACACTCACTACAACTGCCAGCTCCGTCCCGTTTCTCTGGGGACTCCAAGGCTTGCAGGGGGTTCCTTAGCCAATGCACGATTCATTTTGAGCTCCAGCCCCAAAACTTCCTGTCTGATTGGGCTAAGGTAGCCTATATCATTTCCCTCCTCTCTGGTGAAGCTTTAGCCTGGGCAGCCCCTCTGTGGGAACTGAATGATCCAGTGGTTTCTAGCCTGTCTGGCTTCTTGAAACTTTTTCGGAATATCTTCGAAGAACCGGCTCGTGTCTCTTCAGCGGCCAGCGCCCTTTTACGTCTCCGCCAAGAGCCTGCTTCTGTGGGACAGTATGCCCTTCATTTCCGCATACTGTCGGCTGAGTTGAGCTGGAACAATGAGGCCTTAGTCGCAACGTTTTTGCATGGCCTGTCTGATAGAGTGAAGGATGAATTAGCAGGAAGAACCATCCCCACTGATCTGACCGGCGTTATCTCCTTGTGTAACCAGATCGATATTCGCTTTCAGGAGAGGACCTTAGAAAAGCAACGCCAACACTCCTTGGTTCTTAGTCAGCCTGAGCTCCCCTCTCTTCGACCCGTAGAGCATCTCCTACCAGCTGAGGAACCCATGCAGCTGGGTCGGACCAGGCTATCCCCCGAGGAACGTGCTAGGCGCAGAACTCTTGGTCTGTGTCTTTACTGTGGGGGCAAAGGTCATTTTCGTGACACTTGCTCTCTTTGTCCAGAAAAACGTTCGGGTCCACTTCATCTGGAAAGTGGAGTATTGGACCCAGAAATATCACCTTCCCCTTCTCGTCTTCTGCTTTCTGTGTTCCTTCATGTTGGTGCTTCTTCTCATTCGGTCTCAGCATATCTGGATTCCGGAGCCGCTGGTAATTTCATGGACTGGGAAATCGCATCGTCCATGAGACTTACTCTTTTGCCCCTCACCACGCCATTGGTGGTCTTGGCGATTGATGGTACTGTTCTCCCAGGGGGACCTATCCGCTTCCAGACCCTCCCTGTTAAGATGTCGGTAGGGACACTCCACCAGGAGTGGATATCCTTCCTTATCTTACCCAAGGCCTCAACGCCTATAATTTTGGGTCTCCCATGGTTACAGCTCCATTCTCCTCATGTGGACTGGACTACTGGACAGATCCTGGCTTGGGGTCCCTCCTGTTCCTCGTCCTGCCTACCCAAGGTTGCCCCCTGTGAACCTGAGCCGGTCATTCATTCCAGGTTGCATAACCATTTACATTTCTCTGTCCCTAACCACCCTTGGACGCACAGCCAGGCTAGCTTGTCTACAAGTCCTGCAGTCGCTACGTCTTGCAATGCGATTCAGGTAGTCGCTACACCTGACTCAGCTATTCACTCTGCCTCTGTACTAGTTATGCCAGTCCAGCCCATGCCCAGTGAGCCTCCTACTTTTTCTTGTTCAGGACATTCTGCTTGTCCTTCAGCTATTCAGCTTGACTCCGGTGACATGTCACCTTCTAACCAACCTGACTTCAGGGTTCCACTGACATCTGCCCAGTCTGATGGTCCTGTGCAAGATGACCAGTCCCCCTTTAAGGGTCTAGGGGACCCTCCTCAGATTCCTGTTGATCCTCTCATGCCCTTGCTTATTCCTAGAGAGCCTTTGGTCCTCAATAGATCTTCTTGTCATCTCCCTACCTCGTTTTCGGTCTCTGAGGATAATCTTAAGTACGAGGTTAGACAAGTTCTGGATTCTCGGCTCTGCAGAGGCATTCTTCAGTACCTTGTGCATTGGAGAGGTTTTGGTCCTGAGGAGGTGTCTTGGATCGCTGCATCTGATGTCGCTGCACCTCATCTGTTGAGGAGGTTTCATCAGAGATTTCCCTTTAAGCCTGGGCCCAGGCGGGGGAGGGCCCATAAGAGGGAGGGTACTGTCATGGATATGCAGTAGTGTTTGTCTGTCAGCTTACCTTCCTTCCCATGTGTTCATCTTAGAGGCCTGAACCCTTTGACCTGGCTTCCTTTATAATCTCCTCCCAGCCTGACTCCACCCCAGGCCCTATCACAGAACACTATATTAACCTGTGCACTGCAAGCCTGCTTTGCTGATCAACGTGTTTGTTAGGCATTGTGTGTTTGGGTTCCTGCCTGCCGTGTGCTACGTCTGTCTCTCTGTTACGTTATTGGCTTGTCCCCGACTATCCCTGTCTGCTCGTGACCCTTGACCTTCGGCTTGTCTTTCGTTATCCTTGTCTGCTTGTGGCCCTTGACTTTCAGCTTGTTATTCGTTACTCTTATATCTCGTGCTGCTGCTTCCCCTCTTGTCCCCTTATCCTACGGGGCGTGAGCTAGGAGACTCTAGGGGCCACGACCTGGACCCAGCCTGCAGCATAACATCCTCACCACTAGAGGCTCTGGAGAAGACCTGCTGGGTCTTAGACTCCGCGCCCTGGGGAATCTTGGCTCTAGCTTCCCATAGGATCCCGGTTGTGCTCCTCTGGTCCCGCTTTCCACAACCACCCAGTTTCCTATCCGCAGCAGTCAGCCATGGGGTTCACTACCTTGCGGTGCACTCCCGTCCTCCTACGGTGTGCATCTGTCACCTGGCCACAGGTGACCTGACACATACAAATTGAAACTCCTAAGGTTTGACCTCATACTATAATGTTTTTGGTAAATCTGAAGACAAAAATCTGCAGAAAATCTAACAGTGTGTATGGGGCCTTAGGCTTGGATCTGAGAGCACCCTTTGCTCCAATAGGTTTCATTTTCTTTGAAGTATCTCATGGTAAAACTAGTTCTCCTGACAGCAACTACTTCAGATAGAAGAATGTTGAAGATTGCAACACTTTCCTGCAAGGGTCCCTTGGTGTCTTTTTTTTTTTTTACCAGAGATGGGGATACCACCTCTATCTCCAAAAGTTACATTTTAGTATCCAGTTTCCAGAAAAACTGGGAAGTAGTCTGTCCGAGTTTCACACAAGAGTCACTGAGTGCACAGCAGGAAGACTTCAGTTTTGTTACACATGGTCAAGTTATTAACAGTGTACTTGGTCAAAAGAGGAAAGTGTACAATCCTTTTCATTTAGCCATCAGGCCCTCAAGAGTCATCCACTGTTGGGTTACCAGGGTTATTAGATTAGAATGCAGTGAGTAAACTTTCCTGCTCTGAAACAATTGCAAGCCTATTTGACTAGAGGGGTGGCAGCCTTTGGGCAGTTATGCCAGAATTGCTTGGAAGATATAGGTAAGGGCTAGCTTGAAGGTCTGGGGTGGCCTTCATTCAACCTTACAAACTAAATATACGACCTGCAAGTTTGGGACAACAGAGATCAATTCTTTCTGGCTTTAGCATCTTTTCTTTGATTGTAAGAGTCTCTTTTCATTTGTTCTTTCCCGCCCTATATTAGCTTCAGTATATCCCATTGTGTGCTGACGTGGGGTGGGCCAGGAAAACAGAAAATTGTTATCAAATACTTACCATAATTTTCCTTTGCTTGCCCATCCTCACATCAGCACAGGACTCCCAAGTTATCGAACATCCTAGTTGGGGGAGGAGCTGTCTTTTATTCAGTTAGGTACAGGTGGTCGTGTGGGGCTCCGGAGGAGGTGTTAACCCATTGTGTGCTGACATGATGGGCCAGGAAAGGAAAATTACAGTATGTATTTGATAACAATTTTCCGTTATTTTTACACCAATAAATGTAGTCTTAATTAAACATGTGCACTACCGAAAAATGTGTTTGTTTTCGTTTCATTCGTTTTTTTGCTTTTTTCGAAAATTGAGAAATTTGAAAATTCGGAAATTTGAAAAAATACAAATTTCAGAATTTTCGAATTCTGAATTTGCGAATTTTGGAATTTCAGATTTTCGAATTTCCGGATTTCAGATTTTCGAATTTCCAGATGTTAAGATTTTGGAATTTCGAATTTCTGAATTTTCGGACTTTTAAATTTTTGGATTTCGAATTTTCAAATCTTCGTTTTTTTTTATTTTTTTTTAATTTTCATAATTTTGAATTTTGAATTTTCAAAAATGTGAAAATCAGTAAAATTCTAAATAATAACTTACTAATAATAACTATTAAATTAGAGGTATTGGAATTTCCTTTCAAATTTGGCTGTTAGTGAATGTAACAAATACAAATTTATCTGAAGTTACGAATTATCTGAAATAACGAATGCCGCATCTGAACAAATGGAATGGAACAAATTACTAATAAATAATAATAAAAAGTTTTCATTATTTTCATTATTTATTATTATTAGATCGTTACGTTCCATTTGTTTAGATGCGGAATTTGTTATTTTGGATAATTCGTAACTTCGGATAAATTTGTATTTGTTACGTTCGCTAACAGCCAAATTTGAAAAGGAAATTCCAATACCTATAATTTAATAGTTAGTAATAGTTATGTTTTCGGAGTGACAGGGGCGTGACCGGACATTGATGGAGGTGGTGGCTGTGTGTGAGGAATGAGGATGTTCGTGTGACCTCCATCCGTTCTATCTCCCCGTGCGGATAATGATACTGTGAGGGAGGCGGGTGTCAGATGAACTGCTATCAGACTATTACTGCCGTATCCATTTCCATACCTGCATACATGGCCGCGTCTGGCACCGTGAACCCAGCACTGTGTATCGTGCATTAGCAGCGGCATCACCCTCCGTAATCCCGCGGAACACCACGTGGTCTCGCGAGATCTCGTAAAGCGAGGCGGGAGCTATGAACTGAGGAGGAGAGGAGATCAGCACACCGGGAACAGACGCTACTTGCACGGTGGGGGTGAAGGGGACACCGAGATACCGAGAGTGCTACTGATTACCGGACCCAGCAAGCGACAGAATTACCGGTATGTGCAGCAAAGTCTGAATAGATGTGTGAGCAGGAGAGTCTGTGATTAGAGAGCAGCAGCGCAGCAGCCACACTAGGTAAAGTAAAGCTGTTTGAAGATTACTGTGTGGAGAAGCTGTGGAGGTTACCGTACACATTTGGACAGTGGGTTACCTGGATGGTTTGAGTACTAGGGCAGTGGGCTGTGAATTGTGAACTGTGCCAGCGGAGTTACCTCTGAGTCGGCCCTTCTACCCACTGCTGGTACTAGATCGATAGGTACACTTGTGTGTTTATGTAACTAAGAACTGTACTGTGGAGCTGTTAGAAAGCAAAAATCTATTCTAACCCTGCCTATTCTAAACCAGCTTAGTCCTCCACCTCCCTCTCATACATTTTGTTTATTTAAATAGTTGGATATCAGCAGTTTACCTGGGCTTAGGGTAGAGGATGTCATAAAAAAAAAAAGAGGAGCAGTCTAATTCGGAGAGCGGGGGGTCTCAAACAACACGCTCGGCAAAAGAGAAAGCCACACAAGCAGCAGCGGCAGCTGCAGCAGCTAAACTGGAGCGGTTTGCCCACACACCGGCAAATTCACCAGGTAAAGGGACTCAACATCAACAAGCGCAGGTAAAAAGTCAAGCAGGAACATCGGCAGATAGAAAAAGCCAAGGTCACGGTACAACAGCCCTGAAAACGGCAAGTAAAAAGGGCTCTGTGGGAGAGACTCTGGGGGTTGCGGCTGCACCTGCAATAATCCCTATAGCAATGCTTGTAATGGCCCCGGACGCTGTTCTATCCAGGGAGGAAGAGCCGACGCTGAAAGAAGTACTATGGGCCGTGAATGCATGTAGGGGGTCATTGGACAGTTTATGTGAGCAGATAAAAGGAATAAAGGAAGAACTAGCGACTATGGGCCAGGAACTGCAGAGAACTGTGTTAAGGACAACAGCTGCAGAATAGAGATTGAGCCAAGTGGAAGATGAGGTGTACCCATTGAAACAGGAGATAAAAGCAATGAAAGAACAAATGGGGTGGCAGGCATCAAAACGTGATGAAATTGAAAATAGGCTACGTAGAAACAACGTATGGGTGGTGGGCCTCCCGGAACGAAGTGAGGGCACCCACCCCATTAGCTTTCTTGAGAACTGGCTAAGAGGCATGTTTGGGGAGAATGTCTTTTCGCCTCTCTTTGCGATAGAAAGAGCCCATAGAGTCCCATTCAGAGCTCATTTAAAAGATGGATACCCTAGGCCCCTACTTTTGAAATTCCTTAACTACACTGGCAAGACAACAGTACTGCACAAAGCAAGAGAGAAGGGGGACATTTTTTATAATGGGTCAAGAATCTCATTATATCCAGATTTTTTTTGAAAAATACACTTAAAAAAGGTAATTCATTAGCAGATCAAGGGCAAAGATGGGGTAGAATAGGTAGAAGGCAAAGGGTTAATTTGTTTTTCGTCATCTTTTTTTTTGTTGGTATTAATGACTTCTTTTCTATTTTTTGCTATCTACTTTTTCTTTTTTGTTATGATAGGAAGCAGTGCCCTCTTTTTCAGATTTTTCTATTTTTTAATGCCCAAGCGAGTGTCTTATTACATGCTTATCTTCTCTTCATTTTTTTCTCTCTGGCATGCGGCTTAAATTACTCAATATAGGCTTCTGGAATGTCCGGGGGATGGGTGACCTGGTTAAAAGGGCCGCAATTTTTTCCACGCTTGAGTGGTATGGGGTGGAATTATTCTGCATACAAGAGACTCATTTAACAAAGGAAAGAAAGTTAAAATTATCTAATAGTAAATATCAATGTCAGTATAACTCGGTTTATTCCTCCTATTCTAGGGGGGTGAGCATAATGGTGGTCCCCCGGGCCAGATGGTTTACCAGTAGAGATTTATAAGCAGTACGGTGAGGTGCTGCTGCTGGAACTATTAAAGGTGTTGAATTGGGCGGCAGAAGGGGGGAGGTTACCTGCTTTGATGTCAGAAGCCACCATAATAGTGCTTCAGAAAGAGGGGAAAGATCAGTTAGACACATCGTCATACAGAGCGATATCACTGTTATGCTCAGACGTTAAGATATTGGCTAGGGTGCTGGCGGCCAGGATAAATAAACATATTCAAAAATTCATACACTTAGACCAATCCGGGTTCATCCCAAATAGATCCACTAGCACTAACATCAGAAGGGTGTACTTGAATCTACAGACACCAACCGAGAACACAGGGGATAGAGTTATTTTATCCCTAGATGCCACTAAGGCTTTTGATAGCCTAAAGTGGGACTATCTATGGCATATTTTGGAGAAATTTGGGTTTGGCCCTGCCTTCATTAAATGGGTAAAAACACTTTACAACTCCCCAAGTGGCAAAATAAAAATTAACAATGAACACTCAAAGATGTTCAGGCTAGAGAGGGGGACAAGGCAGGGCTGCCCCCTTTCTCCCCTTCTCTTTGCTTTGGAAATAGAGCCATTAGCAATTGTGATTAGAACCACACAGGGTATACAAGGGTTCCAGAGGAAGACATGGGAGGAAAAAAAACGCACTTTATGCGGATGATGTCCTGCTTTTTCTGGGGGATTCCACGACATCTCTTAAAGCGGCAGTGCAGACAGTAGAGGCATTTGGGCGGTTTTCGGGCCTGGTGATAAACTGGGAGAAGTCCACACTCTTGCCAGTGGACCCGGTTGGCAAAGTCGTTCTTTCAGATATCGCCCAATTAAAAAATAGTGGAGAAAATGGATTATCTGGGGATAGTGGTAACACGAGACTCAGAACAATACATTAGTAACAACTTAGGGCCACGCCTAGCCAAGTTTAAGCGAAAAGCCGATATTTGGGGACGTCTCCCCTGGGGAAATTCAAATTTTTTGAAAAACACACTTAAAAAAAGTAAATCATTAGCAGATCAAGGGCAAAGATGGGGTAGAATAGGTAGAAGGCAACGGGTTAATTTGTTTTTCGTCATATTATTTTTTTTGGTATTAATGACTTTTTTTCTATTTTTTGTTATCTACTTTTTCTTATTTGTTATGATAGGAAGCAGTGCTCTCTTTTTCAGATTTTTCTATTTTTTAATGCCCAAGCGGGTGTCTTATTACGTGCTTATTTTCTCTTCATTTTTTTCTCTCTGGCACGCAGCTTAAATTACTCAATATAGGCTCATGGAATGTCCGGGGGATGGCTGACCTGGTTAAAAGGGCTGCAATTTTTTCCATGCTTGAGTGGTATGGGGTGGAATTATTCTGCATACAAGAGACTCATTTAACAAAGGAAACAAAGTTAAAATTATCTAATAGTAAATATCAATGTCAGTACCACTCAGTTTATTCCTCCTATTCTAGGGGGGTGAGCATAATGGTGAAAAGGGGGATATCTTTTGTATGCAGAGAGTCTAGAATAGATGAATTGGATTGTTATATTTTTTTGGAATGAACCATTTGTATTGGCAAACATTTGTATTCCTCCACCTTTTAAAATGGAGATATTGTATAAATTAATGGAGTTTGTGTTAAATAAGGAAGGCATTCCAGTGATAGTGGTAGGGGATTTTAATGAAGTATTGGATAAAACAGTGGATAGATTTCCACCAGGAACACGGTCGGTTAAGATGGGAGAGGGACGCCTAACCCAGTTTTTGGAAGAGGTTGGATGGTATGACATTTGGAGAATGGGGAACCCTGATGAGCGGCAGTACTCCTGCTTCTCGAGCTCATACTCCACATTGTCTAGAATAGACATGGCCTTGGGAAATTGGGAAACAATGCAGTTAGTTAGCAAAATTGATTATTATCCAAGAGGGGTGTCGGATCACTCACCACTGGTGCTGACAATGAATATAGGGAAAAAGTGTCCCTCAAGCAACTGGAAAATAAGTCTCTTCTGGTTGGAACTGATAGGAAAACCAGAGGAAATAGGGAAAAGATTGAAAGAGTTTGTTGACTTTAATTCAGGGACAGCAACGGTGGGGGTGATATGGGACGCCCTAAAGGCCTTTCTTAGGGGAGTATTAATTAAACAGGTGGCCAAGAATAAGAGAAATTCCAGGGAATGGGAAGAGAAGATCAGGAAAGAGGTGGTGGAGGCAAAAAAACAATATGTAGAGGATCCAACCCTGACGAAACAAAGGAGATGGCTCGAGAAGCAGCAGGAGTATAAAATGGCCGTTATAAGGCAAACTGAGAATAAGCGCCTTTTCCAAAGACAGAGTACCTTTGTGGAAGGGGAAAGTGTAGGCCATACGCTGGCTCTCTTGGTTAAAACTAATTCAGCTCCTTCTAATATTTCCGCAATTAGGACGTTGGGGGGTGGGATATCCTCCCAAACATCTGTAATATTAGATACATTCGTGTCATACTACCAGGACCTGTATAAGTCAAAAAGGGAAGATGAGATGGCCCTAATGGTTGGGTTCCTGGGGGGAATAGAAACACCAGTTCTAACCGAGGAGGATAGAAGCGCTATAGAAGCCCCAATAACATTAGAGGAACTACAACAGGCAGTGGTGGGGATGTCCAACCAGAAGTCCCCCGGGCCAGATGGTTGACCAGTAGAGATTTATAAGCAGTACGGTGAGGTGCTGCTGCCGGAACTATTAAAGGTGTTGAATTGGGCGGCAGAAGGGGGGAGGTTACCTGCTTCGATGTCAGAAGCCACCGTAATAGTGCTTCAGAAAGAGGGGAAAGATCAGTTAGACACATCGTCATACAGACCGATATCACTGTTATGCTCAGAAGTTAAGGTATTGGCTAGGGTGCTGGCGGCCAGGATAAATTAACATATTCTGAAACTCATACACCCGAACCAATCCGGGTTCATTCCAAATAGATCCACTAGCACTAACATCAGAAGGGTGTACTTGAATCTACAGACACCAACCGATTACACAGGGGATAGAGTTATTTTATCCCTAGATGCCACCTAAGTAACAACTTAGGGCCACTTCTAGCCAAGTTTAAGCGAAAAGCCGATATTTGGGGACGTCTCCCCTGGGGAAATTCAAATTTTTGGAAAAATACACTTAAAAAAAGTAAATCATTAGCAGATCAAGGGCAAAGATGGGGTAGAATAGGTAGAAGGCAAAGGGTTAATTTGTTTTTCGTCATATTAATTTTTTTGGTATTAATGACTTATTTTCTATTTTTTGTTATCTACTTTTTCTTTTTTATTATGATAGGAAGCAGTGCTCTCTTTTTCAGATTTTTCTATTTTTTAATGCCCAAGCAGGTGTCTTATTACGTGCTTATTTTCTCTTCATTTTTTTCTCTCTGGCACGCAGCTTAAATTACTCAATATAGGCTCATGGAATGTCCGGGGGATGGCTGGCCTGGTTAAAAGGGCTGCAATTTTTTCCATGCTTGAGTGGTATGGGGTGAAATTATTCTGCATACAAGAGACTCATTTAACAAAGGAAACAAAGTTAAAATTATCTAATAGTAAATATCAATGTCAGTACCACTCAGTTTATTCCTCCTATTCTAGGGGGGTGAGCATAATGGTGAAAAGGGGGATATATTTTGTATGCAGAGAGTCTAGAATATATTAATTGGATTGTTATTTTTTTTGGAATGAACCATTTGTATTGGCAAACGTTTGTATTCCTCCACCTTTTAAAATGGAGATATTGTATAAATTAATGGAGTTTGTGTTAAATAAGGAAGGCATTCCAGTGATAGTGGTAGGGGATTTTAATGAAGTATTGGATAAAACAGTGGATAGGCTGCCCCCTTTCTCCCCTTCTCTTTGCTTTGGCAATAGAGCCATTAGCAATTGCGATTAGAACCACACATATACAAGGGTTCCAGAGGAAGACAGGGGAGGAAAAAAACGCACTTTATGCGGATGATGTCCTGCTTTTTCTGGGGGATTCCGCGACATCTCTTAAAGCGGCAGTGCAGACAGTAGAGGCATTTGGGCGGTTTTCGGGCCTGGTGATAAACTGGGTGAAGTCTGCACTCTTGCCAGTGGACCCAGTTGGCAAAGTCGTTCTTTCAGATATCCCCCAATTAAAAATAGTGGAGAAAATGGATTATCTGGGGATAGTGGTAACACGAGACCCAGAACAATACATTAGTTACAACTTAGGGCCACTCCTAGCCAAGTTTAAGCGAAAGTCCCCTTATCGATGGCTGGATGAAGCAACCTTATTAAGATGATCTGGATGCCACAGCTATTGTACGTGCTCCATAACTCTCCTGTATGGATAGGAAAATAATAGTTTAGAAAAATAGAGACCTTTTTAGGGAACTGATCTGGAAGAAGGGAAAAGCGAGGATTAGTCTTCAAACATTACAATTGCCAACAAACAAGGGAGGGCTGGCTGTCCCACACCCTCGTAGCTATTTTTTAGCTGTGCAGTTACAACATCTGGGGGGGGCAGCACGGAGGGAGGAGGGAATGTCAGCGGGAAAATTATGCTAATGAGTGCCCCACATAACACCACAATAGAATCCCTGGAGGCCGATTCCTTCCCGGATAAGAACCCAACACTAAAGATGGTCACAAGGATATGGCAGGCATGCAAGCTAGCCTTGGGGCACAAGGGAGTAACAGAATACTTTCTTTCCCCTTTGGGATAACAAACATTTGCAAGAAATTCTAGCTATGGGGAAGATTAGGGAATGGGAAAATTTTGGTATAACTAGATTAATGCAATTATATAAGGGCACTACATTAAAATCATTTTCAGAAATAAGTAGAGAGTAAGCCATTCCAAACTCCCTATTCTACACGTATCTGCAGATCAGACATGCCCTCCAAACCCAATTTAAAACACATCCGGTGACATGGCAAAAAAATCCCCCATCTTCAAAGGCTAATTAAGGTATGAAGCTTTAAAGGCCTCATTTCAGAATTATACACGCAGATCAGTGGATGTTCCATACTCGGGGAGAGCGTGGAAAAGAACAAAGGGAAATGGGAGAAAGATATAGGCCCTATAACTACTGAACAATGGGAACGGATACTGGAGATGGGGACATTGGTGTCACTCTCCCCGTCACAGCGAGTATCCCACTTGTTCTTGGTGCATAGAGTCTATTACACACCAAAAAGACTGCATATGTTCGTAAGGAAGCCAGATGATAAATGCCCGAGGTGTCAAGATACAGGGGACCTTGTACACATGATGTGGAAATGTCCAAAACTGCATAGATATTGGGTCAAGGTACTGGACATTATAAATACAACCTTCGAGACAGTATTGGAACTGGAGGCTAAAACATGTTTACTGGGTTGTATGGAGGAGAGGAAAGAGCAAAGGGGCATTACGGTAGCGGTACTGAGGTGTCTGTTCTAGGCAAGAAAAGTGATAGCACAAAATTGGCAATCACAGAAAGCACCGACATCAGGAGAATGGGTTAATGTGATAAACACGACAGTGTGGAAAGAAAAAGTAGTCTTGACTAGACGCGGCAACTGTAACAAATTTTAAATACTATGGGAGCCCTGGTTGAGAAGAATGGGATGCCCGCCCTAAAGAGAAGAGAGGAGATTAACTTAACAACTGGTAGTAAACCTTATGAGTCGCAGTGAGGAAAAGAGAGAGAGAACGGTAGCAAACAGATAAAGAAGTGAAGTACCCCTAGAGTGCATAAAACTGGTGTAGTGATTGCAGTAGGTTTATGTAAATAAAAATAAGAGGATGGGGGGGGGGAGAGGTGGGTAAAGGGTAAAGAGGGCATCTTAAAATGATACAATGTGATGTACGCATAGATACTTTTAATTGTGAAGTAGATGTTTTGTATTTTTGTGAAAACAATAAAGAATATAAATATGAAAAAAAGTAATAGTTACGTTTTCGCATTTTCATTCTTTAGAAATTTCAGATTTTCATTTTTACTTACAGTTTTTCAAATTTTCGAAATTTTGAATTTCCTAATTTCGAATTTTCGAATTTCCGAAATTTTGATATTCCAAAAATTTTTAATTCACGAAATTTCGAATTTCTGAATTTCCGAAAATTCGGAAATTCGAAATTCCGGAAATTCGAAATCCCAGAAATTCGAAAATTCGGGATTCAAAATTTTGGAACTCGGAAATGGAAAAATACGGAAATTTCGGAATGAACTAATTTGTCAAAAAAACTAATTTGGAACTAAACGACTGTATTTATTGGCGTATAACACTCACTTTTTTACCCTGAAAATAGAGGGTAAACTGTGCCTGCGTGTTATACTGTGGAAAGAGAGGTGTGGCCTACATTTCGGTGCGTTATATTCCATGTAACGCAGTATATTTTAGTACACATTTAACGCAGTATATTTTAGTGCATTAGTGCACATTTAACGCAGTATATTTCTGTGCGTTAGTGCACGTTTAATGCAGTATATTTCATTGCATTACGCGACATTTGACGCAGTATCTTTTAGTGTGTTATGTGCCTTTTAATGCAGTATATTTCTGTGCGTTACATTCCATTTAATGCAGTATATTTCAGTGCGTTACTGCACGTTTAACGTAGTATGTTTCAGTGCGTTAGTGCACATTTAGCGCAGTATATTTGTCAGAAAGGGTACTCACCGAGGCCGAGATGCTGAGAGCGGCTCTCTCTTGTGACTAAGCGCACTCCACCCCTGGAGGTGGTACAGAGGGTGAAGGGCATCAAGATGCACAAGTCACCAGCAGGCAGGGCAGGACTTGCGTGAAGGTCGCTGGAAAGCTGGTAACTGTGCAGAGATGGGTAGGCACTGATTGATGTAACAGGCCTGGCTGAGGTGCAAACCCAACGGGATAGGTGGATGGAGGAGTTCTTCAGCAAGCCGGGGGTCAAACACAGGAGACTGGTAGCAAAGTCCTTTAAGCAAGCCGGGGGTCAGGTTCAGGAGAAGATCAGAGCAGGTCAAGGTCAATCCGGGTCACAACAGGTAATCACAAGGCAGGATACAGAGGCAAGGAACACAGGAAGCTGAAAGATAAACCAGCAATTAAACATGGAGCCGAACAGCCTTTTATAGGCCGGCAAAGGGAACTCACATTATGCGCGCACCGTTCTGTTGGATCGCGCACTCGTATGCGCCAAAGCGCTGCTCTGCCACGCATGCACGCAGGAAAGCGGCGATAGTGGCAGGTCCGGTTCCTATTCATTCCCTGACAGTGCCCCCCCAAGGGGCGGCTTCTAGACGCCCAACCTGGCCAATAATCCTGGATGTTTCTTGTGAAAGGCCTGGATCAAACGTGGGGCGTGTAAGTTACTTGAAGGTTCCCAAGAGTTGTCTTCAGAAGGGTACCCCTTCCATTTTATCAGGTACTGGAGCTGTCTGCCCCTCTTCCTACAGTCTATTATAGCTTCCACCTCGAACTCACCTTCGCCATCAATTTTGACTGGGGGAGGAGGTGGTTCTTCTCTTCCTGAAAAAGGACTGGGGACCACTGGTTTTAGCAAAGATGCATGAAACACAGGGTGTATCCTGTAGGAACCGGGTAGGATTAACTCAAAAGCCACAGGATTTACTACTCTAAAGCCCTGTACACACGATCGGATAACCTATGGATTTTCGTCCGATGGATTTGACCATCGGAAATCCGATGAAACTGTTTTTCATCAGTCTTGGCCACACACCATCAGTCAAAAAACCGACGGCAAGAAAACGACGGCACGTACAAAGCGTACGACGCGCTATAAAAGGGCCGAACAAATCTAATGGCGCCACCCCTTGGGCTGCTTTTGCTGATTTCGTGTTACCGCGTGTTAGTAAAAGTTTGGTGAGAGCCGATTCGCGCTTTTCAGTCTCCGTGCTTTGCAGATCGTTTCCTGGTGTTCAGTTTGTGCTTGTGGGTTCGTATTTGTGATTCAGTGCGTGCAGTCAGGTCGTTACTGCCTTGCAGTGCCTTCTTGGCCGTTCGTTTACTGTTTTTCAGGTCGTTCTTCTCAGGCCTTGCTGTTCCACGGTGCGTTCTGTTTGAGTGCGTTCTGACCAGGCGACCGGTTTAAAACCATGTTTGAAGTGCGTTCTCGTTCTCGAGCTCGTGCTGGCTTTGGACTTGATGTTGCGGTTAACACTGTAACCCGAGTTCAGTCTGTGAACAGGGTGAGGAGGAGTTCATGGACTAAGAATTGGTTGCTCCAGCGGGACCAATTCTCTCATATGCCTCTGCTGCGGGAAATCCATGAGAATAATCCTGATGATTTCAGGAATTATCTCAGGATGACGGACCCCGTTTTTCACCGTCTGTTGGATTTGCTGTCCCCCTATATCACGAGGCAGGACACTGTGATGCACCAGGCCATCACTGCCGAGCAGAGGCTTATTGCCACGTTGAGATACCTGGCGACTGGGAGAAGCTTACAGGACCTCAAGTTCACAACAGGCATCTCCCCCCAGGCTCTCGGGATCATTATCCCTGAGAAGTCTTCGGCCATTATTCAGGTCCTGCAGACGGACTATATGAAGGTAATTTTGCTCCTTTAACATCACATTATATGTTTTTATTGTTTTATAATGTTCTATTTTTTTTTCCTCCTAACCCAAATTTGCCTGTTTGTAATATGCTGGTAATGTCTCCATTTTCCCCATGCATGTTTTTACCTGTAAAGGCCTTTTTGGGCCCTACATGCCTATTTCCCTTCACTAACCTCTCCAGCATGCTATCCTGGGCCCAAACCCAGTGCCCTCGTAGTTTGACAACCCTCCCCCCCCCCCCTAAAGATGTAAAAATTGTTTTAGTTCTCAATCAAGCTCAGCAGAGTCGTAGAGCCTTTTTTTGTATCCCCCACAATCACCTCAAGCCCCCCCCTTAGATTATTTTAGAATGTCCACTCAGCGGGGGTGAGGCATCTGCTAAGTGGGCCTTTTGTTTATTGGTAGGAAATACTCCCTTAAATAATAATGTTAGAATGATGTTGGTCAACAATGTTTTTGTGTGTAATCTGCTTGCACTGTAAACATAAACCGTACTAATATCTTCTTTTTGTTTGACTCCACAGTTCCCTAGCACACCACAGGAATGGCTGACTGTGGCCTCCCAATTTGCCCAGCGGTGGGATTTCCCCAACTGCGGAGGGGCAATTGATGGATAGCACGTCCACATAGTGCCGCCACCCCGTTCGGGGTCATACTATTTTAACTATAAAGGTTTTAATAGTATTGTGTTAATGGCGGTGGTGTCGGCACGGTACGAGTTCCTGTATGTGGACGTGGGGAAGAACGGCCGGATGTCCGATGGCGGAGTATTCGCTGAGACGGAGTTCAATCACCGTCTGCAGGCTGGGGGTCTTGCACTGCCTCCAGATGCAGAGAACGTGGAAGGGCTACCGTTCGTTTTCATCACGGATGAAGCTTTTGGACTTGGACCACACCTCATGCGGCCGTTTCCCCAACGCACCCTCACCCCGGAGAGGAGGGTTTTTAATTACCGGCTGGCCAGAGCCCGGAGAGTTGTGGAGAATGCCTTCGGGATAATGGCCAGCCGGTTCCGCCTGTTTCAGACAGCTATACATTTGGCGGAATATAAACTGAACAACATTGTGTACTGCTGCTGCATATTGCACAACTTTTTAAGAAAATTCTCAGCTACTTATGTGTCATCAGTTGGGCCTGAGGCCGGTCCATCCGAAATGACAATTCTGACCGGCCTCAACACTGACCGTACTGGCTTGGCCCCCCAAAGTGCCCGTGAAGTACGTCAGAAATACGTCGAGTACTTCATGGGTAGGGGGGCCATCGCAATGCCAGACCACATCTGACATTTTATAACCTTTTTAAAATAAAAATAAAATTATATTTACTACAAACTTGTGTTGTCATTCTTGTATTTTGGGTTTATGTGTCTCCCAGGTTCTAGTAGTGCCAAGTGTATTTGTCCTTAGTAAATAGCCTCAAATCTCACAGGTAAAAACCTTGATTTTGCATCTTCAGAACTGCTATTGAGCATAGAAAGAACAAGCCACACCTTTTTTAGACTTCCCGAATGTTTTTATTGATTGCACCACATTTTTGGGTGGTTTGCGATATTCAAGCCTTTTTTTTGTTTGGGCGGCTTTTTTTGCAGAAACATGCATGGGTCAAAAGCCAAATTTTTTTTAATGAAAAAGTAACAAAATAACACAGTGAAAAATACAAACATGAGATGGGGTGATGTTACCCCTGATCCATCCCAAATGTGAAGAACCACACTTTATTTTTTGGGGCTCAAATGGGTATCTTCAACATGATCCCATGGCTAAGGTAAACATGTGCTATCTGCCATCATGGGGGATCAATGGACGTGCTTTGGGGGTGAAAACCCTTCCTCTCACCTACTTGAGTAGGGAGGAAGAGGTTGCAACCCCAAAACAGGGACATAGATATCCTGTGACGGCAGATAGCACATGTTGAGTCACTGTGTGCATCTTCACATTTGGGCTGGTGGAAATCCCATTGCAAATTTCTGACGCATAACAAAACACAAAAACAGGGGGGGGGTTCACACTATTCTCCCCAAAATATCTATAATGTTTTTATATTTTTGCTCAATCACATTCATTCTCTTTCTCATAATGTCCATTTCGCTACTGCATTCCATGATTTCCTGAATGATTATTTTGGCGCTGGCACTCGAGAATGGAGGATTTGGACTTCCTGACACACCCCCACGTTCAGTCCCTAAAAAAAAAAAATATATTTGAACTATGCAGGCCTACATCTGTATTTACCTTGAAGTTGTGGTGACAGACACTGACCTGTTGTGCTAATAAGCTCCACCTCTCCTTCCTCCACCTCCGCTTCCTCCCCCTCTGCTTCCTGAACATGCCGATCTTGGTCTGCTTTGTGATCTTCGGGGAGTTTCTGTGGTGTTTGGTTCCTCGTCTCCTGAGCATGGTGTCCTCCCAGTCTCCCCTCCCCTATGGGAATGTCAAAAATAATGTATCCTTTAGCACACAGAGTTTTTAGGCCTGAAAATGGATTCTCATTGTTTTGAAGTGGGGTACAATTGATATTTGGCCCTGAGTTTCAAGATGAACATATGAGATCTTGCAAACTCTACAAAGCAACATGTTATTTTTGAGGACACTCACAAATACACTTGGATAACCACCAAGGTATCCACTGGACCACCTGTGTGTGACACCGTTTATAAATTTGGTCATGTGGCCCAGACTTTAGTATCTTGATCCAGAAAAAATAAATGAGTACACAACTGCTGGAGTGTCATCTCCTTTACCCAGAATACAGTTTAGCCTTTCATTCACATTCTAGTTTTCCTTACAACACATCATCTAGCCAACAATGTGTAGATAAACATTGTTTAAGTAAAATGAGGCATGCCCACATGTAGTTTACGTGGTTATGTGCCAAACATGTTTGGGGGAAGAGCAGCAATTTTTTTTAACACACATTTACCAAATAAGTGGACTCTCCACTTAACATAAAAGTTGACATTTTAAAATGTGAAACCAGTCAAGCCAAGCACATGTTGCAAAACATGGAAGAATACATATTACAATGTGAAAGAACACAGTAAAAAAAAACTTACTTTTTTCTATGCTTTTTAGAAGCTTCCTATACTGCTCCGGCTCCCTGAGCTTCAGGTCAGACCACCTTTTACGGAGTTGTTCCTTGGATCTCCTGACCCCATATTTTTTATAGAGAGTCTTCGCCACTTTGTCCATAATTTGTGACTTCCGGAGATTAGGGGTGTCGTATGGGCCATGCTTGCCGTCCTAATCCTTCCTCCGCAGAATGTCCACCATCTCCGCCATCTCAGCAAAAGACATATTAGTAGCCTTGTATCTTTTTTTACTGGATCGGGACGTTTCCGCCTCCGGGCTTTCCTCGTCGGTAATTTCTACTAAAGAAGCCACCTGTGTCTGCGACATGTCGCCGTCTCACACTGTGCGCCTATCGTTAAGGGGCGGGGAAATGCAATAAAAGTCCGTCATGGGCGGGCGACGAGGGCGGAGTTACACGCATGCGCAGGGTATAAAAAGGGGAAAGAAGTTATTAGGGATGCGCGAGTAAGGACTACCGGAAGTGAACAAACAAACTCAACTAAGGTAAGAAGGGAACTCGGGCCTGCAGTGGCCTATAATGGTTCATGATTGTAAAGGGCAATATTGTGATAAGTTGAGGAGAATCAAATCTGATCTGTTTTGTTTTTTTAATGGTTTTTTTACTTGCTGATCCAAAAAGATGCATAAACTACGTGAGCCGGAGGTGATGCTGATTTTTATAGACAAATATAAGGAACAGCGCAACTTGTGGGAACTGAAACACCCAGCGTACCACAAGAGTGATGTACGTCGGGCAACTATTTGCAAATTAGCAGAGGATATGAAGCCATGGATCCCAGATGCAGACTACACTATGATCAATAATAAAATCAACAACCTGCATAATTCCTATAAAAAAAATACAAGGAAGTGCGCAAGTCAAAGAGATCAGGAGCAGCAGCCGACGATGTAGTACAGCCCAAGCTGTGGTACTACAAACATGTTCAATTTCTGGATGACCAGATCGAGGCCAGGGAATCTATTTCCAGCCTTCCCTCAACCCTTCCTTCCACCCTTCCCTCCAGCCCTGCAGAGGCGGAGGAGGAGCCACCTGAACTTGAAGAGCCAGATCTTCGCATCTTCAGCCAGGTATAGTATTTTTGCTGATAATTATTGTCCACTAAGTAATATTGTGTTGAAATGGTTGGATTAGCCATAAATGATATCATCTCCCCCCCCAAAAAAAAATATGCACCAGTAATGATATCCAAATTGTGTGTGATAGATTCCCCAAATAATACAATTTAAAATTTTATTTTATAAACAGGATGAGGCAAGCCAGGAGGAAGAGGCTCAGGAGTGTGGCAGGCAGGAGGAGGCAGGGCCAAGTGGGACTCAGCAGGTCCCCAGGCCTAGTGGCAGCACCGTCTCCCAAGTGGTTCCCCTCCACGTCAGACCGCCAAAACAACGGCGGATGACACAAGTGGAGGAGGAGTCACTAAATATGATTCGGGAGGCTGCTGCCATCATGAGGGCCCCCCTCAACCCCACGGAGGGGTTTAGCAGCTATCTGGCTTGTAAGTTGCTCCAAATGGAGGCGGGACAACGGGCCCTTTGTGAGCACCTCATATACATGGCCGTACACATGGGGGCGAGGGGGCAGATGACTGAGGCCACCCATCTGTCACATCAGGCCAATCCCTCTCCTCCTTCTCCTCCTCCTCCTGCCACATCACCACCCACAGTGGCCCAGCCTGCAAGGGTGCGTGGACAGGGCCGTGGAGAGAACGCTGCAGGGAAGTGTGGAAGGAAGGCTACAGGGAAGAGCAGGAGGTGAGTCTCTGGCCTCGAGCTGCTCTTCCAGAAGTTGCAGGGTGATGGAGTACCACAGTTTGGGATGATGTATGTCTTTGGCTGCTGCTCCTGATTTCATGCTGTTGTTGATTTTATTATTCATCATAGTCAGGTCTGCATTTGGGATCTAATGACTTGATATTTTCTGCTAATTTCTTGCAGATAACTTGCAGAATGACGAATGTGCTCTCTCCATTAGGAACGCTAGTTTTACCAGAACGAGCGCTCCCGTCTCCTAATTCAGTCTGAGCATGCGTGGGTTTTTTAACCGATGGACTTGCCCATAGACGATCGGAAATTACCATCGGTTTTTTATCCATCGGAAAATTTTAAAACAAGTTCTATTTTTTAAAACCGATGGAAAAAAGACCGATGGGTACCATACACGATCGGTTGGTCTGATGAAAACCATCCATCGGACGGTTTTCATCAGTCAAACCGATCGTGGGTACGGGGCTTTAATCTTAAAAGGGCCAATGAATCTCGGACTCAATTTTTGTGACGAGCAAGGTAGTCTGAGATTGGTGGCGGATAGCCAAACCTCATCTCCTACCTTGAAAGCCGGGTTCCCCTTTCTACCTTTGTCATAATGTTTCTTATAACTGTCCTGAGGTTTCCTGGATCCTTCGGAAATTTGACTGGATGGAGCTAATCCGATCTTGTACAGCAGGGACAGAGATTTCAGGGATGGAATTAGGAGAAAAGAGGGGCGAAACCCGTAATTGGACCAAAAAAGGTGTTTGGTTGGTAGCTGTGAGTATGGAATTGTTATAAGCAAATTCTGCATTGGGCAAAAGAGAAGACCAATCATCCTGAGAGCAGGAACAGAAGCAGCGAAGATATTGTTCTAAAGTTTTATTTATCTTTTCCGTTATTTTGGGGATGGTAAGCAGAAGAAAGACACACTTTAATTTCCAGTGATTTGCAGAGATCTTTCCAAAACTTGGAGGTGAATTGAACGCCTCTATCAGAGACGATACTATCGGGTACCCCGTGAAGCCTCACTACTTCTTTCATGAATGTATCATCTGTATCCAGGGCAGAGGGGGTGTCAACCATGGGCAAAAAGTGTGCCATCTTTGAGAGGCGATCGATGATGACAAAAATAATGGTGAACCCTCCTGAGGGTGGCAGGTCCACGATAAAGTCCATAGAGACTTCCTTCCAGGGTCGTTCCGGGATGAGCAAAGGTCTCAACAGACCCCAAGACTTGGCGTTAGACCACTTGTTGCGCTGGCAAGAAATGCATGAGGAAACATAGTCTTTACAGTCCCACCTCCAACCAGGGCACCAAAAAGAACGGTATATCAATTCGGAGGTCTTTTGTACTCCGAAGTGACCTGCCAGTTTATGGTAATGAAAAGTCTTTAAGATCAGGGGTCTTACTTCTTGTGGGACAAAAATGTTATTCCGAGCCCAAAGCAAGTCATCCCGCTTCTCCAAGGAAGATATCTCCAGCTCTGTACAGTAGCTGGAAGCCTGTTTGATGGCAGTTCTTAGATCAGACTGGATCAGAAGACAAACATTTTGTGGGGATAGGATGGTGCTGGGTTCCGTTAACTGGGGAGACTCCGGGAACATCCGGGAGAGTGCGGTAGCTTTTCCATTCTTGGAACCGGGTCTGTATGAAATGTGAAAGTTGAACCTGGAGAAAAAAAGTGCTCACGGGGCTTGTCGGGGTCTTAAGCGTTTGGCTGTTCTGAGGTACTCCAGATTCTTGTGATCCATGAAAATCATGATAGAATGGGGCGCACCCTCCAGCAAATATCTCCACTCTTCCAAGGCAAATTTGATGGCTAACAGCTCTTGGTCACCTACATCGTAGTTTCTTTCAGGGGGACTTAATTTCCGGGATGCAAAGGCTACTGGATGAAGGAGAGCTTTGGGACCCCGTCTTTGGGACAAAATGGCTCCTGTAGCTGTCTCAGAGGCGTCAACTTCCAATACGAAAGGCAAGGCAGGGTCTGGATGCTGTAGTATCAGTGCCAAGTTAAACAGGGCCTTTAATTGGTTGAAGGCTTCCTGAGCCTCCTGGGACCACTGGAAACGGTTCTGTTGGCGCGTCAGCTGAGTGATGGGTGAAATAATAGATGAGAATCCCTTAATAAACCTTCGATAGAAATTGGCGAAGCCCACGAACCGCTGAACCCCTTTTTTATCCGCAGGTTTTCCACTCGTCACCTGCACGAATCCGGATGAGATTGTAAGCGCCCCATAAGTTCAATTTGGTAAAGATTCGGGCAGTAAAGATTCGGGCAGTTCGGAAACATTGAAACAGCTCTGGAATAAGCGGGAGCCGGTACCGATTTTTAATGGTTATTTTGTTGAGCTCTCTGTAATTAGGGTGCTGTTTTTTTTCTTGACGAAAAAGATGCCAGCTCCAGCCGGAGCAGAGGATGGATGGATGAAGCCCTTCTCAAGATTCTCGGCAATGTATACTGTGACAGCAGGAAGGTAAAGTCACCTGGTTGCATCCAGGGGGGTAGATATATTTCTCCCAGATTCAGGCTTTATGCCAACTTATACAACTAGGGAGGGAGTTGATGAAGCCCAGCTGAGGCTAGTGGGCTCATGGATGATTCATACCTCTAGGGAGAGTGCTGGGCGTCGTGCAGGCAGGGAGTTGATGAGACCAGCTGAAGCTTGTCAGCTCGTTTAAGGCCTCTATAAAAACTCCCAGCTTCATTAGGTGTTTGCTCATGCCTGGAACCAGACCTGTGTGGACTGTCTAGGGAGAGTGAACCCCTGTGCGGTGAGACAAAGCCTGTGTGGCTATTTGTTTGGACATTTACTAAACCAGGGACTTAGGGACTAGGACAGCACCAGGCTGATCCCAGTTGTTAGTTAGGAAACCTGCATGTTTAGTCAGAGGTCAAGCTGACCAGGGTTTATTTTGTTTATGTTTCTTTTTGCTTTGCTGTGTTTTTTTGTCACTGTAAATAGAGAAATAAACCGCACCTTTTTGATCTTGAAAACCACAACCTCCGTCTGCTGGGCCTGTTTTTGTGTGGGGAGCCCATCCAGGGGATCACACACACCCGCTGCCGAGCTAACCCCCCCACAGTTGGTGGAGAATGCGGGCAGTTTTTTTTTAAGCCAGCATGGAGGAGATACTGAAACAGCTGGCTCTAGCAAATGCCAATCAACAGCAGACAAATGCAGGTTTGCAAAAGAGCCTTGCAGCTCAACAACAGAGCTTCGCAGCCCAGCAGCAAGCTCATCAACAGAGCCTTGCAGCCCAGCAGCAAGCTCACCAACAGAGTCTGGAAGCTCAGCAACAAGCCCAGCAGCAATCTGAGGCCCGCTTCATAGACCTGTTACAGAAGCAAGAGCAGAGACTACAACAAATGGAAGCAGTAATGCAGCAATGTCCGCAGACCAGTGAGGAAAGCCGTCCCACTAATACCGCGTCCTTTGGGGTGAGTCGTTTATTGACAAAAATGACTGGAGAGGATGATCCAGAGGTATTTTTGACCACATTTGAAAGGACTGCTGAAAGAGAAAAGTGGCCTGAGGAGCAGTGGGCTGGACTGGTGGCTCCTCTGTTAACTGGTGAATCGCAGAAGGCTTACTATGACCTAGAGCCTGACCAAGCAAAAGACTATGTGATGCTAAAAGCTGAAATATTGGCAAGGCTGGGTGTCACCCAGGCTGTCCGGGCTCAGCGTGTGCATAACTGGACTTTCCAGCTTGGAAAACCCCCCAGGTCTCAAATGTATGATCTCATTCACCTGAGCAGGAAGTGTCTACAGCCAGAGACTTTGTCCGCACCAGAGATTGTGGAACGTGTTGTAATGGATCGGTTTTTGAGAGCTCTTCCTACTGCCATCCAAAAGTGGGTAAGCCATGGAGACCCAGAGACGGCCGGTGGTCTTGTGGATCGTGTAGAGAAATACTTGGCTACAGAGAACCTGACGGCCTCTTCCAGAGACTCTCGGACTTTCCACCCTAAGACCAGACCATCCCCAGGGGCGGATAAGAGGATTCCAAGGGGTGAGGGTGGAGAGAGTGAGAGGGTGGGAGCTCTACCCAAAGTTTGGCGAGAACAGCCTGGGAAGTCAGGGGCTCAAGAGGCAGCCAAATGGATTGTTTGCTACCGCTGCCGGCAAGCGGGACATATTGCAGCAAATTGCCCGGTTGTGGAGGAACCCATGCAATGTGACTTTCTGACGGACAGACGTCAGTCGCTGTGTGCGACAGTCGCATGCACTGCCATTCGGGGAACTGAGAAACATTTATGCAAAATGTGTATTAATGGTAGAAATGTTGTGGTATTACTGGATTCAGGTAGCCTTGTGACCCTGATAAAGGCTGAATTAGTTAAAACAGAGGTCTCTGGGAATAGCAAGGTAGCTGTGATTTGTGTGCATGGGGACACCCGAGAGTATCCAGTGACTACAGTGTGTTTCAAGACCCCCAAAGGTACCCTCTCTCATCCAGTGGGGTTAGTATCTCAATTACCGCATGATGCCATTGTGGGAAGGGATTTTCCGAAGTTCTGGGAACTGTGGGATGATCCTGAGCCCCCCACTGGTGCCCCTATGTACCAGGAAGGTGATAGCCAGAACTCCTCTGAGAGTGGTGAGGACTCTCCAGAATTTCCCTTGTCAGTATTGGCAGGCGAGACTCAAGAAACTGGAGAGGAGCCCACCTCCTCAGACGAAAACCTACCGTCTGTGGAGTTTTCTGATCTTGAGGTTCACAGGGAAAATTTTGCCACAGAACAGTTAAAAGACCCCGCCCTAATAAAGGCACGGGAAAACGTAGTGGAAATAGATGGCGAGTTAGTGAACCCAGATAATACCTGCACTTACCCATACTTCAGCGTAGAGAAGGACCTACTGTATCGGGTGGCAAAAAGGGCAGAAGAAACCGTGGAGCAGCTTGTGGTGCCCAAACCTTACAGGAAGTTGGTGTTGGAGTTGGCCCATGGGCACATTCTTGGAGGTCATCTGGGGACAGAGAAAACCCGAGAGAGGGTATTACAGAGATTCTATTGGCCTGGGGTGATGAAGGACATAGAAAATTATTGTTCCTCCTGCCCTGTGTGTCAGAGGTCGGCCCCGGTGCCACATTTCCGTAGCCCGCTGGTCCCTCTACCCATCATTGAGGTCCCGTTTGAGAGGGTCGCAATGGATTTGGTAGGTCCTATAATCAAGTCCGCTAGGGGGCACCAGTACATATTAGTTATAATGGACTATGCCACCCGTTATCCAGAAGCGATCCCTCTCCGAAATACCTCGGCCAAAACCATAGCCAAAGAGCTATCTCTTGTTTTTAGCCGGGTGGGTATTTGTAAAGAACTGCTTACGGACCAAGGTACACCCTTTATGTCCCGGGTTATGAAAGAGCTGTGTAAATTGTTCAAAGTGACGCAATTGCATACGTCTGTGTATCACCCCCAAACCGATAGGCTGGTTGAAAGATTCAACAAAACCCTAAAACAAATGTTGAAGAAAGTGGTGGATAGAGATGGAAAGGATTGGGACTGTCTACTTCCTTATTTGATGTTTGCTATTAGGGAGGTGCCCCAATCCTCTACGGGATTCTCCCCCTTTGAGTTACTGTATGGGAGACACCCAAGAGGACTGTTGGATATTGCCAAGGAAACTTGGGAAAGTGAGAGTTCTCCCCACAGGAGTGTGATTGAGCATGTCGCCCTGATGCAAGATCGAATTGCACAGGTAATGCCCATCGTGAAGGAACATTTGGCCCAAGCGCAGTTGGCACAGCAAAGAGTGTACAACCGTGGAGCCAAGACCCGTACCTTTTCCCCGGGGGATAGGATATTGGTACTTGTCCCTACGGTTGAAAGTAAATTCCTTGCCAAATGGCAAGGCCCCTACGAGATAATGGAAAAAGTGAGCGAAGTGAATTACAAGGTCAGACAACCAGGAAGGCGAAAGCCCGAACAGATCTATCACGTTAATCTGTTGAAAGCCTGGAGGGATAGAGAGTCCCTAGTCGCAGAAACTTGGTCACCAGCTCAAACTGGTTGTGTGATTCCGGAGGTTGGAATAGCAGCCACCTTGTCACAACCCCAACAACAGGAGGTGAAGGAGTTTGTGCTTCGCAACAAGGAGGTGTTCTCTGAGCTGCCGGGACAAACATCTGGGGTAGAGCATGATATTATTACCCCGCCCGGTGAAAGGGTGAAGTTAAAACCCTATCGGATCCCAGAGGCCCGACGGGAGGCAATACGGGAGGAAGTACAGAAAATGCTGAACTTAGGGGTGATAGAGGAGTCCCAAAGTGATTGGTCTAGTCCCATTGTGTTGGTGCCTAAACCGGATGGGAGCTGGCGATTTTGTAACGATTTTCGTCAGTTGAACAAAGTTACAAAATTTGACACCTACCCCATGCCACGTATAGATGAGTTGATCGACCGGCTGGGAACAGCCCGATACATGACGACTCTTGACCTCACAAAAGGGTATTGGCAAATTCCCCTGGCCAAGTCGGCCAAAGAGAAAACCGCATTTGTAACCCCAGACGGGGCGTTCCAATATAAGAGAATGCCGTTCGGGTTACAGAATGCGCCGGCCACATTCCAGCGGAAAATGGACCAGATACTGAGGCCCCATCGGAAGTATGCTGCGGCTTACCTGGATGACGTAATTGTCCATAGCACAGATTGGGCCTCACATCTGCCAAAAGTGCAAGCAGTCCTAGACTCTATCCGGGAAGCGGGGTTTACGGCTAACCCCAAGAAGTGTACCATTGGGCAGGAGGAGGCCAAATATCTTGGGTACACCATTGGCAGGGGAGTAATAAAACCCCAACTCAACAAAGTCGAGGCCATCCAGACTTGGCCACGTCCCAACAGCAAGAAGCAGGTACGGGCCTTTCTGGGAATCGCGGGTTATTATCGGCGCTTCATTCCCCACTTTGCTTCTAAGGCTGTGCCCCTAACCAACCTGACGAAAGGGAAAGGGTCGGTCATGATTAAATGGACCCCCGAGGCTGAGGCAGCATTCCAATTCTTGAAACAAGCCTTACGTAGCCAGCCAGTGTTGTACTCACCCGACTTCTCTAAAGACTTTGTCGTACAAAGTGATGCGTCAGATGTGGGGTTAGGAGCAGTATTGTCCCAGGTCTGGAACGGGGAAGAGCACCCAGTCATTTACCTCAGCAGGAAGTTGAAGTCCCATGAGGTAAATTACGCCACGGTTGAAAAGGAGTGTTTAGCGGTGAAGTGGGCTCTAGATTCCCTTCAGTACTATCTGCTAGGTAGGCACTTTGACATGGTTACGGATCACGCTCCGTTAAAGTGGATGGCTCAAAACAAGGAGACAAATAGAAGAGTGAATAGGTGGTTCCTGGCCCTACAGGAATTCAACTTCACAGTAAAGCATCGCCCTGGCGTTCAAATGGGGAATGTGGATGCTTTGTCTCGAGTACATGAATGCCTGATTGCTGGTGTTCCAACCCCAAGGTTAAAACAAGAGGGGGGGTATGTGACAGCAGGAAGGTAAAGTCACCTGGTTGCATCCAGGGGGGTAGATATATTTCTCCCAGATTCAGGCTTTATGCCAACTTATACAACTAGGGAGGGAGTTGATGAAGCCCAGCTGAGGCTAGTGGGCTCATGGATGATTCATACCTCTAGGGAGAGTGCTGGGCGTCGTGCAGGCAGGGAGTTGATGAGACCAGCTGAAGCTTGTCAGCTCGTTTAAGGCCTCTATAAAAACTCCCAGCTTCATTAGGTGTTTGCTCATGCCTGGAACCAGACCTGTGTGGACTGTCTAGGGAGAGTGAACCCCTGTGCGGTGAGACAAAGCCTGTGTGGCTATTTGTTTGGACATTTACTAAACCAGGGACTTAGGGACTAGGACAGCACCAGGCTGATCCCAGTTGTTAGTTAGGAAACCTGCATGTTTAGTCAGAGGTCAAGCTGACCAGGGTTTATTTTGTTTATGTTTCTTTTTGCTTTGCTGTGTTTTTTTGTCACTGTAAATAGAGAAATAAACCGCACCTTTTTGATCTTGAAAACCACAACCTCCGTCTGCTGGGCCTGTTTTTGTGTGGGGAGCCCATCCAGGGGATCACACACACCCGCTGCCGAGCTAACCCCCCCACAATACCCAAAGAGCTTCCAACTCGGTCTCAGATAATGGCAATATGCGACCAAAGAGAATTTCAGAGCCAGGCAAAAGTTCGATAGGGCAGTCATAAGACGGGTGAGGTGGCAAACAATCAGCCTTTTTTTATCAAAGATGTCTCTAAATTCAAGATATACTGGAGGAACATGCTGAAGATTTTCAGGCACAGGTTGTAAGGTCAGGTAGGAGGCTGGAACTGGAACAAAGCAGTGTTGGGAGCAGTAAGCAGAGGAGAAAGTGATCTCTTTCTTACTTCAATTAATTTGAGGATCATGAGCTTGCAGCCAAGGAAGTCCCAAAATGATAGGGAACATGGGAGAGCAAATAATGTCAAAGCATAAGAACTCCCGGTGGCAGGAGACTTTGTTTCTTGTCTTGGAGAGGAATGTGTAGTCTTTGAGCCAAGGATACATCCTGGAAGCAAATGCAAGCCCCCGAATCAATGATGGGCAGTAGCCAGATTTCCTCTTCCACTACCTGTAAGGAGACAGGGAGGATGACGTGAGACTGAGCAGGACCAGCGACTTGATAGTTCATGACAAAGTGAGAACGTGACTTACTGGGCCTCACTGGACAGTTGCGTAGATTGTATTGTGGGGGAACAGGTTACTAACACAAGTTGGCTTGCCGTCTTTGTTGCCAGGGATGAGCTGAACACCCCCCTGTTCGGTTCGCACCAGAACCTGCGAACAGACAGAATGTTTGCGTGTACTTTAGAACCCTATTAAATACAATGGACTCGAACATTCGAAATCTAAAGTGCTAATTATAAAGGCTTATATGCAAGTTATTGTCCTAAAAAGGGATTGGGGACCCGGGTCCTGCCGGGGACAATTCAAAAAGAACTTTTAAAAACTGCCGTTTTTTCGGGAGCAGTGATTTTAATAATGCTTAAAATGAAAAAATAAAAGTGAAATATTCCTTTAAATTTCGTACCTAGGGGGTGTGTATGATATGCATGTAAAGTGGTGCATGTTTCCCGTGCTTAGAACTGTCCCTGCATAAAATGTCATTTTTGAAGGAAAAAAAGTCATTTAAAACTCACTCGCGGCTAATAATGAATTGTCGGCTCCCGGCAATACATAGAAAAGTCATTGATAAAAAAAAAAAAAAAAAGCGTGGGGTTCCCCCCAAATTCAATTACCAGGCCCTTCAGGTCTGGTATAGATATTAAGGGGAACCCCGCCGCAAATTAAAAAAAAATGCGTGCGGTTCCCCCAAATATCCATACCAGGCCCTTCAGATCTGGCATGGATTTTAATTGGAACTCCTCCACCCCAAATTTAAAAAAAAATGGCGTGGAGTCCCCCCAAAAATCTATACCAGACCCTTATCCGAGCACGCAACCTGGCAGGCCGCAGGAAAAGAGGGGGGCAGAGAGAGCGCCCCTCCCCTCCTGAACCGTACCAGGCCACATGCCCTTAACATGGTGAGGATGTCCCCATGTTGATGGGGACAAGGGCCTCATCCCCACAACCCTTGCCCGGTGGTTGTGGGGGTCTGCGGGCGGGGGGCTTATCGGAATCTGGAAGACCCCTTTAACAAAGGGGACCACCAGATCCCGCCCCCCCTATGTGAATTAGTAAGGGATACATTGTACCCCTACCATTTCACGAAGAAAGTGTCAAAAAATGTAAAAAAAAAACACACAAACACCTTGGAAAAGTCCTTTATTAAAAAAATAAAAAATAAAAAATAAAAAAATAAACATTCCAGCGGTGAAATCCAGTGTCCTGCGGCGATCCGATGTCCAGCGCTGTCCGTCATTGGCTGAGCCTGAGCGGACCTGATGGGGAACTTCCTCCGCAGTCTATTACATGTATAGACCCGCCCCTTCTATCTTCTTTTTTCAATTTTTTTTATTTACAAAGGAGGGACTGGTCCACATGGACCCCGACAGTAGATAACAGACATGTACATTCAATGAGTAATGCAGTGCGCAGTATGGAGAGAACACATAGAGAAAACACATCCCCTCATGGCCGTCTGTATATAAACCTTCCCCAATGAAAGGTCGTGTTACCCCTTGGTCTCAATATATCCATCCGCAGCCCACCGAGATATGTCCGTCAGAGATTCGTAGGTATAAGAGTGCCCGGGTCCCATGGATACAGCCCCCACTCTGATTTTCCCATTTATCTAAAAGTGACAGGAACTAGAGGTGTAGTACCTCCAGAGAGAGAGAGAGCTGGATAGGGCCCAGAGAAAAGAAGAAGAGAAAATGAACAGAAACAAGGAGAGGGTGAGGGATGAGACAGGGAAAGACAAAGGGGAAAAGGAGAGAGGGGAGGGGGGTGGGTGGGGAAGGGGATCGGGTATACATGTCTCCCACTAAGGGTGACTAAGCTATATGGTTTTTAAGACCCCAGTGGGTCGTCGACACGTTGAGGGCAGGCAGCAAGCGAACAACACTTCCAGGGGGCAGAGATTCCGGGTAAGGACTCAGGTGGGCAACTCAGCCCCTCTAAGGGTCTGCCCCTCGTCAGAAAATCTAAAAATGTTCCACAGCTGCCAAGTCTTAGAGTATGTCTCACGTCTGTGCTGATCAGATAGGATCAGGTCCTCCATGAGGCTGATGTCATCGACTCTGTGTAGCCACTGTGCAATGGACGGTGGGGAGGGGGATTTCCAGTTTAGGGGTATACAGGTCCTAGCTGCGTCCAGAAGATGGCGGACCACTGATTTCTTATACACCTTTGCAGGCGTGTCAGTTACGTGTAAGAGGAAGTAGGCCGGTGTCTCTGGAACAATACGGTCGGTGAATTTCTGGGTCACTCGTCTCACCTCCCCCCAGAAACCCCGCAGCCGTGGACAGGACCAGAAGATGTGCAAGAGAGTCCCCTCTTCCCCCTGGCATCTCCAGCAGAGGTCAGAGGTGCCAGGAAACATTTTATGTAAGAGCGAGGGGGTCCTATACCAGCTTGTGAGCAGTTTGTAGTTCGTTTCCTGGGTCCTGGTGCACAGAGAGGACTTCTGGGTAAACCGCAGTATATGCCGCTTCGTGTCGCCGGGAAATTGGCAGCCGAGATCCCGCTCCCACCCAGCCAGACAGGGTACATGAAAGGGCCCCGGCGGTACCATCAATATTCCATAGCACAAGGAAAGCGTGTGCTGGATCCTACCTGACTCCGTGCACAACTCCTCCAGCGGGGTAGGGGGATTCCAGCATCGCTGGGCGGGGGCGGAATACCCGCCAGGAAGTGGCTTAGCTGTAAAGCCCTCATGAAATCAAGGCCGTACGGACTCCTCGGGTCCGAAAGCTCTTCATATGACCTCCATCTCCTCTGGGAACCAAAATGGGACGCCTGATAGAGCCCCGCCTCCATCAGTGCGAGAAATCTCCTGTCTTGCAACCCCAGAGAAAATCGGGGGTGGCCCAGTACTGGACGCAGGGGGGAGACCGGGGATGAGAGTGAAGGCCGAGTCAGCAAAGTCGAGCATACACCCAGGGTGTTGCCTATCAGGGGGTGTCTTTTCAGGGGTGGTGGCAGGTCCGAGTAACACCAGGGGGCCCTATCAAGGGGTATGTCGCTCTGCTCCTGTTCGAGGGTCGTCCACAGTTTGGTGCCCCTATGTCTGCACCAATCCAGGAGCCGGCTGAGGTGGGCCGCCCTGTAGTACGCACGGACATCTGGCATTGCCAGGCCCCCATGTAGCTTCGGGAGACAAAGTACACTCCTGCTCAGGCGTGGGTGTTTCCCAGCCCGAAGGAACTTGGTGAAGGCTGCCTGGACCTGCCTAAAATAGGCCCCAGGGATAGCTATCGGGAGGGCCTCTAGGAGGTATAGGAACTTAGGTAGTATCGTCATTTTGAGGATGGCGCATCGGCCAAACCACGAATGGAGGCCGCTGTCCCAACCATCCAATAGTCCCCGAACCGTCTTCAGTAGAGGGAAGTTAAGTGCAAACAGTTTAGGTATAGTCATAGGTATGGATGTCCCCAGATATCTCAGTGCCGTGTCGGTCCATTTTAAACTAAAGCCGTCTCTAAGTTGTTTGAGTTGGAGCGGAGCTATCCCCACACCCATGGCTTTCGACTTGGTGAAGTTAATCTTGAGATTAGAGAGGGATCCGTAGACCTCAAATTCTATCAGAAGATTCGGGAGGGATATCTTAGGGTTTGTGAGGGAGAACAGCAGGTCATCTGCGTACGCCGAGACCTTATACTGCGTCCCGTTCCTTTCCACTCCCGAGATGTCTGGGTTCCGGCGTACGTGGCAAAGAAAGGGCTCTAGAGTCAGGGCGAACAACAGGGGTGACAGAGGGCAGCCCTGCCTAGTCCCATTTCTAATGGGGAATGGGTCTGACAAAACCCCATTCGCCCTCACCATGGCCGTCGGTGTCGTATAGGCTGCGGTCACCCAGTTCAACATCGTCTCCCCCAACCCTATATGCCTCAGTGTAGCGAACAGGAATCCCCAGTGGACCCGATCGAACGCCTTTTCGGCGTCCGTACCAAGGAACACACAGGACGTCTTAGTCTGGTTTGCGATGTGTAACAAGTTGAGAACCTTAGTGGTATTGTCCCTGGCCTCTCTAAATGGGACAAAGCCCACCTGGTCCAGATGGATCAGGTCAGGGAGATGTGTTTGCAGTCTAGAGGCCAAGATCTTAGTGAAGATCTTGAGATCTGCGTTCAGTAGGGAGATCGGGCGGTAACTTCCACACAACCCCGGGTCTTTGCCCTCCTTAGGTATAACCGAGATCTGTGCCAGGAGTGTGGAGTCATGGTAAAGTGTCCCTGAACCTATGCTGTTGAAGAGATCTGCCATATGCTGGCCCAATGAAGGCAAGAGGATCCTGTAGTAGGCAGTGGTCAGTCCGTCGGGGCCGGGGGCCTTGCCTGATTTGGTATTTTTAAGGGCCACCTGAATTTCAGTCAGCGTAATGGGTTCCTCCAGGGCAGACCGCGTTTCTCCCGTGAGTGAGGGCATGAGGGAATGGTCTAAGTAGTCCCGCATGGTCTCCGGTATAGGTCATGTGTCTGGTAGATTGTAGAGGGAACGATAGAAGGCCCCAAATTCTTGTGTGATGTGTTGGGGAAGGCTAGTTTTCTGCTCAGTCCCGGTCTGGATGTGTGGTATGTAGGCCGCCGCCCACTGAGCCTGCAGCGTTCAGGCCAACAGTCTCCCACATTTGTTGCCCGACTCATATGATTTCCTGCGGCAGATCTGCATCGCTGCCTTAGCCTTGAATCGGAGGAGATCCTTTAGCTGCGATCGGACCGTATCAAGATCTAGTCCCAGTTGTTTGGATGGTGCAGCTTTGTGAGCCGCCTCCAGGGTCTGCAGTCTGGCGAGGAGCAGGTCGAATTGCGCCGTCCGCTCGCGTTTCAGTCTGGATCCGTGTCTAATAAGGGACCCCCGAATCACAGCCTTGTGGGCCTCCCACACCACCCCGAGGTCGCTATCGTCTGATTTGTTTGTGGTAAAATAACATCCCAGTTCCCTGACCAAATCGGCCAGGACCTCCGGATTCTGTAAAAGGCTCTCATTTAGTCTCCACGGAGGGCGTTGCCCCGTCGACGCGTCCGACAGTGAGTACCGAAGCCCGACCGGTGCGTGATCGGACCACGTGATAGACCCGATGTAGGTCTCCCGGATCGCGTGTAGCTGCTGTGACAGCAGGAAGGTAAAGTCACCTGGTTGCATCCAGGGGGGTAGATATATTTCGCCCAGATTCAGGCTTTACGCCGACTTATACAACTAGGTGGAGAGTTGTATAAACCCAGCTGAGGCTAGTGGGCTCATGGATGACTCATACCTCTAGGGAGAGTGTGGGGCGTCGTGCAGACAGGGAGTTGATGAGACCAGCTGAAGCTTGTCAGCTCATTTAGGCCTCTATAAGAACTCCCAGCTTCATTAGATGTTAGCTCATGCCTGGACCCAGACCTGTGTGGACTGTCTAGGGAGAGTGAACCCCTGTGCGGTGAGACAAAGCCTGTGTGGCTATTTGCTTGGACATTTAAAACCAGGGACTTAGGGACTAGGACAGCACTAGGCTGATCCCAGTTGTTAGTTAGGAAACCTGTATGTTTAGTCAGAGGTCAAGTTGACCAGGATTTATTTTGTTTATGTTTCTTTTGCTTTGCTGTGTTTTGTCACTGTAAATAGAAAATAAACCGCACCTTTTTGATTTTGAAAACCACAACCTCCGTTTGCTGGGCCTGTTTTTGTGTGGGGAGCCCATCTCGGGGGTCACACACACCCGCTGCCGAGCTAACCCCCTCACAGTTGGTGGAGAACCAGTGGCAGTTTTTTTTTAAGCCAGCATGGAGGAGATACTGAAGCAGCTGGCTCTAGCAAATGCCAATCAACAGCAGACAAATGCAGGTTTGCAAAAGAGCCTTGCAGCTCATCAACAGAGCCTTGCAGCTCAACAACAGAACTTCGCAGCCCAGCAGCAAGCTCATCAACAGAGCCTTGCAGCCATGCAGCAGACAAACGCAACTTTGCAACAGAGTCTGGAGGCTCAGCAACAAGCCCAGCAGCAATCTGAGGCCCGCTTCATAGACCTGTTGCAGAAGCAAGAGCAGAGACTACAACAGATGGAAGCAGTAATGCAGCAACGTCCGCAGACCAGTGAGGAAAGCCGTCCCACTAATACCGCGTCCTTTGGGGTGAGTCGTTTATTGACAAAAATGACTGGAGAGGATGATCCAGAGGTATTTTTGACCACATTTGAAAGGACCGCTGAAAGAGAAAAGTGGCCTGAGGAGCAGTGGGCTGGACTGGTGGCTCCTCTGTTAACTGGTGAATCGCAGAAAGCTTACTATGACCTAGAGCCTAACCAAGCAAAAGACTATGTGATGCTAAAAGCTGAAATATTGGCAAGGCTGGGTGTCACCCAGGCTGTCCGGGCTCAGCGTGTGCATAACTGGACTTTCCAGCTTGGAAAACCCCCCAGGTCTCAAATGTATGATCTCATTCACCTGAGCAGAAAGTGGCTACAGCCAGAGACTTTGTCCGCACCAAAGATTGTGGAACGTGTTGTAATGGATCGGTTTTTGAGAGCTCTTCCTACTGCCATCCAAAAGTGGGTAAGCCATGGAGACCCAGAGACGGCCGATGGTCTTGTGGATCGTGTGGAGAAATACTTGGCTACAGAGAACCTGACGGCCTCTTCCAGAGACACTCGGACTTTCCACCCTAAGACCAGACCATCCCCAGGGGCGGATAAGAGGATTCCAAGGGGTGAGGGTGGAGAGAGTGAGAGGGTGGGAGCTCTACCCCAAGTTTGGCGAGAACAGCCTGGGAAATCAGCGGCTCAAGAGGCCGCAAGAAGGATCGTTTGCTACCGCTGCCGGCAAGCGGGACATATTGCAGCCAATTGCCCGGTTGTGGAGGAACCCATGCAGTGTGACTTTCTGACGGGCAGACGTCAGTCGCTGTGTGCGACAGTCGCATGCACTGCCATTCGAGGAACTGAGAAACATTTATGCAAAATGTGTGTTAATGGTAGAAATGTTGTGGTATTGCTGGATTCAGGTAGCCTTGTGACCCTGATAAAGGCTGAGTTAGTTAAAACAGAGGTCTCTGGGAATAGCAAGGTAGCTGTTATTTGTGTGCATGGGGACACCCGAGAGTATCCAGTGACTACAGTGTGTTTCGAGACCCCCAAAGGTACCCTCT
This sequence comes from Rana muscosa, assembly GCA_029206835.1. Taxonomy (NCBI): domain Eukaryota; kingdom Metazoa; phylum Chordata; class Amphibia; order Anura; family Ranidae; genus Rana; species Rana muscosa. The sequence continues at coordinate 56,599,983 of CM055121.1, forward strand.
CTCATCCAGTGGGCTTAGTATCTCAGTTACCGCATGACGCCATTGTGGGAAGGGATTTTCCGAAGTTCTGGGAACTGTGAGATGATCCTGAGCCCCCCACTGGTGCCCCTATGTACCAGGAATGTGATAGCCAGAACTCCCCTGAGAGTGGTGAGGACTCTCCGGAATTTCCCTTATCAGTATTGGCAGGGGAGACTCAAGAAACTGGAGAGGAGCCCACCTCCTCAGACGAAAACCTACCGTCTGTGGAGTTTTCTGATCTTGAGGTTCACAGGGAAAACTTTGCCACAGAACAGTTGAAAGACCCCGCCCTAATAAAGGCACGGGAAAACGTAGTGAAAATAGATGGCGAGTTAGTGAACCCAGATAATACCTGCACTTACCCATACTTCAGCGTAGAGAAGGACCTACTGTATCGGGTGGCAAAAAGGGCAGAAGAAACCGTTGAGCAGCTTGTGGTGCCCAAACCTTACAGGAAGTTGGTGTTGGAGTTGGCCCATGGGCACATTCTTGGAGGTCATCTGGGGACAGAGAAAACCCGAGAGAGGGTATTACAGAGAGATTCTATTGGCCGGGGGTGATGAAGGACATAGAAAATTATTGTTCCTCCTGCCCTGTGTGTCAGAGGTCGGCCCCGATGCCACATTTCCGTAGCCCGCTGGTCCCTCTACCCATCATTGAGGTCCCGTTTGAGAGGATCGCCATGGATTTGGTAGGTCCTATAATCAAGTCCGCTAGGGGGCACCAGTACATATTAGTTATAATGGACTATGCCACCCGTTATCCAGAAGCGATCCCTCTCCGAAATACCTCGGCCAAAACCATAGCCAAAGAGCTATCTCTTGTGTTTAGCCGGGTGGGTATTTGTAAAGAACTGCTTACGGACCAAGGTACACCCTTTATGTCCCGGGTTATGAAGGAGCTGTGTAAATTGTTCAAAGTGACGCAATTACGTACATCTGTGTATCACCCCCAAACCGATGGGCTGGTTGAAAGATTCAACAAAACCCTAAAACAAATGTTGAAGCAAGTGGTGGATAGAGATGGAAAGGATTGGGACTGTCTACTTCCTTATCTGATGTTTGCTATTAGGGAGGTGCCCCAATCCTCTACGGGATTCTCCCCCTTTGAGTTACTGTATGGGAGACACCCAAGAGGGCTGTTGGATATTGCCAAGGAAACTTGGGAAAGTGAGAGTTCTCCCCACAGGAGTGTGATTGAGCATGTCGCCCTGATGCAAGACCGAATTGCACAGGTAATGCCCATCGTGAAGGAACATTTGGCCCAAGCGCAGTTAGCACAGCAGAGAGTGTACAACCGTGGAGCCAAGACCCGTACCTTTTCCCCGGGGGATAGGATACTGGTACTTGTCCCTACGGTTGAAAGTAAATTCCTTGCCAAATGGCAAGGCCCCTACGAGATAATGGAAAAAGTGAGCAAAGTGAATTACAAGGTCAGACAACCAGGAAGGCGAAAGCCCGAACAGATCTATCACGTTAATCTGTTGAAAGCCTGGAGGGATAGAGAGTCCCTAGTCGCAGACACTTGGTCACCAGCTCAAACTGGTTGCGTGATTCCTGAGGTTGGAATAGCAGCCACCTTGTCACAACCCCAACAACAGGAGGTTAAGGAGTTTGTGCTTCGCAACAAGGAGGTATTCTCTGAGCTGCCGGGACAAACATCTGGGGTAGAGCATGACATCATTACCCCGCCCGGTGAAAGGGTGAAGTTAAAACCCTATCGGATCCCAGAGGCCCAACGGGAGGCAATACGGGAGGAAGTACAGAAAATGCTGAACTTAGGGGTGATAGAGGAGTCCCAAAGTGATTGGTCTAGTCCCATTGTGTTGGTGCCTAAACCGGATGGGAGCTGGCGATTTTGTAACGATTTTCGTCAGTTGAACAAAGTTACAAAATTTGACACCTACCCCATGCCACGTATAGATGAGTTGATCGACCGGCTGGGAACAGCCCGATACATGACGACTCTTGACCTCACAAAAGGGTATTGGCAAATCCCCCTGGCCAAGTCGGCCAAAGAGAAAACCGCATTTGTAACCCCAGACGGGGCGTTCCAATATAAAAGAATGCCGTTCGGGTTACAGAATGCGCCGGCCACATTCCAGCGGAAAATGGACCAGATGCTGAGGCCCCATCGGAAGTATGCTGCGGCTTACCTGGATGACGTAATTGTCCATAGCACAGATTGGGCCTCACATCTGCCAAAAGTGCAAGCAGTCCTGGACTCTGTTCGGGAAGCGGGGTTTACGGCTAACCCCAAGAAGTGTACCATTGGGCAGGAGGAGGCCAAATATCTTGGGTACACCATTGGGAGGGGAGTAATAAAACCCCAACTCAACAAAGTCGAGGCCATCCAGAGTTGGCCACGTCCCAACAGCAAGAAGCAGGTACGAGCCTTTCTGGGAATCGCTGGGTATTATCGGCGATTCATTCCCCACTTTGCTTCTAAGGCTGTGCCCCTAACCAACCTGACGAAGGGGAAAGGGTCGGTCATGATTAAATGGACCCCCGAGGCTGAGGCAGCATTCCAATTCTTGAAACAAGCCTTATGTAGCCAGCCAGTGTTGTACTCACCCAACTTCTCTAAAGACTTTGTCGTACAAAGTGATGCGTCAGATGTGGGGTTAGGAGCAGTATTGTCCCAGGTCTGGAACGGGGAAGAGCACCCAGTCATTTACCTCAGCAGGAAGTTGAAGTCCCATGAGGTAAATTACGCCACCGTTGAAAAGGAGTGTTTAGCGGTGAAGTGGGCTCTAGATTCCCTTCGGTACTACCTGCTAGGTAGGCACTTTGACATGGTTACGGATCACGCTCCGTTAAAGTGGATGGCTCAAAACAAGGAAACAAATAGAAGAGTGAATAGGTGGTTCCTGGCCCTCCAGGAATTCAACTTCACAGTAAAGCATCGCCCTGGCGTTCAAATGGGGAATGTGGATGCTTTGTCTCGAGTACATGAATGCCTGATTGCTGGTGTTCCAACCCCGAGGTTAAAACAAGAGGGGGGGGTATGTGACAGCAGGAAGGTAAAGTCACCTGGTTGCATCCAGGGGGGTAGATATATTTCGCCCAGATTCAGGCTTTACGCCGACTTATACAACTAGGTGGAGAGTTGTATAAACCCAGCTGAGGCTAGTGGGCTCATGGATGACTCATACCTCTAGGGAGAGTGTGGGGCGTCGTGCAGACAGGGAGTTGATGAGACCAGCTGAAGCTTGTCAGCTCATTTAGGCCTCTATAAGAACTCCCAGCTTCATTAGATGTTAGCTCATGCCTGGACCCAGACCTGTGTGGACTGTCTAGGGAGAGTGAACCCCTGTGCGGTGAGACAAAGCCTGTGTGGCTATTTGCTTGGACATTTAAAACCAGGGACTTAGGGACTAGGACAGCACTAGGCTGATCCCAGTTGTTAGTTAGGAAACCTGTATGTTTAGTCAGAGGTCAAGTTGACCAGGATTTATTTTGTTTATGTTTCTTTTGCTTTGCTGTGTTTTGTCACTGTAAATAGAAAATAAACCGCACCTTTTTGATTTTGAAAACCACAACCTCCGTTTGCTGGGCCTGTTTTTGTGTGGGGAGCCCATCTCGGGGGTCACACACACCCGCTGCCGAGCTAACCCCCTCACACTGCCCATGGGGTATCAGGAAATAATCAATACGCGAGTACGACTGGTGTGGTTTTGAAAAAAAGGTGAAATCACGTTCTCTTGGGTGCATAAGGCGCCAGGCGTCTATCAATTGGGCAGAATGAAGCGTATTTCCGATACGCTTACGTATGTCTTGAGAGGTGGAGGAGGTCCCAGATGAAGTGTCCTCAGTCGGGATCAATGGCATGTTCAGGTCACCCCCCACTATAAGTTGTCCCTCAGTGAAGCGCAGGAGATGTTCCATGTGCCTCCTGATGAACGTGTCTTGGCGGTCATTCGGGGCATAGAGGTTGGCCAAGGTAATTTTTCTATCTCCCAGCAAACCCTTTAAATATAGGTAGCGGCCCTCTGCATCAGTCACGGAATCAATATGTTTCCAGGGGGACCCTGGCCGAGATGAGGATGGATACCCCCCTGGATTTAGCCCCCTTGTATTTAGAATGGTACACTGAAGGAAAGTATCTGTTTGTAAGTATCGGTATGTTGTTCTCCCGGAAGTGTGTCTCCTGCACAAATACTATGTCCGCCCTCACACGCCTCATGTCCTGTAGCAAATCCGTCACTTTTTGGGGGTGTTAAGACCCTTAGCATTAAGGGACACAATGTGGATGTCACCCATAGTCAAGTGGGGATATGGTCGGGACAGGTATATGGGACAGGTAGGGTGGGGGGAGAAAGAGGAAGGGGAGTGCAAGATTAAGGTGGAACCAGTAAGGTAAAGCGAGACGTAAGAGTAGCAGAGAAAAGTAAGGGAAGAGTACTCCCGAGGAAAGAGAGAGTCAGAAAATTTAGGAGGCTAGCACTAGAGGGTGCAGCAACTGAAGAAAAACTAAATTAGCCCTAAGGGCTTAAGTACTCCCCAGGAAAATCCCGGTTCTGGAGCACGGTCCTAAACGGGGAAGTGGATAGACAGAGCCAGAGTGAGAGCTCCCAACCCTCTCCACCCACCCCCGGCAACCTATAAACACAGGGTAAATAGTAAACCAATACAATTAAACAGGCAATATACAACATGAGCATATAGAAGCTAGCTTCAAAACACACAGAACATAATCAGTGCAAAATATGGCAACTGCATTACCAAAGTCAATGCAATATCACATGGGACCTGAGTCACATGCCCCTTCTTACTACTCATCAGCAGCCCCCCTCCCCCTCCAGCATCTCCAATCACATAAGTGTACATGGACCGACCAACGCGTGTGTCCTGATAGAGTTCTTCAGCGCGTGTCATTCAGTAGGGAGAAACTGGAAGCACCGGTCAGCCGGAATGTGAAACCAAAAAGACATCCCATTCATAACCGTCTGGTTGCCGTCCCCCTCCCCCAGGCAGCACATTAGGTGAAATGATCAAGAATCTCAATACATCTCACCCCCCCCACCCCGGTTTTCGCCTAATCCGTATGTTCCACCACATCCGTCAAGCGTGTAAGGTGTTGCCAGTGTGTAAGGGCTCTACCGGGGGCTTCTTCGCTATGTGGATCCGGGGGGGCCACTACAATCCGAGGGGAGAGAGCACACACCACAAGTACGGGGGGGAGTACCGCTGCATCGGCCCGTCTCGGTCTCGAGTTCAGGCCTCCAGTCTCGTGGGGATATGACCAGGGAACTTAACGTACGGGGCCCAGTCCAGATCACCGACAGGGCTCTGCCTCCGCATATACTGCCATTTAGAGTGTCTCACGGGGGCCAGGGAGGGAGACGGGTGCGGTGGCCGCCATCACGCAGGCCTCCATGCTAAGGCTTCAAGGGTTGTTTCGGGCCAGTTAAGAAGAGGGAAGGAGAGTGGCCAGGGGAACCGTCCCGACGGTGCTTTGAGAGTGACCCAGGGTTGTCTAGTAAGCAGTAGTCAAGGTAGGGCGGCCCAAGGCCTACTCACGCTGCTCTCCTCTGGACACCGATCGTCGTCTCCGTCTGCCTCTCTGCCGGCGGGGGGGCAGCGGGCCGTGTTGTGCTGCCGGTCCCGGTCTGCCCATCTGGCGAGGGAGAATCTGGAGCCAGTCCGGGACCTGGATCGGCATCGCCTCCAGGAAGTGGAACAAGGCAGGCAGGTCAGCCGCGGTCTGGAGCGTGAATGATCCGTATTCTCTGCGGAAAGTCACCGAGAGTGGATATCCCCATCTGTAGGTGATGTCCTTCTGCTTGGCCAGGTCTAGGATAGGGCGCAGTAGGGCTCTTCTCCGCAGGGTAGCTCTCAACAGGTCCGGTAAAATCCAGATTCGTGCATCGCCCCGCTCAACATCTCCATGTTCCCAGGCCGCCCGTAGGATTGACTCCTTTTGCGTGTATCTGTGCAGTCTACAGATCACGTCCCGCGGCCTATCCGGATCCACAGACCTAGGGCCTAGGGCTCTGTGCGCTCTATCCAGGAGGACATCTGCAGCGGGATCCACCAACACCATCCGGAATATCTCTGTCACCGCTGCACTGACGTCCTCCATGGACTCCGAGACGCCTCTGAGCCGTAAGTTGTTGCGACGGCTGCGGTCCTCGATGTCCTCTAAGTGAAGCTGAAGAGTGACCGCAGTGTCCCGGTGTTGGTCTCTCGAATGCTCCAGATCAGAGACCCTGCTTTTGAGGGAGGTTAGAGATGCTTCGCCTGATCCCACCCGGTCTGCCAAGGTAGATACCTTTCCCCTCACCTCCTGGATGCCTCTTCTGTGTGTCTCCTCCAGCCGGAGAATCAGGGCCTCTATAGCTGTCTGGGTTGGGAGGGCTTGCAGCATATCCCGAATGTCCTGATCCAGGCCCGAAGCCTCCGGCCTGTGTGGGGAGGTCATCCCGCCCCCCCGAGAGTCTGCAAACAAGTCTTGAGAGCAGTCAGGGGGATCCGAGGACTCCGGTTCAGAAGTCCCAGAGCCAGGCGCCTGGGCCTTCTTCGGTTCTCCACGTGTGCTGCCGCCACCTTCGTCCCGGGGGAAGCTTCCTTGGCGTTAAAATAACGGCGAATTTTGCCCGAAAACTTGCCAGCTGGGGTCCCCCTTGTCACTGCTCGAGTCCTATGCCTTTTGGACGAGCTCATACCGGTTTATGGTCGTGGGGTTGCCGGGGAAAAGGGGATCAGGCCCGGAGCTCGAGAGAAACACAACCTCACTCAGCCATGTCCAGGCCATGCCCCCCGCCCCTTCTATCTTCTATGTCAGACCCCGCCTACGTCATTGGCCTGAGCGGGGAACTTTCTTCACTGTGTAATTTACACAGTGAAGGAAGTTCCCCATCAGGTCCACTCAGGCCAATGACGTAGGCGCGGTCTGACATACCGAGGGGGCGGACCTGATGGGGAACTTCCTTCACTGTGTAATTCATGAATAGACCCGCCCCTTCTCATGTTCCGCATCAGGTCCTCAGCCTTACACCTAGTCATTGGCTGAGCGGACCTGATAGGGAACTTTAGAAGGGGCGGGTCTATACATGTAATAGACTGCGGAGGAAGTTTCCCATCAGGCTCAGCCAATGACGGACAGCGCTGGACATCGGATCGCAGCGGGACACTGGATTTCACCGCTGGAATGTTTTTTTTTTTTTTAATAAAGGACTTTTCCAAGGTGTTGGTGTGTTTTTTTTTTTACATTTTTTGACACTTTCTTCGTGAAATGGTAGGGGTACCCCTTACCAATTCACATAGGGGGGGCCGGGATCTGGGGGTCCCCTTTGTTAAAGGGGTCTTCCAGATTCCGATAAGCCCCCCGCCCGCAGACCCCCACAACCACCGGGCATGGGTTGTAGGGATGAGGCCCTTGTCCCCACCAACATGGGGACATCCTCCCCATGTTGAGGGCATGTGGCCTGGTACGGTTCAGGAGGGGGGGGCTTCTCTCTCGTCCCCCCCTCTTTTCTGCGCCCTGCCAGATTGCATGCTGGGATAAGGGTCTGGTATGGATTTTTGGAGGGACTCCACGCCATTTTTTTTTAATTTGGGGTGGAGTTCCCCTTAAAATCCACGCCAGATCTGAAGGGCCTGGTATGGATATTTGGGGGAACCGCACGCATTTTTTTTTAAATTTGCGGCGGGGTTCCCCTTAATATCTATACCAGACCTGAAGGGCCTGGTAATTGAATTCTGGGGGACCCCCACGCTTTTTTTTTTTATCAATGACTTTTCTATGTATTGCCGGGAGCCGACAATTCATTAATAGCCGCAAGTGAGTTTTAAATGACTTTTTTTCCTTCAAAAATGACATTTTATGCAGGGACAGTTCTAAGCACGGGAAACATGCGCCACTTTACATGCATATCATACACACCCCCTAGGTATGAAATTTAAAGGAATATTTCACTTTTATTGTTTCACTTTAAGCATTATTAAAATCACTGCTCCCAAAAAACTGCAGTTTTTAAAACTTTTTTTTTAAATTGATACATGTCCCCTGGGGCAGGACCCGGGTCCCCAAACACGTTTTATGACAATAACTTGCATATAAGCCTTTATAATTAGCACTTTAGATTTCTCCCATAGACTTTTCGAATTTGCCGCGAACACTCCAATTTGTTCGCTGTTCGGCGAACAGGCAAAGTTCGAGTCGAACATGAGTTCGACTCGAACTCAAAGCTCATCCCTATTTGTTGCTTTTCATCTGGGGTGAGTGGAGACCGGACCAGTCCTAACTGCATGGGTTCGCTCTCCGGAGTGGGGACAACAGAAGGAACCGGGAACGGTAGATGGACTGGAGAGGCCTTAGGTAGCGCCCAGGTGGGTCGGGAGGACTGGAAGCGTTTAGAACGTCGCTCCTGCATGCACCTGTCCCGTTTAATGGCTAGTTGAATTAAGTCTTTCAGGGTGGTAGGAGTCTCGACCTGGGCCAGATCATCCTTAAGGGCCTCAGAAAGACCCTGATGGTATTGGTACTTGAGGGTGGCCTTATTCCATCCTGTTTATCCGACCATTTACGGAACTCGTCAGTGTAGTCTTCCACCGTTCTTTTCCCTTGGGACAGGGCGTGCAGAACGGCTTCGGCCGTGGCAGTGCGCTGAGGATCGTCATACAGTTGGGCCATAGATTCAAAAAAGGTTTCCACTGAGTTCAATATAGGGCTTCTCTGCTCCAGGAGGCCCAGGCTTGCGGCTCTTCGGACAACAGAGAGATAATGAATCCCACCTTCACCATTACTGAGGAGAAAGTTGCCCTGAACTTCCTTCGGTCACCAGAAAACCCCTCAGGAAGTGCCATCACCACGGCAGGAGTTGGACTGGTCTGAGCTTGAGAAGAGGAGGTCCCACTGGAGGATGCTGGAGCTGTGGCAGCGGAAGTAGGAGGTCCCACTGGACAGATGCTGGAGACGGCCTTCAATTTGGACATAACCCTCCTGTAACTTCTGGACTGCCTGCGTGAGGGTCGGGGGTCAGGTGCAGGAGAAGATCAGAGCAGGTAAAGGTCAATCCGGGTCACAACAGGTAATCACAAGGCAGGATACTGTCAGAAACCATGAATCAGACCGAGACAGAAGTGCAGTTAAATACACTAGTTTAATAATAAATAATAAAAAGGTAAACAGAGTAAACGTAGTCAAAACATAGCCAGAGTTCAGTAACCGGATCGGGTAGTCGTCCAAGCCAAAGTCCAAAAGCAAGCGATAAAGGTAATAGAACAGCAAACGGGATCCATAGCCAGAGGGGACAGCAGTCAAGCAGGTCTTCAACTGGAACGCTGGAGAAAGTCTCTAGTGATCTTAACACAGGCGAAGGCGAAGATCAAATGAACTGGAAGTCCTTAAGTAGGCAAAGCTGACGAGCGGATCATCAACAGGTGGATCACTGTGGAGAAATGGAAGCTGGCAAATAGCTGACAGCTGAACTGCCAGCACAGAGAAGGAAGGGCTGAACCCAGCCCTGACCGATACAGAGGCAAGTAACACAGGAAGCTGAAAGATAAACCAGCAATTAAGCATGGAGCTGAGCTGCCTTTTATAGGCCGGCAAGGGAACTCACGTTATGCGCGCACCAGTGCGCATGCGCACGCGCCGGTCTGTTGGATCACACACTCGTATGCGCGCAAAGCGCCGCTCTGCCGCGCATGCGTGCAGGAAAGCGGCGATACTGACAGGTCCAGTTCCTATTCATTCCCTGACAATATTTCTGTGCGTTAGTGCACGTTTAACACAGTATATTTCATTGCATTACGTGACGTTTGACACAGTATCTTTCAGTGTGTTATGTGCCTTTTAGTACAGTATATTTCTGTGTGTTACATTCCATTTAATGCAGTATATTTTAGTGCGTTAGTGCACATTTAGCGCAGTATATTTCTTTGCGTTACCTGCCGTTTAACGCAGAATATTTCTGTGTGTTTGTGCACATTTATGCAGTATATTTCAGTACGTTAAGTACCGTTTAACGCAGTATATATTTTAGTGCGTTATTGCACATTTAATGTAGTATATTTCTGTGCATTACTGCACATTAAACACAGTATATTTCAGTGTGTAAGTTCACATTTAGGGCAGTATATTGCTGTGCGTTAGTGCACATTTAACGCAGTATATTTCTGTGCATTTCTGTACATTTAGCGCAGTATACTTCTTTGCGTTAGTGCACATTTAACGCCGTATATTTGAGTGCATTGGTGCACATTTAATGCAGTATAATTCTGTGCGTTTCTGCTCGTTTAACGCAGCATATTTCTGTTAATTAGTGCATGTTTAACGCAGTATATTTATGTGCGTTACTGCACGTTTAACGCAGTACATTTCAGTGCGTTACATTCCATTTAATGCAGTATATTTCAGTGCATTAGTGCACATTTAGCACAGTATATTTCAGTGCGTTAGTGCACGTTTAATGCAGTATATTTCAAAGGGTTACGTACTGTTTAATGCAGTATATTTTAGTGCATTAGTGCACATTTAGCACAGTATATTTCAGTGCATTACTTTGTTTCATTCATTTTTTGCTTCTTTCGGAAATTCGGTAAATTCGGAATTCGGAAATTCGAAAATCAAAATTTTCTGATTTTCGAATTTCTGAATTTTTAGAATTCTGAATTTCCGAATCTGGAATTTCAGGTTTTCAAATTTTCGAATTCTCGAATTTCCGATTTTCAAATTTTCAAATTTCTGATTTTCTAATTTCTGAAAAAATGGAAAATTGAAAATTCCAAAACTTGAAAATCCAGATTTAATTTTTTTTGAATTGGCTGTTAGTGAATGTAACGAATACAAATTTATCTGAAGTTACGAATTATCCAAAATAACGAATGCCACATCTAAACAAATGGAATGGAACAAATTAATAATAAATAATAATAAAAAGTTTTTATTATTATCATTATTTATTGTAAAAAACAATCTTATAAGTTCAGCGGAAAAATAGTCCAAAGTTCAATATAAAACTGTAGCAGTGCTTGCAATCAAAAATTTTTTTTGAAAGTCTTCTATATAATGCATATATAGGGCAGCCAAAATTGTGGCAGATGCAGATGATGGTGACAGAAAAAAACAATCTGTGAATAAGTGCTCCTTTCACCCAAACGTGTTCACCTCGTTGGGGGATAGAAATATATCCCCTTTTGGGGATGCACTTACCAAAAGGTAATCAAAATTAGGCGTTCTGTTTCCACATAAGCTGGTTACTCCATTGATGTCATCAGGTTAGCCATTGCATGTTAAAAAAGTATAGGACACATAGAGTAGTACTGCTTAAAAGATTTATTGGAAACCCCCTTAAGTACTCCCTTTAATTACATGCGTACCTATACACTAAAAATAACAGGCATTGGATGTGTGTGCGTGCACCAGTATAGATCTGGGTACCGCGGTTTACCAGTTTCCTGGCTGTATCGTGGTCCTGCATCTCCTGGAACGCACGCGTCACTTCCGGTTTGTTGCTGGGGAATCACGTCCTGACGCATTTCGTCACTTCCGGACTTCGTCTGAGGGCGTCATTATTTATTATTAGATTGTTACGTTCCATTCGTTTAGATGCGGCATTCGTTATTTTGGATAATTCATAACTTTCGGATAAATTCTTATTCATTCAAAATAAATTGAAAAAAAAAGTATACTCACCAGAAGTAGCTCTTCTGCCTCGTCATCCATCGTGGTAGTCTTCTTCCTCGTCCTCCGTCGCGGTGTCTTCTGGTGAATGGGGCGCGCTGCCTTCTGGGAACTGTGTGTATCCCAGGAGGCAGCCGCCCATTCACAAAGCACCATGTGAGTCGCGCATGCGCAGTAGAAAACAGGCCGTGAAGCCGTAAGGCTTCACTGCCTGTTTCCCTTAGTCAGGATGGAGGCGCCAGGACCGAGCGATCACTGTCGGGGGCCCGTCATCGCAGGCGCCTAGACAGGTAAGTGTCCTTCTTAAAAGTCAGCAGCTACAGTGTTAGTAGCTGCTGAAAAAAAATTGCGGGTGGAACTCCGCTTTAAGTTATTATTAGTTAGTTATTATTTCAGATTTTCGTGTTTTCGAATTTTTGATTTTCATTCTTTAGAATTTTTAGATTTAAATTTTTACTTACGGATTTTAGAATCTTCGAATTTTCAAATTTCCAAATTTCTGAAATTTCCAAAAATGTCAAAATTCGAATTTCTGTAATTATGAATTTCCTAACTTCGACTCTTCAAATTTCCAAAATTACAAATTTCCTAACTTCGACTTTTTGAACTTCCGAATTTCGAATTTTCAAAATTTCTGCTTTTCGAATTTTTGATTTTTGAGTTTTCGATTTCCGATTTTCAAATTTCCTAACTTCGAATTTTCGAATTGCGCTTTTCAAATTTCCGAATTTTGGAATTTGGAATTTTCTAACTTCGAAATTTCGAATTTTCTAACTTCGAAATTTCGAATTTTCTAACTTCGAAATTTCGAATTTTCTAACTTCGAAATTTCGAATTTTCTAACTTCGAAATTTCGAATTTTCTAACTTCGAAATTTCGAATTTTCTAACTTTGAATTACGAATTTTTGAATTTTCGGATTTCTGCTTTTTGAATTTTCGAATTTTGGAGTTTAGAATTTTCGAATGTCCGAATTTCTTTTCTAACTTTGAATTTTTGAATTTTCTAACCTTGAACGTTCGCTTTTTGAATTACGAATTTTCGGATTTTATGAATATCCTAACTTCGACTTTTTGAATTTCCGAATTTTGAACTTTCGAAATTTCTGCTTTTCGAATTTCCTATTTTTGAGTTTTCGAATTTCGATTTTTGAGTTTTCGATTTCCTAACTTCGAATTTTTGAATTTGCTCTTTTTAAATTTCCGAATTTCGGAATTTGGAACTTTCTAATTTCTCTTTTTCTTTGAATTTTATCATTTTTGGATTTCCGCTTTTTTAATTTTTGAATGTCCGAATTTTGAATGTTCGAATTTCCGCTTTTCGAATTTGGAATTTTCGGATTTTGAATTTCCGAATTTGGAATTTTGGAAGTTTGAATTTTCGGATTTTGAATTTTCAATTTTGGAATTTTCGAATGTTCGAATTTCCCCTTTTCTGAATTTTCGAATTTTAAATTTTCAGATTTCAAATTTCCGAATTTCGAATTTTGGAATTTCCGCTTTTCAAATTTTCTAACTTTGAATTTCCGCTTTTCGAATTTCCTAACTTCGAATTTTCGAATTTCCTAACCTTGAATTTTGGAATTTGCAGTTTTTGAATTTCTGAATTTCGAATGTTCGAATTTCCCCTTTTTTGAATTTTCGGATTTCAAATTTCCAAATTTGGAATTTTGGAATTTTTGGATTTCCGAATTTGGAATTTTAGAATTTCCTAACTTCGAATTTTTGATTTTCGAATTTCCTAACTTCGAATTTTAGAATTTCCTAACTTCGAATTTTCGAATTTGCACTTTTCGAATTTTAAAATTTTCGCTTTTTGAATTTCGAATTTTTGAATTTTCGGATTTCCGCTTTTCGAATTTTGGAATTTCGAATTTCGAATGTTCGAATTTCTGCTTTTCGAATTTTCAAATTTGGAATTTTCGAATTTGAGATTTTGGAATTTTGAACTTTCTAACTTAGAATTTTGGAATTTGGAATTTTCGAATGTCTGAATTTTGAATATATTGAATTTAAAAATTTAGAATTTTCAAATTTGGAATTTTCGGATTTCAAATTTCCGAATTTGGAATTTTGGAATGTCCGAATTTCGAATGTTCAAATTTTTGAATTTGGAATTTTCAGATTTCAAATTTCTGAATTTGGATATTTGAAAATTTCGGAATTTTGAATTTTCGGATTTCGAATTTCCGAATTTGGAATTTTGAACTTTCTAACTTTGAATTTTCGAATTTGGAATTTTCGGCTTTCAAATTTCGGAAATTTTCGAGTTTCGGAATTTCAAATTTTCGAATTTCAGAATTTCGAATTTTCCGATTTCGAATTTACGAATTTTCAAATTTACGAAAATCTTCGAAAATCTGAAAAAAGAAGGAAATCAGTAAAATTCGAAATAATAACTAACTAATAATAACTATTAATTTATAGGTATTGGTATTTCCTTTCAAATTTGTCTGTTAATGAATGTAACAAATACAAATGTATCTGAAGTTACGAATTATCCGAAATAATGAATGCCGCATCTAAACAAATGTAATAGAACAAAAGTTTTTATTATATTACTATTTATTATTATATCGTTACATTCTATTCGTTTAGATGCGGCATTCGTTATTTTGGATAATTCGTAACTTTGAATAAATTCGTATTCGTTACGTTCACTAACAGCCCAATTTTAAAGGAAATTCCAATACCTATAATTAGTTAGTTAGTAATAGTTAAATTATTATTAGTTAGTCATTATTTCAGATTTTCGAGTTTTCTAATTTTCTAATTTTTATTCTTTAGAATTTTCTGATTTTCTTTTTTATTTACGGATTTTCGAATTTCCGAAATTTTGAATTTCCTAATTTTGAATTTTCGAATTTCCAAATTTCCGAATTTTAATATTCCGAATTTCGAATTTCCAAATTTTCGAAAATTTGGATATTCCGAAATTCGAATTTTCGAAAATTCAAAATTTTGGAAATTCGAAATTCCAGAAATCCGAAAATTCGGAAATTGAAAAACTTCGGAAATTCAGAAATAACATATCTAGTCTTAATTAAGTTTCATTGTTGAGATATTCGGGGGCGGAGAGGTGTGGCCTACATTTCAGTGCGTTACATTTCATTTAAACGCAGTATATTTTAGTGCACATTTATCGCAGTATATTTCTGTGCGTTCGTGCACGTTTAACGCAGTATAATTCATTGCGTTATTGTCAGGTCACCTACGGCCAGGTGACAGATGCACACCGTAGGGGGACAGGAGTGCACCGCAAGGTAGTGAACCCTATGGCTGACTGCTGCAGATAGGAAACTGGGTGGTTGTGGAAAGCGGGACCAGAGGAGCACAACCGGGATCCTATAGGAAGCTAGAGCCAAGATTCCCCAGGGCGCGGAGTCTAAGACCCAGCAGGTCTTCTCCAGAGCCTCTAGTGGTGAGGATGTTATGCTGCAGGCTGGGTCCAGGTCGCGGCCCCTAGAGTCTCCAAGCTCACGCCCCGTAGGATAAGGGGACAAGAGGGGAAGCAGCAGCACAAGATATAAGAGTAACGAATAACAAGCTGAAGGTCAAGGGCCACAAGCAGACAAGGATAACGAAAGACAAGCCGAAGATCAAGGGTCACGAGCAGACAGGGATAGTCGGGGACAAGCCAATAACGAAACAAAGAGACAGACGTAGCACACGGCAGGCAGGAACCCAAACACACAATGCCTAACAAACACGTTGATCAGTAAAGCAGGCTTGCAGTGCACAGGTTAATATAGTGTTCTGTGATAGGGCCTGGGGTGGAGTCAGGCTGGGAGGAGATTATAAAGGAAGCCAGGTGAAAGGGTTCTGGCCTCTAAGATGAACACATGGGAAGGAAGGTAAGCTGACAGACAAACACTACTGCATATCCATGACAGTACCCTCCCTCTTATGGGCCCTCCCCCGCCTGGGCCCAGGCTTAAAGGGAAATCTCAGATGAAACCTCTTCAACAGATGAGGTGCAACGACATCAGATGCAGCGATCCAAGACGCCTCCTCAGGACCAATACCTCTCCAATGCACAAGGTACTGAAGAATACCTCTGCAGAGCCGAGAATCCAGAACTTGTCTAACCTCATACTTTAGATTATCCTCAGAGACCAGAACCGAGGTAGGGAGATGACAAGAAGATCTATTGAGGACCAAAGGCTCTCTAGGAATAAGCAAGGGCATGAGAGGATCAACAGAAATCTGAGGAGGGTCCCCTAGACCCTTAAAGATGAACTGGTCATCTAGCACAGGACCATCAGACTGGGCAGATGTCAGTGGAACCCTGAAGTCAGGTTGGTTAGAGGGTGACATGTCACAGGAGTCAAGTTGAATAGCTGAAAGACAAGCAGAATGTCCTGAACAAGAAAAAGTAGGCGGCTCACTGGGCATGGGCTGGACTGGCATAACTAGTACAGAGGCCGAGTGAATAGCAGAGTCAGGTGTAGCGACTACCTGAATCGCATCGCAAGACGTAGCGACTGCAGGACTTGTAGACAAGCTAGCCTGGTTATGCCTCCAAGGGTGATTAGGGACAGAGAAATGTAAATGGTTATGCGACCTGGAATGAATGACCGGCTCAGGTTCACAGGGGGCAACCTTGGGTAGGCAGGACGAGGAACACGAGGAACCCCAAGCCAGGATCTGTCCAGTAGTCCAGTCCACATGAGGAGAATGGAGCTGTAACCATGGGAGACCCAAAATTATAGGCGTTGAGGCCTTGGGTAAGATAAGGAAGGATATCCACTCCTGGTGAGGATATAATTGACATTACAACCTCCATTTTGATCATGCAGCACCCATTTTATGAACTTAGCAGAGAATTAGTTTTAGCAAGATTTCAGTAGAATATAGATGTGACTTTTAAACTGCTGACTGTGCCTTGTGTATTTGTCCAAAGAGATAATGAGTAAAAGAACCTAGTACATCATGACATTTGACATGACCGCAAAAGACAAACAGTAGCTAGTAGATAGTAAACAGTAGGAATAGTCATGTGTAATTAATCATTAAGTATTCACCTACATCAATTGATCGCTATTATAATTGGTCCTAATGGGACGCCTCCATGAACGCCCTAATTTCAAAGTTCTGTATGATTAACTATATAGACTGTGCCAATTGTAAAATACAACAGAGTTCTAGCATCATATCTGTCTTGTGTGGTGTTTGGGCTCTCCGCGTGCACACGAAGGGCTGATAACAGTGGTGATCTTCCTAAACTATTTTAGACATAAAGAGAAGTCCACGGTACTCTGAGAGACTAAGCAAGAACCCAGGCGATTGCCTAACAGTTTTGGTGTCAGAGAAGTGGAATATCTTACAGTGGTGAAGCGTTGGAGTTTGGTAAAGTATGATCTTCTTTCCTTTCTGCCATCTCTCGCTGCTGTAAGATATGAGCTTGGTTGCTTAGGAGTGTGGCAGTGGCATTGCTGGGAGCGTGCTTTTTGCTTTGGAAGCAAGGAAAACTTTCTGCTGTAAGAGCAGGGGACTGCTGAAAGACGCAGGGTAGTGCTGGGAGCACAGTGATTTTTGGAGGCCTCAGGTTTTCTTGAAGAAAACCAGACATTAACGCAATTTAGGTTCATTTTTTTTTTTCTCTCTTAAATTTTATTTTATTTTTATTTTTTATTTATTTTTCTCTCATATCACGCTGTTATCGACCCTTGTATATGTTGTCTGTTGTCTGGGCTGTCTATTTGTTAATTGTTATGCGCAATGACATGTTTTAAAGTGATTAAGGTTATGTACTGTATTGGAAATTGCTGGAAAGTATAAGTAATACAAGATAAGACAAAGTATTGTACATATTTGCAGGCTTATCTATTTGAAGTGAGATAAGCTACCTTAATTTGGCGCACAGCCCAGAAGGTTCAGAAGGGCAATTCAGCCTGTGATTGTATTATTACAAGCTTTCTGAAATAAGAAAGTTTGTTGCACGAGGTGTGCTGGGTGCAGTGGTACCATAAAAAAAAAAAATAAAAAAAAAAAAAATTTGGGGTTTTGGATTTTTTTGCATTTAGTATATTGTATTACTGTTTTTCTTTCTAAAGCATCTTGTCTTGTTAGAAGTGGTTAAGTAAATATCTGCATAATGGGTAACTTGCTTGCTAAATGGAGTAAGAAAGATAATGTAATGTCTAAGACAAAGATAAAATGCAAACAGAGGTACCACAATCAGCTGCAAAGAAATCCAGTGGATTAATCACCCCAAAGGCCCTTGAAAATGAGACCCCTGCAGACTTTGTAGAAAGATATGCGGGATCTTTCTATATAGCACCTTTCTTGAACAATTTAGTAGAACACACCCAAGATAAGTTTGGGTTTGAGCCATTCCCTAGAATAGGTTCCTTTGCAACTTGTCATATGAACATGATCAGAGGATTATGCTTAGGGGATAAAGAAGATTTCCCATATTACCCAGGAGACCCGGCATGGGATAAGAAATACATGCGTAAATGTGCCAAGGCCTGGTTTAAATTAGCTCCATACTATAGGCTATCAGTTTCTAATGATGATGATAGAGCTGTGGTAGTGAAAGCTGAAGAATATGAGGAAATCCCAATATCCAACCTCAAGATGCAGGCCAAACAGAGAGGGATATGGCACATAGAAGGTGCAAACAAACGAAAGCTCACACAATTGTTAGGAATGGATGACTTTCATCAAAGGCAGGAAGGGTATTATGGAGAATATTCTAATGAGAAGCTTAGAGATATGGGGAAAAGAAGAAAGTTAAAAATAGGATCGCATCTTACTAGGCAGCAATTGATCACTCAATTGTGGCAGGATGATGGTTTGCAGAAGCCAGGAGCAGCGCCATTCCTTGGGACATGTGAGTGCCGTGAATGTGTGTTTCCAAGGAAACCAACGGCACCACCTCCCTACCGGCCATTGTATCCTAGTATCGCTACAACCCATACTATTAATGATGATGATGATGATGATGAGAGCATCTGTCTTTATGTGGCTTCCATACGGAGGGCACAGGAAGCAGCACAAGACTTAGTTAGTGAAAGCGATGATGAAAGTGAAGGAACACCAGGTGCGGAAGTCCTTACTACTGTACCTACAACCATAGCAACTGTCCAAACATCCTCGAGTGTCCCTGGAACCCTTGTAGGAGCCATCACTGCTCCTGCATCAATAACAGAGGCACCAATGGAAACTGCCTCTACATCTTCTCAGATAGTAGAGAAAGAGACAAAGAAAGTAGCCCTCATCGACAGTCAAGTGAAAACTAGAGCCAAGTTAAAAAAGGAAGAAATACAGAAGACAGAGCAAATAAGTACTGATATTCCTCCCATAATACAGGCTCCATTCATGACAGTGGGAGATCAGGTCATCATTAAATCTCTAAACCCCCAGATATTGATTAGTATCATATCTGGTTGCCCGTCCCCTCAGAGGAATCCTCATGCTGCAGTAAACTACTTAAAAAGAACCACAAAAGGGATGAACTATACTGGAGAAGATTATAAAGTTATAATCCATGGAGTTTTGAAAGATGAAGAGGAGATGGAGCCTGATTGGACACAAATACCTCAATTAGACAAGCTAGATGAGGTTTACAGTACAGGAACCTACCCATTCAGAAAACCAGAAGTCATTAAGGAGGTGTGGGACGCTGTCCTAGCATTGTGGGTAAAAAAACATGGTGATAGAAAGAATATGGGCCCTATTATCACGTGCAAACAGAAGGATAAAGAGGAAGTTAGTACATTTGTGAAAAGGTTTAAGAAAGTATGGAGAGAAGAAGGTGGCCTAGGGAAGGGAAGCCAAGATCTTTCATTGCTTTATGTCCAAACCCTAATGAATAGTTTGTGTCCTGAAATTGCTCGAACTATTAAGCAGATGATTGACAATTGGCACACTCAATCACCTAAGGATCTAGAGGATAAAATTATGACAAAAGATGCTGCAGGATGTTTTGATTATGCAAAGCCAGTCATACAGGCATATCAATACCAGCAGAAGGTAAGTAAGGACAATAGAGACAGAAATCAGGGAAGGTTCTCTCTGCGGGGTGGTAGTGATGAACAGCGAGGGAATCGTTGTTTTGAATGTGGACGAGTTGGTCATTGGAAGAGAGATTGCCCCAATAATAAAAGGAGATACATGCCTAATCAACAGCAGGATGCAAGGCAAACATTCCCTAGAGCAGTCCGTTACCCCATTGATTGGCTAAACGGAAGGAAAACCCAATAGGACAGCCTAGAAGTAAACTCCCTCACCTCTAACTTTATCCAAATTTCCCCTTCATGGGCAGAGCTGCCTTTATGCTCCTTTATGATACAGGGCGTCGCTGTTGATTTAATCATTGATAGCGGAGCATGCAAGAGCAGCCTGAGTGCAAAATTTTATGAAGGGCCTTGGGAAAAGGGTGAGACTTCAATAGGCATTACTGGAGTTCATATTAGGTGTGGGCGCACACCTCCTCTGACAGTAGCTACATTGGACGGGACAGTGCTAGGAAATTTTTCATTTATGATAATACCAGACTGCCCTGTTAACTTGTTAGGCCGAGATTTACTTGGTGTTTTTCAGATAAGCATCCAATTTTCTCCGAAAGGAGGAGTTGATGTCACATCACCGACGGTATGTATTGTACCCCCCACAAACATGACAGACAACATGACAATACAGTTGTTCCAAGACTTAGAGACCGAATTGAAGGAAGTACCCCCACATTTTTGGACAGAACACCCTACTGATGTTGGACTGATAAATTGGAGATGTATTGGGCTTTAGTGTTGCTTTGTAAGGAGTGCAATCTATGTCAAACAATATCCTCTCAGTAGAGACAAAGAGGAGGGTATTACACCTGTCATAAAAGACTTACTTCACAGTGGTGTTGTCAAACTGACAGTTTCTCCCTATAATACACCCATAAATCCTATACCCAAACCAAAGGGAGGATATAGGTTCACACAGGATCTTAGAGCCATTAACAACCTGATACAACCCATTGCACCGGTGGTACCTGATGTTAACTCATTGATAAAATCTATCCCATCGGATGCTGAATATTTCACGGTCATTGACCTGTCAAACGCATTCTTCTCAATACCGATCGATGAAGAGACCCAACCCCTATTGGCCTTTAGTTTTAAGAAAATTCAAAATGACCTGGGTGAGGCTTCCACAAGGCTTTGTGGATTCCCCTGCAGTATACTCTCAAGTAGCTCAGGAAACCTTAAGGTCTTGGACTCCCAGTTGCGGCTCCACTCTCCTACAGTATGTAGATGATCTTCTTCTCATCAATGCTGATAAAAAGGGGTGCCAAATAGACTCTCTCTCTCTAATGAAGCATCTTGCTGAAGCGGGACACAGAGCCTCAAAAAGCAAACTACAATACTGCCAGAAAACTGTGAAATACTTGGGATTCCTCCTCTCCTATGGAAAAAGACAGCTCTCTCCAGACAGGGTAAAAGCCATTAATACCCTGCCCAAACCATCCACAAAAGCTGAAATGATGACTTTTCTGGCCATGATTACTTATTGCAGACAATGGATACCTGACTGTTCTCATTATGATTCCATTCTTCGGGCAGCCACCACCCAAACTCAACCAGCAAAGTTACAATGGACTGATGATATGCACAAATCATATAAGACTCTAAAGAATCTTCTTGTTGCATCACCAAGTCTTGGCATCCCTAATTACAAGAAATCGTTCCATTTGTACTGTAGAGAGGGGGGAGCGGTAATGGCGGCAGTTCTGGCCCAGGAACACGGTAGCTCTATGAGACCAACTGCTTTTCTCTCCAGGGTGCTGCCAATACCTGTCCAAGGTATGCCAGCATGCTTGAGAGCAGTAGCTGCATGTGCCATTGCAGTAGAAAATGCACAAACACTCACTCTCTCCCATCACACTGTCCTACATACAACGCATCAAGTGATACATGTGCTAAGGAACAACACTACACAACACATGACTGCACAACGCAATTCAGGATATGAAGTAATTCTTACTTCATCAGCCAATTTGGAGATAAAGTATTCTCCCCCAAATGCAGGCCCTATTGCCTTCTTACATGCCATGATCACACATTCCGATGACAACACACTGGAAGAACATGACTGTATGGATATCATACAACGAGACACCACACCCAGACCTGACTTATTGGAGACTCCTATACCTGGAGCAGAGGATGTTTTTGTAGATGGCTCTTCTACTAGGCCAAATGACAAGACTTTCCACACAGGGTATGCAGTAGTACAGCTACCTGACATTGTTATTGAAGCAAACTCACTACCCTACCCATCTGCCCAGGCAGCTGAATTAGTTGCTTTGATTAGAGCCTGTCAGGTATACAAAGGACAAAGATGTAAATATCTATACTGACTCCAAATACGCATTCAGTGCGACACACGATTTCGCAAGAATATGGCAGAAACGAGGATTCATCACTGCTGATGGGAAAGGAATTTCTCATTCAGACCTTATTCAGGAACTTTTATCAGCAATAATGCTTCCAGCAAAAATTGCTGTAATTAAATGCCAAGGGCACAGCATGGGCATAGACAAAATTGCCCAGGGAAATAGATTAGCAGATCAAGTTGCCAAGGAAATTGCCACTAAACCAGTATGTCCTGCATACATGCTCATGTCCAAATTTGTAACACCATCCCTTGTAGAGGATACTGACCTTGTTCACTTACAAGCTTTAGCGACTATAGATGACATTGAATTCTGGTCAAGAAACGGGTTGGCCCAAGACCAATTTGGTCTGTGGGCCAACAAGGAGGGAGACATAGGTAAGTATGGCCTCCCAAAAGCAGCTGCCCCATTATTCATTTCCCATTATCATGGATTTGGACACAAAAGTAAGAAGAATACATTAATCGCCATTTCTAGGCATTTTGTCTGCAGGGACCTGTGGAATCTAGTTGATGCACAGCTTTCTAGATGCCTGACATGTGCAAGGAACAATGTACAAGGAAAGAAAATAGGAGCTCTGGATCACTTACCGGCACCCCAGGGCCCAATGCAGGAATGACAGATTGATTTCACACATATGCCAATGGCCAGAGGTGGTTTCAAATATCTCCTGGTTATTGTGGATAAATTCTCAAAGTGGGTAGAGGGCATCCCCACAATGAGAGAAAGCTCTAAAACAGTTGCAAAAATTCTATGTAAAGAATGGATCCCAAGGTATGGGTGCCCCATAGTCATAGATAGTGACAAAGGACCAGTATTTACTGCTGCCCTGACACAACACATTAGCAGACTATTAGCTATTGATTGGAAATTCCACATACCATACCACCCACAAAGTTCAGGAATTGTAGAAAGAATGAACAGGACCATCAAAGATAAATTAAGAAAGGGAACAGGAGGAAGTATCAAAAATTGGATAGAACATTTACCAGCAGTGCTGGCAGAAATAAGGATGACCCCAAATAAGACCACAAAGGTGTCCCCATTTGAGGTTCTCATGGGAAGACCGTTCCCTACTCCTTGGGTTAGAGGAACACCTCAGTTACAGCCAGGAGACTTAGAGGTTATACAACAGGAACATGTGGTCAAACTTATTGAAAAACTGAATTCTGTCTATGGTGATGTGTCTTTGTCTTTTCCACTTCCAGCAGGTGAACCAACACATCCTTTCCAAACAGGTGACAGGGTCCTTGTCAAACAACTAGAGAAGCACGGTTCCCTGGATCCACCCTATGGTGAACCAACTGTAGTGATTGCAGTAACAAGAACAGCTGTTTTAACTGAACAGTCCCCAGCATGGATACACGCTTCCAGAGTCAAGAATGCACCACCCACTGGAAAACGAAGAGAGGATGGACCATCCACAAGAACACGAGGAGATGTTGGACCATCCATCGGACCAGGAAGAAGTGAAGGACCCAGAAGAATCACAGAAAAGAACACCCAAGGAAACGCCACTGGCAGTGCTGATCAGAAATAGGGGAGTAACAGTCTGCATTCTTACTGCTACTCTCGCTGTGGTGATTTACATGATCGCATGTGATATATACGATGTGTGTCCCTGGTCAAATAGATCAACCCGTTCACATTGTAGCCAGGCCATGAATACTCCATATCTCAGCAAACGAAATATGGAAACTCATGATTATAAATATGATAACAAAAATGAATACAAGAATGAGTACAAAAATGAATATAAAAATGAATACCCTAGTCTGCTATGGAAAACTCATTTTAAAATTGTTCAAGCAGCCAACAAGTCCAATTGTTGAGTATGTTCAAGACCCCCTTTGGGTATTACTAACCCAGCCATGATAGCTGTATTCATTCCCTACAACATTACCATTAATCAATCAGCACCCATTAATGAAAGTTTAAATGTCAGACTCTCACATCCCTATAATACTGTCTGGGAATCAGGAATAGGGAAGAATTTTTCTAGCCAAGATGAATTTTTCTGTAAACAATTAAGACATCCCATCTATGTAAGTGGTCAACAAGGAAGGCCTAGCATTGAATATAGACTAGGAGGGAAAGGTGGAAGAATTGGAAGAATTAAATGTCCCAAAGGCCTTGTTGTAGACATAGGAGAGGTAGACGTAGCAGATCCACATAGCTTGGAGAAATTAGTTATCTGTCAAGGAAAACATTGTAATTCTGAAATAATGAACACTCATTTGTATACAACCTTTTTCCTAATTGATAAAGTCATACAAAAGGCTAGAATTCCAAAATGTTTTGCAATAAAAAAAACGTTCTTCTGGCTCTGTAATGAAAGTATCGCATATAAGGTGGTACCTGCTAATGTTTCAGGGGTATGTACCCTGGTAACCTTGGTACCCGCTGCATATGTATCCGAAAATGATATTGAAGCAACTTATCAGTTGAAAACTGTATGGAGTGATAAACCTAAACGAGAACTGTTTGATACTGAGGATATGGTTTGGTCTGTATTTCCATCCTTCACAGGGTGGGGAATTATTTTAATGGAAAGGTTAAATAATTTTTTTAATATTATGGATGAGATTTTAAATGAAACTACAAATGCTCTTGAGTTGTTAAATGAAGAAGTAAGAGAATTAAGTAGATTAGCTTTGCAGGAGAAAATGGCTTTAGATTACTTATTAGCCTCAGAAGGAGGGTTCTGTCAATTTATTGGGAGTGAATGTTGCACCTGGATCTCAGATTATGGAGATAGAGTAGAAGTGCACCTACATAAGATAAAAGAATTGCAACACAAGGCTAGAAGTATAGCAGAGGAAGGATGGAATCCATTTAAAGGAATGGAAGGTGTAGGAGGATGGTTAAGTGGGTTATTTATGTGGATAAAGAAGGTTGGTACCGTGATACTGATGGGTCTCTTGTTTTTTCTTTTTACATATTTTATGTACAAGAGTCTGCTCTGCATGATCAAAGGATACAACTACCGAATGAATCGAGCAGCTGGACCAGAATATGAACTACAGCCAATAACAGAATAATCATTACCAGGGGAATGGTGATGCTGCCCTCAAGATGCAACATCCCTCTACAAGACAAAGATGCCTAACCCTTGTTCTTGTGGATAGTACCTTGGACTTTTGATTTCCTATATGATTTATCCCTGTTCAGGGATAAAAGGAGGGATTGTGAGGATATAATTGACATTACAACCTCCATTTTGATCATGCAGCACCCATTTTATGAATTTAGCAGAGAATTAGTTTTAGCAAGATTTCAGTAGAATATAGATGTGACTTTTAAACTGCTGACTGTGCCTTGTGTATTTGTCCAAAGAGATAATGAGTAAAAGAACCTAGTACATCATGACATTTGACATGACCCCAAAATACAAACAGTAGCTAGTAGATAGTAAACAGTAGGAATAGTCATGTGTAATTAATCATTAAGTATTCACCTACATCAATTGATCGCTATTATAATTGGTCCTAATGGGACGCCTCCATGAACGCCCTAATTTCAAAGTTCTGTATGATTAACTATATAGGCTGTACCAATTGTAAAATACAACAGAGTTCTAGCATCATATCGGTCTTGTGTGGTGTTTGGGCTCTCCGCGTGCACACGAAGGGCTGATAACAGTGGTGATCTTCCTAAACTATTTTAGACATAAAGAGAAGTCCACGGTACTCTGAGCGACTAAGCAAGAACCCAGGCGATTGCCTAACAGTCCCTACCGACATCTTAACAGGGAGGGTCTGGAAGCGGATAGGTCCCCCTGGGAGAACAGTACCATCTATCGCCATGACCACCAATGGCGTGGTGAGGGGCAAAAGAGTAAGTCTCATGGACGATGCGATTTCCCAGTCCATGAAATTACCAGCGGCTCCAGAATCCAGATATGCTGAGACCGAATGAGAAGAAGCACCAACATGAAGGAACACAGAAAGCAGAAGACGAGAAGGGGAAGGTGATATTTCTGGGTCCAATACTCCACTTTCCAGATGAAGTGGACCCGAACGTTTTTCTGGACAAAGAGAGCAAGTGTCACGAAAATGGCCTTTGCCCCCACAGTAAAGACACAGACCAAGAGTTCTGCGCCTAGCACGTTCCTCGGGGGATAGCCTGGTCCGACCCAGCTGCATGGGTTCCTCAGCTGGTAGGAGATGCTCTACGGGTCGAAGAGAGGGGAGCTCAGGCTGACTAAGAACCAAGGAGTGCTGGCGTTGCTTTTCTAGGGTCCTCTCCTGAAAGCGAATATCGATCTGGTTACACAAGCAGATAACGCCGGCCAGATCAGTGGGGATGGTTCTTCCTGCTAATTCATCCTTCACTCTATCAGACAGGCCATGCAAAAAGGTTGCGACTAAGGCCTCATTGTTCCAGCTCAACTCAGCCGACAGTATGCGGAAATGAAGGGCATACTGTCCCACTGAAGCAGACTCTTGGCGTAGACGTAGAAGGGCGCTGGCCGCTGAAGAGACACGAGCCGGTTCTTCAAAGATATTCCTAAAAAGTTTCAAGAAGCCAGACAGGCTAGAAACCACTGGATCATTCAGTTCCCACAGAGGGGCTGCCCAGGCTAAAGCTTCACCGGAGAGGAGGGAAATTATATAGGCTACCTTTGCCCTATCAGACAGAAAGTTTTGAGGCTGAAGCTCGAAATGAATCATTGGCTAAGGAACCCCCTGCAGGCCTTGGAGTCCCCAGAGAAACGGGACGGAGCTGGCAGTTGTAGTGAATGTGTGGCTGCGACTGCGACCGGAATAGGTGCAGCCGCTGGTAGCGGTTGAGGTTGTTGAACCAGGGGTCCTAATGAGGCCTGAACCTGTTCAAAACGGGACGCCAAATCCTGAAGGAATCACATGACCTGGGTCTGATTAGATTCCTGGGTCTCAAGTCTGCGGACTATGCCCTGCAAAGGATCATCCGCGGGGAGCGACATGTCAGCCGGGTTCATGGCTGATCAAACTGTCAGGTCACCTACGGCCAGGTGACAGATGCACACCGTAGGGGGACAGGAGTGCACCGCAAGGTAGTGAACCCTATGGCTGACTGCTGCGGATAGGAAACTGGGTGGTTGTGGAAAGCGGGACCAGAAGAGCACAACCAGGATCCTATAGGAAGCTAGAGCCAAGATTCCCCAGGGCGCGGAGTCTAAGACCCAGCAGGTCTTCTCCAGAGCCTCTAGTGATGAGGATGTTATGCTGCAGGCTGGGTCCAGGTCGCGGCCCCTAGAGTCTCCTAGCTCACACCCCGTAGGATAAGGGGACAAGAGGGGAAGCAGCAGCACAAGATATAAGAGTAACGAATAACAAGCTGAAGGTCAAGGGCCACAAGCAGACAAGGATAACAAAAGACAAGCCGAAGGTCAAGGGTCACGAGCAGACAGGGATAGTCGGGGACAAGCCAATAACGAAACAAAGAGACAGACGTAGCACACGGCAGGCAGGAACCCAAACACACAATACCTAACAAACACGTTGATCAGCAAAGCAGGCTTGCAGTGCACAGGTTAATATAGTGTTCTGTGATAGGGCCTGGGGTGGAGTCAGGCTGGGAGGAGATTATAAAGGAAGCCAGATGAAAGGGTTCTGGCCTCTAAGATGAACACATGGGAAGGAAGGTAAGCTGACAGACAAACACTACTGCATATCCATGACAGTTATGTGCCTTTTAATGCAGTGTATTTCTGTGCGTTACATTACATTTAATACAGTATATTTCAGTGCGTTACTGCATGTTTAATGCAGTATATTTCAGCGCATTAGTGCACATTTAGCGCAGTATATTTCATTGCGTTACGTGACATTTGAAGCAGTATATTTCAGTACGTTACGCACCGTTTAACGCAGTATATATTTTAGTGCGTTATTGCACATTTAACGTATTTCTGTGCGTTACTGCACATTTAACACAGTATATTTCAGTGTTTAAGTGCACATTTAGCGCAGTATATTGTTAAAGAGGGGGTGAAATGGCGCTTACTAAAAATTATCTATTAATAAATAATATATGGCAAAGATTCCTGTGCAAATAAATACTATTCCTGTGCAAATAAATTCCTTTGCAAAAAATTTTAAATAAAAAAATATAAAATTTCCTTTGTGCATAAAAGCAAACGCGAATGAGTGCAAAGTAATAAAAGTACTAATAAGTATTTCTTCAGTGCAAAATGCAAAATAAAGTGCAAAATCAGGCACAAAAAGTGCAGCAATAATGTGCAACGTGAAAGTAAATAAAAATTGAAAATCAGAAAATCAGAAATTGATTATTTCTGTGCAAAAAACGTTCAGGCCGGGTTCACACTTGTGCGACACGACAGCTGTCCTACTTTGGATCCGACTTTGCCCTGCGACATGAAGCCGACATATGTCCGACTTTTAATGAACGGAGATCCGACTTGGATCCCCGCCAATACCAGGCACTGTGTTTGGTATGAATCTTGAGGGGGAACTCCACGCCAAATTTTAAATAAAAAACCAGCATGGGTTCCCCTCCAGGAGCATACCAGGCCCTTCGGTCTGGTATGGATTTTAAGGGGAACCCCTACGCGGAAAAACAGCATGGGGTCCCCCCAAAATCCAAACCAGACCCTTATCCGAGCACGCAACCTGGCAGGCCGCAGGGGAAGAGGGGGGATGAGAGAGCGGCCCCCCTCCCTCCTGAACCGTACCAGGCCGCATGCCCTCAACATGGGGGGTTTGGTGCTTCGGGGCAGGGGGGCGACCTGCGGCCCCCCCACCCCAAAGCCCCCTGCCCCCATGTTGATGAGGACAGGGCCTCTTCCCGACAACCCTGGCTGTTGGTTGTCGGGGTCTGCGGGCGGGGCTTATCGGAATCCGGGAGCCCCCCTTTAATAAGGGGGCCCCCAGATCCCGGCTCCCCACCCTATGTGAATGAGTATGGGGTACATCGTACCCCCACCCATTCACCTGGTGGAAAAAAATGTCAATAAAAAAACACACACAGGTTTTTAAAGTAATTTATTGCACAGCTCCGGGGGTCTTCTTCCGACTCCGGGGTCTCTTCCGACTTCGGGGGTCTCCGGTGTCGTCTCCGCACTCTCCGGTTCTTTCTTCCTTCTGCCGGGCCTCCGTTATCTTCTTCCAGCTCTTTTGTTAGCGGGGCCCGGTCTTCTCCGTCGCCTTCTTCCCTCTTCTCCTCTTCGATGTTGACACGTCGCTTCCTCCCGCTGTAATGCTGGCTGTGCGGTGCGCTCCGATTTATATAGGCCTCTCATGACGTCACAGTCACAAGCTCCGGGTGACTGTTGCCACCCGGAGCATGTGGCCACCCGGAGCATGTAACTGTGACGTCATGAGAGGCCTATATAAATTGGAGCTTACCGCACAGCCAGTATTACAGCAGGAGGAGGCGACGTGTCAACATCGAAGAGGAGAAGAGGGAAGAAGGCGACAGAGAAGACCGGGCCCCGCTAACAAAAGAGCTGGAAGAAGATAGCGGAGGCCCGGCAGAAGGAAGAAAGAACCGGAGAGGAGAAGAGGGAAGAAGGCGACGGAGAAAACCGGGCCCCGCTAGCAAAAGAGCTGGAAGAAGATAGCGGAGGCCCGGCAGAAGGAAGAAAGAACCGGAGAGCGCGGGGACGACACCGGAGACCCCCAAAGTCGGAAGAGACCCCCGGAGTCGGAAGAAGACCCCCGAAGTCGGAAGAGACCCCCAGAGTCGGAAGAAGACCCCCGGAGCTGTGCAATAAATTACTTTAAAAACCTGTGTGTGTTTTTTTATTGACATTTTTTTCCACCAGGGGAATGGGTAGGGATACGATGTACCCCATACTCATTCACATAGGGTGGGGGGCCGGGATCTGGGGGCCCCCTTATTAAAGGGGGGCTCCCGGATTCCGATAAGCCCCCGCCCGCAGACCCTGACAACCAACGGCCAGGGTTGTCGGGAAGAGGCCCTGTCCTCATCAACATGGGGGCAGGGTGCTTTGGGGTGGGGGGGCCGCAGGCCGCCCCCCTGCCCCAAAGCACCAAACCCCCCATGTTGAGGGCACCTGGCCTGGTACGGTTCAGGAGGGGGGGGCGCTCTCTCGTCCCCCCTCTTTTTCTGCGGCCTGCCAGGTTGCGTGCTCGGATAAGGGTCTGGTTTGGATTTTGGGGGACCCCCACGCCGTTTTTTCGGCTATGGGGGTTCCCCTTAAAATCCATACCAGACCCAAGGGCCTGGTATGCTCTTGGAGGGGGAACCCATGCCGGTTTTTTATTTAAAATTTGGCGTGGAGTTCCCCCTCAAGATCAGCAGAGTACAAGTCGCATGCCAAAGTCGGATCATGCAAGACTGCGGTCCGACATTGATCCGACTTCAATGATAGTCAATGGGCTGAAGTAGGATCAAAGTCGGACCAAAGTAGTACAGGGAGCATTTTCAAAGTCGGACCGACATGTGTCGGACCAGTTAAGACGGCTCCCTTAGGGAAACATTGATTTTCACACGTCATGCGACATGAGCTCCCAATGTCGGAGCGTTTGTCGCCCCAGTGTGAACCCGGCCTCAGTGTCAAAACAGTCTTAAGTGCAAACAAGCAATTTTCAATTAAAAAGTGCCCAAAAAAAAAACTCCTCCGTGCTGGAAAATTTCGAAAACAGTCAAAACAATGTGCATAAAGATCCAAGGGCAAAATTGCAACAAATCAACTTTTGAAAAGGAAATATTCTCCAACTGCCAAGAAAACATGCAAAGTGCTTCAATCCTGTTTAGGTGCCCTTGTTTCCCCCAGCCTCTCACCTCATCTGGCTTAAAATTAAGCCTTTCTGCTAGTCTCCAATAGCTGAGTGCTCTCTTTTCTTGTTCAATCGTCCATGATCAGTTTTCCCATTTTAGGTACTCAGATAACAAAGAGAGGGAAGGAGGGACTCCATAATGTAGTATTTCATATACCGTACCAGGCCGCATGCCCTCAACATGGGGGGTTGGGTGCTCATGTTGATGGGGACAAGGGCCTCTCCCCGACAACCCTGGCCGTTGGTTGTCGGGGTCTGTGGGCGGGGGGCTTATCGGAATCCTGGAACCCCCTTTAATAAGGGGGGGCCCCAGATCCCGGGCCCCCCACCCTATGTGAATGAGTATGGGGTACATCATACCCCTACCCATTCACCTGGTGGCAAAAAAAGTCAATAAAAAAACACAACACAGGTTTTTAAAGTAATTTATTAGGCAGCTCCGGGGGTCTTCTTCCGACTTCGGGGGTCTTCTTCTAAGTTCAGGGGTCGTCTTCCAACTTCGGGGGTCTCTTCTTCTGCTCTCCGGTGTCGTCTCCGCGCTCTCTGGTTCTTCTCCTGCTCTCCGGTGCCTTCTCCACGATCTCCGGTTCTTTCTGCCTTCTGCCGGGTGCCCTGCTATCTTCTTCCAGCTCATTTGCTAGTGGGGTCCCGGTCTTCATCGTCGTGTTCTTCCCTCTTCTCTCCACCCGATGTTGCCTCGTCGCTGTCTGCCGCTACAATGCTGTGTGTGCGGAGCGCAACGACTTATATTGGCATGGGGCGTGGTCACCGGGTGATGCCACTCGGTGACCCCGCCCCCGTATGATGTCACAGTCCCATCATTCCCCGGGACTGTGACGTCATACGGGGGCACGCACACAGCATTGTAGCTTAGGCTTAGGTTAGGGCAAAATGTTGTTTTCCTGGCCAGCCTCACGTCAGCACACTATGGGTTAACCCCTTCCTCCGGTCTCCCAGTACCACCTTCTTTTAGCTGATAAATAGGGGGCCCCTCCTCCCTTGCCCTTGTTCCTTTTTTTTGGTCGGACGACCAGACCACCACGAAAAACAACAAAACAACACAGAACAAACCCCCCTGCCGAACCCACCCACCCAGGTTCAAGCCTCTCCTGGGACTGGAAGGTCCAGAATACTAAAGGTAGCATCCTTTTAGAACACTGGACGCTCGAGGTGCATGAGCTATGCGGGCATATTGAGCTATAGGAGCTTACATACAGGGCTGTGGTGATGCTGTCTCCTCTCATGCTCCATGCTGCTGGGCTCCTTAGGAGCGTGCCGGCCGCCCCCTCCGTGCTTTCTGTGGAATTGCGATGACGTCACGGAGGGGGGCGGCGCTGGGGGCGTGAACTAGCGTGGCTAGAAAAGCCCTGTAAGCCAGGAAAATCATTGCTGTATGCCTCAGTGCTTGAGAGAGACGTCCTGGTGAGTCTCCTTCAGTGAGGGGGAGTGGAGAGATTGTGTCAGCATTATGCACTGCCTGTTTTTTTTTTAAAGTGACATGAACTTTATTTTACCTAACAGCACTCAGTGTTTCTCAAATATACTGCTGCCACCCCTAGAGAATTTGGACTAAATGCAAGGTAAAGAGCATTTATTTAAAAGAGATAACTATTTATATATATATATATATATATATATATATATATATATATATATATATATATATAAGAGTGAGAATTTTCCTGTTGCTTATTGGCTATATCCTGTCTTTTATATAGCATGAGCTCACCACAGCCCCATAATGCACGAAGATCACCAGAAAGGTAGGAGGGGTCTACGGGGGCCACAATATAAAAGAGTGCAACACCAAAACTAAAGAGGTGTTTTGTCTTTTAGGAGCAGAAGCCCTAATACAAGACAAGTGCGGAAGAAAAAGACCCGCCACCGTTCTAAATCTCCGCAAGCGTCTGGGTCTCGGACAATGCACAAATCCCAATCCAGCCCAGGTCGCAAAACTACTCAAACTGCTACAGTAGCAGAGCCAAATGTGACCGGAGGCCGCCCTAATGAGGGGTTTTGCTGGGCATGTTCAGCGCCATCCGCTCCTGGGAAACTCTTATGTGCAGACTGCATCAAAGAGGTAGCCACAGACAAAGAAGCGGAGGCACGCAGAATAAAAGACTATATTCACGAGGCAGTGACACAAAGTATACAGTCAGCCTCAGGCTTCAGGGCTCCGGGGACTAAAGCTAGAATCAGGAGCACAGCGGAGCAAAAGGCGAGATTCGTCTCCAGTGCTAGAGGTGTCGTCACGAGATTCCTCGGACTCAGAGGAACCCTCTGAGTACTTATTTGACTTTCAATGCATAGAGCCTTACGTTGCGGCCGTAAAAGAGGCCATAGACTGGGAACAGGATGCCCAGCCACCTGAAAAAATTAAAAGGTTTTTTCCTAGCCGGAAGAACCAAGGGGAGACCTTTCCGCTCTTGCCTGAGATCCGAGAGTGGTTCGAAGAGGAATGGGAAAAGCCAGAAAAGAGGTTAAATGTACAGAATCGTTTCGCAAGGCTATACCCATTTAAGACTCCAGAAGCTGCCCTTTGGGAATCCCCACTAGGCAAAGACGCGGCCTTACAGCGCTTGGCTAGACAAGTGGCCCTGCCATTGCAGGATTCTACAACTTTCAGAGACCCGATGGACAGACGTGCGGATACAGACCTAAAGAAGGTTTATTCATCTGCTGGTGCGGCTTGCCGCCCTGCCATAGCCTTAACCTCAGTCTCCAGAGCCTTGAAGGTTTGGACCACAAATGTCCAGACAGCTCTAAGGTCGAACGTGGAAATGGACAGAATCATTTCGGCAATGGAGGAATTGGATCTCTCAGCCGACTTCCTGGCAGAAGCCTCTATGGACTTAGTAAAACTTCTCGCTAGGATCATGGCTTTTGCAGTGACCGCAAAAAGGGCCCTATGGCTGCGTCATTGGGTAGCAGACAGTACCTCAAAACTGGGTCTCTGTAATATTCCATTTAATGGCAAAACGTTGTTTGGTGGCACCTTAGAAGAAGCTATTAAACGAGCTACAGGAGGGAAGTCGGGCCTGATACCACAAAGACCTAAAAGAAGACAGCAGGCCACCCGGTCAGGCCAATCAGACTACAGAAGGGCGCAGGTTGCCAGATCATACAGACTGGGGCGAGAATACACAAGGCCCTATTGGAAGAACTCCCAGAACTCTTTTCTACGAAACGTAAAGACCAAGGCCGCGCAGACCGCTAAGAAATCGGAGAAGTCTTTTTGACGGGTCAGCCGCCCATCCTCCCCAGGTGGGTGCCAGATTGGCATCCTTCTGGAGAGTATGGGCGGAGACGGTCAAGGACCAATGGGTCCAGAAGACGGTCAAGCAAGGATACAAATTAATTTTTCGACAAAAAACACCCAACATAGTGGCCCAGACAGAATGGCCACAAGACCAGAAAAAACGGAAGTGCTTACTAGAATATATAACCGAATTACTTCAAAAAAATGCAATCACATCGGTACCTCTAAAACAGCGGAAAACGGGAGTTTATTCACCAATTTTTCTGGTACCCAAAGCATCAGGAGATCTAAGACCGGTTTTGGACCTAAGATCCTTGAACCACTATATTGTCCCCAAAACATTCAAGATGGAATCAATATTTACGATTATATCAGTTCTGCAACCAGGAGACTGGTTAATATCAGTCGATTTAGCAGATGCGTACCTGCATGTCCCAATCAACGAGAAGCACCAAAAATACCTAAGATTCATGGTAGGGGAAGACCATTTCCAGTTCAGGTGTCTACCCTTCGGGATCAGCGCAGCGCCTCGGGTCTTCTCCAAGATCTTGCTAGCTGTCATCGCCGTCATTCGATTAAGAGGCATAAAGATCTTCCACTACCTAGACGACATCTTAGTAGTGGCTCGTACAAGCGAAGAGTTAGCGACACAGCGCGAGCTAGTACTGGAGACTCTATCAGAATTCGGCTGGATTATCAACAAGCAGAAGAGCCAGCTGATCCCCTCTCAAGAGATGGAATACCTGGGACTTGTTTTCAACACAAGAAAAGGGCTTGTCTCGCTACCAGGACGCAAGAAAGTCGAGTTAGTAGCCTGCGTAAACAGCGTGATGGAGTCCTCATCACTGTCAGCAAGGGATTGCAAGACACTTCTGGGAATGTTCACCGCAGCGATTCCAGCTATCCCCTGGGCAAGATTCCATACAAGAGCATTCCAGACATCCTTCCTGAACCAGTGGGATGGCGTATGATTGCACCAGAAGATCTTCATACCAAGACGGATCCGCCAAGGCCTGGCGTGGTGGATAGCACCAGAAAACCTGTCGCAGGGCATGCCCCTCAGCCCCGGAGACTGGATTCGGATAACCTCGGATGCCAGTCTCCGGGGCTGGGGCGCTCACTGCCTCGGCAGGCAGGTTCAAGGCGAATGGAGCAGGATGGAAACCAGACACTCCAACCTCTTGGAATTACAGGCAGCATACCTGGCCCTGCGGGCCTTCGAGAATCTAGTCCACGGGGCTCGAGTCAAACTGATGTTGGACAACCGAACGGCGGTGGCTTATATAGCCAAACAGGGTGGAACCAAGAGCTTACCGCTGTTGCAGGTGGCAACCAACATATTTGTTTGGGCAGAAGCGCATGTGGAAGCCCTAACGGCAGCCTACATTCCGGGCAGTCAGAATCACATAGCAGACCGTCTGAGCCGGGATTTCCCCAACAAGAACGAATGGACACTCAACAGGGACGTCCTAGAGACAATCTTCCACAAGTGGGGGACACCCTCGGTAGACCTAATGGCGACTCCATGGAATGCAAAGACACCCCGGTTCGTGTCAAGGTTTCGCTGCGACGAGGCAGTAGCCCAAGACGCCTTCTCAATTCCGTGGGATTTTCCCTTTGTCTACCTTTTTCCACCGTTACCTCTGGTAATGAAAACCCTACTGAAGATTGCGAGGGAGAACGTCCATGCAATTGTAATCCTGCCC
The DNA here is from genome assembly GCA_029206835.1 of Rana muscosa. Lineage (NCBI taxonomy): Eukaryota > Metazoa > Chordata > Amphibia > Anura > Ranidae > Rana > Rana muscosa. Next base: position 56,635,735 of record CM055121.1, read on the forward strand.
TTCTGGCCACGGAGACCATGGTTCCCTCTGCTCCTACAGATGGCGGCAGTCCCCCCAATACAGCTGCCACTGAAGAGAGACCTTCTACAGCAGGGCCAATGGTGCCATCCCAACCCGGGCAGGTTACAGCTGATGGCTTGGTTGTTGAATCGGCCAGACTACAGTCACAAGGCATCTCGGAGGAAGTAATTTCGACGCTACTAAAATCTAGAAAAGCCACAACCAATGTCACTTATAACAGAATTTGGAAGAAATTTACGGCATTTGCCCTGCCACAGAAGTTTTCTCCGTTATCCCCAAGCATTGCGCAAGTGTTGGACTTCTTACAGTCAGCTCTAAAAGCGGGCTTAGCCTATAACACCATAAAGGTTCAAGTGTCAGCATTGGCGTGCTTCACAGGTCACAAGTGGGCAGGTGAGCCTCTAATAAGACAGTTCCTCAGAGCAGTCATAAAATTGAAACCAAAAAGTAGACCCCTGTTCCCAGCATGGGATCTGGGCACGGTACTAAAAGCCCTGCTCCTACATCCATTCATCCCTGCAGAGACATGCCCGCTTTGGTTCTTGACAGTCAAGCTGATCTTCCTTACAGCCATAACTTCGGCAAGAAGGGTTTCAGAACTAGCAGCTCTGTCCTGCAAGAATCCATATTGCATCATTCTCCAGGACAAAGTGATCCTAAGGCCCTCACCGGCCGTAACACCTAAAGTGGTTTCCAAATTCCATGTGAATTGGGAGGCAGTCCTACCAAGCTTCACACAGCCACCAAAACAAGTGGAAGAGCTAGATCTCAGACCACTGGACATGGTCAACTTGTTCTCAATTTACCTACACCGCTCTCTACAGGTACGCAAAACTAATACCCTTTTCGTCCTGCCATCCGGGCCTAGGAAAGGACAAGCGGCATCTGCAAGAATCATAGCGACTTGGATCACCAAGGTGATAAGCCTCACGTATGAGAAACAGGGGCTGACGCCTCCACAAGTTCTTAGAGCTCATTCTACCAGAGGGGTGGCAGCCTCATGGGCAGCTTTGGCTAAGATACCGATTGAAGACATATGCAGGACCGCTAGTTGGAGCTCCTGCGAAACCTTCGCTAAACACTACAGTTTAGATGTCACAGCGGCCAACGCATCAAATTTTGGAAACACAGTGGTGTCCACACCTCTGCAAACAAAATAAAATATTCACTATAGCAGCATTTTCAGTTGTTGTTTGAGTCTTATCTTTTCCCCACCCTAAATCAGCTAAATTAAATCCCATAGTGTGCTGACGTGAGGCTGGCCAGGAAAATGGAAAATTGTTATCAATACTTACTGTAATTTTCCTTTCCTGGCCTGTCCTCACGTCAGCACAGCTCTTTTCCCTCCCGATAAGCCTGTCGTCCTCCAGTTAAGTGGAACAAGGGCAAGGGAGGAGGGGCCCCCTATTTATCAGCTAAAAGAAGGTGGTACTGGGAGACCGGAGGAAGGGGTTAACCCATAGTGTGCTGACGTGAGGACAGGCCAGGAAAGGAAAATTACAGTAAGTATTGATAACAATTTTCCATTTTCTTGCCCTTAACCCTAAATTACAGGACAGAGGCATTTCTTCTGTCCACCTGGTCCCTATTTATCTCCCTGGCTGCCTCAGTGGGATGCCTGAGGCTGCCCAGGGAGATCTACTGAACAGAGAGCTCCAGGGAGGAATACCTGTCGTTTCAGGCAAGTAAAAAAAAAAAAAAAAAAATTAAAAAAAGAGGGAAAATAGTTTAGAATTACAATTTATTATAGTATATGCATACGTGCAAGGGAACCCCCCCCCCCAAAAAAAAAATAATAATATTTTATATAAATAAATATTTAAAAAAAAATAAATAATAAAGAACCAAAAAAAAAAAAAAAAAAAAAAAAAAAAAAAAACACACAGAGATGTTGTTCCTCTTAGCCAGATTAGGACATGGCCGTTAACCCTTTCCTGTTCTTTTCTTAGCTGTTTCCTCTGCTAAGCCGCCTAACATGAGCCATTCGCCGCCCATACAAGATCCTTTTCTACACTTAAGGTAAGGACCTACATCCAGGTAAGTTTACAAATTTTACAAAAAAAAAACAGTGCACTGAGGCTGGTACTCTTATGTAGGGATGAGCTCGGTGTTCGAGTCGAACGCATGTTCGACTCGAACATCGCCTGTTCGGTGAAACCAGAACTTTGTGGGCCGTTCGCGCCAAATTTGTGTGACGCGAACAGCCCACAATGCTCTGCGCCATCGCACTGCATTGCCGGCGCTGTGATTAGCCAAGCATGCACTGTGACCCTGCATGCTTGGCCAATCACAGCGCAAGCACCGAGGAGAGCCATAATTGGCCACAGGCAGGATGCCTGTGGCCAATTATAGCTCAGGGGGTTTAGTACACGCCCCACACTATATAAGCCCGCCAGCGCGGCGGCATTGTGTAGTGTGTTCCGGCGTGCAGGGAAAGAGCTAGATAGGCAGGGACAGTGTGTTCTTTTCTCAGGCATATGCAGGAGTTAGTGGGTGTTGTGTGCCTCCAGCACAGTATACACCTGTATCTACCCTTTATTGCTGTTCTCTAAGCTAGATAGGCAGGGACAGTGTGTTCTTTTCTCAGGCATCTGCAGGAGTTAGTGGGTGTTGTGTGCCCCAGCACAGTATACACCTGTATCTACACTTTATTGCTGTTCTCTAATGCAGGCATCTGCAGGAGTTAGTGGGTGTTGTGTGCCCCAGCACAGTATACACCTGTATCTACACTTTATTGCTGTTCTCTAATGCAGGCATCTGCAGGAGTTAGTGGGTGTTGTGTGCCCCAGCACAGTATACACCTGTATATACCCGTTATTGCTGTTCTCTAATACAGGCATCTGCAGGAGTTAGTGGGTGTTGTGTGCCCCAGCACAGTATACACCTGTATCTACACTTTATTGCTGTTCTCTAATACAGGCATCTGCAGGAGTTAGTGGGTGTTGTGTGCCCCAGCACAGTATACACCTGTATCTACACTTTATTGCTGTTCTCTAATACAGGCATCTGCAGGAGTTAGTGGGTGTTGTGTGCCTCAGCACAGTATACACCTGTATCTACACTTTATTGCTGTTCTCTAATACAGGCATCTGCAGGAGTTAGAGGGTGTTGTGTGCCTCCAGCACAGCACAGTATACACCTGTATCTACCCTTTTTTGCTGGTGTTCTCTAATAAAGGAATCTGCAGGAGTTAGTGGGTGTTGTGTGCCTCCAGCACAGCACAGTATACACCTGTATCTACCCTTTATTGCTGGTGTTCTCTAATACAGGCATCTGCAGGAGTTAGTGGGTGTTGTGTGCCTCCAGCACAATATACACTACCCAATTGCTGGTTTTCCCATCTCCCTGCAGGCCATTACTATGTCTGGAAGGCCAACAAGGAGAGGCAGACTGTCACGAGCCAATAAAAGAGGGTGTAACGGGAAGGCCCGGGGAACTCAGAATCGCTTAGAAAGTATGAGATACCCTTGCTTCAGCTCCCCCAATGCCTCTTATGTGTCAACCACCCTGTGTCTCTATTAGGGGCACAGGGTGAATGAAAACCCCAATATGGTCTATGATAGCCATATTCAATGCTGCACATACATTGTATCTAGATTGGATGTGTACTGTGGGGGGGGGGGGGGGGTTGTGTAATCATTGCTGTGAGGTGTTAAGGTGATTTGCATTCTATTGTCTATTATGAATTAAGTCTGCTACTGTGACGATGTGGATTGGAGCTTGGTAAACCGTCTGGCTCCATATTATGGGATGTGGAAGTGTCTTCTGTGAGGAGGGGGGGGGGGGAAATCAACCCTCCTGCCTAAGACTGTTTATCAAAGGAGAAGTTTGAACACACCTGACCTGTATCACCATTGTCATTGGACAGTTTAACCCGCCCTGTTCCCCAAAGGATGGGAGGGGAGGGTTTTGAAGAGAAATGTGTTACCATGTGTTTTGAAAATAAAGTCATTCCCTGTTTTGGAACTTGAATACAGAGCGTTGTCTCGTATCTGGGGGGAGAATCATTCGTATGGGGTCTTATTCGGCTGGTTGGAGTGTCTGGTGGCTGTCGTGTGGTTGGAAAGGGAATATCCTAACGGTGTTAACCCCTTTCATACTTGGGGTGCCGTTACAATTGTTGGCAAGCAGTGGGATTGATCCCCACAGCCAGAAGGACAGCTACAAGAGGACACAGGACAATGGAAGCACAGTATGAACGGCTAAAGCTCTCCGCCCTCAAAGACTTACTGGAGAACCGGGGAAGACCGGCCAACAACTGTAAGAAGAGGGACATTATCAGAGAACTAGTCAAAATGGATGGAACCGAAAGGCCCAGTGTAACAGACAGGACACCCGAAGAGGCAAGTTTTGATCGGGCTGTTAAACTAAGACTGGCACAGTATGGTCCTAACCCTCCAGCGGAGATCATAGACCTAGTTATAGCGGCTGTGGACGCAAATTGGCTACATCAAAAAGGTGCTGCAGCAGCAGAAGTCACAGCAGCACCAACTGCAAGGAGAGGAGAGGTACAGATACCAGCCGCCATGGAAGAGGAAGTCAGAAGGAGGTTACAAGAGATGCAGATACAGCATAGAGGACCAGTATCAGAGGAGGTCCTGCTGGGATGGTCTGATTCGATCCGCTGCGAACTCTGGAAGAAAGCGCTTGCTCTCGAGCAGCAACACCAGGGAAAGGTTCTCCCCTCCATCTATGTAAGGTACTGGTCACAGTATGATGTACGAATTCCGTTATTGGGGGAACAACCAAAGCAGGAGTGGACAACTGAGTTAAGCAGGCTGATCCGGGCAGAGATGCGGTTGGACGAGAGCTACAGAGCCCTCCGGTGGTATGTAGCCCAAGAGTGCCCATGGTCAGCGGATGACATCCCCACGGAAGGCTTTGACTATGATGGCCTGGGATTGTTGTATTGGAGGCTGTCCAGTGACCCTGACTTTGGGAGTGATCAGGAGTGGCGTTTGGAGAAAATAATGGAGCACAGAGAGCAAAGACTGAATGTCTCGGAAGGGCACTGGGCACAGGAAGATTTGGAGTTTCTGGCCGTTCAGGAATGGGAGCTGGAGATTGCCTACAAACAGCTGCTAGACTCTACTCAGCAGCAGGGTTGGGCCCCCTTTGCCTGGGACTATCAGGAAATACCAGTTGACAACTATGAAATCCTGGCTGAAGAATCAGCAGTGGAAAATCTGAAGATTGCCATCCCTAAAGCTGAAGTGGATGATATGGAGTTCCAGGGAGCTAGGGCAGTTGGCTCATCTTCCCAGGTACGGATTACAGAAGGTATGGACTTAAGGGACTGTTCAGAGGATGTTATGGATTATGCATCACCTGCCCAAGTACTGGCAGCAGGACAGAGTACTGCAGACCCCTTCTCTACACCCGTGGCAGTTTTGGAGGCCCGAGATGAGAAGGTGATGGTTCCTCTTTCCCAGGGGATTTTAGAGCTGCAGGGGGGAGAAGCAGCCCTTTTCCCTCCCCAACAGTTAGCCAGAGCAGATGGGGTGGAGTCCCCAGCAGAAGTGCTGGCAACAGGGCAGAGTGCTAGCAACCTCTGCCCAGCACCGGAAACAACTGTGGAGTTTCAGGGAGCCGGGGCAGTTGGCCCATCTCTCCAGCAACAAGCTGAGGTGGTAAAGCTTTTACCCCCAGCTGAATCACTGGCAGCAGGGCAGAATGCTACTGGCCGCTGCACACAACTGCCACTTGAGCGGATATCGGTGGATGGGACTACGGTCTCCACTCACAGCAACCCAGCGGAAGAGCTGGCAACAGAGCAGAGTGCCGCGGGCCTCTGCTCTCAACTAACAGAAGAGGGAGTTTCTGTGGTACTGGATGGGACTTCGGTCCTCACTGACACAACCCCAGAAAATGGTGTGACACTGGGACAGGAGGATGTCAGCCTTGCTTTGCAAGCACTGGGGGATTTTCACCTACCACAAGTGGATGGGACTTCGGTCTCCACTTGTGTACCTCGGGGATGCTGGGTAGTCGGCCCGGATCCCCAGCGACATGAAAGACTGAGCCCAGTCACCCTGTCTTCTCCCCAGCGGCGGGTATGTTCTCTGAGAGAGGCAGAGGTTGGCTGGGTAAGTGATGCTCTGTTTGGAGCAATTTATTTGGGGTACTGTGTGGATACCGGCATTAGAAGAAGGGACCTATGGACTAACTTCGGAGTCAACCCGTCTGGGGTCCCCTCCTCTGTTAGTCTCCTGCCGAAAGGGGAGAGATGTAACGGGAAGGCCCGGGGAACTCAGAAATCGCTTAGAAAGTATGAGATACCCTTGCTTCAGCTCCCCCAATGCCTCTTATGTGTCAACCACCCTGTGTCTCTATTAGGGGCACAGGGTGAATGAAAACCCCAATATGGTCTATGATAGCCATATTCAATGCTGCACATACATTGTATCTAGATTGGATGTGTACTGTGAGGGGGGGGGGGGGTTGTGTAATCATTGCTGTGAGGTGTTAAGGTGATTTGCATTCTATTGTCTATTATGAATTAAGTCTGCTACTGTGACGATGTGGATTGGAGCTTGGTAAACCGTCTGGCTCCATATTATGGGATGTGGAAGTGTCTTCTGTGAGGAGGGGGGGGAATCAACCCTCCTGCCTAAGACTGTTTATCAAAGGAGAAGTTTGAACACACCTGACCTGTATCACCATTGTCATTGGACAGTTTAACCCGCCCTGTTCCCCAAAGGATGGGAGGGGAGGGTTTTGAAGAGAAATGTGTTACCATGTGTTTTGAAAATAAAGTCATTCCCTGTTTTGGAACTTGAATACAGAGCGTTGTCTCGTATCTGGGGGGAAAATCATTCGTATGGGGTCTTATTCGGCTGGTTGGAGTGTCTGGTGGCTGTCGTGTGGTTGGAAAGGGAATATCCTAACGGTGTTAACCCCTTTCATACTTGGGGTGCCGTTACAGAGGGCAAGCAGGCTCTGTGTCTAGAGACAACAGTGCTGGTCGTGGACGCGGTGCATCGTCATCAGCACGTGGCCATGGGACACGCTTGTCCTTATTTTTGGCAGCTGGACGTGTTGAGCCGCATCATGCCGAAGACTTGGTAGAGTGGATTACCAAGCCCTCCTCATCCTCCTCATCCTCTCTCACCCAGGCTCAGGGTACTGGCAAAGCAGCTGCCAAAGCGTCATCTTCCCTCGTATCAATGTCATCATCAGTCACTTCTTCCCTAGACCCACCATGTCCTCCTGAGGAGTCCCCCGAACTGTTTGAGCACAGTGTTGGGTACATGCTCCAGGAGGATGCCCAGCGTTTTGAAGGGTCTGATGATGATACCCAGCTAGAGGAAGGCAGTAGCGTGAGTGCAGAGAGAGGGGATGCTCAAGAAGGACAGCAATCTGGCAGTCATGTTCCAGCAGCTGCAGCACACTGCCAGATTGGCTCCAGTGATGAGGAGGGAGGGGATGATGAGGTCACTGACTCCACGTGGGTGCCTGATAGGAGAGAGGAGTAGGATGAGGAGGAGGCACATCTCCAACGAGGCAGGATGCCCTCCGGGGGCCAGCGTAAGGGCAGCACACCGACTGAATCACACCGCAGAGCTCCGCCTGTGCAGGGCGCTGCCTCTGCCCGTTATTCCAAAAGTTCTTTGGTGTGGGCCTTTTTTGAGTTGAGTGCATCAGATCGCACCGCTGCTATTTGCAACATATGTCTCAAGCGTATCTCGCGTGGCCAAAACATCAGCCGCTTGGGCACCACATGCTTGACCAGACATATGTTGACCTGCCATGCAGCTCGTTGGCAAGCGTACCTTAAAGACCCACACCAAAGATCAAAGCGGACCTCTCCTTGCTCCTCATCAGCTGGGATCTCCAACCCCACTATACCTTCAGTCCTCTCTGAAACCTGCACTGAGAGGGATGAAGGTATAGAATTAGGTGTGTCACAGCCAAGTACTTGCGGGCACACTGCTAGCAGTACACCGATGTCCGATTGTAGCAGGCAAATTTCCCTGCCCCAGCTGCTGGACCGTCGAAAGAAGTTCACTCCCAGCCATCCACATGCCCAGCGGTTGAAAGGTAGCTTGGCAAAATTGCTAGCACTTCAACTGCTGCCTTTTCAGTTGGTAGACTCGGCCCCCTTCCGTGAGTTTGTGCAACGTGCGGTTCCTCAGTGGCAGGTTCCCAAACGCCACTTTTTCTCACGGAAGGTGATTCCGGCTCTCTACTGGCATGTGGAAGGCAATGTCCATGCCTCGCTGGACAGGTCGGTCAGCGGTAAGGTGCATATTACCGCTGACTCATGGTCCAGCAGGCATGGACAGGGACGTTACCTTTCTTTCACGGCCCATTGGGTCACTCTTTTGGCAGCTGGGAAGGATGCAGGACAAGGTGCTGTAGTGTTGGAGGTTGTTCCGCCGCCACGCCTCCAAAATGCTAATACTGGTTGTGACACACCTCTCTCCTCCACCCCCTCTTCTTCTTCCTCCATGGCCTCTTCCTGTGCTTTGTCCTCGGAACCAGCGGTGCTCCGTAGGTGTTCAAGGGGCTACGCAAGTGCGCAGGCAAAAAGATGCCATGCCGTGCTTGCGCTGGTGTGTTTGGGGGACAGGAGCCACACTGGGGCAGAGGTTCTGTCAGCTCTGCAGGGGCAGGCCGAGAGGTGGTTGACGCCACTTCAGCTTAAGCCAGGAATGGTGGTTTGCGACAATGTCACCAACCTCCTCTCCGTCCTCCGACAGGGACAACTGACCCATGTGCCCTGTGTGGCTCACGTCCTTAACCTGGTGGTGCAGCGGTTCTTGGGCAGGTACCCGGGCTTACAGGATGTCCTGAGGCAGGCCAGGAAAGTCTGTGTGCATTTTCGCAGATCATATAATGCCAGTGCTCGGCTGGCTGAGCTGCAAAAGGAGTTGAACCTGCCCAAGAACCGCCTTATATGTGACATGCCCACCAGGTGGAACTCAACGTTGGCCATGCTGCAGCGGCTGCACACGCAGCAGAGGGCCATCAATGAGTACCTGTGCGACTACGGCACCAGGACAGGGTCAGGGGAGCTCAGGTTTTTTTCACCACGCCAGTGGGGCATGATCAGGGATGCATGCACTGTCCTGGCACCATTTGAGGAGGCCACGAGGATGGTGAGCAGTGACAGTGCATGCATCAGTGACACTGTACCTCTTGTCCACCTGTTGGAGCATACGCTGCGTGGAATAACGGACAGGGCACTTGAGGCAGAACAGAGGCAGGAAGAGGAGGACTTCCTTGCCTCTCAAGGCCCCCCTTTACCCAGACAGTGTTCTTTCTGTCCCACCTATCACACAGGAAGAGGACGAGGAGGAGGAGGATTGTGTCAGCATGGAGGTGGAGCATGGCACTCAGCATCAACAGCAGCAGTCTTTTAGGGATGATTTACAGTCCCAAGAAACCCGTGGACTTGTACGTGGCTGGGAGGAGGTGGCTGTGGATCATGTCGTCCTTAGTGACCCAGAGGACTCCGGACCGAATGCCTCAGCTAAGCTACGCTGCATGGCCTCCCTGATCCTGCCAAGTCTGCGCAAGGATCCTCATATTCTTCGGATCAAGGAGAGGGACCATTACTGGCTGGCCACTCTCCTTGATCCACGGTACAAGGGTAAAGTTGCGGACCTTATCTTGCCGTCACAGAGGGAGCAGAAGATGAGACATCTCCGGGAGGCCTTGCAGAAAGGTCTGTGCAACGCGTTCCCAGAGACTGGGAGGTTACAAACTCCTGGTCCTGGACAACAAGTTGCTGAGGCTTCGGTCAGTCAAAGAAGGAGCGGTGGAGAAGGTGGCCGTCTAAACGATGCGTTCAGACAATTTTTTAGTCCGCAGCCCCAAGGTATGATCGGTTACAGCAACCATTGCCAGCGTCTGATATACATGGTGCAGGAATACCTAGGGGCAAGGTCAGACTTGGACACCTTTCCCACCGAAAATCCTCTGGCTTACTGGGTCTTGAGGATGGATCACTAGCCAGAGCTTGCACAGTATGCAATTGAGCTACTGGCCTGTCCTGCATCCAGCGTTCTTTCGGAACGCACATTCAGTGCTGCTGGAGGCTTTGTCACGGATCACAGGGTGTGCCTGTCCACCGACTCGGTTGATCGACTGACCTTCATAAAGATGAACCAGTCTTGGATCACCACCAGCTACCAAGCACCTGAAGCTGATGTAACAGAATAATTTATTTTGAAATGTCACATCCCTTCAAGACTGCCTATGCTGATGCTGAGTGACTGTCCTATTATGTTGACTGACTATCCTGTTCCTCCTCAATGATTCGATTCCTGATGATAGCTTGGAAGAACATTTTTGTTTCTGGGTGCCGCTACCAGTGGCTAAGGCCCAATTTTTCAGCCCCTGTTTAACAGGGGCATGCAATTACAATTTTTTATGCAATGCTTGCAGCAGGGCTCATTCCTGTACTCCAACTAGAGTATCTGGGAGAGGTTGCAGTGTCGTGGCACCAGCACCAGTGCCTAAGGCCCAATTTTTCAGCCCCTGTTTAACAGGGGCGTGTAATTACGATTTTTTATGCAATACTTTGCAACAGGGCTCATTGCTGTGCTCCAAGTACAGTATCTGTGAGGGGTTGCAGTGTTGTGGCACCAGTGCCTAAGGCCCAATTTTTCAGCCCCTGTTTAACAGGGGCGTGTAATTACAATTTTTGATGCAATACTTTGCAACAGGGCTCATTGCTGTGCTCCAATTACAGTATCTGTGAGGGGTTGCAGTGTTGTGGCACCAGTGCCTAAGGCCCAATTTTTCTGCCCCTGTTCAACAGGGGCATGTAATTACAATTCTTGATCTAATAATTCACAGCAGGGCCCATTCCTGTGCCCACCAAGAGTAACTGTGAGGGCTTACAGTTTTGTGGCAACACCACCACCACCACCACCAAAGGCCCAATTTTTCTGTCCCTGTTCAACAGGGGCATGTAATTACAATTCTTGATCTAATAATTCACAGCAGGGCCCATTCCTGCGCCTACCAAGAGTAACTGTGAGGGCTTACAGTGTTGTGGCAACACCACCACCACCAAAGGCCCAATTTTCTGCCCCTGTTCAACAGGGGCATGTAATTACAATTCTTGATCTAATAATTTACAGCAGGGCCCATTCATGCGCCCACCAAGAGTAACTGTGAGGGCTGACAGTGTTGTAGCACCAGCACCACCAAAGGCCCAATTTTTCCTACCACTGTTCAACAATGGCATGTAATTACAATTACTGATATAATACTTCACAGCAGGGCGTTCCAGCGCCCACCAAGAGTAACTGTGAGGGCTCACAGTGTTGTGGCAGCACCAACATCTAAGGGGCAAATTTCAGCAGAGTATATACGGCAGGCCCCTACTTTCAAACATCCAACTTACAAACGAATCCTACTTGCAAACGTAAGGAGACAACAGGAAGTGAGAGGAAATCTACCCCTAGGAAGGGAAATTCTCTCCTGTAAGAGTTAATATGGGAAAAAGGTGTCTCCTCTCTACTGATGCTTTATCACCAATCCTTGTTTCAATAAAAACCGCACTTTTCCAAAAACATTTGTCATTGGGACGGAAAGTGAGGTGAAATGTTCTGTACAGGTGCACAGACAGCAAAACAAATGTTACAGGGGTGATAACCCTTCCCTATGTTTTCCAAAAAGCTTAAAAATATATTTTTTGGCTGGAGCTACACTTAAACGATGTACCTGTTCAAAATTACAAACAGATTCTACTTAAAGTGGAGCTCCACCCTAAATATCAACTTTTGCTATTTGGAACCCTCCCCCCCCTCCGGTGTCACAATTGACACCTTTCAGGGGGGAGGGGGGTGAAGATACCTGTCTAAGACAGGTATTTTCACCCACATCCGGGAGTCCTCTCTCCGGGAATCTGCTGGAGTGACGTCACTTCCCCCAGACTTCCCGTAGTGTTCTGGGAGACACTCGGCATCCAGAACACAGGAGGACGAATCAGAACGGCGCAGCGCGACTCGCGCATGCGCCGTAGGGAACCGGGCATGAAGCCGCAGGGCTTCACTTCCTGGTTCCCTCAGCGAGGATGGCGGAGGGAGCAGCAGAGTGACGAGCGATCGTTCGTCCTCTGCTGCGGACGTCGCTGGACTCCAGGACAGGTAAGTGTCCAAATATTAAAAGCCAGCAGCTGCTCCGCTTTAAGAACAAACCTACAGTCCCTGTCTTGTTTGCACCGCCTGTATACTGCTGTTTAGAGTATATAGGGCCTTTTTTTATTTTGGGTGCGGGGTTCCCCTTAATATCCATAAAAGACCCAAAGGGGCTGGTAATGGGCTAAGGTAGGGGGGGGGGGGCGGTGATGGGGTAGCCATGCCATTTTTTCAAAGATTTTCATCCATATTGCCAGGACAAGACATGACATTAAAGCCGCAAGCAGTTTTAAATGGCTTTTTTTCCTTTAGAAATGTCATTTTGTGCAGGGACAGTTCTAAACACGGGAAACACATGCCACTTCACAGGCATACTTTAGACACCCCCCAGGTACGATATTTAAAGGAATATTTCACTTTTTTTTTCACTTTATGCATCATTAAAATGACTGTTTTTGAAAAAAACGGGCGTTTTTAAAACTTCTTTTTGCATTGAAACATGTCCCCTGGGGCAGAACCCAGGTCCCCAAACCCTTTTTAGGACAATAACATGCATATTAGCCGTTATAATTAGCACTTTAGATTTCGAACGTTCGCGTCCATTGTATTTAATAGGGTTCTAACGTTCGCGTGAACTTTCGGTCCGTTTGCAGGTTCTGGTGCGAACCGAACCGGGGGGTGTTCGGCTCATCCCTACTCTTATGTATTTCAGCCCTGTACACCAGAAGACGTCTAAGAAGACCTCAAGGCGACATGAGGACTCTGATGACTCTATTCCCAGCAGAGACAGGTCCTCCAGGCGTGGAGACCATGGGAGTGGCAGGAAGTCATCGGCCAAAAAACGCCGTCACTCACGCTCCCCAAGACCTAGCTCTCCAAAATGTCAGGCCTGTGGAGCCACCCCACCTGCACACAAGCTGATCTGTCAAGATTGCCTAAGGGACTATGCAGTGGAAAGAGAGTCAGAAGGCCTGCAAGTGGTGGACTTACTTAAGAAAGCACTAAAGATTCCATCGTGGAATTGCTAGCCACAATGCCACCGCAACAACCGGCATCTCCTTCTCAGGAGCAAACGGCTGAGGAGGCCATTCCTGGGCCGTCCACAAGTGGAATTTCTCGCCCGACGCCTGCTTCTTCCTCTAAGCATCAGGAGGAGAATGCCGTCTCAGGGGACTCCTCTGATGATCTAGATGCCTCTGGCTTTGCTTTTTCCATGGTCCAGCCCTATGTACAGGCAGTAAAACAAGCGATTGGCTGGGAAGAGACTGAGACAGAAGTCAAGAAGTCTAAGGCGTACTTCCCCTTTCTCAAACGCCAGGTTTCCTTTTTTCCCCTCATGGACGAGATTAAAGGTGTGATTGAGGAAGAATGGAAAAAGACAGAGAAAAGATTCTCCCTTAATCACCTGGGAAAACGATACCCTCTCTCAGAGGCCGACTCAGCAATGCTTGAGGGCCCTCCAGTAGTCGATGCAGCCGTAGTAAGGTTAGCGAAGAACGTCACACTGCCTATGGAAGACTCAACTTCATTTAAGGATCCACTCGACAGAAGGATGGATCTCGATCTCAAGAAAGCTTACCAGATGGCGGGCAACGCCTGTAAACCTGCGATAGCCCTGACATCAGTGTTCAACGCCCTACGTGTCTGGACAGTTAATATAGAGTCGGCAATCCAACAGGATATCCCAAATGAAGACATCATTAAGGCCTTAGATGAATTAAAGCTCTCAGCATACTTTATTGGTGAAGCCGCTATCGATTCAGTTCGATGCTCCGCAAGGTCAATGCCCCACACAGTTATGGCCAAACGGGCCTTGTGGCTGAAGCCATGGTCGGCAGATATTGCCTCAAAGCAGAATTGGTGCAAAATACCTTTTGATGGGAAAGCCCTGTTTGGGGAGAAACTAGATACAGCCATCTCCCGCGTCACTGGTGGGAAATCGGGCCTGTTACCCCAAGACAGGCGATCCAGGCGCGCCAGGACATTCGCACCCAGATTCCAATATTCCAAAAACAAGGACTACAGACAGTCCAAGCAGGGGAGAGGCTTTAGGCCAAATTCGAGGAGCACGCAGTCCACCTTCCTCAAGAACCGTAGACAGGGACCTGTGCCTACCCCACAGGATCCTGCTAAATCTTTTTGACGCCGAGCCATCCCAAGTGATCCCTGTGGGAGCCAGACTCAAACACTTCTCGAAGATCTGGGAACAAAAGTGCAGGGATCCTTGGGTAGTCTCCACGGTCAAATACGGGCACTTCTGGACGTTTCTAGACAAACCCCCCAAAGACTTCTTCTCTCCGACAAGGGTATCAAAGTCCCCTCAAAAAGCGGAAGCACTACAGCGATTTCTTCTCTCTTTACAGGAACAGCAAGCAGTAGTTCAAGTACCTCCATCAGAAAGATTTTCGGGTTTTTACTCCACCCTGTTTCTGGTCCCCAAGAAAAACGGAGGTTGGAGACCTGTCATAGACCTGAAAAGACTAAATCGCTTCATCTTCCTAGAAAAATTCAAAATGGAGTCGCTACAAACGATCATTCGTGTTATCCAACCAGGGGACTGGATGTTGTCAATAGACTTACAGGATGCTTACCTGCATATACCTATACTTCCTCCGTTCCAGAAATATCTGAGGTTTGCAGTAGGCCAGGTAAATCTTAAATTCCGGAGTCTCCCGTTCGGCCTCTGCACATCACCAAGGGTCTTTGTGAAGACCCTGATTGCCATCATAGCCCCTCTAAGAGAGCGGGGGCTTCGAGTATACCATTACTTGGACGACCTTCTTCTCCTGGCGAAGGATCCAGCCCAATTAGTGGAACACAGGAAAGTTCTTTTGGCAACGCTTGCAGAATTTGGATGGAAGATAAACCAGGAGAAGAGTCACCTTTCTCCAACCCAGGAGATGGTTTATCTAGGCGCACTGTTCAATACAGAGAATGGTACAGTATCCCTCCCGCCTCAGAAGGTAACATCCATTATTCGGCATATGAAGAATGTGAGTGCGAGATCCTACCTGACCGACTCAAACTGTCTGAGCCTGATAGGCCGGATGTCGTCATGTATTCCTATGGTCCCTTGGGCCCATTGGCATTTGAGACATTTCCAGCTGGAGTTTTTGAGGCTGTGGAACAAACAGTATTTATCCCAACCCATACACCTGACGACCCTGATGCTCAGGAGTTTACATTGGTGGATGAAGAAGCACACGCTGATGAAATCACGTCCATTAGGTCATGTCAATTGGATCACAATTACCACAGATGCCAGTTCGGCAGGCTGGGGAGCACACTGCAACCAGATCTCAGAGCAGGGAAGATAGTCCTTTCATGGGACAGGCCTGGTATCAAATATCTCGGAGATTCGGGCAGCCTACCTTGCATTACTAGCCCTAGAATTCAAGATTACAGGGAAACCTGTTCTTCTCCGAATGGACAACAAAGCCGCGGTATCTTATATACACCGACAAGGAGGGATGCACAGCAGGTCTCTGCTGAGAGAAGTGGAACCCATAATCCTTTGGGCAGAAAGGAATCTAAAAGACCTAAGGGCAGTCTACCTGCCCGGTCATCTCAACTCAAGGGCCGACCACCTATCCTGCAAGTTCGTAGATGCCAACGAATGGTCTCTGCACCCGAAGATTTTCAACTGGATAGTGAACCAGTGGGGTCCCCTCGAGCTGGACCTATTTGCAACAGCAGTCAACACCAAGCTTCCAAGGTTCATCTCAAGGCTTCCTCATCCCCAGGCAGAGGCAGTAGATGCTCTCTCAGCCCCCTGGGCATGCAATCTGGCCTATGCCTTCCCTCCACGGCCTCTCATTCCAAAACTCCTTTCGAGGATCATGATAGAAACTACAACGGTAATAGCGGTCCTACCATACTGGCCAAGACATCCTTGGTTTCCCACAGCAATGTACCTGAGTACCCAGCCTCCAGTCAAAGTTCCGCTGATACCTTTCCTCCTGTCACAGGGACATCACACTCATCCAGAGCCCGGCAGGTTGAACCTTCACATCTGACGGCTGAAAGGCAAAGGTTCAAATCCCTAGGGTGTTCCAACGAGGTTATCACAACCCTCCTCAGGGAAAGAAAGCCATCCACAAACAGTGTGGTTCAAGTTCAGGGCATTCATGATTGGCAGAAGCTGCGATCCGGATTCTCCATCATCCTCTCAAATTTTTGAGTTCTTGCAGGCAGGCCTGGACATAGGTCTTGCTCTAAGTACGCTAAAGGTACAGGTAGCGCCAATTTCAGCGGCAACCAGTAGAAGGTGGGCCGAGGATCCATTAATAATCCAATTTTTCAAAGCTATCAAAAAGATCCGACCGCCAACTAAACAGTCTTTTCCCACCTGGGACCTTGCTATCATCCTAGAGTCCTTAGCTAATCCACCTTTTGCTCCTTCGGACTCAGCATCGCTTTGGAATCTAACCTTGAAGCTAACCTTCTTGATAGCCATAACCTCCGGCAGACGGGTTTCAGAGCTCCAAGCTTTAGGAGCGGATCATAATCATGTCATATTCTACCCTGACAGAGTGGAACTCCGAACAGTACGAGGATTTATCCCCAAGGTCGCATCATCCTTGAACATGTCAGAACCTTGGGCACTCCCAACGTTTTCAGAACAAAACTCAGATTCTCTTCACGAGCTGGACATAGCATTTCAAAGTGAAGGCCATCTCCAGGCCACAGCATCATTCAGGGACTCTAACAGGTTGTTCATAATCCCCTGGGGTAAAAACAAAGGCAAGGAGGCGTCAGCAAGAACAATTGCCTCATGGATCGTTAAACTCATCCACAAGGTGTACAGGGCAAAAAGGACTGGGAACCCCTTTGATGGTCAGGGCACACTCCACTAGGGCGGTTTCTGCCTCTTGGGCGGCAAGAGCAAATGTGTCAATTGAAACTATCTGTAGGGCAGCGACTTGGTCGTCCCAACATACGTTTCTGAAACATTACCGAGTAGACCCAGGAGCTCTCTCATCGGTGGAGTTTGGCAGACAGGAGATCAAATCAGCCTTTGCTTCCTCTAAATATTAATAATAATTTCTTTAAATAAACTTCTAAGCATCATCCCACCCGTCTCAGCTAGTTATTTGTCACAGGTATGCTGCCATGGAGGCACCAGGAAAACTGAAAATTGTATCATACTTACCAGTAATTTTCCTTTCTTGGTGCCTATCCATGGCAGCATACAATCCCACCCTCGGTATTCTATATTACGGAGAATGCTGGGGCTGTACTAACAAACTCTTTTATAATATTCACTAGTCCTGAGGGAGGAGCCAAGGCGGAGCTTGTCACAGGTATGCTGCCATGGATAGGCACCAGGAAAGGAAAATTACTGGTAAGTATGATACAATTTTCAGTTTTTTTGCTGGAAAAAAAAAGTCCCCATCCCTTTCCAAAAACGCAGAGGCACAAAAATGCATTGATGTGAACATGTTCCATAGGAACCCATGTTAAAAAATGTCCCTGCATTTATGCAAAATGCAACAAAAAACGCATTAGTGTGAATCGAGCCTTACAGACCCTTTTTTAAAACGTCCGTCCGTGGGCATGAGGCCTAAGAAAAAAGAGGGGGGAAAAAAAGCACTGGACTGCATCAAAAACACGCATGCACAAAGCACCTGAAATGCATCCGGACTGCCTTTCCAAGGTGTGAACTGCCCCTTAGGCAGTTGCGTTTAACCTCCTTTTTCAGAAAGCCAAAAAATGCATTCAGACGCCAAAGATTTCTACATTTCAGACACGGTACCGGCGTTTAGCCGCGTTTTCGTTTAGAAGCATTTTTAAAGGTGACCTATTTTTTTACATTGAAAAACTCAAAAATTATGGCAAATGATGAAAAACCATTAAAAATATATACAAAAAAAAAATGTAATTGCTTCCATTGCATTGTGGCCAATCCAAAACTTGTGCCAGGTGACGTGGCAAGTGGACAATCCACAACTTGTGGCAGGTGACGTGGCAAGTGGACAATCCACAACTTGTGGCAGGTGACGTGGCAAGTGGACAATCCACAACTTGTGGCAAGTGATGTGGCAAGTGACACGCTAAATACAAGTACACTGCTGCTCTCTCAGCTGCTGCTACTCACAAAATAGCTGAAATTGTTAATACAGGTTTTTATTTGGGGGGCGTGGCCTGGCGCGCGACGGGGATGGCAGCACACTAGAGGAGCTCCTCAGCACGCACGACCATTAGAAGCCCTACACCCGACCACAGGCTCTCAGATGCCGGGCAGAAGGCTGTATTCAACTCCACGCTCCCACCTGCGCCGCAACACCGGATCATCCGCAGCGAAAAACATAGCGGACATCTTTAAAACTCAGCAATCAGGCCGCAACGGATCTCCGAGATCCAAGATGGCGCCGCCGCAACACAAGGAAGATGACAGCGAGGACTCTCGATCAGCGCCTGTAGACTCTAACAGGGGTAAGCCTGCATCAGATCACCCCTTAACATTGGCAGATATGTCTGTGATAGCCGCGGACATCAAAGCAACCTTCTCAGCGGCTATCACAGACTTAAAAACGAGCATGATAGTCATTAATGAAAAAATGGCGGCGGTGGAGCATGCAGGTCAACACAGGGACAAGGCCATACACAGGTTAGAGCTTACTACACAGGCTCAAACGCAACATTTCATTGACATGAATCGGCATATAGAGGATTTGGGCAATAAGGGCAGGAGGTGCAACATTAGGGTGCGGGGGATCCCCGAATCTGTTGAGCATGAACAGATTGTCCCGGCCCTCAGGAGAGTGTTCAATAGTCTATTAGAACGCCAAGAAGATATGGAGATAGACTTTGTACGGGCACATAGGGCTCTTAGACCCAGAAGCTCTGATTCAGCACCCCCAAGAGACATTATATGTTGCCTGCAGAGCTTTGGCCTTAAAGAGGATATTATGCGCAAAGCGCGGAGAAATGACAGGATCATTTTTAACGGTGCGACAATAATGTTGTTTCAGGACCTGTCCCAGATAACTCTGAGAAATAGACGGGCCCTACGCCCCTTGTTGGATCGTTTGAGAGAAAGGGACCTGAAATACTCGTGGCGCTTTCCGTTCGCTTTGACTGCATCTTACAATGGCCACTTGCATATATTACGCTCTCCAGCAGACCTTCCTGAATTTTGTGAATCACTAGATATGGAACATGTAGCCCTCCCTGAATGGTACGCGGAATTTTTACACACTCCTCTGGAGAGGAGCCCCCCCGCCTCTCCCTTCCTGTCACCTGACACCAGAATCTCTAAGAAAGCTAGGCAGGGGCGAGGTGGGAGCAGCAGACCCGACACACCGGGCAGACACGCAGGGCCTTCCAGGGACCGAAACGCAGAGTGACACTTCGCAGCATTGCTGGCACTCCCCTACTCCATGTTCCTGCTAACTGCCTCACTTCTCCACCTGTGGTGAGACCTTTGTTCGCGCTCTGATCCGCTACCATTACTCACCTTACCCATGTTTCCTTGTTGGTAACTAATGCCTGACTTGGGCCCTTCGGGGTAACTATCCACCACCTCCTTCACTTGAATCCAGGCTTGAACCCTTTCCTGACACACAGGCCGATCTGGAATACTGAGGACTGTTTGCGTCTTTATACAGCCATTATACCTAATCAACCTTTATGATCGGCCTCATTGAAATAAATGTCGGAGTTTGACCTTTGACCCTTCTAATGACTTGCCCTGGACGTGGCTTAATGTCAGAAAAATTCCCTTTTTTTTTGTGAAAAAATGCATTCTGTCAGCCTCAAGGTCTGCTTTCTCATCTCAAGAGATGTATCCTTGCCTCCTAAGTGGTTTGTCTCTACGACGCCCAGATTTTCCAGCCCCTACCGAATACTTCAACTCTCTTACAGATTTATCATGTTAGAATCTGGGTGCACTTGGTCCTTCATTTCCTGCTAATAGGGATCCACATGTACACAGTCAATATATATACCTATAAGTCTTTGCTCAGCGGGCTGGAAGGGGTTTATAACTGCACTTATCCCTGATGCTCCCTTCTCTGTGAGCGGTTGTTTATTGTTCATTTTTTATTTATTTTTTTTGCCTAAGAAAATTTAGTTACACCATGGTTGGGTGTACAACACATTGAATTGTTTAATATGTTTTCTCTAACTTGGTTGTGTGGGTGGTGACTGGGAGGATACTTTCATTTGGTCGGGTCTTCCTTGGCATCGCTCTTCTGGGTGGGCTGTCGTCGGGTCGTGTGTCTCCCAACGACCCCACAGAGAGCTCCTTGCTCCCCCCTTTTGGGACGCAGGAATCTCTACTATAAGTTGGCAACTATCCCTTCCTGGGAGGGGTTTTGACCACCCAGGAAGTGGGACGATTTCTACGCCATCTTTTTTTTTTTTTATAAATCTTTTTTATTGAATTTTTATAAAACATACACACAATTTGCCCACATCTAGGCACAACAGCTGCCCACGCAGGGGCCATTACCCTGTTTCGGCATCAGACCGTCACAGGGCGACAAATAACAAAAAACGTAACTTAGTCTATACTACAACCCCAAGCTTGGGGAGAGGGTTCATTCAATATACATCATGCTTCAAAGTGTTATTGTTAGAGGAAGGTAGCCTGGAGACATTTTTTGGGTTAATAAATCGATATTTCGAAGATACAATATAAGTCTCTAGACCGTGGTCACTGTATCACTTGCCGTGCTTCTGTCATCTAACCAACAGTTCCATACCTTTTCAAATTTGTGCGGACAACCTCTAGACAAGTACGTGGCTCTATATAGTGGCAAACTGGCATTAAGTTTTTCCAAAATTTAACAGAGGGGGGAGACGATTTTTTCCAATTCATTGTAATGGCTTTGCGTGCATAATACAACAACAGGGATATGAGTGTTTTTCTGGCTCTGAGTATTGGCAGTTGGTCAACCAGTCCTAGCAAACAGTGTATGGGCTCGCATGGGACGCAAGTCCCGGTGACTTTATTGATCACCCGTATCACTTCACTCCAATACTGTACAATTGCTGGGCAAGCCCAGAAAATATGGAAGAAACCCCCTGGCCGGTAGGAGCAGCGCCAGCACTCCGGAGAATGCTCCGGTGACATCTGGTGCAGCCTGTGAGGTGTGTAGTGAGCCCTGTGGACAATTTTATATTGGACTAATTTGTCCCTTGCTGAGATCAGAGGGGAGAAGGGATAATCCCAAACCTCCCTCCAGTCGTCCGCGTCCAGCCCCGGTATGTCCTCCACCCATTTCCTGCAGAGGGAAGACAGCTCGGGGATAGCAGCAACCAGCAGGGATCCATAAATCTGAGACGCGGGTTTCTCCAGGTTTTTCACCCGGATAGTAGATTCCAACTCTGAGTATGCCAGTTCAACTGGCCTGCCCAAAAATTGGCACCTGAAGGCATGTGCAATTTGGAGATATCTAAAGCGGGCTCGGTCAGGTACGTTGAATTTAGCACATAAAGTGTGAAAGGGAGTGAGATCTCCGTTGGTGATGATATGTTTGAGGGTCAGTATTTTATACTTGGCCCAGGCCTGCGGATCGGGGATAGTGTAGAATTGTGACAGGTTGGGATTCAGCCACAGGGGGGTGTGAGGAGACCAAGAGTTCGGCTGGGGTGCCCTTAGTGCCTCACCCGCCTTCCATGCCCGCATAGTGGTACGCATGGAAGGGGTGAGATTGTGGGGCGTTTTTTGCCCCCTGAATAGCAGTCCCTCCAGTGCCTCCAGGGACCCCACTATGGCTGCCTCCAGTACCGTCATGGAATTGGTCAGGTCCGGTCTCAGCCACCAGTGGGCGGTCACAAGCTGAGTGGCCAAATAGTACTTGTAACAATCAGGGAGAGCCAAGCTGCCACTGTCCACAGGCCTGGTCAAGGTGGAATATTTGAATCTAGGTGGCCTGCCCCCCCAAATAAAGGAGAGGAAGAGTTGCCTGAGGGAATTAAAGAAGACTTTAGTCAGCCAGTGAGGGGAATTCCGAAAAATATACGTGAGTTTAGGAAGGACTTTCATTTTAATCAGGTTAATACGCCCAATGAGAGAAAGGGGGAGGTTACTCCACGCCTTAAGTTTGGCTTTAATGGTCACCAGGACAGGGTCGAGATTTAGCCGCACAAAATCCCCAGTCTCCTTTGAGATAACAATTCCTAAGTAGGTGAACTGCTCAACCCACTGAAGCGGGAGAGAGGAGGGCGAGGAGGACCAGGCCCCCGCATCCACTGGGAACAATTGCGACTTGTGCCAGTTCACCTTCAGCCCCGTGAAGGCGGCGAAGGTATCCATGATACCAAGTGCGCCCCGCAGAGAGTCACCAGCGTCATTCAGGAACAGGAGCATATCGTCCGCGTATAAAGCCACTCTCTCCTCCAGCCAGCCCACCCGAAGACCACGGACCTCGGCCGAGGTCCTAAGGGCCTCAGCAATAGGCTCCACGGCCAGGGCGAACAGAGCCGGGGAGAGAGGGCATCCCTGTCTGGTGCCCCTCTGCAGGGAGAACGGAGGAGACAAGGAGCCATTCAGCTTAATGCGTGCCGTAGGACCAGTGTAAAGTGTGCGTATCCAGCCTATAAATTTTAACGGGAACCCCATTCGTCTAAGCACCTCCCACAGATAGACCCATTCCACTGTGTCGAATGCCTTCTCTATATCCAAGGTGGCAATGGTTCTAGTACCCTGGTTAGTATGGGGGGCATGAATATTAGTGAATAATCTGCGTATATTAATGTCTGTAGATCTACCGGGCATGAAGCCCGTTTGGTCGGGGTCAATCAGGGACTTTATCACTACGTTGAGTCTAGTGGCCAGTAACTTGGTCAAAATTTTAAGGTCACAGTTGAGAAGTGCAATTGGCCTGTATGAGGCGCAGAACTTAGGGTCTCTATTAGGCTTAGGAATAAGTACCACATGGGCTTCTCTCATAGAGGGTGGCAAGGAGTCTTGATTCAAGCAAGCTTGAAACATCTGAGCTAGTTTAGGGGCGAGCAATTCTGCGTGGGCCCTATAGTACTCAATGGGCAGGCCGTCCGGCCCTGGGGTTTTACCTGCTGGAAAAGATTTAATGGCCAGTGTGACTTCTTCTGGGGTGATCTCCGAGACAAGGAGTTGCCTCTCCGTGTCAGAGAGCCACCCCAGGGCCAATGTGTCCAGCATGGAGATCATAGGCGCAGGATCAAACCCGTCAGGAAGTGAAGAGACATAAAGAGAAGTGTAGAAAGTATTGAATGTAGACAGAATATCCTCCTGAGAGGTGGCTAAAGCGCCATCTGCCGTGAGGATCTCCGATATAACCACTGAGGGCCTGTCCTGCTGCGCTAGCATCGCCAGCAGCTTGCTATTTTTGTCACCATGTTCAAAGTATGCCTGTCTGCTACCCTGTATACCAAGACTAGTGGCATCTGTAACATAGAGATGTAGTTCTCGCCTAAGCGATGACAGGTGTTCAAAATTGGACACCGTCGGCGAGGCTGAATACTGATTCATCGCCTCATCCACCCTACGCTGCAGGTCAGATACCCCATCTCCCAGTTCCGCCTTTACCGCCGCCACAGCCGAGATATACTGACCCCTCCTGTGAGCCTTGGAGGCGTCCCAGGTCGTCTCCAGAGAAGCCGACCCCGCATTGTGCACCCAATACTCCCCCAGGGGGGAAAGAACTCTGTCGTGGACAGCCTCGTTATTGATCCAATGGGGTTGCAACCTCCAAAGGGCATTGTTCCGTGACCTGGTGGTCCTAATGGTCAATTTAAGGGGGTGATGATCAGAGAGGCCAGAGGGGAGATAACATGCCTCCTGAACGTTAGCCAGCATGGTGGAATTAGCAAAAGCTAGATCAATGCGGGAGGAGGTTCTAAATGTGGCCGAAAAAACAAGAATACGTTCTATCTTGGGGGTGAAGCCACCTCCATGCCTCCTGGAACTCCGTGGCCTGAGCCCACGTTCCGAGATCAGAGTTAAAATTGGATTGGGGGGGAAGGCCTGTCCAGGTCACGGGACAGCGTAGCATTAAAGTCTCCCATGAACAGAACCTGCGCTGGGCAATGCGGAGCCAACCTCTCGTAGAGAGTGTACAGAGCCTGTACCTGACCAGGGGGAGGCAAATAAACATTCACTATGACATACTTTTGGGTATATACACTCAGAACAACCATAACGAACTTTCCCTGGGGGTCCAGATGAACATCGTGTATCACACACGGTACACGTTTGCTAATCAGGATAGATACCCCACGAGAATATGAAGAGTAGGTCGCATGAAACGCCTTCTGTACCCAGTAGTGATGAGCCGAACACCCCCGGGTTCGGTTCGCACCAGAACCCGCGAACGGACCAAACGTTCGTACGAACATTAGAACCCTATTAAATACAATGGATGTGAACGTTCGAATTCTAAAGTGCTAATTATAACGACTATTATGCATGTTATTGTCCTAAAAAGGGTTTGGGAACCCGGGTTCTGCACCAGGGGACATGTATCAATGCAAAAAGAAGTTTTAAAAACGGTCGTTTTTCGGGAGCAGTCATTTTAATGATGCATAAAGTGAAAAAAAAAAGTCAAATATTCCTTTAAATATCGTACCTGGGGGGTGTCTAAAGTATGCCTGTGAAGTGCCACGTGTTTCCCGTGTTTATAACTGTCCCTGCACAAAATGACACTTCTAAAGGAAAAAAAAGCCATTTAAAACTGCTTGCGGCTTTAATGTAATGTCTGGTCCCGGTAATATGGATGAAAATCTTTAAGAAAAATGGCATAGCTACCCCATGACCCCCCCCCCTACCCCAGCCCATTACCAGCCCCTTTGGGTCTTGTATGGATAGTAAGGGGAACACCGCACACAAAATAAAAAAGGCCCTATATGCTCTGAACAGCCGTATACAGGCGGTGCATACAAGACAGGGACTGTAGGTTTGTTCTTATGTAGAATGTGTTTGTAATTTTGAACAGGTACATTGTTTAAGTGTAGCTCCAGCCCAAAAATCTATTTTTAAACTTTTTGGAAAACATAGGTAAGGGTTATCACCCCTGTAACATTTGTTTTGCTGTCTGTGCCCCTGTTCAGAACATTTCACCTCACTTTCCGTCCCAATGACAACTGTTTTTGAAATGTGGTGTTTTTCTTGAAACAAGGATTGGTGATAAAGCATCAGTACAGAGGAGACACCTTTCTCCCATATTAATTCTTACAGGAGAGAATTTTCCTTCCTAGGGGTAGATTTCCTCTCACTTCCTGTTGTCTTCTTGCGTTTGCAAGTAGGAGTCGTTTGTAAGTTGGATGTTTGAAAGTAGGGACCTGCCGTATATACTCTGCAGAAATAGGCCCCTTAGTTGTTGGTGTTGGCACAACACTGTAAGCACTCACAGTTACTCTTGGTTGGTGCTGGAACGCCCTGCTGTCAACTATTATATCAGGAATTGTAATTACATATAATTGTTGAACAGTGGTAGTAAAAATTGGGTCTTTGATGGTGGTGCTGGTGCCACAACACTGTAAGCCCTGACAGTTACTCTTGGTGGGTGCAGCAATGGGCCCTGCTGTGAATTATTAGATCAAGAATTGTAATTGCATGCCCCTGTTGAACAGGGGCTGAAAAATTGGGCCTTTCGTGGTGGTGGTGGTGGTGGTGGTGGTGTTGCCACAACACTGTAAGCCCTCAGAGTTACTCTTGGTGGGTGCAGGAATGGGCCCTGCTGTGAATTATTAGATCAAGAATTGTAATTACATGCCCCTGTTGAACAGGGGCTGAAAAATTGGGCCTTAGGCACTGGTGGCACAACACTGCAACCCCTCACAGATACTGTACTTGGAGCACAGCAATGAGCCCTGTTGCAAAGTATTGCTTCAAAAATTGTAATTACACGTCCCTGTTAAACAGGGGCTGAAAAATTGGGCCTTAGCCACTGGTGGCGGCACCCATAAACAAAAATGATCTTCCAAGCTATCATCATCAATCGTATCATTGAGGACTCGGAGGAGGAGGATAGCCAGTCAACATAACAGCACAGGCACTCAGCATCAGTCTTGAAGGGATGTGACATGTTAAAAGTAGGATTTTTAAAACAGCTTACCTGTAAAATCCTTTTCTTGGAGTACATCACGGGACACAGAGCAGCATAGTCATTACTATGTGGGTTATATAGAATTACCTTCAGGTGCTGGCACTGGCAACTTCCAAAACAGGAAGTACCCTCCCCTATATAAGCCCCTCCCATCCGGGAGTACCTCAGTTTTGTAGCAAAGCAATACGTGTCCCCAAAAGAGGGGTGGGAGCTCTGTGTCCCGTGATGTACTCCAAGAAAAGGATTTTACAGGTAAGCTGTTTTAAAAATCCTACTTTCTTGTTCATACATCACGGGACACAGAGTAGCATAGTCATTACTATGTGGGACGTCCCAAAGCAATGCCACATGAGGGGGGGGATACACCATACATAAGCTGGGCGCCATCAGGCATGAGGATCTTTTGCGGCCTGCAACACACTGCGCCCAAAGGCGACATCCTCCTGACTTCTCACGTCCACCTGGTAGAACCTAGTAAACGTGTGTACTGAAGACCATGTTGCGGCCTTACAAATTTGCGCCAGGGAGGCCTGGTGATGCACTGCCCATGAAGTTCCAACTGCTCTCGTGGAGTGCGCCCTAACTTTGAACGGAGGCGGTCTACTTTTCAAGCCATAGGCTTGTATTCTGACCTGTCGAATCCACTTGGCTAAAGTAGATTTTGATGCTGCCTGACCCTTTCTGGGGCCTTCCGGCAGAACAAACAGAGAATCCGTTCTACGAATCTGAGCAGTGGCTTTTAGATAAGCTTTAACTGCTCTTACTACATCCAAAGAATGCAATAACTTTTCCTCTACCGAGCTTGGTTTGGGGAAAAAAGAAGGAAGAACCACATACTGGTTCAAGTGAAACCTCGATACCACCTTAGGAAGAAAGGCTGGGTGAGGACGTAATACTACTCTGTCCTTATGGATAACCAGATATGGCTCTTTACAGGACATGGCGGCTAATTCCGACACTCTTCTAGCCGAGCATATGGCTACTAAAAATATCAATTTCCTGGTGAGTAGAACCAAGGAAATGTGCCGCAAAGGTTCAAATGGCTGCTTCTGCAGAACCGACAGAACCAAATTTAGATCCCATGGGCATATGGGAGCCTTAATCGGTGGAATAATACGAGTCACACCTTGCATAAAGGATTTGACAAGTGAATGCATAGCCAGGGGCCTTTGAAATAGTATTGACAAGGCCGAAACCTGGCCCTTGATAGTACTTAAGGCAAACTTCCTGTCTACAGCCCACTGCAGGAAGTCCAGAATTCTGCCTATAACGTACTTACGTGGATGCCATTTTCTGGCCTCGCACCAAGTGATGTACGCCTTCCAAACTCTATAGTAGATCTGCCTGGATACAGGCTTCCTGGCATTGATTATAGTTGATACCACAGAGTTAGAGAGACCTCTCTTCTTTAGGATGTGGGACTCAATAGCCAGGCCGTTAAACTTAGAGTTAGTAAGGAAGGGTGGTATATTGGTCCTTGCGAAAGCAGGTCCGGACGACGTGGAAGGGTCCAAGGACTCCCCACAGACATTTTGATGATCTCCGCGTACCAGGCCCTTCGGGGCCACGCTGGAGCCACCAGGATCACCGGCTTCTTCTCCAACCTGACTCTGCGAAGGAGTCGAGGCAACAATTGTAGCGGAGGGAATGCATATATCAGTCTGAACTGATCCCAAGGGAACACCAGAGCATCCGAGCCGCAAGCGAGGGGATCCCTTGTCCGGGAGACAAATCTGTCCACCTTTGCGTTGAATCTGGATGCTAGCAGATCTACATCCGGTGTTCCCCACCGCTGACATATTGCTCGGAAGACCTCGGGATGAAGGGACCATTCCCCTGGGCATAACTGTTGGCGACTCAGAAAGTCCGCCTTCCAATTCTCCACCCCTGGAATGAAGACAGCTGATATACATGGGACATGCTTTTCTGCCCATTCCAGGATGTGACTTACTTCCCTCTGGGCTGCACGACTCCTGGTGCCTCCCTGATGATTGATATATGCCACTGCTGTGGCATTGTCTGATTGAATTCTGACAGGGGACCCTTGGAGTCTGGATGTCCAGGCTACTAGGGCGTACCGGGCTGCTCGTATCTCTAAGAGATTGATGGGCAGGGTTTTTACTACATTTGACCATCTGCCCTGGAGAGACCATTGCTCCAGTACTACCCCCCAGCCTGTAAGGCTGGCATCTGTAGTGACCACCTTCCAAGATATCGGGCTGAAGGGTTTTCTCTTCTGGAGATTCTGGGGGATCAACCACCAGCAGAGACTCTTCCGAACGGAAGGGGACAAAGCCATCGGGAAGTCTAGAGCCTGAACTTTTCCGTTCCAGGCTGACAATATGGCCCTTTGTAAATTCCTTGAGTGGAATTGGGCGTATGGCACAGCTTCGAATGATGCTACCATCTTTCCTAGCAGCCTCATGCACAGGCGTATAGACGGCTGTCTTTTTGCACAAAGCAGACGGACCAAGCCCCTCAAAGAGGATACCTTGTCTAGAGGTAAGAAAATCTTCCTCTGGTCTGAATCCAGCCGTAGCCCTAGATATACCAGGTTTTTCACTGGCTGTAGGGCTGACTTGTCCAGGTTGATGACCCAACCGTGAGATTCTAGATACTTGATTGTATCGACAATTACCACTTCTAGCTTGGCAACTGAGTGGTCCATCAACAACAGGTCGTCTAGGTATGCCATTATCGTTACACCCCGTGTTCTTAGATCGGCCAACAGTGGGGCCAGAATTTTTGTGAACACTCGTGGTGCTGTGGCCAGACCGAATGGTAAGGCTCTGAACTGAAAAATGGCGCCCTTCTACTGCAAAGCGTAGGAATTTTTGATGACCTGGAAAGATGGGAACATGCAAGTAAGCATCTTTGATGTCGATCGAGGCTAACCATTCCTCCCCTTGTAGGGCAGCGGTGACCTATCGGATCGACTCCATCCGGAAAGACCGGACGTTTAAAAATTTGTTTAGACTCTTTAGGTCCAATATGGGTCTTATGTCCCCGTTTGGCTTCGGGACTGTGAAAAGGTTTGAGTAGAAACCCAACCCCCACTCTTCCATAGGAACCTCCATAATTACTCCTTGGAGCCATAGTTGTTCTAACGCCAATAGGAGAGACCGTCTTTTCAGAGGGTCTCTTGGCATGCCTGACCACATAAAATGGGACGGAGGAGACTCTTTTAACTCCAACTTGTATCCCAGAGTTACTGCGGAGAGCACCCATCTGTCTTTGATCGTCTCCCACCAGGTCTCTGCGAACAACTGAAGTCTTCCCCCCACCCGTTTGAGTGGGGGCAGCCCTTCATAGGCTTGACTTGGAGGCTGGTTTAGTACCTCTTCGGATCCAGGGCTTTTTATTACCCTGTGGCTGTCCCTGATTTTTACCTCCTGAGTTTGACCGAGGAGGCCGTCGGAACTGCTTAGTAGCAGACGTCGCAGGGATAGGAGAGGTAGTCCTCTTAAAAGATGGACCCCTAGACCTCTTCTTACTCGGTAAGAGAGTACTTTTACCACTGGAAATCTTCTGGATATACTTATCCAGGTCTTCGCCAAAAAGGCGTTCCCCATGAAATGGGAAGCTAACTAAGAGCTTCTTACAGGGAGCTTCAGCAGACCAGTTTTTGAGCCACAGAAGCCTACGCATATGTACCAAAGACAGCGTGAGGCGGGAGGCCTGATGGATAGAATCCTTGATGGCGTCAACCGCAAAGCATAATGCTCTAGGCAGATCAGCCAGAGCCTGGGCCTGCTGGTCTGGCAAATCCCTCAGGACCATTTTCATTTGATCCTTTAAAGCTTGGCAGACTCCAATAGCTGCCACTGCTGGCTGTGTAGCAGCCCCTGCTGTGGAAAAAGCAGATTTTAATAAAGATTCCAATTTTTTATCCACTGGATCTTTGAACATTTGAACATTATCTACTGGACATGTCAGTGATTTGTTCACAGAAGAAATGGCTGCGTCCACCGTAGGAACATTCCATCTCTGGGTGAACTTTTCCTCCATGGGATAGATCACCGGAAACCTTTTAGGCGGAACAAATAGTTTATCAGGATGTTCCCAGTCCTGGTGTATAAGTCCTTCCAATAATGGATGTATTGGAAAGGAGCAATTAACCTGGGGAGCTTTTAGCGACCCCAATGAGGAGACAGCAGTAGTTGATGGTTCAACAAGAGGCATTTTAAATGCAGATCGAACCATGTCAGTTAGGGTCTGGACCCACAATCTTTCAGTCTGTGATGCTGAAAATGGTTCATCTACTGTCGATTCCTCAAAAACAGAGCTAACCTCCTCCTGATCCCCTTCAGGTAGGTCGGTCCCTTCCTGGGACTGTTGCTCTGCCAACAGGCACTCTAATGGAGGTGATGGAGATCTGGCGCGCTTTCTTTCCTGTAGAGAAGAAGCGATCAATGCAGCCAATCTCTGCTCCAATCCCTCCAGAGTTGAGGAAAAAACCTCTTCTGTTATATATGCAGGAGCAGGTGGACTGAGGACAGCCGCAGTACCTGGCACTCCCGGGGGTTCCTTATGGGTATTAACCTCTGATTTCTCAGGGGAGGAGGGTGCAGATGACTGCTCCAGATCCTCAGAGCCCGATGGAGACCCCCTACACTTCCTGAGAGGTATATCTCGGAGTTTTTTAGGCGGCATATTCCTTAGTTCAAAGCTGAGGTATTCCAGCCGCAATACACCCCTTACTGAAATAGTCTAATGCAATTTGCTGCTATGTACATCAGTGGGTGTCTACTAATGCGTCTTTCTGGGGATGCCTGTATCAACCGCCCGCTGTAAGCCCCTATACCATGCTACCAGCTCCTTTTCATGCTCTGTGTCCATAGCAAGCAGCGTGGACTGAGTCCTTTTATCTTGCTGGGACGCCCGCACATGCGCAGAAGCGCTGGGCGCACAGAGCGCGTCATCCGCCAGGCTCCGCCCCCTTTTTTGAAGCTAAACCTTATAAAAAGAAAGCATGTGTGCGCGCGCGTGCACGTGTGCGCTCTTGGCGCCATGTAGGGAGAGGAGCCAGGGTCCCTGTTTCACCAGGACTCGGGGATGGAAGGAAACTACTTGGCAGCATGACAGAGGAATGCAGCTTCCCTGATAGAGAGCTCACTCATCTGCCTGGACTTTCACCATGGAAGGAATAGTCCCAAGAAAAAAGACGTTCCACAGCGGCCTCTAGTGGACAAACACAGGTACCGCACTTTTGTCTTTTTTTTTTTTTTTTAAAAACCTCCTTTATGAAAAACATTTCCAGGTTTACAGTTTTTTAAAACTTCCCTTATGTAAAAACATTTCTAGGATTTCGTAGGCATATACAGCTATTAGCGTGAATACCCGATAGGTAACAGGCAGAAAGACATATTAGGCTTGGGGGTCCCCTCAATAGAACCAAGTTCCTGAGGGGCCCCCCACTTACCTTTTCCCCGCCGCAGGACTTTGTTTGGTCCACAGAAGCCCAAACTTCACCTCTCACGGCAGGCATTGTACTAGACCTTCAGGGACCGGGTTCCCAAGGATTCCACTCCCCTGGACCTGTATAGCACCCTGCACAGATAGCCTCTTGGTTTTGGGTATGACCAGAGCTCTGGATCCCAGGGTCCAGCCCTCCTAAGAGAGGCATTACAGGCAAAACCCTGCTCTTCTCTGCAAGGCCCGGGTACCGACCGTTTAGCTATGAAGCTTTTTTGGTCGGATCCGGAATAGCTTGCTAAGGCCCAGAGAACCTGTACACAAGCCCAGATGAATACATGTTAACCTTGGCCAACACCTTAGACACTGGCAAAAAACTGAGGTACTCCCGGATGGGAGGGGCTTATATAGGGGAGGGTACTTCCTGTTTTGGAAGTTGCCAGTGCCAGCACCTGAAGGTAATTCTATATAACCCACATAGTAATGACTATGCTGCTCTGTGTCCCGTGATGTATGAACAAGAAATCAATTAGTCTGTTATATCAGCATCAGGTGTGTGGTGGCTGGTGGTGATCCAAGACTGGTTCATCTTGATGAAGGTCAGTCGATCAACCGAGTCGGTGGACAGGCGCACCCTGTGATCCGTGACAAATCCTCCAGCAGCACTGAATGTGCGTTCCGAAAGAACGCTGGATGCAGGACAGGCCAGTAGCTCAATTGCATACTGTGCAAGCTCTGGCCAGTGATCCATCCTCAAGACCCAGTAAGCCAGAGGATTTTCGGTGGGGAAGGTGTCCAAGTCTGACCTTGCCCCTAGATATTCCTGCACCATGTTTATCAGACGCTGGCGATGGTTGCTGGAACCGATCATACTTTGGGGCTGCGGACTAAAGAATTGTCTGAACGCATCGGTCAGACGACCACCTTCCCCACCGCTCCTTCTTTGACTGGCCGAAGCCTCAGCAACTCGTTGTCCAGGACCAGGAGTTTGTAACCTCGCAGTCTCTGGGAACGCGTTGCACAGACCTTTCTGCAAGGCCTCCCGGAGATGTCTCATCTTCTGCTCCCTCTGTGACGGCAAGATAAGGTCCGCAACTTTACCCTTGTACCGTGGATCAAGGAGAGTGGCCAGCCAGTAATGGTCCCTCTCCTTGATCCGAAGAATATGAGGATCCTTGCGCAGACTTGGCAGGATCAGGGAGGCCATGCAGCGTAGCTTAGCTGAGGCATTCGGTCCGGAGTCCTCTGGGTCACTAAGGATGACATGATCCACAGCCACCTCCTCCCAGCCACGTACAAGTCCACTGGTTTCTTGGGACTGTAAATCATCCCTAAAAGACTGCTGCTGTTGATGCTGAGTGCCATGCTCCACCTCCATGCTGACACAATCCTCCTCCTCCTCGTCCTCTTCCTGTGTGATAGGTGGGACAGAAAGAACACTGTCTGGGTAAAGGGGGCCTTGAGAGGCAAGGAAGTCCTCCTCTTCCTGCCTCTGTTCTGCCTCAAGTGCCCTGTCCGTTATTCCACGCAGCGTATGCTCCAACAGGTGGACAAGAGGTACAGTGTCACTGATGCATGCACTGTCACTGCTCACCATCCTCGTGGCCTCCTCAAATGGTGCCAGGACAGTGCATGCATCCCTGATCATGCCCCACTGGCGTGGTGAAAACTCCTCCTCCTCCTCCTCCTCCTCCTCCTCCTCGGCAGGTTCAACTCCTTTTGCAGCTCAGCCAGGCGAGCACTGGCATTATAAGATCTGCGGAAATGCACACAGACTTTCCTGGCCTGCCTCAGGACATCCTGTAAGCCCGGGTATCTGCCCAAGAACCGCTGCACCACCAGGTTAAGGACGTGAGCCACACAGGGCACATGGGTCAGTTGCCCCTGTCGGAGGGCGGAGGGGAGGTTGGTGCCATTGTCGCAAACCACCATTCCTGGCTTAAGCTGGCGTGGCGTCAACCACCTCTCGGCCTGGCCCTGCAGAGCAGACAGGACCTCTGCCCCAGTGTGGCTTCTGTCCCCCAAACACACCAGCGCAAGCACGGCATGGCATCTTTTTGCCTGCGTACTTGCGTAGCCCCTTGAACGCCTACGGAGCACCGCTGGTTCAGAGGACAAAGCACAGGAAGAGTCCATGGAGGAAGAAGAAGAGGAGGGGGTGGAGGAGAGAGGTGTGTCACAACCAGTAGTAGCATTTTGGAGGCGTGGCGGTGGAACAACCTCCAACACTACTGCACCTTGTCCTGCATCCTTCCCAGCTGCCAAAAGAGTGACCCAATGGGCCGTGAAAGAAAGGTAACGTCCCTGTCCATGCCTGCTGGACCATGAGTCAGCGGTAATATGCACCTTACCGCTGACCGCCCTGTCCAGCGAGGCCAAGACATTGCCTTCCACATGCCGGTAGAGAGCCGGAATAGCCTTCCGTGAGAAAAAGTGGCGTTTGGGAACCTGCCACTGAGGAACCGCACATTGCACAAACTCACGGAAGGGGGCCGAGTCTACCAACTGAAAAGGCAGCAGTTGAAGCGCTAGCAATTTAGCCAAGCTAGCATTCAACCGCTGGGCATGTGGATGGCTGGGAGTGAACTTCTTTCGACGGTCCAGCAGCTGGGGCAGGGAAATTTGCCTGCTAGAATCGGACGTCGGTGTACTGCTAGCAGAGTGGCCGCAAGTACTTGGCTGTGACACACCTAATTCTACACCTTCATTCCTCTCAGTGCATGTTTCAGAGGAGGACTGAAGTTATAGTGGGGTTGGAGATCCCAGCTGATGCGGTGCAAGGAGAGGTCCGCTTTGTTCTTTGGTGTGGGTCTTTGAGGTAGGCTTGCCAACGAGCTGCATGGCAGGTCAACATATGTCTGGTCAGGCATGTGGTACCCAAGCGGCTGATGTTTTGGCCACGCGATATACGCTTGAGACATATGTTGCAAACAGCAGCTGTGCGATCTGATGCACTAGCCTCAAAAAAGGCCCACACCAAAGAACTTTTTGAATGACGGGCAGAGGCAGCGCCCTGCACAGGCGGAGCTCTGCGGTGTGATTCCGTCGGTGTACTGCCCTTACGCTGGCCACCAAAGGGCATCCTGCCTCGTTGGAGATGTGCCTCCTCCTCATCCTCCTCCTCTCTCCTATTAGGCACCCACGTGGAGTCAGTGACCTCATCATCCCCTCCCTCCTCATCACTGGAGCCAATCTGGCAGTATGCTGCAGCTGCTGGAACATGACTGCCAGATTGGTGTCCTTCTTGAGCATCCCCTCTGTCTGCTCTCACGCTACTGCCTTCCTGTAGCTGGGTTTCATCATCAGACCCTTCGAAACGCTGGGCATCCTCCTGGAGCATGTACCCAACACTGTGCTCAAACAGTTCGGGGGACTCCTCAGGAGGAGGACATGGTGGGTCTAGGGAAGGAGTGACTGATGAAGAGTCTGACATTGATACCAGGGAAGAGGACGCTTTGGCAGCTGCTTTGCCAGTACCCTGAGCCTGGGTGAGAGAGGATGAGGAGGAGGAGGAGGGCTTGGTCATCCACTCTACCAAGTCTTCGGCATGATGTGGCTCAACATGTCCAGCTGCCGAAAAGAAGGACAAGCGTGTCCCATGGCCATGTGCTGATGACAATGCACCGCGTCCACGACCAGCACTGTTGCCCCCAGACACAGAGCCTGCTTGCCCTCTTTTATTGCCTCCTGACTGTCTGCCTCTCCTTGTTTGCCTTCCAGACATTCTAATGGATGGCCTGCAGGGAGATGGGAAAAAAGCAATAAGGGCTACCTTCAGGTGTCCTTCTCTGTCCCTTTACTTAAGGATTTCTAAATATGGTTGAGGATGATTGCTTTCGCACAGAATAGCACAATGACAATTTCCCTGACTGTCCAAAAAACAAGGATTTCAAAGATGGTTGATGAGGAATGCTTTAGCACAGTATAGCACAAGGAGAATTTCCCTCACTGTCCTTCCCTGTCCCTACAAACAAGGATTAGCACAGTAAAACACACTGACACTCTCCCTACCTATAGTTTTCTGTCCCTATAAAAAATGTTTTTTTAAAGATGGTTGATGATCAATGCTTTAGCACAGTATATCACAAGGAGAATTTCCCTCACTGTCCTTCCCTGTCCCTACAAACAAGGATTAGCACAGTAAAACACACTGACACTCTCCCTACCTATAGTTTTCTGTCCCTATAAAAAATGTTTTTTTAAAGATGGTTGATGATCAATGCTTTAGCACAGTATATCACAAGGAGAATTTCCCTCACTGTCCTTCCCTGTCCCTACAAACAAGGATTAGCACAGTAAAACACACTGACACTCTCCCTACCTATCCTTCTCTTTCGCAAGAAAAAAAAATGTCACTGTCCCTGCCTATGCTTCTCTTTCCCTGCTCCGGAACACACTACACTAGGCCGCCGTGCTGGCGGCCTTTTATAGTGTGGGGCGTGTACTAAACACCCTCAGCAATAATTGGCCACAGGCATCCTGCCTGTGGCCAATCATTGCTCTCCTCGCTGCCGGCGCTGTGATTGGCCAAGCATGCGGGGTCACAGTGCATGCTTGGCCAATCACAGCGCCTGGATGACACTGCGATGGCGTAGTGCATTGTGGGCCGTTCGCGTCACTCGAATTAGGCGCGAACGGCCCAAATCGTTCGATCTTCGTCGAACGATCGAACAGCCGAGCTCATCCCTAGTACCCAGGGCTTCTTCAGAGCCATAACCTTGCTGCCGGTTAAATGTGTCTCCTGCAGTAGCACTATGTGGGGATTATGTATTTTCAAATATTGAAATAAGAGTGACCTCTTAAACTTCGAGTTGAGCCCCCGAACATTCCACGACAGAACGGTCAGGAGCTCAGCATCCGGAGGAGCCATCAAGGAACACCAGGGGGAAATAGAAGCAGGATGAGACCATCAACCCAACACATATAAGTAAACACAGTAGTGGCACATTCAATAGGGTCAGAGACCCATAAGGTAATTGAGCAATACAGTAATTATCTGGACCTTCATAACAATTGAACCCTTCTCCCCATAACATAAAACACCCTACCCAAACACCATACAAACCTAGCGTCAAGGGCCAAAAAAAAAGGGACCCAAGAGCCATAAAAACTGATGCAGGGTTTTGTCCCTTAACTGAGAGAAACATGTAATCTTTAGGTCACTGCGACCCTAAGAAGTCGGCCCGTAGGACCGCAGGTGAGGGATACGTTTCCGGGGAAGTCCGCCTCAACTCTGGGTGGAAGCCCAAGGTGTGGAAAGGGGGAACAACTTGAGTCACCTTGGTTCATGAGCGAGGCAGTTCGTTAGTTGCCATTGGAGCTCCTTAGACAGGAGTGAGTGGAAGTTCAATCAGCCGAAGTGAACATTTGTGTATAAGGAACAAAGGTGAAAGCCAGCAGGGATAAGCAGGATTAGGGGCATAGAAGGGGGCAGTGCTGGGATTCGTCAAAAGACAGGAAAGATGTTCATTGATGTGATAGTTGAAGCATATCTGTTCCCTGCCGGGTGAAATCCATCGTTGGTCCTCGGCTGCCTAAGGTTAACGGGCGTCTAGCCACGCCGCTGCCACCTCCGGGGTATCAAAGAAATGAGTGTCGCTACCGTCAGTGACTCGCAGTCTGCTGGGATACAACAGGCCAAAGCGCAGACCCCTCTCCCGGCGCCGGCGTCTCACATCAGTGAAGGACTTGCGACGTTGCTGTACCTCCTGGGAGAAGTCCGGGAAGAAAAGTAGTCTGGTGTTTTCATACTTAATGTCTGGCATGGCTCATGCCGCCGCAAGGATGCGGTCCCGGTCCCGGTAG
The DNA here is from genome assembly GCA_029206835.1 of Rana muscosa. Classification (NCBI taxonomy): domain Eukaryota; kingdom Metazoa; phylum Chordata; class Amphibia; order Anura; family Ranidae; genus Rana; species Rana muscosa. The sequence continues at coordinate 56,673,107 of CM055121.1, forward strand.
TTCAGCATTCGTAGCAGGAAGGGGCGTGGAGGGGCCCCAGGTCTCGGAGGGAGCGGTGGAACCCTGTGGGCTCTTTCAACCACAAAGGTAGATGCCGGAGCACCCAGGTCAAACAGGGTGGTCAGTAATTGCTCAGTAAATTCAGCAGGCCTAGGGCCCTCGGCCCTCTCGGGCAGTCCAATTATACGGATGTTGTTCCGCCTGAGGCGGTTCTCGGTGTCTATCGCGTGCTCCTGCAGCGCTTTCACTTGAATTTGGAGGGCCCGTATCTCCCTGGAGTCTGACCGAACCGTATCCTCCACCACAGAGACCCTGTCCTCCACCTCTGCGATGCGAGAGCGAAATTTATCCATATCTTGACGGAGAAGACCGACATCCACTGTCAAAAAATCAATCTTAGATGTCAGAGTTTCTTTACAGGATGTGATGGCTGCCAGGATCTCCACTCCCGTGGGTGGCGCCGCCACCCGACTCCGCAGCCATCTGCGTATCGGCCGCTATCCCAGCCGAGGATCTCCGTGTAGATGGAACAACTGCTGACGGAGGTATGTGAGGAGCCTTCGGGCCCTTATTTGTATAGCTGCGGGTCCTAGGGCGGCCCATCCAAGCCTAACCCCAAAATTAGGGAAAGTTCAGGGGGGGGGGAGAGGGGGGCTCGCGGGCAGAGGGGCCCAGTCCAAATGGGAGGACGGGGGGGGCACAGCAAAGACAGGATGGAGAGGTGCTGGAGTGGGGGAGTCCCCCCCCGCAGTATTGTGGGGCAGTCGATCACCCAAAGGATCCCAGGAGGAGTGGAGGCGTACCTGCGTCCGATGGATGGGGCCGGTCAGGAGGCCGAGAGATGGCTGTGGGCTGCAGACGTGGATGCGTAGAAGCAGCTCCCCGAAAGTCGTCAGGCGCAGTGCCGACCCCCCCCGGCACGGATGGTAGCTCCGGAGGACGTGCCCGTCCGCCGCGTGTCCGGCGGCACTCAGAAATTGAGGACGGAGGCTCCCGGAATTGCGGTAGGCCGCAAGATGTGCGTAGGCCGCAGGCCTGGGCAATCAATTTCCCGAGGCCCCCAGGCGGTCGCAGCGCCGGTCCGGAACACCCTCCCCACCCCACTGGTGCCCTTGGTGTGCATGGATGAGGCACCTCCAGCCCCGCGAACCACGGCAATCGAGCCCAGAGGCTCCGAGAAGGACAGCAGGCCGCAAGATGGCGGCGGGACCCGGGAGTACAGAGCCAGCTGCAAGTCCCGGTAACGGCTCGATCGGGCGACCAGGGCCAAAAATACAGGATGTGGCCGAGGCAGAGGACCTTCAGGGACCCGCAAGGTAAGTTTGAGGGCTCACCCGGGCAGAGGGAAGGCAGGATGGCAGCAGATTTTGTCAGGATGTATGGAGCTCCTCAGCAACACGTCTTCCCTGCTCTACATCCGGACACGCCCCCCCACGCCATCTTCTTATTGTGTCATTCTCTTTGACCTTCTGTTTCTTCATAAATCTTTATTTCTCCCCTCTCTCTTCCCCCCCCTTTTTTTTTTTCTTTTTACCCAAAAAGTCTTTTTTAGAAGTGCTGTTGGATTGTTGTCTTAGTTTTTAAGCACAGATACTAACTCCCACGGTATAGTCTTCATTTTGATTTATTGCAGAGTGATCTTAGGGACACCTCCTTCTGACCTCCCTCATGGCTTACTCTTCCCTGGGGCGACGCCCCACGGTGATATCACATAACATCAGGGGCCTAAACATCCCAGAACGCCGCTCCACTCTTCTGAAGGAACTCAGGAAAGGTAGGCCCCATTTTGTATTTCTTCAGGAGACCCATTTCAAAACGCGCCAGATACCGAGACTCACAGATTCATATTTTACCAGAGCGATCCACGCCACTAATGATGAATCTAAGACCAGAGGGGTATCCATATTGATCAGTAGGGACGCCTCTTTTGAGCTGTCGGAACAACTCTGATACGCAAGGTAGATTTGTGTTCCTGAAGGGGACATATGCAGGCACACCTGTAACACTTGCAAATGTGTACTTTCCAAATAGAGCCCATGTCAAGTTCTGTCAGAAAATAGTCAGGGAACTCCAGGGGTTTGCGGCTGGTTGCACGATTCTTGGGGGGGATTTTAATGTGCCTCTGAATCCCCTCTTGGATACGTCCAATGGCAAGACATGTATCTCTTATAAGATCCTAAAGAAGATAAAATCGTTACTACAATCCTTGCAATTGATAGACACTTGGCGCTTCCTTGACCCAGACGGCTGTGATTACACCCACTTCTCTGCTCCTCATTCAAGATATGCCAGATTGGATTATTTGTTCATAACACAGAGGGATCTTCCCAGGGTTTCTGGGGCACATATAGGTCTTCAGACGATTTCTGATCATTCCCCCGTATCCCTTTCACTAGACATGTCACGTGTGACCAAACAACAACCCACTTGGCGCCTGAACGCCTCACTATTGACTGACCCAGATCTACTACCGAAAATCTCCGCCGAACTGACAGACTTTTTTAAAACTAACGTCACCCCAGGGATGGATCCTTTGATTGTTTGGGAGGCCCACAAATGTACTATTAGAGGGATGTAGATTGCGCTGGGTTCTAAACGCAAGAAAGAAAGAGAGGCCACCATTCAGACTCTGATTACGACGATCAATTCCCTAGAGACACAACACAAGCAATCTTTGTCGATAGACTCTGCTACTCGGCTGTTAGAGACTAGGCGGGAATTACAGTTGTTACTTGATTCAAGAGCGAAGCGCATGCTATTTTTCAAAAAAAAAAATTACTACGAGTCCGGGAATAAGACGGGCAGAGTGCTGGCCAGAGCCTTGAAGGAACATGCTTCCTTCAACAACATTGCCGGTATCAGAAGGTACCCAGCGGGGAAACTAGATGTTGCATCAGAGGCGATTGCGGGACATTTTCATAGTTTCTACTCTAAACTCTATAACTTACCCCCCCAACATAAACAGCCACATATGGAAGGAGACAGGACACAGATTATACAAGAGTATTTAGCTAAAAGTGGTCTTCCAGCTATATCAGAGCTTGACTCTATCTCACTGGAATCCCCAATTTCCTCCTTGGAGCTCAGACAAGCTATTAAACAGCTGAAATCTGGCAAAAGCCCTGGTCTGGACGGGTACTCGGCAATTTACTCAAATGCCCCGTACACACGATCGTTTTTACTGTCATTTTTTAAACCAACGTTTTTCTCCTCGTTTTTTTTCACGTTTCCTCTCAAGCCTGCCTTGCGTACACACCATCATTAAAAAAACCGATCAAGCAAAGCGCAGTGACGTTCAACACGTACGACGGCACTATAAAGGGGAAGTTCCGTTCGAATGGCGCCACCCTTCATGTTAGTAAAGTTTGTTGAGCGACGATTCGCGCTTTTCAGTCCGTTACTGTGTAATGAATGTGCTATCTCCATTACGAACGCTAGTTTTACCAGAACGAGCGCTCCCATCTCATACTTGATTCTGAGCATGTGCGTTTTTTTTCACGTCGTGAAAGCATACACACTATCATTTTTCACGTCGTTAATAAAAACGACATGAAAAACGACGTGAAAAAAGAGAGCATGTCCGGAATTTTTAATGGCCGTTTTTCACGTCGTTAAAAATGCTCTGGAGCCTACACACGATCATTTTTAATGGCCATTTTTTAAAATGGCATTTTTAACGGCATGAAAAACGATCGTGTGTATGGGGCATAAGACCTTTATAGACACCCTAACAGAACCGCTGAAAGAGGCTCTGAACTCCCTGTCTGGGCCCAAGGAGATCACTCCCGACTTCCTGACCGCACACATAGCAGTGATTCCGAAACCAGGAGAAGACCCAGGTGAATGCGCTAGCTATAGGCCCATTTCCCTGTTGAATTTGGACGTGAAGTTGTTCGCAAAGGTCCTGGCCTTGAGGTTGGGCCCACTTCTACCAAAGCTAGTTGGTTTGGAGCAGGTGGGCTTCATACCTGGCAGGGAAGCAAAAGATAACGTTACCAAAGCGTTGCTTCTGATTCATGCAGCGAAGGTGCGAAAGATCGAAGGCTTTCTCCTCTCCACTGATGCGGAGAAGGCCTTCGACCGGGTGGCCTGGGACTTCATGTTGGCAGTATGTGCCCGAGTGGGCCTGGGTCCGCACATGCTGTCGTGGATTTCGGCATTATATAGGAACCCCTCTGCGTACCTAAAAATAAATGGTACTCTATCTAAAAAGGTATCCATCTCTAATGGCACCAGACAGGGATGCCCATTGTCACCCCTGTTTATTCTTTCACTGGAACCTTTCATAAGGACGATCCAGAATAACCCGACGGTTCATGGTTTCCAGATTCAGGATAGGGAGTTTAAAATGGCGGCATATGCGGATGACCTTTTATTCTTCCTGACCGAACCAACCTTGACCGTCCCCAGTCTCTTAAAAGAATTCGCCCAATTTGGCTATTTAGCAAACTTAAAGATAAATTATTCGAAATCTGAAGCACTTAATATTTCACTCCCAGAAACTGTGCTCTCCCTGACTAAGGCCAACTCCACATTTCGGTGGGATCCCATCGCCCTCCGGTACTTAGGAACATGGCTGACCCCACAACTACAATCTATGTACGAGGTGAATTATCCCCTCATGCTCAAAACCTGCGAAACAGATCTCAACAACTGGCATCTAGGCACCTTCTCATGGTTTGGTCGCGCGGCCATCATCAAGATGGTGGTCCTGCCTAAATTTCTATACCTGATGCGCACCATACCTGTCAAGATCCCTCCGAAATTCTTTAAAGCACTAAACTCCATCATTCTGAAATTTTTGTGGCACCACAAGAAACCAAGGGTGAAATTAACTACTCTGATGATGCCTAAAAGTTCAGGTGGGATTAATCTACCGAATTTTCGAAACTATTATTACGCAGCACATTTAGCCAGGGTCATCGATTGGCACTGCCACGACGGCACGAAAGATTGGGTTAAGTTGGAAGCGACCTTGAACGCGTTCCCACTCACGCACTCACCATGGATCCCAGGGTCGGGCCTTTTCTCCAGTCTAAAAAGCTGCCCGATCACACATAATACACTAGACATTCTGAGAACACTAGTTAAAAAGAATAAGACAAATATCACCACGATCCCCAGCCCTCTGACCACGCTGAAAGACAATCCTGACTTTTCCCCGGGTATTCATAACTCCACGCTCCATCAGCAACGACTGGTACCTCCCTACGAGTGGGTGAATGCTTTCTAGGTACTAAGGTTAGAAACTGGACATCCCTTAAGACTGATTGCGAATTACCCCACCTAAAACAGTGGACTTACTTTCAGATCCGGAGTTACCTAGGTAAGTTTGGAAACTCTCAAGATCTTTATAGACCTCTGACCGAGATGGAAGCAGCCTGTCACAACAAAACCCCAGTATTTAAGGCCACCTCTCTAGCATATTCCTGGTTGCAAAACCCGGGAGATGCGGGGGAAAGTGTGCATAGGAGAGAGTGGTCCCGAGACCTAAACACAGAGATATCGGATGAACAATGGAAATATGCAAGCATCTTGGCACACAAATGCTCCATAAGTACTAAATTACAGGAAACCAGCTATAAGTTACCGACACGGTGGTACCACACGCCCGTAAGACTGCACAGATGGGATAGCCAAAAATCTGAGATTTGTTGGAGATGTCAAAATGAAAGGGGTACGTTAGCTCACATTTGGGGGCACTGTGCTCTGATCACCAGCTACTGGTTAGAAGTTCGGACACTGATTAAACAGATCACTGAAACTAAGCTAAACCTAGATGCTGCATGTTGCCTGCTTCATATATCCAGTTTTTCACTTAAGAGATACAAACATTCCCTGACAAAACACCTTCTGAATGCGGCCAAGTCCCTAATTCCCTTGTATTGGAACTCGTCTCGAGTCCCATCCATTTCTGAATGGCTCAATAAAGTAGGGGAAATAGCCACCATGGAAGACACCCTGGCCCAGGACGGTGGTGATGCGAAGAAGTTTCATGACACCTGGCAACCGTGGTTTGATTTGAAATATTCTCAGGAATATACACATGAGGGTAAGAACTCACCCTCCTAAGACTGTTCGATACAGTAACCCCTCCTGCGGCTGGCCCTTAGAAGCTGACCGCCTTTTGAGACTAATCCGTTTACTCTTCAAAATAATAGGATTTTTATAACAGCTTACCTGTAAAATCCTTTTCTTGGAGTACATCACGGGACACAGAGCGACATAGTCATTACTAATGGGTTATATAGTTACCGTCAGGTGCTGGCACTGGCAACTTCCAAAACCGGAAGTACCCTCCCCTATATAAGCCCCTCCCATCCGGGAGCACCTCAGTTTTGTAGCAAAGCAATAAGTGTCCCCAAAGAGGGGCGGGAGCTCTGTGTCCCGTGATGTACTCCAAGAAAAGGATTTTACAGGTAAGCTGTTATAAAAATCCTATTTTCTTTCTCGTACATCACGGGACACAGAGCGACATAGTCATTACTAATGGGATGTCCTAAAGCAATGCCAAATGAGGGGGGGGATACACCATATATAAGCTGAGCGCTATCAGACATGAGGATCTTTTGCGGCCTGCAACACACTGCGCCCAAAGGCGACACCCTCCTGACTTCTAACGTCCACCTGGTAGAACCTAGTAAACGTGTGTACTGAAGACCATGTTGCGGCCTTACAGACCTGAGCCAGGGAGGCCTGGTGATGCACTGCCCATGAAGTTCCAACTGCTCTCGTGGAGTGCGCCCTAACTTTGAACGGAGGCGGTCTACTTCTCAAGCTATAGGCTTGTATTATGACCTGTCGAATCCACTTGGCTAAAGTAGATTTTGACGCTGCCTGACCCTTTCTGGGGCCTTCCGGCAGAATAAACAAAGTATCCGTTCTGCGAATCTGAGCAGTGGCTTTTAGATAAGCTTTAACTGCTCTTACTACATCCAAAGAATGCAATAACTTTTCCTCTACCGAAGTAGGCTTGGGGAAAAAAGAAGGAAGAACCACATCTTGGTTCAAATGAAAACTCGATACCACCTTAGGAAGAAAGGCTGGATGAGGACGTAACACTACTCTGTCCTTATGGATAACCAGATATGGCTCCTTACAGGACATAGCTGCTAATTCCGATACTCTTTTAGCCGAACAAATGGCTACTAGAAAAATCAATTTCCTGGTGAGAAGCACTAAGGAAATATGCTGTAATGGTTCAAATGGTTGTTTCTGTAGAACCGACAGAACCAAGTTTAGATCCCATGGACATATGGGAATATTAACCGGAGGACTAATACGCATCACTCCTTGTATAAAGGCTTTGACTAGTGAATGCGAAGCCAAGGGCCTTTGAAAAAATATTGACAAGGCCGAAATCTGACCTTTGATAGTACTCAAGGCAAGCTTCCTATCTACAGCCCATTGTAGGAAGTCCAGAATTCTACCTATTACGTATTTACGTGGATGCCATTTCTTGGCTTCACACCAGGCGATGTACGCCTTCCAGATTCTATAGTAGATCTGCCTGGATACCGGTTTCCTGGCATTGATCATGGTAGACACCACAGCATTAGAGAGCCCTCTCTTTTTTAGAATGTGGGCTTCAATAGCCAGGCCGTCAAACCTAGGGCTGGTAAGGAAGGGTGGTATATCGGTCCCTGCGAAAGCAGGTCCGGACGATGTGGGAGGGTCCAAGGACTCCCCACAGACATTTTTACGATCTCCGCGTACCATGCTCTTCGGGGCCACGCTGGAGCCACCAGAATCACTGGTTTCTTTTCTACCCTGATTCTGCGGAGTAATCGAGGTAACAATTGTGGCGGTGGGAATGCATATATCAGCTTGAACTGATCCCAAGGGAACACTAGGGCATCCGAGCCGCACGCTAGGGGATCCCTTGACCAAGAGACAAACCTGTCCACTTTCGTGTTGAACCTGGATGCTAGCAGATCTACATCCGGTGTTCCCCACCGCTGACATATTGTCCGGAAAACCTCGGGATGAAGGGACCATTCCCCTGGGCATAATTGTTGGCGACTTAGAAAGTCCGCCTTCCAATTCTCCACCCCTGGAATGAATACCGCAGATATGGCTGGGACATATCTTTCTGCCCATCTCAGGATGTAATTTACTTCCCTTTGGGCTGCACGACTCCTGGTGCCCCCCTGACGATTGATATATGCCACTGCTGTGGCATTGTCTGACTGAACTCTGACAGGGGACCCTTGGAGTTTGGATGTCCATGCTACTAGGGCATACCGGGCTGCTCGTATCTCTAAGAGATTGATGGGCAGGGCCTTTTCCGCATCCGACCATCTGCCCTGGAGAGACCATTGCTCCAGTACTGCTCCCCAGCCTATAAGGCTGGCATCTGTAGTGACCACCTTCCAGGAAATCGGACTGAAGGATTTCCCTCTTTCCAGATTCTGGGGAACCAACCACCAGCGGAGGCTCCTGCGAACGGAAGGGGACAAGGACATTGGTAAGTCCAGAGCCTGAACTTTTTTGTTCCAGGCTGACAGTATGGCCCTTTGCAACTTCCTTGAATGGAATTGACCGTAGGGTACTGCTTCGAATGATGCCACCATTTTTCCCAGTAGCCTCATGCACAGACGTATGGATGGCTGTCTTTTTGAACCCACTAAGTGGATCAAATCTCTCAAAGACGACCCCTTTTCTTGAGGCAAGAAAATCTTTCTCTGGTCTGAATCCAGCCTTAGCCCCAAGTATTCCAGACTTTTGACTGGTTTTAGGGCTGACTTGTCTCGGTTGATAATCCAACCGTGATATTCCAGATACTTGATTGTCTCGTGAACAACCACTTCTAGTTTTTCCACTGAGTGGTCTATCAGCAACAAGTCGTCTAGATATGCCATTATCGTTATACCTCGTGTTCTTAGATTGGCCAATAATGGGGCCAGAATTTTTGTGAACACTCTTGGTGCTGTGGCCAGACCGAAGGGTAAGGCTCTGAACTGAAAATGGCGCCCTTCTATCGCAAAGCGTAGAAATTTTTGGTGGGCTGGAAAGATGGGGATGTGCAAATACGCATCTTTGATGTCGATCGAGGCTAACCATTCCTCCCCTTGTAGGGCAGTGGCTACCGATCGGATCGACTCCATCCGGAAAGTCCTGATATGCAGGAATTTGTTTAGCCCTTTTAGATTTAATATGGGCCTCACGTCCCCGTTTGGCTTCGGAACTGTAAAGAGGTTTGAGTAAAACCCGAACCCCCATTCTTCCAGGGGGACCTCTATAATTACTGCTTGAAGCAATAATTGTTCCAGTGCCAACAGGAGGGATCCTCTCTTCTGGGGATCCCTTGGCACGTTCGACCTTATAAAGCGGGAAGGAGGGGAGTTTTTTAACTCCAATTTGTATCCCAGATTTACTGCGGAGAGCACCCATCTGTCTCGGATCGTGTCCCGCCAGGTTTCTGTGAACAACTGAAGTCTTCCCCCCACCCGATTGGGTGGGGGCAACCCTTCATGCATTTGACTTTGGGGGAGGTTTTGTACCTCTCCTGCTCCAGGGCTTCTTGTTACCCTGCAACTGTCCCTGATTTTTACCTCCGGGATTTGACCGGGGAGGCCGTCGGAACTGTTTCACAGCCGATGTCCTAGGGACTGGAGAAGCCGGCCTCTTAAAAGAGGGACCTCTAACTCTATTTTTGACCGGCAAAAGTGTACTTTTACCGCTGGAAATTCTCTGGATATACTTGTCCAGGTCTTCCCCGAATAAACGCTCCCCATGAAATGGGAAGCTGACCAGCAATTTTTTACAGGGAGCTTCAGCAGACCAGTTTTTGAGCCATAGAAGCCTGCGCATATGTACTACAGACAGCGTAAGGCGGGAGGCCTGATGGATTGAATCCTTTATAGCGTCCACCGCAAAGCATAAGGCTCTAGGTAGATCAGCTAGAGCAAGAGCCTGCTGATCTGGCACGTCCCTTAAGACCTGTTTCAACTGATCCTTCACTGCTTGGCAGACCCCTATAGCTGCCACTGCTGGTTGTGTCACCAATCCTGCTGTAGAAAAAGCAGATTTCAATAAGGACTCCAATTTTTTATCTATTGGGTCCTTGAACATTTGGACATTTTCCACCGGACATGTCAGTGATTTATTCACACAAGAGATGGCTGCGTCCACTGTAGGGACCTTCCATTTTCTGACGAACTTATCCTCCATAGGATAGACCACCGGAAATCTCTTGGGGGGAGTAAATATTTTGTCAGGATGCTCCCAATCCTGGTAAATGAGCCCCTCCAATAAAGGATGGATCGGGAAAGAACAAACAGTCTGGGGAGCTTTTAGCGATCCCAACGAGGAGACAGAAGAGGAGGATGGCTCCGCAAGTGGCATTTTAAATGCTGACCGGACCATATTAGTCAGGGACTGCACCCATAACCTCTCAGCATGTGATGCTGAGAACGGCTCCTCCACTGTTGATTCCTCTACAACCGAATCAACCTCATCCTGATCCCCCTCAGGTAGGTCGACCTCTGTATGGGACTGTTGCTCCGTTAACAGGCACTCTGAGGGAGGAGACGGAGATCGAGCGCTTTTCTCCTGTGACAGGGAAGCAGCAATTAGTGCTGACAATCTCTCTTCCAGCCCTCCCAGAGCTGAGGAAAAAACCTCCTCTGTTACATACACAGGAGCAGGTGAACTGGGGACAGCCACAGTACCAGGTACTCCTGGGGGTGCCCTACGGTCACTAACCTCTGATTCTTCAGGGGAGACTGGTGCAGCCAAAGCATGCCCAAGATCCTCAGAGCCCGATGGAGACCCCCTATTCCTCCTGGAATTTCTAGTCCCGGAGTTTTTAGACGGCATATTCCTAAGCCACAAAGCTGAGGTATTCCAGCCGAAAATACACCAGTTACTGATAATAGTCTAGCATAAATGCTGCTATAATAAACAGTTGGTGTCTACTAATGTGCCTTTCTAGGGGATGCCTGTATCAACCGCTTGCTGTATGCCTTTAAATGTTGTCAGCTCTGTCTCTGTACTTGATAGCCAGCTTACTGCAATAATGTGGCTTTTTAAAACCTGCTGGGACGCCCGCACATGCGCAGAAGCGCTGCGGCGCGCACAGAGCGTCATCCCCCAGGCCCCGCCCCTTTTTCCGGCCCCCTCTATATATAGAGGCTCGTGCACGCGCACGCGCGCCTCGGCGCTAATTTTCAAACATGGAAACCAGGGACAGGAGCCAGGGCCCCCTTTGCCGCAGGCCGGGGGATAGACGAACACTGCAACATGGCAGAGGAAACAGTTTCCTGTAGGAGAACTCACCAGCTGCCTGGACTTTGCTCTCTGAGAAGAAACTAGTCCATATGACAAGAAAAACATTCCACAGCGGCCTCTAGTGGACAAACACAGGTACCGCAGTTTAATATACTAAACATATATAAGAAAACTCTTTTTTTTTTTTTCTTGACCACCATTAAAAATTATTACATTTTTTTAGTAGTTACAGGCATGCACAGATATTAGCGGGAATACCGTTAGGTAACAGACAGAAAGACAAATTAGGCTTGGGGGTCCCCCAATAGAACCAAGTTCCTGGGGGCCCCCACTTACCTGTTCCCCGCCACAGGACTTTGTTTGGTCCACAAAAGCCCAAACTTCACCTATCACGGCAGGCATTGTAATCAAACCTTCAGGGACCGGGTTCCCAAGGATTCCACTCCCCTGGACCTGTATAGCACCCTGCACAGAAAACATCTTGGTCGTGGGTATGACCAGAGCTCTGGATCCCAGGGTCCAGCTCTCCTAAGAGAAGCATTACAGGCAGAACCTTGCTCTTCTCTGCAAGGCCCGGGTACCGACCGTTTAGCTATGAAGCTTTTTTGGTCGGATCCGGAATAGCTTACTGAGGCCCAAAAGAACCTGTACGCAAGCTCAGTGAAAAACACATGTTTCTTCTTGGCCAACACCTTAGACACTGGCAAAAAAACTGAGGTGCTCCCGGATGGGAGGGGCTTATATAGGGGAGGGTACTTCCGGTTTTGGAAGTTGCCAGTGCCAGCACCTGACGGTAACTATATAACCCATTAGTAATGACTATGTCGCTCTGTGTCCCGTGATGTACGAGAAAGAAAAACATAATACCCACCCCTTTTTTTTTTCCTTCTCCCCTTTCCTTCTCTCTTCTTCCCCCCCCCCCCTGCTTTGATTTGCTCCCCCTCTACTTTCTCTTTCCCTTTTCTTAAATCTAAACACTGCTTCAATTGAGATAGCGGATGTTGCAATAATGTTTGATCAGAAAGTACAGGCCAATATTGCTCTTTTATCCCTTATAACTAGAAGACACTGTTGCATTCTAACTTTTTGACTATGTACAGATTAACATTACTTCCTATGAAGTTTGCTCAGAAGACTGGTAGTAATAACGTGTAATAGCTTTATTTATTTCTTCACTAATCATTCTCCATTCTCATTGTCAGTCATGACTCATGCCCGTGACTATCGCCTGACGGCAGTCTTCAGCTAAACATTGTTACTGATTTTATGCCACAATGTACTGTTTTGATCGCAATGTTTGCAGTTGCATCTGCGTTCTTTGATAAGTGCACTTCTGTATTGTTTTCATTCTTTTTCTTAATAAATACTTTGAATGTTAAAAAAAATAATAATACTGGTTTTTGAGTTTAGGGCGGCTCCTTATGATGTTAACTAACTAAACGCTTATAGACGCAAATGCGGTAAAACGCGGCATGCAAACGCGACAAAACGCGTGTTCAGAAACGCCGCTTTCAACCTTAGTTCTGAAGACTTTGCACCAGCGTCCCGTGTACATGGGGCCTAAAAATGGCTATGCCATTTACAGCTCAAAAACGCCATGGTGGCCATGAGCCAACATGGAGAGGCGTTTTTAAGCTGCACAAAACGCTCAAACAAGCGGCTGGAAAAACGTCCATGTGCATGTAGCCTTATATTAACCACTTGCTTACTGGCCACTTAAACCCCCTTCCTGCCCAGACCAATTTTCAACTTTCAGCGCTGATGCACTTTGAATGACAATTGCGCGCTCATACAACACTGTAACCCAATGAAAATTTAATCATTTTTTTGCACACAAATAGAGCTTTCTTTCCTGACGGCTCCATGTCAGCACAGCTGGGTGAGGCTCCGCCCACCCCTACGTGATCAGGACTTAACTATAAATTTTTCACTCACCTCAACCTCAGCATTCTTCTCTTTTCCTCCTACGTGCAGGACGGAGGTGTGCTCCTCTACCTAGCCGGTCTAAATGGCTGGCGGACCGTCCATACGTGTGGATGAAGCTGGACGAAGTCCCTGGTGTCTAGTCTAAATGACCATAATCCAGGGAGCCCCGCTGCTGGTCCTCGGGGCGGCTTTATCATGGCTAACAGCCGTGTCTGGGGTCCACTTGGTCCAAACAAGATGGACAGCGGTTGTGGCAGAGTACTCCCCTATGCACGCGCACCCACGCTGTGCCAATGCCGACGGTCGGATGACGGAGGTTGGGTGAGCTAAATGCTTTGTACCCAATGTATGCTGCATTACTGGACAGGGAGTACTCTGCATAACAGATACACAAAGTAACACTTTGTCTGTTCACACATGGATATAATCTGTTGGAGGCTGCTCATGTTTTGCTTACTGTCATGCCACTGTGCTAAACCCCTCCAAAGACCAGCATTTTGCAGAGAAGGTATGTGGAGCACACCTGAAAAATGTCTACTGAATCCAGCCATGGCCTTTGGAGACATAGGATATCCTTGTATTTTTCTATGTGATCTTGGTCTTCCTTAAAAAAAAAAAAAAAGAAGAAAAAAAAGAGTATGGAGAAGCATGTCTTGTGATGTCTACAATTCCCTTGGTTTGTGTACACTGCAGATGGTTGTAATTTTGTTACAAATTCCTACCTTTGTGTTGCTGTTCTGAAACAAACATTTTCATCATAACCGGATTCCCAGGATTAGATCCTAGCCAAATTAACCTCCCATCTGGTTAACAGGGCTGTAGATGGAAGCTTCTGCCTCCCTCTAGCTGTGTTTAACCCCTCAGGGTTTGTTACTAAGCAATCTATTTACTGCATTTAACCATTTTTTCCCTAGTCCAGGGTCGCACTGGGTTGCGGGAATAAAGCTGTGCTATTCAGCTTTGTCTCCCGCTGGTCAGTCTCGGTTCCGGTCGCAATTTTCAGAGACATCTGTGCAAGTTTCTGTGCAGATGTCAATATAGGTCGCAACCCGAAATCGCAAGGTAGTACAAAACGGCCTTTTTTGAAGTGGGCGTGGCGCCGCTGATGCAGAATTGCACCGTTTAGGGTGGTGCAATTACCGCATATTTTCATGCGATTTGAATGGTCGGGTCGTATGTTAAAAACGCACCAGTGTGATCCGGGTCTATGGGTTGGTTTGCTGAATGGTGCACAAGCCCTGGGGTGAGGTTATCTATTAGTGTTTACCAATCTCAGAACGAACATGCTTCAGGCCCTTCAATAAGAAGACATGGATGAACATGAAGGAGCAGTCTTATGACTTTCCCAAGTAAACATCCCTCCTCAAGCTCTATAAAAGGAATACACGGATGGGCATGACAGTATTTATCCCACTGGCTTAAACAGCCAGGGAGGAGGGTGACACCTAAAAAGGTGCTGCACCCAATGAACAAATTGCCAATACGCTCTAAAGGGGTGTTCCTGGCTTACCCTGTAAAAGGGTCATCTGCTCTGACAATGAGAAGCTGCCTGTCCACACCAGGTGAAACAGCCAATTTTCAGAATTTCCAGATGAGCATGACAGTATGTATCCCACTGGCTTAAACAGCCGGAGAGGAAGGTGACACCTAAAAGGTGTTACACCCAATGAACAAATTGCCAATACGCTCTAAAGGGGTGTTCCTGGCTTACCCTGTGAAAGGGTCATCTGCTCTGACAATAAGAAGCTGCCTGTCCACACCAGGTGAAACAGCCAATTTTCAGAATTTCTGGATAAGCATGACAGTATGTATCCCACTGGCTTAAACAGCCAGAGAGGAGGGTGACACCTAAAAGGAGTTACACCCAATAAACAAATTGCCAATACGCTCTAAAGGGGTGTTTTCGGCTCACCATATGAAAGGGTTATCTGCTCTGATAATGAGAAGCCGCCTGTGCATACCAGGTGAAGCAGCCCATTCTCCAAACTTCCAGATGGACAGGACTGCACACAGTCTGCTTTGTCAAGCAACCAAGGATGTGGATGAAATTTGTTTGAAATTTGAGTTAATAATATTATGTATTTATTATTTTTCTTTTTTTGTTTCCAGTATTTGCATGACAAACTCCTGAGGAAGCCTACAAAATGGCGAAACATGTAGAGAATTTTGTCTGTATGCACTTTGGAAACTCTATTATGTTTATTTTGATGGTTCATGTATATTTGTACATATGAATTTTCATATATATTTTTTTGTAATAAAATTATATTTTTTATATTGAATATTGTGTAGTTGTTGCACCTTAAAAGTCCCAATACCTTCATATTTCTATATAGCTTCGTAATGAAGGGATGTGGTGCCTATGAGATACAGGTGACAGGTATTATTTTCAATTTCTCCTTGTGATTATACCGGGTGGCAAACGCTCATTTTCTACCTGTCACCTCTATATCATTTTTGTAGTTCATTAGATTATTCTTTTGAATTGGGTTTAAAGATTAATCCTTTTATAGTTTCTATTTTGTATAACAGAGTCTTTTCAATCAGCATGGCTACCTATAGAGGGTCGGCATTTGATGGCCTTATGACTAAAATCCATCTAGCCCAAGGGTCTACATTTGGTGGGATTACCCTTGAACGCTTTTTCAATAGCCTTCAACGTTTATTGGAAAAGAAAGCACGTATTTTTTGGAATCGCAGGTATTTCTTGAAATATTTAGAGGATAAAATTGTACCGTGGGGATTACGTATACAGATTTTTCCTAATATATTTAAAGTGGAGACAGAATTCAAATTAGACTGGGAATCAAACTTACAGTCATGTTCATTTAAGATGATGGAGGCTCTTTGCCAAAACTATGCTAAAGATTTAGAGATAGTCAATAACGACATAGAAAAATTGTATGTTGAAAATTCCAACTTGACTACGGAGGAAACCTTCTCTAATAGAGAGGCTCTCTTAGAAAAACATTTGGAGTCTTTTGTCTCCAATATCCTTAAAACTAAGGATAAAAAATACTATAGGGATCGTCTGGCATATGAATCAAACACAGCCTATCGGTGGACTACTGAAAACCAATGGAGGAAATCCAAATCCTCAGCTCGTAAGCAAACAAATAAAAATCAGGAAGCCACTGATTCTGATGAATCATCTTTATCTTCCTCGTCCCTACCAGGTAATGCCTCAAACATGTCAGCTAGTTCTAATAAAAGAAAGACTGATCGAGCACCTTCGATGTCAGCGCTTTCTAAACGTACTCAACAGGACATGAATCGTCAGGGTTTACGTTCACAGTCCAAAAATGTACCCCCTCCCACTCATCCCACAGGTGATGGTCACCTTAATTTATCCACACCCAGTTTTTCTAATATTCTTAATGCACCGAAGTTAAATCAATCAATAGTTACCCCTTCGGGGGACTTTCAAATCCCCAATATAGGGGATCTTCGCACTGCGCCAATCTTTTCACCACCCCCAATTGTGGACAACAAAAAGACACCCATTCCTTCACAGGCACTCAAAGCAACTTCCAAAGTAATTTCCAAGTAATTAATTTGTCTTCACATTTACTTACACCGGATCAGACGGAGGTTTTGGGCCTTGGCCTGACTTTTTGTCCTGATCAGGAGGTTGATGCCTTTGAAATTATAAAGGACGTCAACCTCTTTGCGAGAAAACTTACTTTTAAGATTATGTTTGACAGAGATTATCAACGTTCTCCCATGGATTCCATGGGGGAAGATCTTTGGCAAAATAAAACAATTAAGGAGATTCAGGCAATAAATGAATTAATGGAATTATGGGAAGAAGGTAATCCACTAGATGACCCCCTTGAGGAACCCCAGTCTGGCCTCGTAGATGAGATTTCCACGGAGAGAATTTTTCCTCCACCTAATCTATATAAACCGAAATCCAGGACCTTTCCTACTCTCCAAGGAAACCCCAACATTTGGGCATTCACCCAACAAGTTACAAAGGAACTACAGAGTACCAATTGGAAAAGGTTTAGAAGAAATACCAACCTTAAGCCATCCCAACAAAAAGCCGTGTTATCTTTAAAACAGAACGAACAATTAGTGATAAAACCCTCGGATAAAGGAGGTAACATAGTGGTAATGGATTTAAACAAATATAAGCAGATGGTCATGAACCTCCTTTCAAATAAAAGTTGGTATCGCTCTATTCCTTTTGCACAGGTAAAATATGCGGAGACAAAATACCGTATTCTCATTAATCGGGCATTTTGTGATAACCTTATAGACAAAAAGACGTGTGAATTCTTGGTTATTGATAAGCCGAGACTTCCCACGTTTTATGCTCTGCCAAAGGTGCACAAAAATTTGGAAAATCCCCCTGGCCGTCCGATTGTGTCAGGGATTGGTTGCCTTACAGAACCAGCTAGTAAGCTGGTAGACGACTATTTGAGGCCCCATGTAGGTTCTTTAAGTTCCTACATTCAAGACACCGCCGATCTACTGAGATCTTTGGATGGTCTATGTGTACCACCGGGGTCATGGCTAGTAGCTATAGACGTTGAAGCCCTCTATAACTCTATCCCCCACACTAGGGGTATTAAAGTTATAGACGGCTTCCTCTCGGAGAGAGGACCTGGAGCCAGGCCCTACAACAATTTCATTTTGGAATTGTTGCTGTTCATACTTACCAACAATATTTTTGTTTTCGACCGTTCCCACTACCTCCAGGTGCAGGGTGTTGCGATGGGGACCAAGTGTGCCCCGTCGTACGCCAACCTGTACCTGGGGGGGTGGGAACGGGAGATTTTTTCTTTAGAATCATTTGAAATGTTTTTTGATAAAGTCTTGATATGGCGACGCTTTATCGATGACATTTTTGTTGTGTGGACTGGCTCCTTAGAGGAATTGACATCTTTTATGTCTTCATTAGCTGTAAATTCCTTTAATCTCAAATTTACGATGATTTGTGACCAGAATGTGATAAATTTTCTGGATATTTCTATTTACTTAAACTCTGATGGCACCTTGGGCTCTTCATTATATAGAAAGCCCTCTTCAGGCAATACCATCCTGCATGCCACAAGTTCTCATCCCAGGACTCTGGTACAAAGTATCCCATACAGTCAGTATTTACGAATTCGAAGAAATTGTAGTAAGGAAGTAGATTTCGAGACGGAGGCCTCTGCCCTCCAATCTCGACTAATTGCTAGAGGGTATAGTCGTTCAACCCTCAAAAAAGCCTATAAACGAGCAAAAAATAAAAACAGGAAAGAGCTAATACATCCTAAGAAACCTCAAACTACTGACCAAACGGTACGATTAATTACCAGGTTCTCTGGTGAACATCAGAAAGTAAGAAAAATTATTGAAAAATTCTGGCCTTTGCTAGCAACAGATGAGATTATCTCCAAATATATTAAGCCATTTCCCCAAATTACCTATAGAAAATCTAGGTCTTTAAAAGATCAACTAGTTCATAGCCATCTCCAAATCAAGAGGGTTGAGAGTAGAAAGGGTTCGGCCCCATGTGGTCATTGTGAATTTTGCAGGTTTATATATGATTCTACTGAAATAGTTCTCCCTAATGGAGTTACGTATAGACCAAATTTCTTTAGCAATTGCCAGTCAATTGGCGTAATTTATTTGATGATCTGTGATTGTAAGGCCTTCTATGTTGGTAAAACGAAGAGGCCTTTCTTTCACAGAATGAGAGACCATGTATCTCTCATTCAAAAGAAAAAAATGGAGACTCCTATTAGTAGACATAGTGGTCTTTTCCACTCCTTCGATCTGTCAAAGATTAAATTCTTTGCTTTAGAATACATACCTCTTAATGAAAGAGGTGGGGATGTGGACAAAAATCTCCTACAACGAGAAACCAGATGGATACATACCTTGAGAGCTACTATGTATCCCGGGTTAAATGAGTCCATCAGTTTCAAACCCTTTTTGTAGGAAAAAAATCGTTATGCTGTATATGTAGACTCTGTTTAAAACAAATTAAATTTTGTTTTGTTATTTTTATTTTTGTTTATTAAATTTGTCTTTATGTACAGGTGACTGAATGTACCATTTCTATATTCCATAGGGGCTCTCTTTAATCATTGATAAATCTGCATTATATGTAATTGATTTCAATTGAGTTTACCACATTTTTTAGGGTGGCGTTTCCCTTTTCTTTTTTGGGGGGGATTTGGTGATCATATGGGCGCCCAGGGCGTTTCTCTTTGTTCTCCTTTGGGAGACAATCTGAGCGCCATCTGACTAAGCCCACCGGATATCCTGGCCCCATTTTTTAACATCCAATGTGCCCTTTCTGCCGTGATTTTAAAAGGAAGTCTGCCCTTTTCTATACTTTAGGCATGTTTTTTCCCCTTCCGGATCCGTCTTATGGTGCGTCCAGCTCGTCAGGATGTTTTCTCCTGATGAGCGGGGTGGTGCTTCCGGCGGACGTCTCCGGTTTTTCAGTGGTGGAATTGTCACTTCCGGGTCGGATCTGACGATGGGTGATGTCGGAACTGACGTGCCCGCTCCGCCCATTGATTTGGCGCCATTGTGCGTCCAATGGGAAGGGGGAGGGGGGGTATATAGTCCGGATCGCAGCCTTGTAAATCAGTAGCATGACCAACACTCTGGGGAGAAGACGTTCTTAGATATCAGTCAAAGGTAAATTACTTAGGCACTAGATCTCTTTATGGGCAACATTGGTTTTTATCCTGTTGTCTGGTTTACTTTGGTCTTTAATCCCAAATGGTTTTTATATTTTATTTTTTCAGTAAACTGATTGATCGGTTTTGTAAAACAAGTTTTTCGGCAGAGATGCCCTAATGTGGACACACTTTATCCAATTGGATTAACCAGGTATATATCAGCTAGCAAGTATATGGCTAAAAATTAAAATTCTGATTACCAACTAGAGGGGATTATTACATATATTTATAGTAATTTCCACTATTTCTGTTTCCTTTAGAGTGGACACTGATTGGGGTACTTTGGAGATACTGCCCCCTTTTTTGCCTATTCTAATTTATATTTTTTACTATCAACAGCCATAAACAGGTAAATACTGATGGGGTATGTGCCGTATAACTAGATTAGACGCCTTTACTCTTATACATAGATTGTTATTTGACTTCATTCGAATTTTCTTTGTAATTTCCCCCAGATGGCCCTCTGTTCCTGTGCTAGTAATATCCGGGTGGTTATTTGTGCCAGTATTTCTCCCCCTCTATGATACACCATATGATCCCCTCCTTACGGGCGCCCCCCGTGTGGGATAGCTCATTGGCTATCTGGTCATTCTTCATTTTAGATTGTACCATCAAAATTTACAGGTAATGTACTTACAACTGATACTAATAAGGTCATATACCTTGAATAAATAGATCTAATTTTGAGATGAACTTTTGAGCAACCATTGGGCTGGTTATGGTTTTCAGTTATCCTTTTTTTCTTAATAATATTCTGTTTTGTAATTTTGAGTTTGAAATTTGAGTTAATAATATTATGTATTTATTATTTTTCTTTTTTTGTTTCCAGTATTTGCATGACAAACTCCTGAGGAAGCCTACAAAATGGCGAAACATGTAGAGAATTTTGTCTGTATGCACTTTGGAAACTCTATTATGTTTATTTTGATGGTTCATGTATATTTGTACATATGAATTTTCATATATATTTTTTTGTAATAAAATTATATTTTTTATATTGAATATTGTGTAGTTGTTGCACCTTAAAAGTCCCAATACCTTCATATTTCTATATAGCAAGGATGTGGATGACGGCGCCTAAGAGGTGGTCGCACTAATGAAACATGTGGTCAATACGCTCTAAAAGAGTGTTTCCACTCACCCTGTGAATTCTCCAAGCCTTCCCAAGCAAACAATCAGCTTCAGATCCTTCCATAAAGAAACAGACGGCAAGGATGCTACCTAGTTCAAGCAACCTAGGATAAAGATGACGACACCTAACCAGTTGTCACAATTAAGCAGATGGTCAAGACACTCTAAAGGAATGACTAGATTCTTCTCATATGGGGACCATCTGTTTGGCAATGTCCAGCCTTCTTTCAGGGCCTTCTTGGCCCAATCAACTCTCTCCAGTCTCTTCTGAACAGGAGAAAGAGGACGACCTGTTTCCAGATTGCTAAGGTTGGTGAAATGCCGGTGTATAGAGGTGAAACTTTGGAAGTATTTTAAATACCTCCAAAAGAAGACTGATTGTTGAATGGATCAAGTGCTTGTTCGTCACGATAGGAGGATATTGTCACAGCAGGATGTCAAAGTTATGCCCTTTGGAACGAATAGAGGTCCAGGGGTTGGGACCACCCCGCTGGTTAGTATGTGTCCCTTGTGGGATCGGCCATTCACATGACCTTACCATCAGAAGGTGCGACCCTCAAGGACAAAGGCGGTCACTGCATTTTTTTCTTAATCGCAGAAGGGCCAGTTTTTGCCTCCTGCCTCAAGATGAAGGTCTACTGAGTTAAAGAAAACCAAAAAACTCAAGAGTTATTGTCCATGCTCACGCCAGAGAGCGTAGCTCCTGCGCTTTTCTGGACGGGAGTCCAGGAAAGACAAGGAAGCAAATGCTTAGTCCAAGAAGTCAATAAGAACTTCCATGTCAGGATGCTCTCTGTTATTTTGGGATTGTGCCACCCATACATGCCCTAGGGGCACTATGTGGTTCCTCTGTGAACATAGGGACGGCTTGTGGATGGACACATGATCCCCTAAGGAAAGCATTTTGGGTCATATTTGGAAATCTTTCATCCTTCACGTCTCAGATTGAGCCATAGAAAGTGCCTCGCCCCAACAGCTCAGACGATCTGGTGGTACAGGCAGATACCAGCAAGTTTAGGGGAGCCCTACTTCAGGAACAATGAGCTCAGGACCAATGGTCTTTTGTCAAGGATCCAAGACTCCATCTTGGAGTTGAAGGCAACCTTTTCAGGCTCTTAGCCTTCAGTCATCTCATCCAGAGTAAGCCTGTCCTGGGAAAGTTGGAAAGCACAACGACTGTGGCCTATATCTGGAAACAAGGCTCAGTCTCTCACTTCTGAAGTTTTCTCTAATTCTAGAATTCACCCAAGTCAATCCTCCCAACGATTTGCGACCTATGTGCCTGGTTGGAAGAATCTTTAGACAATTTGTCCAGGTCAAGTCTGACGACAATGGATGATCCAGACTACTGCGAGTCTTTCAAGAACTAACAGAGCTTGGTGTTTTGTCTGCCAGAGGTAGACCGCTTACATTCCCAGTTGGCACTGAGTTGCTGAAGTTCCATTCCAGGGCCCAGGAGCCGCAAGCGCTCGGAGTAGAGGTGCTGACCGCAGAATGGATCGCCAAGACTGCTGATGCCTTTTTCAGCTGCTCCCTCTGATTCTCAGCTTCCAACTAAGGCTAGGGCGAGGGAAGGTGACAGTTTTGATACCCGCTACTCATCCTGAGGAGTGTCAAGGAGTGACACCCTCTGCCTGGTAGATCAAATCTTCTCCAGTCCCATTCATCCAGCATCCGACAGACTCCGGCTGATGGCCTGGGTCGAGAGAGGCAGAGCCTAATGGATGTCGAATGCTCTGTGAAGATTTGAACAGTTCAACGAAACAAGAAAGGTCAGCGCTAAGCATGCCTATAGTAGAACAGGGCATGTATGCCCAGTATATTCGCTGATCAAGATTTTACGCTGGACTCTTCAGAAGCCTGCGTCGAATGTCTACAGGCATGGCTTGACTTAATTCTATATGCAAGCATGCTATAGAAATGCATTTTGGCTATCGCTGTCTTCACCGGCATTCATCAAGTTTCCAAAGCTTAATTATACAGTTTTTCAAGATTCAATTTGGTTGAAACCTCAAACTTGTTTCCGGAATTAGATATACCAATGCTGATGGATGTTATTTCATCGGACGCCTTCAATCACCCTGTGGTACTTTCTCGCTGAAACTGATTTACTGGTGGCAATTACATCAGCATTGGTGTCCTTGGGTTTAAAGAACCCATACTCGCGTACTTCCCAGACAGAATGGTGCTCATGCCAATGCTCTAATATGTACCTGAACTGACCTTTAGAGTTCATATCACACAAGAGGTTTCCCTCCTACGTTCCCTTTGGGGAATACTCAAAAAGTTAGCCCATCGGATGTGGGCGAAGCGCTAAAATATTTAATCAAGGCGACTCCTGCCATCAGGAGCTCTGTACATCTGTTTGTCCTTTTCAGGTGGAACACATAATAATCTTGCTGGGAGCCGTAAAATCATTATCTCTTGGTTGATAACCTCATCTCCTTGGCCTGCAAGTTGTAAGGCTGGCTGTGCCAGGAGAGTCACGGCATTCTCACTAAAAGGGTCCAGACCTTGAGGGTGACAGCAGGCCGGGTGTCTCAAACTATCCGCAATACAAAATATTCATATTCATGACAGTTGGGTTTGTCAGAGGCATTATGTTTTCTGTTACCGTTTTAGTCAGAATTGGAGTGTGTAGCATTATCCCTCCCCTGTTTTGGGTAGTTAATTCCCAGCTGTGCTGACATGGAGCCGTCAGGAAAATGGAAAATTGAATTCAAATACTTACCGTAATTTTCCTTTCCTGACGAGCTCCATGTCAGCACAGAACCCGCCCAGTTAAGTAGTAATAGTTACGAAACGCTGAGGCTGAGGTGAGTGAAAAATTTATAGTTAAGTCCTGATCACGTAGGGGTGGGCGGAGCCTCACCCAGCTGTGCTGACATGGAGCTCGTCAGGAAAGGAAAATTACGGGAAGTATTTGAATTCAATTTTCCGTTTTTGGTGCTATTTGATCACCTCTGCTTTTTTTTGTTTTTTTCTATAAATACAAAAGACCGACTAACAAAAAAAAAAAAATGTGGATATTTTAATATTTCGTTCGAAAAAATTTCTCCTTCATTGATGTACACTGATGAGGCTGCACTGATGGGCACCGATAAGGTGGCAAGGGTGGGCACTGAGAGGTGGCACTGCTAGGTGGCACTGATTGGCACCAGTGGTGGGCATTGATAGGTGGCACTGGCAGGGGCTACTGATTGACGCAGAATTGCCTCTTCCTCTTCGGGCCCGATGTCCCTTGCACATAAGCTGGTGATTGCCTTTTTTTATGCTCACGCTGTCAGCACAAGGAGAAAACAAAAACCATTACCGAGCTTTTGTTTACATCACGTGATCAGCTGTCATTGGCTGTCAGCTGATCACGTGGTAAGGGGCAGGGATCGGCCCCTTCCTCGGATCTGTCATCACCTGAGTCTCAGTGACTCGGTGACCACAGCGTGCGCGCGAAGGGGAGGACGTCTGTTGATGGACTCCCGGCAATTGAGGACCGCGTTGTGGCCGTCGATCAGCTATAGCGCTGATCTCAAGTGATTAAAGAGGGTCTAAATGGGCCATTGACATGCATCACAATTCAACTTAGGAATGTGTCTTTGCAAAGTTAAACTAAATGAAATCCTTTTTCCTATTTTTGCTTGGGGATAGAGTGCAGAGGGATTAGAAGTCTAGACAGTTTTTGGGGATGTCTGCACCCCTGATAGGGTGAAGACAACTCCCAAATTTGGCCACTTTATCCTTCCAAATGATTCACTTCCTGTCACATAGCCACACAGGAAGTGAGGGTAAATTCCTACCAATGTCTTTCCTTGGGGCACACAGGTCAATCTAAATACTTTCCCCATTATGTACATTGCACTCCAGCATTTTGCTGGGTACACCCCAAATTATTAGGTATTTTGGACTTTGGGGTTTATTTACTAAAGGCAAATCCACTTTGCACTGCAAGTGCACTTGCTGGATATCCGAGGGGGACATGCAAGGAAACAAAAAAAACACCATCTTTGCTTTTACATGATTGGATGTTACAATCACCAGTGCTTCCCCTCAGATTTTCAGCAACTACACTTGTACTGCAGAGTGGATTTGCCTTTACTAAACCCCAAACTACCCAATGATTTGGGGTGTACACAACAAAGTGCTAGAGTGCAATTTGCTTAATGGGGACACTAGTTAGATTGATCTGTGGCTCCCCAAGAAAAGACATTAGTAGGGTTTTACCTTCACTTCCTGTTTAGCTGTGTGACAGGAAGTGAAGCCAATTTTACTAAAAGGGACAAAGCCCAACCTAAAAAAAAACAAAAAAGCAAGCAGGGGTTCTAACACTTACTTGGTTTCCCTCAAAATGCCCACAATTATAATCGTATTGCCTTGAGCTATTTTTAAGTGCAGTGTTCTAAATCAGTGCTACTCAAGTACCCCCAACAGGCCATGTTTGCAGGTTTTCCTTCATCTTGAACATGTGCTTTAAATCACAGTCAATGGTTTGGTGTTTTCGACAGCAATTCTCGATAAGATAAATTCACAAAACATGCCCTGTTGGGGGTACTTGAGTACTGAGGCTGAGAACCACTGCAGTAAAAAGGAAAATTGAATACTTACCACTCTGTATTTATTTCCTGGTGACTATCCTTGGCAATACATGCATATGCTACCATGAAGGCACCAGGGTAGACAAATCACACCTGTTTTGTTTTGACATGCCAATAAGCATAGTTAAGCTACAGCTGTCACATTTGTTGCATAGAAAAAAAAAAAAAAAAACATCCAACTTTGCATCAAATTTTATTGGTCAACAAAACAGGACTTGGAAAACACAAAGGGAAGCAAAAAAATTTATAAAAAAGACACAAAGATAAATTTGAAACATTAGTCACATCTTGAGAAAGATTTAGCAAAATAATGCAGCACAGACAATTAAATCAAAGTGAACAAACGACACACATTAACAACATCAAAAATATTTCAGGGGAACATATCCCCCACACAAAAAAAACCAATCAACAAAAGTAAAACAAACATCTGTTTTGCAAAGACATAACAAATAAAATGCATGTGTTACAAACTCGATAAGGACACCAAAATTTACCTTTTGCCGGCCGGCGCCACACACACAATCTTGCCTCTTTTCAAGGCAAGGGAGAGAATGCTATCTGCAAGCTTTATACAACATAGGTTTATGTGCTAATGAGGCAATTGAAAACAC
Organism: Rana muscosa; assembly: GCA_029206835.1. Taxonomy (NCBI): domain Eukaryota; kingdom Metazoa; phylum Chordata; class Amphibia; order Anura; family Ranidae; genus Rana; species Rana muscosa. The sequence goes on from CM055121.1 coordinate 56,699,285, forward strand.
ATGCACAGTCCATGAAACACCCAAAATGTAAGTTCACCCAATGTAGAGACTGAACTTCAAAGTGGGTACACCTGTTAAGGATGTCCTTCAATTACTAACCACACTAGGCAAACAAAGAGCCTAACATGGGCAAATGTTATACAACAAAACGGAAAATTGTATCATACTTACCAGTAATTTTCCTTTCCTGGTGCCTATCCATGGCAGCATACCTGTGATAGAGCTCCGCCTCGACTCCTCCTTCAGGACTAGTGAATAGCATAAATTAAAGGCATAGCCCCTCCCCCAACATTCTCTGTAATATAGAATACCGAGGGTGGGAGCGTATGCTGCCATGGATAGGCACCAGGAAAGGAAAATTACTGGTAAGTATGATACAATTTTCCGTTTTCCTGGTGCCTCCATGGCAGCATACCTGTGATAACTAACTAGCTGACATGGGTGGGATAATTGCTTAACAATAAATGTTTAATTATAAGAGGACATAGCAGCCTGAACTGCCCTCCTTCCAAACTCAACAGTCGTGAGCGCTCCTGGATCAATATGGTAGTGTCTGAGGAACGTATGGTGAGAAGACCAGGTGGCGGCCCTGCACACCGTCTCCAATGAAACATTAGCCCTTGCTGCCCAGGAAGCTGAGACTGCCCTTGTAGAATGAGCATTCACTCGGGATGGAGGCTCCATATTCTTCACCCTGTAGGCCTTCTGGATTAACTTTACAACCCAAGATGCCAGAGTTCTGATGGAAGCTTCTTTGCCCCTGTATTTACCGAACGGTACGATGAAAAGTCTCTCAGAATTTCTGAAGGGGCCGGTGGCTTCTAGGTAGGCCCTGAGCACTCTGGATACATCCAGTTCGTGACAAGACTCTGAATCCATGTCTGTAAACACTGGTAGTGCCCAGGGTTCCAACAGGTGGCTTGGAGTAGCAACCTTTGGTGTGAACCCCCGAAGGGGACGAAGTTCCACTCTGTGAAGAAGGAGATGTGGTCGTCACCTATCCCTAAAGAGTGAAGTTCCGAGATTCTTCTGCCAGATGTAATGGCTAGCAGGAAAGACGTCTTTAGTGTCAGGTTCCATATTGTTACTTGTTCCACTGGAGCAAAGGGATGGTCAGATAGAACTTCCAGGACTAGGGACAGATCCCACTTAGGAAATGATCGTCTGACAGGAGGGCGAATCTTCAATGAACCTCTGAGGAAAGTGACTACTGAAGGATCCTCCGCCCATCTCTTATTTGTTGCAGCAGAGATTACTGCTACCTGCACTTTGAGAGAGCTCAGACCAAGTCCCAGATCAAGTCCTGTCTGAAGGAATCCTAGAACATGAGATGTAGAAGGAAGGATTGGATGAAATCCATTTTCGGAAACAAATGACAAGAACTTGTCCCATATTCTTGAATATATGGCATTAGTTGCTGGCTTCCTAGCTTTTAGAAGGGTTGATATGACTCCTGGAGAACACCCTAGGGACTCGAACCTTCGCCTCTCAACCTCCAGATTCGAAGATTCAACTTCTGAGGGTTTGGATGAACTAGACTGCTCTGCGACAGAAGTTGAGGGAAAGGAGGGATCTTGATTGGAGAGCCCACACTGAGGCACAATACGGAAGTACTGCCACCATCTGGACTGGCTCCCTGAGGAGCCTCAGGAGAAATTTGAATATTAATGGCCTGCGAGGAAAGGCATATGCCGTGGTGAACCTCCAGGGACATGACAGGGCATCCACTGCCTCGACTTGTGGATGCGGCAGCCGAGAGAAGAACCTGTCCAGCTTGGCGTTCTTCGGGGAGGTGAACAGATCTACCTGAGGGGGATCCCATATGTTGGCAATCTGAAGGAAGACATGGGGGTGGAGAGCCCACTCATTGTCCAGGAAGTTTCTGGATAAAGTGTCTGCTTCCGTGTTCAACCTGCCTGGCAGATACATCGCTCTGAGGTCCAGGAGGTTCTGCTCCGCCCAGAGCATGATCGGCTCTACCTCCTTGAGGAGTGACCTGCTGCGAGTGCCTCCCTGCTTCTGCAGATAAGCGACAGCTGTTCTGTTGTCTAGGCGTAGGAGTATTCTTTGGCCTCTGATTTGGGGTGCCAAAGAGGTCAGTGCCAAGAAGGCTGCCCTCATCTCCAAGATGTTGGATACCACTCCCTGGGTGGTGCATGCCCATCTCCCCTGTATTCTGGTTTGCCCGCAATGGGCTCCCCAGCCCTGTCTGCTTGCATCGGACTTAATTGTGATCCAAGGAAGGGAGCCCAGGTGATGAGGCTTGGAGAGGTTTTCCGGAACTGTCCACCAGTGAAGGCTCCTGCGTATTTTTCCCATCAGCAGGATCGTCTGAGATAGTCGTTGTTTCTTCCACTGTGCCAAGAAACCAGTCTGGAAATACCTCAAGTGCCAATGTGCCCAAGGAACCATGGGTATACAGGAAGACATTGTGCCAATGAGGCTCAGGCATTGTGAAGCTGTCAGATACGGGCTCTGGATGACTTTGATCATTCTCTGGATGACAATCCTTGCCTTCGGTGGTGGTAATGACACTGTCCCCTCCTGAGTGTCGAACATTGTGCATAGATTATCTGCTGTGTTGGCATTAGTTGACTCTTGTCGGAATTCACCAGCCAACCTAGCTCTTTTAGGGACTGTAGAAGAATGTCCCGGTGACATACCAACTGATCCGGATTGCTTGCTAGGAGTAGGATGTCGTCCAAGTAGTGGTATATCCTCAAGCCCCTCTCCCGCAGGGGTACTAAAGCAGATATTAGTATCTTGGTGAACACCCTGGGAGAGGTGCACAGACCGAAAGGCAGGGCTTGAAACTGTAGGTGGGTCCGTCCCACTGCAAATCTCAGGTATTTTTGAAATGCAGGTAGAATTGGAACATGTAGGTACGCATCCTGCAGATCGACCAAAATCATCCAATCTGATGGCTGGACTGCCTGAATAATCGTCTGCAGGGACTCCATTTTGAAGCTTTCGGGGCGGATATACCGGTTGAGCCTCTTTAGGTCTATCACAGGCCTCCACCCCTCTGTCCTCTTTGGGACCAGAAATAGGGTGGAGTATAAGCCTGCGAAGCGCTCTGCCAAGGGAGCCGGAACAGCCGCCCCCTGAAGCTGGAGTGACGTTAGGAAGTTTTTCAGAGCTTGAGCCTTCAGTGGAGAGGATGGAATCTCTGTTCCTTTGAAAGAGTTCCGAGGTGGAGGGCGAGAAAAATTCCAAAAGTGCCCCCATTGAATTGTTGACAGAACCCAGGGGTTGTGGCAGCAGGTGGCCCAGACTGGGGTAAAAAAACTTTAGCCTGGCTCCCACCGGGAGTGCCTGGGTTCCTCTGGCGTCAAAAAGACTGCTTCTGCTCCTGTGGAGCCGGAAGGGTTTTCATCTTCCTGTTCAAAAAGGATCCCCGAGTACCTTTCCAAGGTCTTTTGTTGTCTCTGGGCTGTCTCGACTGCCTAAAATCCCTTGGGTTTGACTGGCGGAACCTAGAGGAACCACCTCTGAATCTTCGCATACTTCTGTCCTGTGGAAGCATACCAGACTTCCCTCCTGACAGCCTGGAGATAGCTTTATCCATTTTGTCTCCGAATAGTGCTTTCCCATCAAACGGGATTTTGCACCAATTTTGTTTGGAGGATAAGTCAGCCATCCAGGGTTTCAGCCACAAGGCCCTCTTCGCCATCACTGAATGCAACATGGATCTTGCCGAGCACCTGATCGTGTCAATGGCCGCTACGCAGACAAAGTCTGCCGACAATCTAAGCTCTTCTAAGGCCTTAATTATATCCTCCATGGGGACATCCTGATGCAAAGCCATCTCAATATTATCTGTCCAAGATCTTATGGCATTTGATACTGATGTGAGGGAAATAGCTGGCTTACATGCTGCTTCCGCGGCTAAGTAGCTCCTCTTCAGCTCCAGGTCGATTCGCCTGTTTAGAGGGTCTTTGAAGGAAGCGGAATCCTCCATTGGTAGAGTAAGTTTTTTTGCGAGTCGCACCACGGACGCGTCTACCACTGGCATGGAGTTTAGTGACTGCGTTCCCGACTCTGGTAAGGGGTATATAGTTTATTGAACCGACCCCAAAATTATTATTTTTTTATCAGTCTTTGACCATTCCTTCTGAATGACTTGACTAATCTTGCCCATCAACGGGAAAAGAACCTGCTTCCTTTTGAGGAATGGGAAGTAGCTTGTAGACTCTTGGGGAGGCTATTCTGCGTCTTTCCAGGCGATTGCAGTTTTGACTGCCTGGATGAATGGCTTTACCAAGGAGAGACTGAAGCCAGAAGGTTCTGACTCTTCTCAAGAGTCCCCTGAAGAGTCTTCAGGTGGTGAATCTCTAGCTGGTCGGCCTGACGGCGGCAGAGGTGTACTGACTGCTGACGGACCAGGGAGATTAGGTTCTATATCCTGAACCAGGGATATCTGCTGAAGTGGTTGAGCGGGGACCGAAGCCAAAAGCTCAGAGAAGGAGTCCTTCATTGTTCGCTTGAGCAGATCTACAGCGTGCTGATTTTCTAGCTCGCGGTTGGACGCATAGTCCGTAAAACAGTCCTTACAGACCACTCTGTCTGGTAGCGGTGTAGCCCCACATATCCAGCATCTCTTCTTCCTATAGGTCCTAGGAGAGGGGGGTCGATCACGTCCTCTGGATCTTGACCTCTCTGATCTACGACGTGAAGAATGGGTCCTACGCCTTGATGAGTGGGACCGCTTGGAGTGGGTAGGGCTACGGTGTAAGGAACTCACGCTAGACCAGTGAGCGCACTTTTTTTTTTTTTATACTCACGTATAGTTGGTCACATACCTAATAGAAGTGTGAGGATCTTTGCTGCGAGATGAATGACTCATTGCGGAGTTGGGCACAAGGATCAGCTCCAGAAATATAGTAAGAAAGGGAAAAGAATCAGGAGTTTTTGGCGTCACTTTTTTATTTATTTTTAAATAAACATTTTTATATCGTCATCTGTTTTTATTTTTTATTTTATTTTTTAAACATAAACATTTTTATATTGTTATCTTTTTTTTTTTTTAACATAAACATTTCTGATCGGCAACATTTTTTTTTTTGGAGAAAATAAAAAGTACCTACCACAAAGCAGCATCAGAGAGACCTAGCAGGGCACAGCTGAGGAGACTGACAGCCATCCCTGAATCTGAACCTAATTAGGCTCAAGGTGCGTGGGCTAATCCCATAAACCACCATTTGGAATTGATTGAAAAAAAGGGCAAATCTAGCCTTCTTTCCAGAATCCAAGATGGCTGCCACTGAACCAAGCGTCTGTGCATGTGCAATCGCAGAAGATCCAGCGTCGCCCAGTACAGAGAGCCGAGAAACTACGGCTCTGTATCACTCCCGAATCGCGCATGCGCAGACGGCGGCGAGGACGCTGCGCCGTGACACTCTCCTACCTGGCGGGACCTACAGAGCACCTGTAGCCCCCCTGAACCCGGAAATAAGCACCACAATGTTGTTGCACAGAGAGACACCTGCCCTATCCAGTTGCACAGTTGCACAAGGAATAAAAAAGTAAGACAACAATCATTTTAAAGGCGCCTAACAAGCAAAGGAAAAGGGGAGGGGAGGAGAAGAGAGGAAAAGAAAGGGGAAAAACACAAATGCCTGTAATAAAAAAATGGAAACCACCAGCCTGGGAAGATGGAGCTGATCCTTTTGCGACTTCCACTGCATTCATCATGGATGTGATAGCAGACTGCGTTCCTGTGAGGAAACTCTGCGAAATGACCCCAACAGATCCACAGAGGGGTTCCCAGTCTTATCAGCGCTGTGAGCGGCCCAAGAACAGGGACTGCGCACGGGAAAGGCTAAACCCGGCGGACGCTGCCGACTGCAGAGGTATAGCCATACTGCTACTCTTCACCAGCACAAGAAGGTATGAGGAAAAAAAGGAGAATGTTGGGGGAGGGGCTATGCCTTTAATTTATGCTATTCACTAGTCCTGAAGGAGGAGTCGAGGCGGAGCTCTATCACAGGTATGCTGCCATGGAGGCACCAGGAAATACCATTGCAGTCTATGGGAACTGACTTGTTAATTTTACAAGTCCCCACTTGGCTGGCTTTTCTTCTAGTTATTGGCCTTAAAATGGGGGCCCAGGTCCCACCCTAAGGGACATATATCAATGTCACCAATTTGGACAACACCAAAAACAAAACAAGGAGAAGTGCCTTTAAATATGCCAAATTGCTTAAGGGCCATTTCACACCACATGCAGTGCATTGCGTTTTTTATGCATCAAAAATGCATGGAAAATTGGTTATATGGTTCTAAATGGCAGTGTTTGTACCAGTGCGTTCCAGTTGCACAGAAAAAGTAGAACATGCTGCATTTTACCTGCACTGGACTGTACTGGAACGCTGCAAAACGCATCAAAAACACACTGGAACGCACCGGAACACACCTAAATGCACCAAAAACGCACTGGAACACACTTGTCCTTATCTATGGTTAATAAAAAAGAGGGGTGAAAAAAAAGCACGGGATTGTATCAAAAACGTACCAAAAATGCACTGGAACGCATCAAAAACGCGCATGCAAAAAAGCACCTGGAACGCATCCGGATTGCGTTTCTATGGTATGAACTGGCCCTAAGGACCAGTTCATACCATAGAAACGCAATCCGGATGCGTTCCAGGTGCTTTTCTGCATGCGCGTTTTTGACGCGTTCCAGTGCATTTTTGATGCGTTTTTGGTGCGTTTTTGATGCAGTCCAGTGCTTTTTCCCCCTCTTTTCACTTAGGACAAGTGTGTTGCAGTGCGTCTTTGGTGCATTTAGGTGCGTTCCGGTGCGTTCCAGTGCGTTTTTGGTACGTTCTGTAGCGTTTTTGATGTGTTTTACTGTGGTCCACTACAGTTCTGTACATAAAAAATGCAGCATGACCAATTTATTTTTTTGCTTTCTAAAACGCACTGGAACGGACTGCAGTGGTGTGAACTATGCCATTGGCATTAATGTGATCAACTTTTTTTGCGTTTTTCATGCATCAAAAAAACGCACTGCACTGCATCCGGTGTGAACTGGCCCTAAATATCATACCTGGGGGTGTCTATAGTATGCCTGTAAAGTAGCGCATGTTTTCCATGTTTATAACAGTTCGAGAGCAAAATGACATTTCTAAAGTAAAATAATAGTCATTTAAAAGTACTCGCGGCTGTAATGAATTGCTGGTTCCAGTCAATACAGATAAAAGTAATTGAAAGTCTTTGAAAAAAAAATGCATGGGGGTTCCCCCAAATCCATTACCAGGCCCTTCAGGCTGGATATTAAGGGGAACTCCGCGCCAAATAAAAAAAAAATGGCGTGGGGGTTCCCCTCAAAATCCGTACCAGGCCCTTGAGGGAGCGCCCCCCCCTCCTGAACTGTACCAGGCCACATGCCCTCAACATGGGGAGGATGCTTTGGGGGTCTGTGACCCCTCAAAGCACCATTTCCCCATGTTGATGGGGACAAGGGCCTCATCCCCATAACCCTTACCTGGTGGTTGTGGGGGTCTGTGGGCGGGGGGCTTATTGGAATCTGGAAGCCTCTTTTAACAAAGGGGACCCCCAGATCCCGGCCCCCCTGTGTAAAATGGTAATGGGGTACAAATGTACCCCTACCATTTCACAAAAAAAGTGTCAAAAATGTTAAAAATGACAATAGCCGGTTTTTGACAATTCCTTTATTAATGTCTTCTCCTTTCTTCCATCTTCTTCCATCTTCTTCTTCCATCTTCTTCTTTTCTCCATTCGGGTTTCTTCCTCAATCTTGTTCTTCATCTTCATCTTCATCTTCCTTCTTCCTTTGGTGTTCTCGTCCGCATCTTGCTCCGGCTTCTTGTTCACTTCTTCTTTCTCCGGCCGATTGAATTTGAGGTTCCCGCTGTGTGATGCTTCAGTTCATCAGTTCTCCTCTGGGTCCACTGGCACCCGGTGACCCCGCCCCCCTCTAATGCACATGCATTTCACGGGGACTTTCCCCGTGGTGTCAGAGGGGGGCGGGATCACCGGGTGGCAGCGGACCCAGAGGAGAACTGATGAACTGAAGCGTCACACAGCGGGAACGAGTAAAATTGCATTTGAACGAGTAAAATTGCCGCGCAGAGCACAAAAAGATCCCCATCGCAGTTATAAACGTACTTGCAGGAACAGCAGGCTGGTTCAGAAAAAGTTACTTTCTCATTCTATTTTGGCCACATTTGTTACTTGGGCAGTTGTCACTAAACTTCCTCACATCACCCCACATCACCCCCATTATATTGGCACTTCCAGCTTCTTTATATTTTAATTTGAAGATGCCGTGCGCCAGGTCCATAGTGGCGCACTGAGCGCCTCCTTCCGTGCGCCGAGAACACTATAGTAAATAGGAAATAGCGATGCGTTACCGGCGCTAATGTTTCGTAAATACCAAAACTGCCGTTGCGCACGCAGATGCGCTGATACTCATGGCGCAAACGTTTCATAAATCAGCCCCAGTGTGTATTCCAGCTTCCGGACTCGGCCGCGACCGGAAGTGATGTCACCATAGCATATATATTTTAGTCGTTGTGTATTTATACCCGGTGTGGTTAGCGCATTAGTAACTCCCATTACAAAATAGCGCAGTATATTGCTGTGCGTTAGTGCACATTTAACACAGTATATTTCTGTGCATTTCTGCATATTTAGCGCAGTATATTTCTTTGCGTTAGTGCACATTTAACACAGTATTTTTGAGTGCATTACGTGCTGTTTAAAGCAGTATATTTCAGTGCGTTAGTGCACGTTTAATGCAGTATAATTCTGCGCGTTACTTCTCGTTTAACACAGTATATTTTTTTGAATTAGTGCATGTTTAATGCAGTATATTTATGTGCGTTACTGCACGTTTAACGCAGTACATTTCAGTGCATTACATTACATTTAATGCAGTATATTTCAGTGCGTTACTGCACGTTTAACGCAGTATATTTCAGTGCGTTAGTGCACATTTAGCGCAGTATATTTCAGTGCGTTAGTGCGCCTTTAATGCAGTATATTCCTGTGCGTTACTGAAAGTTTAATGCAGTACATTTTAGTGCATTACGTGCTGTTTAACGCAGTATATTTTTACGTATTAGAGAACGTTTAATGCAGTATATTTCAGTGCGTTAGTGCACATTTAGCACATTATATTTCAGTGCATTACTTGCTGTTTAGCGCAGTATATTTTAATGCATCAGTGCACATTTAATGCAGTATATTGCTGTGCATTACCACACATTTAACGCAGTATATTTTTGTGCGTTCGTGCACGTTTAACGCAGTATATTTTAGTGCAATACTTGCTGTTTAATGCAGTAAATTTCAATGCGCTAGTGCACGTTTAACTCAGCAGATTTCTGTGCGTTACTGCACGTTTATGCAGTATACTTAAGTGCATTACTGCACATTTAATGCAGTATATTTCAGTGCGTTATTCCACATATAACGTAGTATTTTTTAGTGCATTTGTGCACATTTAGCGAAGTATTTTTCTGTGTGTTAGTGCACATTTAAAGCAGTATATTTCAGTGCGCTACATGTTGTTTACTGCAGTATATTTCCGTGCATTTGTGCATGTTTAATGTAGTATATTTCTGTGCATTACTGCACATTTAATGCAATATATTATATTGCGTTACATGCCATTTAACGCAGTATATTTCAATCTATTAGTGTACGTTTAATGCATTGTATATGTATTGTAGCGGGGTGCCTGTGAAACAAACTAAAAATACAGGAAAAGTGATTGATGGGATATATGTTCCTCCACGGATTCTTAGATTTATAATCTAAGATAATAACAGCAGAGACTTCAGGATAAAGAAGGATAGTTATTTTCCCCGTGTTGGTAAAGTCTGTTCCGGGGCTGGTTTTATTGGGAGTCTGATAGAGCTCTGCGTGGGACAGACTCCCAAGTCCGTGGACCGCAGTTTAATGTTTGCCTTTTAGGTCTTGATTAAGGCAGCTGGTCCTAGCTCTCAGTGAGAGTGTGTGGGTCTCCATGTGAGGAGACATATTGGAGCATGGCTGCTTAGCCCTGATTTTGGATCCAAGTGTGGGTGATTGTAAGGACACTTACTACCAAACCAAAGGACTGGTCAGACTACGGACACAGTAAGGCTCGGTAGAGCAGAAGTTTATTTTGTTTGTTTGATGGCAAGATGACCTTTTTTCTTCTGTTGGAAATATCCTGTGCATTAAACATGTTTTCCTAAAGAGACTGTGGGGGTGATTTACTATCAGCAGTGCGCTGCGCTGGTTCATACCTTAATTGGTGCGCCGGATAAATCCTTAATTGGGCGCATGAACCGGCAGCGCACTGCTATAGTAAATATAAATGTCAGCGGCGCTCGTATCTCTATTCAAAATGAATGGTTCCCTATGGAAGCCCATTGATTTGAATAGAGGTCGCCCGGGAAGTCGGGATGAAGACGATCCTAACTTGCGGGGCAACTTGTGTGCCGGTTGACACAGGGGCAGCGCGACTTTGCAGGGCAACTTAGACACGACTTGAGCGTGAAGCAGACGCTCAAGTCGTGTCCTGGAGGCGACTTGAAGTACCTGGCTGAGAATGTTCTTGGCGACAAGGTACTGCAAGCCTCGCGCTCGCTGTCCCCTGTGTTTGGTATGAATCATAAAGGGGAACTCCAGGCCAAATTTTAAATTAAAAAAAAAAAAAACGGCATGGGTTCCCCTCCAGGAGCATACCAGGCCCCTAGGTCTGGTATGGATTTTAAGGGAAACCCCCCCCCCTACGCTGAAAAACCGGAATGGGGGGTCCCCCCAAAATCCATACCAGACCCTTATCCGAGCACGCAGCCCGGGAGGTCAGGAAAGGGGGGGGCGAGCGCCCCCCTCCCTCCTGAACCACACCAGGCCGCATGCCCTCAACATGGAGGGCTTGGTGATCTGGGGCCCCCCACCCCAAAGCACCCTCCCCTCATGTTGATGGGGACAAGGGCCTCTTCCCGACAACCCTGGCCGTTGGTTGTTGGGACTTATCAGAATCCGAGAGTCCCTTTTTTTTTTAATAAGGGGGCCCCCAGATCTCGGGCCCCTCCACCCTATGTGAATGAGTATGGGGTACATCGTACCCCTACCCATTCACCTGGTGGCAAAAAAAGTCAATAAAAAAACACAACACAGGTTTTTAAAGTAACTTATTAGGCAGCTCCGGGGGTCTCTTTTCCGGCCTCTTCTCCCACTCTCCCGGTGCCTTCTCCACGATCTCCGGTTCCTTCTGCCGGGCGCCCCGCTATCATCTTCCAGCTCTTTTGCTAGCGGGGTCCCGGTCTTCGCCGTCTTCTTCCCTCTTATCTCCGCCCGATGTTGCCTCGTCGCTGTCTGCCGCTACAATGCTGTGTGCGCGGAGCGCAACGACTTATATTGCCGTGGTCACCGGGTGATGCCACCCGGTGACCCTGCCCCCGTATGATGTCACAGTCCCGGGGAATGATGGGACCGTGATGTCATATGGGGGCGGGGTCACCGGTGACCACGCCCCATGTCAATATAAGTCGTTGCGCTCTGCGCGCACACAGCATTGTAGCGGCAGACAGCGACGAGGCAACATCGGGCGGAGAGAGGAGGCAAGAAGACGATGATGAAGACCGGGACCCCGCTAGCAAAAGAGCTGGAAGAAGATAGCGGGGTGCTCGGCAGAAGGCGGAGAAGGCACCGGAGAGTCGGAGGAAGACCTCCGAAGCCGGAAGAAGACCCCCGGAGCTGCCTAATAAATTACTTAAAAAAACGGTTTTTTTTTTTTTGTTTTTTTTTTTTATTGACTTTTTTACCACCAGGTGAATGGGTAGGGGTACGGTGTACCCCATACTTATTCACATAGGGTGGGGGGCCGGCATCTGGGGGTCCCCTTTGTTAAAGGGGTCTTCCAGATTCCGATAAGCCCCCTGCCCGCAGACCTCCACAACCACCGGGCAAGGGTTATGGGGAGGATGCCCTTGTCCCTATCAACATGGGGACATCCTCCCCATGTTGAGGGAATGTGGCCTGGTACGGTTCAGGAGAGGGGGGGCGCTCTCTCGTCCCCCCCTCTTTTCCTGCGGCCTGCCAGGTTGCGTGCTCGGATAAAGGGTCTGGTATGGATTTTTGAGGAAACTCCACGCCCCTTCTTCTTTTTTTTTATTTATTTGGAGTGGAGTTCCCCTAAAGTCCATACCAGACCTGAAGGGCCTGGTTATTGAACCTGGGGGACCCCCACGCATTTTTTTTTTTTTAACCAATGACTTTTCTTTGTATTGCCGGGAGTCGACAATTCATTATAGCCGCGAATGAGTTTTAAATGACTTTTTTTTCCTTCAGAAATGACACTTTGTGCAGGGACAGTTCTAAGCATGGGAAACAAGCGCTGCTTTACAGGCATACTATACACACACCCTAGGTACAAAATTTAAAGGAATATTTCACTTTTATTGTTTCACTTTAAGCATTATTAAAATCCCTGCTCCTGGAAAAACGCACGTTTCTAAAACTTTTTTTGCATCGATACATGTCCCCTGGGGCAGGACCCGGGTCCCCAAACACTTTTTAGGACAATAACTTGCATATTAGCCTTTATAATTTGCACTTTTGATTTTGAACGTTTTGAGTCCATTGTATTTAATAGGGTTCTAAAGTTCGCGAAAACTTTGTCTGTTCGCAGGTTCTGGTGCGAACCGAACAGGGGGTGATTCGGCTCATCCCTAATGTTACCTAACTAAATGCTTATAGACGCAAATGCAAACGTGACAACGCGCGTTTAGAAACACCGCTTTCAACCTTGGTTCTGAAGACTTTGCACCAGTGTCCCGTGTACATGGGGCCTAAAAATGGCTATGCCATTTACATCTCAAAAACGCCATGGTGGCCATGAGGCCACAGGCTAACATGGAGAGGCGTTTTTAAGCTGCAAAAAACACTCAAACAAGCGGCTGGAAAAACGTCCGTGTGCATGTAGCCTTATATTAACCACTTGCTTACTGGCCACTTAAACACCCTTCCTGCCCAGACCAATTTTCAACTTTCAGCGCTGATGCACTTTGACAATTGCGCGCTCATACAACACTGTAACCCAATGAAAATGTAATAATTTTTTGCACACAAATAGAGCTTTCTGTTGGTGCTATTTGATCACCTCTGCGTTTTTTTGTTTTTTTTCTATAATTGCCTTTTTTTTATGCTCACGCTGTCAGCACAAGGAGAAAACAAAAACCATTACCGAGCTTTTGTTTACATCATGTGATCAGCTGTTATTGGCTGACAGCTGATCACGTGGTAAGGGACAGGTATCGGCCCCTTACTCGGATCTGTCATCACCCGAGTCTCAGTGACTCTGTGACCAGAGCGTGCGCGCGCGAAGGGAGGACGTCTATTGACGGACTCCCGGCAATTGAGGACCGTGCTGTGGCCATCAGTTATAGCGCTGATCTCAAGTGGTTAAAGAGGGTCTAAATGGGCCATTAACATGCATCACAATTCAACTTAGGAATGTGTCTTTGCAAAGTTAAACTAAATGAAATCCTTTTTCTTATTTTTGCTTGGGGATAGAGTGCAGGGGGATTAGAAGTCTAGACAGTTTTTGGGGATGTCTGCACCCCTGATAGGGTGAATACAACTCCCAAATTTGGCCACTTTATCCTTCCAAATGATTCACTTCCTGTCACATAGCCACACAGGAAGTGAGGGTAAATCCCTACCAATGTCTTTCCTTGGACACACCGGTCAATCTAAATACTTTCCCCATTATGTACATTGCACTCCAGAATTTTGCTGGGTACACCCCAAATTATTAGGTACTTTGGGGTTTAATTACTAAAGGCAAATCCACTTTGCACTACAAGTGCACTTGCTGGATATCCGAGGGGGACATGCGGGTGTACACAAAGTGCTAGAGTGCAATTTGCTTAATGTGGACACTAGTTAGATTGATCTGTGTGTCCCCAAGAAAAGACATTGATAGGGTTTTACGTTCACTTCCTGTTTAGCTGTGTGACAGGAAGTGAAGCCAATTTTACTAAAGGGGACACAAAGCCCAACCTAAAAAACAAGCAGGGGTTCTAACACTTACTTGGTTTCCCTCAAAATGCCCACAATTAGCATCGTATTGCCTTGAGCTATTAAGTGCAGTGCTTCTCAAGTACCCCCAACAGGCCATGTTTGCAGGTTTTCCTTCATCTTGCACATGTGCTTTAAATCACAGTCAATGGTTTGGTATTTTAGACAGCAATTCTCGATAAGATAAATTCACAAAACATGTCCTGTTGGGGGTACTTGAGGACTGAGGCTGAGAACCACTGCAGTAAAAAGGAAAATTGAATACTTACCGCTCTGAATTTTTTATTTCCTGGTGACTATCCATGGCAGCACACATTACATGCATATGCTACCATGAAGGCACCAGGGTAGACAAATCAAACCTGTTTTGTTTTGACATGCCAATAAGCATAGTTAAGCTACAGCTGTCACATTTGTTGCATAGAAAACAAACATCAAACTTTGAATCAAATTTTATTGGTCAAAACAGGATTTGGGGGGGAAAAAAACAAAGGGAAGCAAATAAATAAATAAAGAAGACATGAAGATGGATTTGAAAAATTAGTCACATCTTGAGAAAGATTTAGCAAAATAATGCAGCACAGACAATTAAATCAAAGTGAACAAACGACACACATTAACAACATCAAAAATATTTCAGGGGAACATATCCCCCACACAAAAAAAAACAATCAACAAAAGTAAAACAAACATCTGTTTTGCAAAGACATAACAAATAAAATGCGTGTGTTACGAACTTGATAAGGACACCAAAAATGTAAATTTTGCCGGCCACAATCTTGCCTCTTTTCAGGGCAAGGGAGAGAATGCTATCTGCAAGCTTTATATAACATAGGTTTGTGTGCTAATGAGGCAATTGAGAACACATGCACAGTCCATGCCACTTACAGAACGTGCAAAAGAGAAGACAGCCTTCTCCACGCCTGAGGGGCACTGGCAGTATAAGGCCCCTTTCACACTAGCGGGCCGTATGTCCGCTTTTTAATTTGTCCGTTTACGGATGAAAAAGGGACATACATTGGTCCCTATGAGATTGCGGGTGTCAGCGGATGATCTCTTCCGTGTCCGCAATCCTCCCAATTCTGCAGACAGAGGGAAAATCCTATTTTTCAATCCGTCTGCCGAGCGGATGAACATGGGCAGAGCAAGCGGATGTTCACAGGGTGGATCCTCACGGATCCGTCCAGTGTGAAAGGGGCCTAAGGGGATGCAATTCGGCCTACATGGGGCCCCAGCCACTTTTCAGAGGATGATAGATCGCATCCTTAAACCCCACCAAGCCTATGCTTCTGCGTATTTAAATGACGTGGTAATTTTTAGTGCAGACTTGGAGAGCCACTTAAAGTGCAGGCTGTTATTAATAACCTCCGTCGTGAGGGTCTGACAGCCAATTCTAAGAAGTGTGCTATGGGACTAGAGAAGTATCTAGGGTACATTATTGGCCGGCGGATAGTAAAACCCCAAGTCACAAAGATCCAAGTAATCCAGGTCAGAGCTTTTTTGGGATTAGTAGGCTACTATAGAAGATTTGTTCCCAATTTTGCTACATTAGCCGCTCCCCTTACGGATCTTACCAAGGGGGGGGGGGGAGTCCTCAGTGATAACTTGGTCCCCAGAAGCTGAGAGCTTCCCAGAACTTAGACTGCATGTCACACAGGAATTTGTAGTGCAGACGGATGCTTAGGAAGTGGGGTTAGGTGCAGTGTTATACAAAGTGCTGAATGGGGAAGAACACCCCATAGCGTTAAGCAGAAAGTTGACCCCTGCTGAAAAAGGTACGCCATTGTAGAACGGGAATGTCTAGCCATCAAGTGGGCCCTTGAAAGTTTGAAATATTATCTGTTTGGACGACAGTTTAGGCTCCTAACTGACCGCGCCCCACTCAAATGGATGGCCCAAAATGAGAGAAATGCAAGAGTTACCAGATGGTTCTTGGCTCTACAGAATTTTAAATTTTTAGTAGAACATAGGCCAGGTAGCCAACAAGCTAACGTGGATGCCCAGAGTTTAGTCTGTTTGCCCAAGGTGCTCAACCCCCCCAAGTTTGAGCAGAGGGGGGATATATGTAGCGGGGTGCCTGTGAAACTAAAATTACAGGAAAAGTGATTGATGGGATATATGTTCCTCCACGGATTCTTAGAGTTATAATCTAAGGTAATACCAGCAGAGACTTCAGGGTAAAGGATAGTTCTTTTCCCTGTGTTGGTAAAGTTCGTTCCGAGGCTTGTTTTATTGGGAGTCTGATAGAGCTCTGGGTGGGACAAACTCCGAAGTCCGTGGACCGCAGTTTAATGTTTGCATTTCAGGTCTTGATTAAGGCAGCTGGTCCTGGCTCTCAGTGAGTGTGTGTGGGTCTCCACGTGAGGAGACATATTGAAGCATGGCTGCTTATCCCTGATTTTGGATCCAAGTATGGGCAATTGTAAGGACACTTACTACCAAACCAAAGGACTGGTCAGACTACGGACACAGTAATGCCCCATACACACGATCGTTTTTCATGCCGTTAAAAATGCCATTTTAAAAAATGGCCATTAAAAATGATCGTGTGTAGGCTCCAGAGCATTTTTAACGACGTGAAAAACGGCCATTAAAAATTCCGGACATGCTCTCTTTTTTCACGTCGTTTTTTATTAACGACGTGAAAAACGATAGTGTGTATGCTTTCACGATGTGAAAAAAAACGCGCATGCTCAGAATCAAGTATGAGACGGGAGCGCTCGTTCTGGTAAAACTAGCGTTCGTAATGGAGATAGCACATTCATTACACAGTAACGGACTGAAAAGCGCGAATCGTCGCTCAACAAACTATACTAACATGAAAGGTGGCGCCATTCGAACGGAACTTCCCCTTTATAGTGCCGACGTACGTGTTGAACGTCACTGCGCTTTGCTTGATCATTTTTTTTAATGATGGTGTGTACGCAAGGCAGGCTTGAGAGGAAACATGAAAAAAAACGAGGAGAAAAACGTCGGTTTAAAAAATGACAGTAAAAACGATCGTGTGTACGGGGCATTAGGCTCGGTAGAACAGAAGTTTTTTTGGTTTGATGGGAAGATGCCCTTTATTCTTCTGTTGGAAATATCCTGTGCATTAAACATGGTGTTTTCCTAAAGAGACTGTGAGTTGTCCCTGCCTTGAGTCTGATCCCCCCCTACAGTATGTATATGTATATTTCTCTGCGTTACTGCACGTTTAACACCGTACATTTCAGCGCATAAGTGCCTTTTTTTTTTTAACAGCATATTTCAGTGCGTTTGTGCATGTTTAATGCAGTATATTTCAATGCATTAGTGCACGTTTAACACCGTATATTTCAGTGCATTACGTGTCGTTTAATGCAGCATATTTATGTGTATTACGTTTAACGCAGTATTTTCCTGTGAGTTAGTGCATGTTTAAAGCGGTATATTTCAGTGCATTCATAGGGAATAAGTCGGTGCTTGCACCAAGCTAAATGTAAACCCGCCAACCTAGTTGCTCATGAGGGAAGGGAATGGTAAAGTGAATGTTTAAAACACTGACTAAATAAAAGTCCATAAAGTTATTTAAAAGCAACTTGAAGGCAGCCCAGTGGAAGAATAAGAAGGGTTTTCTGGAACAGATGGAAATGAAACACAGGTGCAGTATGTCAACAGGTTTAATTTTACACATGGAAAATGGGTACTCACAAAAGTAAGTTAATGACAAGCATTTGGGCACAATATGCCAGACGTCCGTGAAGTCTTTGCATCCATGGGGCTGCTTGCTGCGGGCTCTTGAACGGGCTGCGCCGGTGATTGCCGACACTTCCTGTATCTGGAACACATGCAGGGGGAGCCGAGGGATGTTGTCATTTCCGGACAGAGGAGAACCAATAGGTGAGGCGTCTTCTTCAGGCCTGAAGCAATATATTTCACTGCGTTGCGCGCCCTTTAACGCAGTATATTTAAATTTATTATTGTATGTTTCTGTGCATGTTTAACGCAATATACTTCTGTGCATTACTACACGTTTAATGCAGTATATTTCTGTGCGTTACATGCCATTTAATGCAGTATATTTCTGTGCGTTAGTGCACGTTTATTGCAGTGTGCTATGTGCCGTTTAACGCAGTATATTTTAGTGCATTACGTGCTGTTTAACGCAGTATATTTCAATCCATTAGTGCATGTTTATTTCTCTGCGTTAGTGCACGTTTAACAGTGTATTTCTGTGCATTACTGCATGTTTAACGCAGTACATTTCAGCGCATACGTGCCGTTTAATGCAACATTTCAATGCATTCGTGCACGTTTAAAGCAGTATTTTTCATTGCTTTATGTGCTGTTTAATGCAGTATATTTCAGTGCGTTATGCCATGCCATTTAACGTAGTGTGTTTAATGCAGTATATTTCAGTACGTTTCATGCCAATTCACGCAGTATATTTCAGTGCACGTTTTATGCAGTATATTTCTGTGCGTTACTGCACGTTTTAGTGCAGTAAATTTCAGTGCATTAGTGAATGCTTAACGCAGTATATTAATGTGCTTTTTTGTAAATGTAAAGGAGGCTTTTGCTAATACCTCTTCTAGTCAATGAAAATTGCTTTATATTAAGAGCACCTTTTTCCAGGCGACTGCTGAAGTTGAAATGGCAAACTTGCAGGACTAATTAGAAAGCTGTTTACATGCCCTTAACGAAAATCTCAGTTTAATCCAAAGAGGGACCGCAAAATGTTGGGATGCCGCGTCCTTGCGTAGATGGTGACTTATGCGTTATTTTATGCTTCTTGTTGTAAGTACATTACTTTTTAAAATAAATCAGTTAAAGACGTTATCACCCTATTGGTCCCTCTTTCCTCTTTTCCACGTGATCTACTGCATTGGAGTTGTGAGGCCAAGCCAGGGAGTGAGTGTGTGCTGGATACACCCTGATGTCTGATTTGTGTCCCGGTATCAATCGGGGGCGGATCCAGAGTCTTTTCTCGGGAGGGGCACTGCCAAAATGTTTGTTTTGTGGGAAATTTATCGCGGAAATGGCTGGTGTCGGCGCTTCAATCATCCCGGCACCATGGTTGTTATGGTGTCAGGATGATTGAAGCGCATTATTTCTATCATTACATTGTAATATAAAATGAAATCGTTCAATGCAGAATCAGTGGGATTCCCAAGTGTATCACTTGCCAACGTCGCCTGCAATTAGTGGGAGCCCTGAGCGTGTCACTTGCCACACCTTGCGGATTGTCACTTGCCACACCTTGCTGATTGTCACTTGCCTGCCACCAGATGCAGATTGTCATTTGCCACGTTACTTGCCACAATTTGCAGATTGTCACTTATCACGTCGCCAGCCACACCTTGCGGATTGTCACTAAATTGCCTGCTAAGGTGTAGTTTTGGTTGTCTCTTGCTGTGTCCCAGAGTCAGGCAGCAGAGAGATAATGTAATCTCTCTGCTGCCTGCACAGTGAGGGCGGAAGTCACTGCAGGAATGCAGGGCAGGCACGGGCGGTGAGATGATCTCATCTCTCTGCTCCCCCGCTCCCGGCTAGCTGATTGGCCAGCTGCCACACTGAGCCTGCTCTCTCACTCTCACCTGCGCTGCCAACACACTGAGCAGCACTGTCTGCCCATGAACCGCGCCGCCCGCCCACAAACCGCGCCGCAAGCGGAGCCGCCCGCTTTCTTACCCATCTGTGGAGCCGCACGCTATCGCACCTGCCCAGAGTGGCCTGACGTGACTCACTGACGTCACTCACTGACGTCACTCGTTGCTAGACGCCAAGCAGCCCAGGCGTTAGCAATGAGTGCAGGCAAGAGGCTCCACCCACCTCCTCCGCTCCTGGTATCGTGTCAGTGCACCGCGTAACTACATTAGACAAGCCTCTCCCTCTCCCTCTCCCTCTCCCTCTCCTCCCTCTCCCTCTCCCTCTCCCTCTCCCTCTCCCTCTCCCTCTCCCTCTCCCTCTCCCTCTCCCTCTCCCTCTCCCTCTCCCTCTCCCTCTCCCTCTCCCTCTCCCTCTCCCTCTCCCTCTCCCTCTCCCTCTCCCTCTCCCTCTCCCTCTCCCTCTCCCTCTCCCTCTCCCTCTCCCTCTCCCTCTCCCTCTCCCTCTCCCTCTCCCTCTCCCTCTCCCTCTCCCTCTCCCTCCGAATTAACAAACTCATTTAACGAATATTCGTAAATTCAAATTTACGAATGTACAACTATTCGTACATTTGTACAATCGTAAATTAGTAAATTCGGAAATCTGAAATAATTAACTAATAACTTAACTATTACTAACTATTCAATTATAGGTATTGTAATTTCCTTTCAAATTTGGCTGTTAGTGAACTTAACGAAGTTACGAATTGTTTTCCGACATAATGAATGCCGTATCTAAACGAATGGAATGTAATGAATTAATAATAATAATAATAATAAACGTTATATTATTAATTTGTTCCGTTCCATTTGTTTAGATGCGGCATTTGTTATTTCAGGTTATGCGTAACTTCAGATAAATTTGTATTCGTTACGTTCGCTAACAGCCAAATTTGAAAGGAAATTACAACTATAATTTAATAGTTATTTTTTCAAATTTTCGGGTTTTCTAAAATATCGAATTTCCGAAATTACGAATGTATAAATTTACGAATGTACAAATTTACGAATTGCGATCATAACGAATGACCCGAAAAACGAAAAAAAAAAACCGAATGAAACAAACTAACGAATTTTTTGGCAGTGCACATGTCTAAGCTGCAGAACAAGTACTGTATATAATCGAGTATAAGCCGAGGCACCTAATTTTACCCCAAACTGAGAAAACTTATTGACTCAAGTATAAGCCTAGGGTGTCCATCTGCATGCCTCACTCTGCCCATGCTTCACTGTGCCCATGACTAGACTGATGTTTTAACATGGGAGTCTATGGAAGGAGTGCCCAGCTTTGAAAAATCGGTTCTCCCTGGCCGTAGGTCCCCAGACCAAACTTTGCACACTTGTAGAGGAGACATGGGGCTACATTTGTGCCACGTTTGGGGTCCAGGGGACCTACGACCGGCCGGTACTGGGTCCCCAAAGTTCGGGAGATCAGGCGCACAAAAAAAACAGAGCAAGCGAGTGTGACAGATGGTCTCGGGGGAGGGGGGGGGGGGCAATTGCCCTGTTGCCCCCCCCCCCCCCCCTGGATCCGCCCCTGGTATCAATCTACCTGCCGCGGTTGGGTCACAGCCGACTGCATGTCTTTGCTTGCCTTTCGGTAAGCAGCCGTTTGTTTTGCGGTGGTGGGCACTCCATAATAATATCAAGCACAGTGGTGTCTATACAAGATTTTGGACTGTTTTAACCTATTGACTAGTTCTATTTGTGGACTTTTTATTATTGGTCTGCTGTTATATGGGTATTTCCTATTGCATACCAGTGTTAGTGGTCACCATTAATTATGTCCGTTTGAGGACTGATATAACAACCCCCCCCCACCCCCTTTTTATTAATCCTAATTGGCACAGCTCCTTTTCCATTATCTGTTTAATGTGTGTATCATTAGTTGCTGCCTTTTTATCCTGTTATCATAGCGCAGTTTTTTTGTTTATATATTTTTGTGCGTTGCTACATGTTTAATGCAATATATTTCTGTGCATTAGTGCATGCTTAATGCAGTATATTTTATGTGCGCTACTGCTTGTTTACGCAGTATATTTCAGTGCATTACATGCCGTTTATTGTATGTTTCAGTGTGTTATTACACATATAGCGCAGTATATTTCTTTGCTAGGGATGAGCCAAACACCCCCCGGTTCGGTTCGCACCAGAACCTGCAAACAGGCAAAAAATTAATTCAAACACCGTTCAAGTCTATGGGACATGAACATGAAAAATCAAAAGTGCTCATTTTAACCACTTAACGACCGCCCACCGCCGATTTACGTCGGCAGAATGGCACGGACAGGCAGAATCGCGTAGATCTACGTGATCGCCTTTGTGCAGTTGGGGGGTCCATCCGGACCCCCCTTCACTGCAGTGAGCGGCCGTTAAGTGTTCGGGAGCGATCAGGCATGAGGGGGCGGCCGCTCGATTCTGCCACCCCCCCCTCGCGATCGCTCCCGGCCAATGAAAATGCTTCCTCCGCCATGTGATGTAAACACAGGCTGGAGGAAGTGATGTCATCTCCCTCGCCGCGGTCTTTTCGTTCCCGGCGCCGAGGAGAGAAGACAGAGGTTAGTGCTCCAACAGTCCACTGACACGTAGGTACACATAGGCACACAAATCACCCCCCAGGTCACCCCAAAGCCCCCAATCAGTGTCACTGATTGCAGTGATCATTTATTTTACTGATCACTGCATTTAGTGTCAACTGTGATTGTAAAAAGTTGCAGGGCAGTTAGGATTAGGCCCCTTTAGGTCCAGGGTAGCCCCCTAACCCCCCCCTAATAAAGGTTTAACCCCTTGATCACCCCCCAGGTAACCCTTTCACCCCCTAACTTCAGCGTCACTAAGCGATTGTTTTTCCGATCGCTGTATTCGTGTCGCTGGTGTTTTAGATGGGCAGTTATATTTTTTTAGGTTCGCCGCAGGTTTTTATTAGTGTCAGGTACCCCCATATATTTTAACCCCCTGATTGCCCCTAGAGTTAACCCTTTCACCAGTGATCGCCGTATAAGCGTCACTGGTGTCACTGGTTAGCCAGTAAGTTATTTAGGTAACCCGTCAGGTTTTTATATAGCGTCGGGTACCCCCATATTTAACCTAATAAAGGTTTTAACCCCCTGATTGCCCCTAGTTAACCCTTTCACCAGTGATCACCATATAAAGGTTACAGGTGACGCTGGTTGATTAGTTTGCTTTTTATAGCATCAGGGCACCCGCCGTATATAACCCAATAAAGGTTTAACCCCCCCTGATCGCCCGGCGGGTGAGATCAATTAGGTTTTAGCGCCAGAGAGGGTCTGCGTCGCCCCAGGCAGTGTTAGGTTAGTGCCAGTAACGCTAACACCCACGCGCAAAGCATACACCCCCCTTAGTGGTATAGTATCTGATCAGATCTATACTAGCATCCCCAGCGGTTTAGGGTTCCCAAAAACGCAGTGTTAGCGGGATCAGCCCAGATACCTGCTAGCGCCTGCGTTTAGCCCCTCCGCCCAGCCCACCCAAGTGCAGTATCGATCGATCACTGTCACTTACCAAACACAACACACATAACTGCAGCGTTCGCAGAGACAGGCCTGATCCCTGCGATCGCTAACAGTTTTTTTGTAGCGTTTGATATATTTGCTGACGACAGTCAGGTGCTTTTTTTTTCCTGTGAATCTTACTAGTGTACCCCTAAATTTAGAGCCCAAAATGGCAAGACGAAGGTACACTAGTAAAGAGGCCTACGAGATTCTGAGCATGACAGATAGTGAAGAGGTCACGTATCTGTCAGATTCAGGCTCAGAATATCTTCCCGTAGAAGACAGTGACGTCAGCGGCCCCACGTCAGATAGCTCTGACGACGAAGTTGAGGTCCCTGCTAAGGTCAGGTGTACCCGATCCCGATCTTCTGAGGTTGTTGAGGAGCAAGAACCGCAGGTCTCTCGTATCATGGAGCAGAGTAGTACTAGCGCCGCTATTCCTTCTGGTGAACTGGCAAGCACCAGCGGCCTAGTACAGCCTGGACGTACATCCAGCACTGCAGTAACACTTGGTGACGTGGCGAGTCCCATAAGTGCAGTTCAAGCTGGCGAGGTGGCAAGCACAAGTAGTGTCCCGCTGCCACCAAGAAGACAAAGGCAGGCCCGTCGTGCCCATACTGCCCTTCCTGCAGAATTCGCCTATCCTGATTGGGTCCCCACCACTTCTGCAGAACCCGTACTTCCCCCATTCACTGCCCAATCCGGTATTCAGGTGGAAACAGCTGATTTTATTCCAATTGATTTTAATTCGCTGTTTTTCACGGAAGATCTCTATAGATCTATTGTGGACCAGAGTAATTTATATGCTGGTCAATTTATCGCCGCTAACCCCCAGTTGCCTAAAATTGCCAGAAATTGGAAACCAATTACGGTTTCCGAATTTAAGACCTTTCTGGGCCTTTCCCTCAACATGGGCACACATAAATTTCCGTCATTGCGTGCTTATTGGTCCACGCACCCAATTGACCACATGCCCGTGTTCTCTGCCTCCATGTCCAGGGCACGATACGAGCAGATTTTGCGGTTCATGCACTTCAACGACAATGAACTTTGTCGTCCACGTGGGGACCCTGAATACGACCGGCTCTATAAAATTCGGCCCCTCATAAACCACTTCAACGAACGTTTTGCAGCCTTGTTTACTCCCGATCAAGTTGTCTGCGTTGATGAGTCCCTGATTAAATTTTCTGGCCGCTTGTCTTTCAAGCAGTACCTTCCCAGCAAGCGTGCCAGATACGGGGTCAAGCTCTACAAGTTCTGTGACAGGGCAACAGGCTATGTAGTGAACTTTACGGTTTATGAGGGAAAAGACAGTCAGATTGAGTCGGTCAACTGCCCGGATTACATAGGGAGCGCTGGCAAGATGGTGTGGAACTTGGTGTCACCCTTATTCGGAAAGGGGTACCACTTGTATGTGGACAATTATTACACGAGCGTGCCACTGTTTAGTCACTTGTTTGATCATCAGATTGGAGCATGTGGCACCGTGCGACCTAATCGCCGGGCTTTCCCCAGCGGCTTGTAGATGCCCGTCTTAGGCTGGGGGAGAGAGCCTGCTTGAAGTGTAATAACTTGCTCGCTATGAAGTGGAGGGACAATAAGAATGTTTTCCTTCTTACCTCCCTTCATGCAGACACGACAGTCCAAATTCGTACGGCGACTGGTGTTGTGGAGAAACCCCTCTGTGTCCACGAATATAACCAAAATATGGGAGGGGTGGACCTCAACGACCAGTTGATGGCGCCGTATCTAATTGACCGTAAGGCGAGACGCTGGTACAAAAAAGTGTCTCTATCATTATTCCAATTGGCTTTGCTGAACGCTCATGTGCTATACAGAGCTTCAGGCGGGACGTTCTCTTTCTCTCTCTCTTTCTCTCTATTTTCTCTCTCTCTCTTTCTCTCTATTTTCTCTCTCTCTCTTTCTCTCTATTTTCTCTTTCTCTCTATTTTCTCTCTATTTTCTCTCTCTTGTTCACTGTATTCTATTCTGCAATGTTTTATCATGCTTGCTTTTCAGGTATGTAATCTTTTGTTTTCAGGTGCGCCATTCAACTGCAGCGCGGAATTATTTATCTTGACAGCAACAGCGTTTGCTCCCACGATACATAAAGCCGTGACTCCAACGCTGTAGGAGGTGATTTCACCACCACAGTTAAAAAAAAGAGCATATATGCCGAAGCATGGGGGCAGCAGGGGCGGAGGAGCGATTTTGCTCCTAATGCCGCGTATATACGGTCGAAATTCCAACGGAGGCTTGACCGTGTGTACGCGGCATAACTTTTTTGCGGGAGGATGCCCCCATGCTTCGGCATATATGCCCATCATTAGAAGTGGGTGGATGAAGGGAGGTATTCTAATGGTGGGCATACCCACCAATCAATCTCTTTTTTTCGTTCAGCCAATAGGCTGTATGAAAAAAAAGATTACAATACATGTCCAACAAGGACCAGCAACGTACTGGTATGTTGCTGGACTTTGAATGTTTATACCAGAATGATGCCTGCGGGTTTAGGTATCATCTTGGTATCATTCTTTTCAGCCAGCGGCCGGCTTTCATGTAAAAGCAATCCTAGCAGATAATTAGCCTCTAGACTGCTTTTACAAGCAGTGGGAGGGAATGTCCCCCCCCCCCCCGGATATAAAAAGTGCCATTGGGAAATTGGGAAAGCATTTTATCACACCGATCTTGGTGTGGTCAGATGCTTTGAGGGCAGAGGAAATATCTAGGGTCTAACCCCCCAATTTTTTTCAAAAAAAGAGTACCTGTCACTACTTATTGCTATCATAGGGGATATTTACATTCCCTGAGATAACGATAAAAATGGTAAAAAAATAAAATATGGAAGGCACAGTTTAAAAATAAAATAAAAAAGCCAAATAAATAATAAAAAAAAAAAAAAAAAAAAAAAAAAAAGCACCGCTGTCCCCCCCTGCTCTTGCGCAAAGGCGAACGCAAGCGTCGGTCTAGCGTCATATGTAAACAGCAATTGCATCATGCATGTGAGGTATCACCGCGAAGGTCAGATCGAGGGCAGTCATTTTAGCAGCAGACCTCCTCTGTAAATCTAACGTGGTAACCTGTAAAGGCTTTTAAATGCTTTTAAAAATGAATGTAGTTTGCCGCCGCTGCGCGTTTGTGCGCAATTTTAAAGCATGTCGTGTTTGGTATCCATGTACTCGGCCTATGATCATCTTTTTTATTTCATCAAACATTTGGGCAATATAGTGTTTTTTAGTGCATTAATAATAAAAAAAGTGTGTTTTTCCCCCAAAAAATGCGTTTGAAAAATCGCTGCGCAAATACTGTGTGGGGAAAAAAAAATGCAACACCCACTATTTTAATCTGTAGGGCCTTTGCTTTAAAAAAATATATAATGTTTGGGGGTTCAACATAATTTTCTTGCAAAAAAAATTTTTTTTTCATGTAAACAAAAAGTGTCAGAAAGGGCTTTGTCTTCAAGTGGTTAGAAGAGTGGATGATGTGTGACATAAGCTTCCTAATGTTGTGCATAAAATGCCAGGACAGTTCAAAACCCCCCCAAATGACCCCATTTTGTAAAGTAGACACCTCAAGCTATTTGCTGAGAGGCATGTTGAGCCCATTGAATATTTTTTTTTTTTGTCCCAAGTGATTGAATAATGACCAAAAAAAAAAAAAAAATGTACAAAATTGTCACTAAATTATATATTGCTCAAACATGCCATGGGCATATGTGGAATTACACCCCAAAATACATTCTGTTGCTTCTCCTGAGTACGGGGATACCACATGTGTGGGACTTTTTGGGAGCCTAGTCGCGTACGGGACCCCAAAAACCAAGCACCCGCCTTCAGGATTTCTATGGGTGGAAATTTTTGATTTCACTCCTCACTGCCTATCACAGTTTCGGAGGCCATGGAATGCCCAGATGGCACAAAACCCCCCCCAAATGACCCCATTTTGGAAAGTAGACACCCCAAGCTATTTGCTGAGAGGTATGTTGAGTATTTTGCAGATCTCGCTTTTTGTCACAAAGTTTTGAAAATGTAAAAAAAGAAAAAAAAAAGAAAAAAAAATGTCTTTCTTAATTTTCAAAAACAAATGAGAGCTGTAAAATACTCACCATGCCTCTCAGCAAATAGCTTGGGGTGTCTACTTTCCAAAATGGGGTCATTTGGGGGGGTTTTGTGCCATCTTGGCATTTTATGGCCTTCAAAACTGTGATAGGTAGTGAGGAGCGAAATCAAAAATTTATGCCCTTAGAAACCTTGAAGGCGGTGCTTGGTTTTTGGGGTCCCGTACGCGGCTAGGCTCCCAAAAAGTCCCACACATGTGGTATCCCCGTACTCAGGAGAAGCAGCAGAATGTATTTTGGGGTGTAATTTCACATATGCCCATGGCATGTGTGAGCAATATATCATTTAGTAAAAACAACTTTGTGCAAAAAAAAAAGTTTGTCATATTCCCGCAACTTGTGGCAAAATATAAAATATTCCATGGACTGAACATGCCTCTCAGTAAATAGCTTGGGGTGTCTACTTTCCAAAATGGGTTCATTTGGGGGGGGTTTTGTGCTATTTTGGCATTTTATGGCCTTCGAAACTGTGATAGGTAGTGAGGAGTGAAATCAAAAATTTGCGCCCTTAGAAATCCTGAAGGCGGTGCTTGGTTTCCGGGGTCCCGTACGCGGCTAGGCTCCCAAAAAGTCCCACACATGTGGTATCCCCGTACTCAGGAGCAGCAGCAAAACGTATTTTGGGGTGAAATTCCACATATAACCATGGCATGTGTGAGCAATATATCATTTAGTGACAACTTTTTGTAATTTTTTATTTTTTTTGTCATTATTCAATCACTTGGGACAAAAAAATAAAAAATTCAATGGGCTCAACATGCCTCTCAGCAATTTCCTTGGGGTGTCTACTTTCCAAAATGGGGTCATTTGGGGGGGGGGGGGGGGTTTGTGCTATCTGGGCATTCCATGGCCTCCGAAACTGTGATAGGCAGTGAGAAGTGAAATCAAAAATTTACACCCTTAGAAAGCCTGAAGGCGGTGCTTGGTTTTTGGGGTCCCGTACATGGCTAGGCTCCCAAAAAGTCTCACACATGTGGTATCCCCGTACTCAGGAGAAGCAACAGAATGTATTTTGGGGTGTAATTCCACATATGCCCATGGCATGTTTGAGCAATATATCATTTAGTGACAACTTTGTGCAAAAAAAAAAAAAAGAAAATTATTTTTTCCGCAA
The DNA here is from genome assembly GCA_029206835.1 of Rana muscosa. Taxonomy (NCBI): domain Eukaryota; kingdom Metazoa; phylum Chordata; class Amphibia; order Anura; family Ranidae; genus Rana; species Rana muscosa. The sequence continues at coordinate 56,727,680 of CM055121.1, forward strand.
CTTGTGTCAACATATAAAATATTCCATGGACTCGACATGCCTCTCAGTATATAGCTTGGGGTGTCTACTTTCCAAAATGGGGTCATTTGGGGGGGTTTTGAACTGTTCTGGCATTTTATACACAACATTAGGAAGCTTACATCCACTCTTCTAACCACTTGAAGACAAAGCCCTTTTTGACACTTTTTGTTTACATGAAAACATTTTTTTTTTTGCAAGAAAATTATGTTGAACCCCCAAACATTATATATATATTTTTAAAGCAAAGGCCCTACAGATTAAAATGGTGGGTGTTGCATTTTTTTTTTTTTTTTACACAGTATTTGCGCAGCGATTTTTCAAACGCATTTTTTGGGTTAAAAAATACACTTTTTTTTTTTTTAAATTTTAATGCACTAAAACACACTATATTGCCCAAATGTTTGATGAAATAAAAAAGATGATCTTAGGCCGAGTACATAGATACCAAACACGACATGCTTTAAAATTTCGCACAAACGCGCATTGGCGACAAACTACATACATTTTTAAAAGCCTTTACAGGTTACCCCAGTAGATTTACAGAGGAGGTCTACTGCTAAAATGATTGCCCTCGATCTGACCTTCGCGGTGATACCTCACATGCATGGTGCAATTGCTGTTTACATATGACGCCAGACCGACGCTTGCGTTCGCCATTGGGCAAGAGCAGGGCAGGACAGGGGTGCTTATCTCAGGGAATGTAAATATCCCCTATGGTAGTGACAGGTACACTTTTTTTTTTTTTTTTTTTTTTTTAAAACTGGGATCTTCTAGACCCTAGATTTTTCCTCTGCCCTCAAAGCATCTGACCACACCAAGATCGGTGTGATAAAATGC